>CM051528.1:7760801-8463301 GCA_028017165.1 Herpetospermum pedunculosum
GGCTAATCGGGCTCGAAGTCTAGTCGGCCTCGACATGAAATAATTCATAGAGCTCCTAAAGATTTAAATATAAATTTTCAAAAAAGAAAAAAAAAAACCAGTACGATCGAATTAAATGTCTTTCATGTCAGTTTCAACTAACTTTACTTAAAATTTTAGTAAATAAAAGGAGAGCGATGTGGAAAGATGAGTGATCAAAGTCATCGATTTTAAGTCATTATTTATACCATCAATGGACGACAGAAATGATATTTGATGGAAAAAGAATTTCTAATTAAGCCACTGTAATAAATAATAAATATAACTCCCATTTATTCTGTGTGTGTTTATTTTTCCCAATTTGAATTTATTTATTTATTTGTATTGATTATTTATAACTTAATTCTTTTTCTTTTAAGTTTTGTTCTTTCAAATTTTAAATTGAAAAACCAATCTTTTACATTGAAATTATTTAAAAAATTTATTATGTTATTGTTGAGTCAGAAATTTTGGTCAATAAAGAATTGTCAAGTTGTTATACAAAAAAATAATGACAAAATTACAGCTGAGATCATAAATTTACATGTGTCTCAAGTTACATTATTGAAGACAATA
Organism: Herpetospermum pedunculosum; assembly: GCA_028017165.1. Taxonomy (NCBI): domain Eukaryota; kingdom Viridiplantae; phylum Streptophyta; class Magnoliopsida; order Cucurbitales; family Cucurbitaceae; genus Herpetospermum; species Herpetospermum pedunculosum. Next base: position 7,761,396 of record CM051528.1, read on the forward strand.
AAATTGACAATTCCCAAATAATGTCACATATCTAAGTAGGTAGCCACTCAAATTAGGTCATTGCAATTGGGTCATATGATAATTGGACTCAAAATTTAAGGGGTCTAAAATGCTATTTAAAAGCTCATTTAACCCAAATCTCAAAGCATTAGGTTCAAAGGCAACAAAACTCAAATTTAAAAGATTGGGCCCAAATGTCATCAAGGCCCAAACTCGCTATGTGTCCATAAAAACTCTATAAATAGAAAATTCTTTCTTCATTTGAGGTCTTCATAAATTAAAGACTCGAGAGTCTTAAGAGAGAATTCAGATTCAAAAGAAGAAGACTCTATGAAGTTGTTGAACACTCAATACTCCTTAAAGATTGAGAATCGAGCTAACAAGCTGCAAGCTGCTACAAATCCAACATCGAAAACAAGGTACAAAGTCAAGCCCTTGAGGCTTTGAGTCAAATTTAATTTGAGAGAGAAATAATATAAACACTAGAGATTGTAACATTCATACAAAATCAAGTTCAAAGGTATCAAAAGCGGCAATAATATATTGAAATTTTTGCACTCAGCTCTAGACTATCTTAAGTAGAGCGGTCACAAGTGATTGTTTGATAAAATCGATAATAATGTATTTAAATTAAAAAATATATATATATATATATATGAGTGTGAGCCATCAATTATTTATTTATTTTATTATTATACTTTTTTTAAAGATTGTATATTTGCGATCAAGAAGCAAGACATGTAAATCGAGATCGAGATCCATTATCGAGGAATTATAGGCATAGCCCAGTCTAAATTGACATATATATTATCAAGAAATGTCTTGAGACTTAAATTAGATTTTGATTTTGTATTTATTTTTTTAACATCTTAGGTCACATTGGTCATGGAAGAAGAGTCTCTCATACTTACGATTATTTATTTATTTTAGTACAATAAATATGAGATATGAAGATTTTAAACTTCAAATTCGAGAAAAAAAATTACATATCGGTTCACTTTGGTACGTCTAAAACTTTAGTTGCTAATATTTAGTGGTGAAGAATGATTCTATTTAGAAAGTGATAACCTCACACCAAACAACCATGTCAAGTTTCTTAGTATTTAGTATTGACATTCAAATTGAAACAAATATTTATATGTATGCTTTCAAATGAAGTTGGGGTTATTCGTCTATATTGAAGAAAAAAAAAATAAGAAAGTTGCAAGAATAGAAAAAAAAATAATAATAAAAAAAAAGATATTGCATTTATATCAACTATTTTTTAATTTTGCATATATAACAAAAAGATTTAATTATATCATTTGAATGATTTACCTTATAATTTTTTTTTTTTTATTATTTTTTTTTATTATTATTAATTTTTTTTTTTGGATAAAAGAAGAGCTAAAGCTCAACTAAGAAAAGGAACTCCAGACTCACAAAACAAGAAAAACCTCGAGGGAACAAGATTCTCCCACTGAGCCGTTAAAAATGTTACAGAAGCGTTAGAGGCAATCTGATGTGCCAAAACATTATCCAGTCTATGCACATGAGCAAAAGATATTACTCCAGTTGCTTTTTTCAGGTCCAAAGCTTCTCGAATGAAAAAAGCAATTGGGGTGAGGTCCACTCCAATTCCATTGAGAAGATTACACACTTCCAAGCAATCGGTCTCAACTTCAATTGGGTACTTGTTAGGAGATGAGTAGGAAGAGATCGCCTTCATGCCTTCAACCAATGCCATAGCCTCTAAGATTTTAATATCAAACTGGCCACTGAGAGCATGACATCCTGCTAGCATGACAGAACCTTGGTGGTCCCGCACGACCCACCCAAGGCCCGCCCGTCTGGAATCCGCTCTGAAGGAAGCATCTACGTTCATCTTCCAACGATTGAGGGGTGGAGGCTTCCAACCTTCGTGGGTGCCACGAACCTGCACGTCGTCGTTTGCAAGAGATTTCCTCTTACTCCCGCAAGCTTCTAGATCTCCACGCCTTGCCTCTTTTAATTGGAGAATGGAACTTCCGATGTTGGAGATCCCTATTTGCACCATCGCTCTTGAACCGTTAAACGTCAACTGGTTTCTTTGCTCCCAGATCTTCCAAACCAGCATCATCGCGCATTCCACATCTTCCCTGGTGGAGCGCATGTAGCGCAGCGGAAGCGAGTCAGATCATTGGCACTCTAATTTCATCAATTTAGCTAAATAAGAAATATGCTCAAAGCTTTGAAATAAAAGGAATTAGAACACATACCTCTTGTAGTTCTAAGGACTTCTATTCCGATGCTCGAATCTCCTCACGAACCCTTCGATACTTCTCTCGAACTCTCCGAGAACCACCTCCGGTAGTCCCGCTATCTTCGGGCCGAGCAACGGAATGGTGGGACTCCTTTACGAAAGAAAAAGTTTGGAAGAAGAAGATGGAAAGATGAAAGTGATGAGGATTTTGTGACAAATATCTAACACTTAGCTTTCTAATTTCTCAAGTAACATGAACTCTTCATGCTCATCCAAATATTCAAACTCTTTTAAAAATTCATCAACCTCAAACCATTTGAACTTCATCCAATTTATAGGCAATTCACATGCAACAAACTCTTTGCTTAGCATGACACCTCAAATTAGATGAATTAGTCTTCAACCAAGTGTTCCAAAATTGATGAGTTTATGCATGTTGTTGGTGATTCACAATCCACTTCACAACTTGGATAAATCCACCCAACTTGGATAAATCCACTTTGACTTGGATAATCTCACTTGTAATATTTTGTCATTTTAAAATTAATTCATAATTAATTTTAATAAACAAAATAAATTTTAATTATTTAAACTTTTTAATTAATTAACATTATTATTTATTTCAATATCAAATATTAATTAAATAATAAGACTCATCTCGGTTTCTTAAACCGAATCATCACACATGAATCACTATTCATGTTTTAGACCGATCCCATATTTAAATCATATTTAAATATGTCCATCATTCTTCCAAAAATGAATTTGAATAAATTCAAATTCTTTTTCTCTCATATTGTTACACGGCTTAATCCGAGCTAGCCAGGAGAACCTAAAGGACCTACAGATCATGAGCTCCAACGATACGAGATTAACCGACCAAACTCTTTAGCCAAGCTAACCAACATTCGTTAACCCCCGGAGACTCCACTAAAGTCCAAGGATTGCACTCTTCTCACCGTAGATATATTTTTGTCCTCTTGATATAACCATCATCAGTAAGTCGATCCTTCACAGGTCGTTCGTAATTACAACTGGGTCAAAATAACCGTTTTACCCCCGTAATTACATCTTGTTCCTTAAGTCCCACTGATCCTCTAATGAATTATTGGTTTGTGGTTCAACCACCAAACCGATTGGTATGTGATCTCATCACTATATCAAGTCCCTCTCGGGCCAATGAGAGGGTGGGATCCCTAGTTCAAGACCCGGAGTCAACACTTAAGAGAACAACCTCTCTACTAATCCCCCAAGGCGGGTAGGAGTGAATTTCATCTCGCAGGACTATGTTCCCAGCTACCTACCCAATCTTATCCCCAAGATGGTAGGCTTATTGAGTCGGCGATCTCGGGTCACTCTCACCCATACAAGTCAAAGGATAAGCCCGAATAAACAGGAGTTCACAACATGCTCAGGATTCAGAACGAGTTACCTAGGTCATCATATGAAAAAGTCGGTCTTTACAATAAACGGAGTTATAAAGAAAGAGCGACTTGTTTCGCGGTTCAGTCTTATGCAAACTCATTGCATAGGACACCCCCACTCGCATGTCTCCACATGAACTATTTCGGATCACATCGTTTGTACTATACAAAGTGGGCCGCGTCCAATAGTGTCCACAGGATAAGGTACCCAACCTTATCCCTATACTATAGACTATTCTGGCTATCACTCGAACTTGATCCACAATCATATCACTACATGAAGTTCAAGTATACATCCTATAGCCATGGGTTCTTAGTTTATTGGAGTTAGGTTAAAAGTAAACACAATTTACTTTATTCAATAACAATTTTACTAAATAAAACTCAATAACAACTTTATTGCAAAATAGAATATATATTTAGTTTACAAACCACGAGTTTTAGGACATAAAACCCAACATTTCTGGGATCCATTGTCCAGCATCCAATCCCAGTGTTCCTGGATGGTCCAATGATTCCTGTTATCACATAGAAGAGTCAAGTTAAAAGAAGAACATACAACCCACATTTCCTTAAGTACCTCACAGTGCCAGAATAGGTGTGTAGAAGATTCCTCATTTTTCCTGCAAAAAAAAGCATAAATTATCAGTATGGATGCCTTTCTTCGACAAGTTTACCTCACAAGGAATAATGTTGTTGTAAACTTTCCAACAACAAATTTTAACTTTTGGGGGGACCATAGTCGCCCAAAAATTCTTCCACCTCCTGCCTTGATTTACAACATTTGAGGTTGAAGCCTCATTAATATTCCCATAAGATAAACTCAAATTATAAGCAGACTTAACAGAAAAAACTCTCTGTTTCGCCGGATGCCATATGACTGTGTCGTCTCTGTCTCTGCCCCGCCTCTGCATCTATTGGTAAAAAGGTTGCTCGAATCTCCTCTTCATTCCACTTCTCTTCAAGGGTCATCAAATTCTTCACTTGAAGATTATGGACAGATGCCTCTCATAATTCTAGCCAACAGACTATCAGGATTTTTAATCAATCTCCAACTCTGCTTAGCCAATAAGACTTGGTTGAACAAAGTAAGGTCCCTAAAACCCATCCCTCCTTGGGCCTTGCTGACACACAAGCGCTTCCAGGAACGCTAGTGAATCTTTCTCCTTTCAGTGGATGAACCCCACCAGAAACGAGCAAACATTTTGGTAATATCGGCACATACCTGGACAGGGATTCTGAAGCAATTCATCGTGTATGTTGGGATAGCTTGAGCTACAACCTTGATTAGCACCTCCTTGCCTCCAGCTGAAAACAACTTTTGCTTCCAGCCTTGTAAGATCTTCCAGACTTTGTCCGTCAATGAGCTAAAAGTTTGGCACCGGTTCCTCGAAACTTGGGAAGGGAGCCCTAAATAACGGCCAAGCGTGGTCGTATGGGTGACCCCCAGCTCTCCTTGAATGAAATCGATCGTCTCCTGGCTGGTATTTTTGCTTGCCATAAAGGCCGACTTGTCAAAGTTAATCGTCTGACCAGATGCATTTTCATAGGTGTGGAGAATTCCTTTGATCGTCAGGCAATCCCTCCTCGTGGCCTTGAAGAAAACCAGACTGTCATCTGCAAAAAATAAGTGAGAAATAGAAGGGCAATGACAATTAATTTGCAAACCTGAGAATTCACTAAGTTGTTCCTTCTGATTTAGCAGTGCGGACAAAGCCTCCACACATAAGAGAAACAAATAAAGGGACAGTGGATCCCCTTGTCTTAGCCCGCGCGCCGGTCGGAATGATGCAGAGGGAACCCCGTTTAGCAAAACAGAGAAGGAAACTGACTCCACACATTTCATGATCAGGGAAACCCAACTTTGGCAGAACCCCATTTGCACCATAACCCTTCTGAGGAAAATCCACTCGACCCGATCGTATGCCTTGCTCATATCTAGTTTGAGAGCAACTGTGCCCTCTTTCCCGCTACGCTTGTTGTTCAGCGCATGAATGCATTCAAAACCGATCAAAGCATTGTCAGAGATCAACCTCCCAGGCACAAAAGCTAATTGTGTTGGAGAGACAATAGAGTCTAAAACAGATTTCAGCCTGTTCGCAATGACCTTGGAAATAATCTTGTAAATCACATTGCATAGGCTGATAGGTCTGAACTCGTTCATACACTTCGGATCCTTGATTTTCGGGATCAAAACTAGATAAGTTTTTTCGGGATTGATATATTAGTTGTTGATTTATTTTATATTTTGTGTATAATTGATTGATACACTAAATAGTATATTCGTGGCTTATATCAATTACAATTAATATACCATCAAAATTAAATAAAACCTTCTTAAATAGAATACATTAACGTCTAAACTTAATTCATACTAATGAAACTGAACTGATCGAACTAAAATTACTCTACATCGAAACGAAATCAATTATACAATTGGTTGATTAGTGATATACTCAATATTTGGTGTATCAGACAACTATGTACCATATATTTGGTGTATCAATGACAACGAATATACCAAAATATCATATATTTTGTATATCATTTGACTGTCTTATATTTGTTGTATTAGTCTATCAAGTCACAACTATTAGGGGTGTACATGGGTTAGGTTAGAGGGTTTTTCAACCCAACTCGAAAATTTCGGGTTGGTGAATTCTCAACCCAACCCAATCGAACATTTCTGTCAACCCAACCTTTCCATTTTCGGGTTGGGTTGGGTTGGCGGGTTGACCTTTTTTTTATTTTTTTAAATTAATAGATATTTATTTTTTTTAATTAACTTCAAAATCACCGTGCATGAAATTCCTTAATCCTTTCAAAATTATCATTAATGAAATTATTTAATCCTTGATTTTCCTTTCAAAATCACCGAATGAATTTTTTTATATTGAATTCATTATATATATAATTTTTTTTTTTTTTTAATATATTGAATTCGGGTTGGTTCGGGTTGAACCGAGCCAAATTTGGTTCAACCCGCGAACCAACCCGAAAATTCGATTTTTCAAAATAACAACCCAACCCAACCCATATTAAAAAAAAAACCAACCCAACCCGAAAAGTTGGGTTGGGTTTCGTGGGTTGCGGGTTTTTTGAACACCCCTAACAACTATACACCAAATATAAGGTATATCAGTTAAAAAAATAATTTTTTTTTTTTTTTTTTTTTTTGTTGCTATAATGGCTAGATTTGTAAATACTTCAAAAAAATAATGTCGATGTTCTTGTTTTCGAGTTCAAAAAAATAAATATAAAAAAGTCTTGAACTAAAATTAAAGTTTTGAATTTCTAATCTTTTGATGAATAGTTGGGTTGAACTATGTTGACGTTGTCAAATAAACATTACTAGTACTCTAAAAACAATGTAAGAATAAATAAACATTACTAGTACTCTAAAAACAATGTAAGAATAAAGGGGAGCCAATAAAGAGTCCATAGTCTATACTCTATAGTCTATTATATTACATAAAAAAAAAATACACAAATTCCCCTCCTCTAATATTTATAATCAAATAAATGAAAAAAAGAAAGTAAAAAGGCCATAGTTTTAGGCAGTCAACTAATTTGTTTTTCTAATATAATTGATTTAGATGATTAAAATTTACATAATATTAGAGAGAATTACAAAAATAAGAACGAAAGCTTAAACCCAAAAATGGGTTTCTCAAGAGGTCGAGGTCGGCAATGGCGACAAATTATGGTTTTCTTTTTGTCAAATTTTGAACAGAAGATCAAGCTTTCGAAAATGTCTGGCAATGGCGTCATCATCAATGATTACTGCAATTTGTTTTTTGTTTCGCTTTCGTTTTCAATCCCATACCATACCAGTGAAAAAGACCTGGTTGATCGGAACTGATTAACGAAGAAGAAGAAGAGGAAGAGGAAGAAGAAATGAAAGGGAAGAATCCGATCGATGATCAACGCCAAGAAGATACAGTTAACAGAGGAACGTCGTTCCATGCCAGAGATAGAAACTCCGGCGGCGATTCGATCAGAGTATAGAGGGAGCTGTAATTGTAATTCCATAGAAGTATTTTCGCTTGACTAATTGCGTAATGGCTGAGCGCTACGGCTTCGAATCCGGAGCTTTCCATCAATTTCTTCCACTGTTCTTTGTCTTCCATTCGTACTCTTCTTTTGCTTCCAACCACGCCGGCGATTCGCCGCCCGAGCAACACTTTCTCTAACTGGAGTCTTTCCGGTGAGTCTCGAGGAAGGTTTGGATCTAGCGATTCGAAAATGGCGGAGTAGAATTTCAATGCGTTCTTGAAGCGATTGTAGAATCCGATTCGGTTCAAACTCGTCTCGTACTCGCCCAGAGTCACGATTTTAGGGCTTAGCGATTTCGCTAATCGGAGAGCGTTATGAACTCTAATCGGAACCTCGTCGAGGAGATTGTACAATTGAAGCATGAAATTCACGGCCAATACCTCGTCCGATTGAACGGTGAAGCTCGATTTGTCCAATTCCTCGATCGGCGTTAGAATCGGTTCGAATTCGAAATTCAGTTCCAGAAGCTTTGCGAACTCGGAGAGTCGATTGCCAGTGGCGTACAGTGACGCCGCCGGTGAATCTCCGAGCGACGGCGCGGGTATTCCGGAGATTCGAACTCTGGTAGGCTTTCCGGTGGTTCGTGTGGCCAAAGCCTGCAGAAGCGCCGCCCATTGAACGCCCTGAACGATTCCGAAGTCGACAATGTGAATTTTACTGGCTCTCTGTGTAGCTTCCAGAATTGCTTGGTTCGCCGTCAGATGCGCGAACTTCGAGTAAGGACAAGCGTCGTTCAGAGCTTTGTAAGAAAGTAAGAAATCTTCGGAATTAGCATCGCTCTCAGATGAATCCAAGCAATTCTTCCTCGCCGTCGGAGACAATCTACTCCGAAGAGCCTCGCCGAAGTAAAACGCCACTCGCTCAATCGGATCTCCATGTTCTCGCAACGATTTACCAATCCGATCGAGAGTTTTCGCCGCTCTCCCGGACTCGGAATCACAGAGCCGCGCACAATCGAGCAAAACTTTCAGAAGCGGCGGCGACGACAACAACAACAACGACGACTCGGTTTCCGTCGCACTCGACGAGCCTTCAACTACATCGTTCTTCTGCAGCTTCTCCGCCAGTGGTGGAGGCGAACTCCACGGCGGCGGAACACTATTCATCTTGTAAGAACTATCCGGGACAACGACTCGGTTAAACTCGGACGGCGAAGAGCAAGCGACACTGAGTCGACTCGGAGAGCCATTAAAAGGATCCGCTACATAAAGACCGAACTCGCCATAAGCGTCGCCGCAACCAGACGGCAGAGTGGAGCTATCCGTCGAATCACCACCGCCGACCAAACTATCCATCCACTCATCAGAGTCAAACTCCCCGCCGGCGCCGGCGCCGGCGCCGTTAAAGTTAGGGAAAAACCTAAACCCAGGTGAGGGATGCTCCAAATTGGGGAAATGAAAAGGAGGGTCGGCAGAATCAGGAGGTCCGGCGACCTGAAAAGGGTCGGAGAAGGTAGAAGCAGAAATCCCAAAGGTGAAATTAGAAGAAGAAGAAGCAGCCATTGTTGATGGAGAAGGATTGTTGTTATTAGTCCAAGGAGAAAGGTGTTGTTGATCTTGCTGTTGTTTTTGGTTGATGAGTTGTTGGGCAATTGCCATTAGATTGCCACTGTCTGTACACATATACGCCATTAAAATGCAAAAAAGAAGGTTTGATTCAAAACCAGAGAGAAAAAGGGTTGGGAAGTCACATTACCGGAAGAGGAAAGAAAGAGAGGGAGTCAAGAAATGGGGTTTGGAAATGCTACAAATAAATTTTGTTTTAGGGAAGAAGAGGGAGTGGGGACCCCACCTTTCCCCATTCAGAACAATTTTTTAAGAGGAAACAGATTTTGGCTCCTTTTTTCTCTCCCATTTTTTCTTCCCCAAAAAAATCTAATTACTACTAATTGGATTATTTTATTACCCATTCAATTTTATAAATTCATTACTAATTTAGGCATATTATAACTCCGTCCTGTTGTTTGGGATGCTGAGTGAGTTCATAAATTTGTGATTGTTTGAGGTGCAGAGTAGAGTTTTGAAGTCTGGTTTTAAATTGAGTGTTTTTTTCTTCCTAAATTTTGTGTTCGACTATTCAATTAAAGATACGTTTCAACATATTTTAAAGATTTAATTGAGATGTTAATTTATATTATTTTATAAATATTTTACAGGGTAAGTATAATTTATTGGGACAACAATTTTCATTATAACAACCAAAAATTGCATGATATATCGACTAGTGACTAAGAGCTCCTATGTTCAATCCCTACTCCTACATAGTGAAAGAATTACATATATTGTATATATAAAATGAGAAAAATACACAAACAACTTCATTGAGTTGCGTGACAAAATTTGTGAAGGTAGATTATTTTACTTCGGTTATTAACTTCACTCAATCCAACTCAATGGGCCAAACATATCGAGTACAATTTTACAACCACTTATGTCATTCTAGCTTAACAATACTAGCACCAGTAGTCTAATAAGGTGCTACCAATCGTAACTCAACTGATTAAGGTACATAACTTTAGTGAATAGGTAAGAACTAAGAAGTTTGAGTTCCTTCATTCATAGATGTTGTTTTTTTAGTTCAACAATTGCGAAGGTGAGAGATCGAACCAACAATCTTTAGGATGATAATTAATACCTTATTCATTAAGTTAGACTCGAATTGACTATTTTTTATATGTTATTATTGAAGAAAAATAACAACAAATTAGTAAAAAAAAAAAAATCAAACTATAGTCCATGTAAACATAATTCATTTTTTTTTTTAGTTGTAGTAGAAAATGAAAATGAAAAAAAAGAAGAAAAAAGGTTCAATCTCTCTCAAGGCAAGCTGTGTGTGCGGCTGGGTTACGTGGCAGTGATGCGACGGTGGGCCCTAATTGGGCCGATATGACAACACCAACTCATGAACGTCCACATTCCGCTTTTTTCACTTTCTTTCTTTCTTTTTATTATTATTATTATTTTTATTTTATTTTATTTTTAATATTATTTTTGGTGGTGGGTCCCTGATGCTGACCTAAGACCCCGGGCCCACTTCTTCGGCTCATTTACGACACGTCGATTTAGGGAGAAATGTTGTCTGCTTCTTCTTTGATGTCGACCTTCTTTTTTTCTCTCACACTAAATCCTCACCGTCCATTTCTAATCCTTCTATGTAAGACTTCAAACATCAAGGCCGACCCTCCCCTCACTTTATATATGCTTTCATTGCTTCAAAAATTAATATTTTTTGGATGAGAAAATACTAATTATTATTATTATTATTAAAAAAAAAATCATAACCATAGAAGAAGAGATTCGAACATTTAATCTCTTAGTCGATAATAATGTATTTTGTAGTTAACTCCTTTTATTTATGGTCAAAGCGAGCATGACTTAACGGACATATGTATATGTTTACAACCAAGAGGTCCGTGATTCCAATCTCTCTACCCCAATGTACTAGAAAAAAAAAAAAACTCCTTTTACTTTTGTAAAATTCATTAGGTTTTACCCTAAACTTTTAATTTCATAATTTTTTTTTTTATTCAATACAATATTTTGAGATGGAACGAGAAGATTCGAATTTCTAATTTCATGGTAGAGACATATATATCTTAATCAATTGAATTTTGTTCAACTTAACCATAAAATTAATCCTTAAACTTCAATACATCTTATAATTGTTATCTTATCTTCGACTTATGCTACGTTTTCTCACATTTAAAAAACAATTGTAATGTGATCTCTAATGGAATAAATCTCTCCAAACTCCAAAATTTCAATCAAATTTAAGTTTCAATGTTGTTTTTATCTAAAGTACCATTAATTTGTATTTTATAATTCAACGATCATAGAAAAGTATATCAAAAGATAAATATGGTAAATATGGTATTCATATTTTTTTTTGAACGTCGTGCATATCAAAAGATAAAGATTGTAAAACTTATCTTCCTCCAAAATTCAATTGGATGAAATTAAAAGTTTAAAGTATAAATTAACACGTCTTTTCGAGGTTATGTTTGATTTGTAGTAAAATGGCACCCACTTCTTATTGATGTTGACCTTCTCTCCCTCACTAAACGACATAAAATCCTGACCATCCTCTCACAATCTTTCTATCTATATGAGAGCCAAAAAAGAAAGGCTGCCAACAAGCTTCAATATTTATTCAATTGGTCAAATGTATTAGTGACTTTTTTTAATGGGTATAAGTTGAAATTTAATATCTCTTATTTAAATTGTAACCTTTTTTAAAAATAAATAATAATAAATAAAATTTATAGTAAAAAGGGAAGGGAGATGAAAAAGAAGAGGAAGAAATGGTTGTAAAGTTGGAAAGAAGTTAATTTTTTTAATTTTTCATTGGGCGGTCAGTGGGCCCAATGGGCCCAAAATGGGCCCGGAAAAGAGGGGAAGATTGGAAAAGGGCCAATTTGGGTGGGGGCCCACAGGAGTGATCCTCGACCAACCGAAATGGGACAGCTCGAAAAAGCAACGGTAGAGGGCACTCCCCACAGTCGCACTTTCATGGGTGCAAAACCAAAGGGAACCCTAAATCCACGTTGGCAAATTCAACACATTTCCATTTGTAGTGCCACTCCCACTCACCTGAGTCAACTCGCAATATATACCTTACTCTATCGTATATCGATCTCGAGAAAATTGTAAAAACCACTCTCGAGCTATAAAGATTGTTAGAATAGCTTAAGCTGATGGATTACGGTAAATTTATTTTTATCAATAATTTAACACTCTTCACTTGTGGACTTGAAAAATTGAGTGAAGAACACAGGATTTCATGTTGTGTTACCATGGACGACAACTATTTTCATAATAGTATGATATTGTCCACTCTGAACATAACCCTCATGACTTTGCTTCTGGTTTCACCTAAAAGGTCTCATACCATTGGAGATAGTTGTCATCACTTATATATCCATGATTTTCCCCTTATCTAGTAAATGTGAGACTTTGTTTGTATTCTCAACACTTGAGTTGATGGGTTACGATAAATTTAATTATATCGTTATTTTAATATAATCACGCACTCGAGCTTTTAGTCTACGTACTTGTTCTTCTAAAGTTACAAAATTGGTGCAATGAAACCTTAGCTATTGTTATAACTGCAGAAGTAGTTTATTTTTAGTTCGACAACATGTTGAGGTGCGAATTCAAACTCAAATTGACTTGAAAACTCATTCAGTAGTTGAGTGAGTTTAATGAAAAGTTTAGGAGAATTATTGTGACAACAATCACCATAGTTCAAAAGTAGTTTTGCAATACTCAAGTTGCAAGCAAGAGAGTTTTAGTGACATTATTTATAAGTTTGATTAGGTAATCAATAATCAATGTGAATTATAAAAGTGAGTTTAGAATGCTAGACTACTTATAGTTAAAAGTAGTTTTTGTTTCCTTCTTTTTCCTTTAATTTCATTAACACCCTGTTTGGCTGCTGTATTTTGCCTGTCCAGTTTGGGATCTCCTCCACTTAGTGCTACACACTATATCTATATCAATGGTTTAAAAATCTCAATAAAGAAAAAGGCTTCAATTGCTTGTAATAATTGTTTGGTTAATAATTGAGTTGGAGAGATGGGTTCCAATCAGAGCCTTATTCAATTAATTAATCAATCAATATTATTAGAAAGATTGGTAAATGTGAAGAGAGGTTTGGAGATTTGTAAAAAGAAAAGAAGAGTGGTTTGGTCTTAGTAGGGAAATTTAAAATGTAAAATGGCAGAAAAAGGAGAGAGATTAGACAAGAAATCAAAGCAATCAATTCAAAGATGATCTTTCCTTTGTTATTAAATTTAGGAAGACCCCACTTTGTGCACCTTATCTAAAGAACCTTTCTCTCCATTTTCTTTTCACACTCTATACTTTTCTTTTTCCCCATTTTACTCTTTTATGTTTATTTTTTTCCAATAACATTCCCGCTATTCGATTTTCACGGAGCCAACAAGAGCACAACTACGATTTTCACGCGTCGGAGCCAACAAGAGCACAACTCAACTGACATGATGTATTGACTAGTGACCAAGAGGTCCTAGGTTCAATCTTCCACCCCACATGTTGTCAAAAATAAAAATAAAATAAAAAATTCACCCGTCAAGCTTACTTTTTTTTGTTAAACCTTTTTTTTTTTGTTAAACTGAACATAGTTAACCGACGTAAAAGCAATACTAAACAAAAAAAAAGTCGTACTTTTTTTCTTTTTAATTTCAAGATTCCAAGTTCTAAGTTCGGACCAACATCTTTTTCTTTATAACAAGTGATGTGTGTATATATTTTGCAAATGTGAAAAAAAAAACACGTTAAAAACCTATATTTAAACTTTATAAGTTGTTCATACATCCATAAACAAAAAATAAAAAGCTCTTGGAGCACATTTCAACGGCCATTAGTTTGCAACGTTAGGGTTTGGCTTATGTGTAAAAGCAGACGTAAATTGGTTAAACAAAAATCAAAAGAACATAGAGATATAGATCTAAATTGAAAAACATCAACCATCAATTTAATAATTTAGATCGATATCCATCGATACAATTCGATAGATAATTTGTCAATTCAACTTCAACTCAACTCATCCAATTGATCACTTGTCAATTCAACTTCAATCCATTCGACTGATCGATCATTTATCAATTTCAATCAATTTTACACTAAGTTTTGAACCTTCTGTTTTCAAAAACAAATTTGATCTTTAATTTTTCCCCTATGAGATGTCGGTCCGCCGAACCAAAGCAAAGCCAAAGAACATGAGATAATATAAGCTCCTGACAAGTCTAAGTTCAACAATTTATCGAGACACCCAACAAAGATCATCCACAGAAACCTTAAGATATTATAGCCAATTGAGGAGTACTACCATATCAAATCTAAAACAATGCACAGAAACTTGAAAATGCTTTTATGTGACATAAAGCACTTTTACGTGTGATTCAACATAAATATCTACAACTCGTCTCAATGAATGGTTGAAATTAAATTATAAGCATTAAATGTTGAAGGGATTGGTATTTCAAGTCAAATCTTCAATGAAAATGGCTATAGGAGAAGCAACGACTACTTTGTTGGAATTTAGTACTAAAATATAAAAAAGCCAAAGTGGGAGAAACTGTCACTATACAAGAACAAAATAAACCACTAATTCATGAGCATATTTCCTCCTAAATTCATCAATTCAATCAAATGAAAGTTTTTCTCATCATTGTAGCAGAAGAAAAAAAAATATGATAAACAAGACACCCCAACTTGGCAGATATGATAAATCCAACTTTAATCAGAAACAGTGGTGCTGAAAACTATTGGTGTGTTTGACATTCTGGTTGAGGCACTTATGACTAGGACTCGGGTCGACGAATACTTCCGAACAAACTAAGATCTCGTTGGTATATTTGTAACTATGCTGTCACTATTTATGAAAAAGTTCAAAAATAAAGCATCAATAAGACTAGGGGAAAAACTCAGAAGAGTTTACCTCAAACAATTTATTGAGTAAAAAAATGTGTAATCTCCTACTTCAATTTGATACATGTTTTGTAGCTCATAAACGTCCATCTCCTTTCAAATCAGTAATGTCATGTGGTAGGCCATGCCAAAGAAAAATACAGAAAATATAAAAAGACAAGGCATCTTTGGCCTGCAGATCGAACTTACGCTTGAGCTCAATAACGTAATTTGCTTGTAAGCATAAAAACGACCTGCTTAAAATTGCAGATACTACTAAAGATTAAACAATTACCGTCCACATGGCTTACCTAGGGTGATTTATTGCAGTCTTCTTCCATCTATTATTGTAAAATAAACTCCCAGAATCTTTGATGATCAAATCATCAGTATACACGGGCCTTGGGAGGGAATGTTTCGATCTCATCGTCCAATGTGTTCATGTGCACTGGCCTATAGTCCAGTCTGACCTTCTCACTCTCCCAGAATCTGCAAATTCAATCACAGTATCAAACATACAGCAGATGTTAATTGATTGAAGTCATAGGCGAACTAGTTAGTAGAGATTGATTTCTATTAATCTAGTTGAGCTAGGAGCCCTAAGGCGTGAAAAGGTGACTGACTGACTAAGAATATGAGAGGCGTTCTTATTAACTAAAAATGGGACAATCTTATTCTTTTTAAGAGTCAGACACGAGAGTTACCCCAATGTGTGCTTCATCCAGTTCTCATCGTCTCTTTTCTGCATTACCAGAGTATACAAAGTTAAATACACTGAAGTCCATAGGAAAGTGTTACTATTAATAGAAAGAAACAAAACTAACTGTGAAATCTTCACGAGCATGTGCTCCTCTGCTCTCTTTCCTGGCTTCAGCAGAGTGCATGGTAATACAGGCATTTATCAAAAGATTTTCCAATTCAATTGTTTCTATCAAATCAGAGTTCCTGTTCGACGAATAAAAACCTTAAATCAATCCTTGAAAGAACTCAGGACTCAAAACTTTATAATTATAATAATATTTCAAAGAAAGAAAGAAAGAAAGAGAAACACCACGATCCTATTACCATATTAAAGTCCTGTCTCCGACCTTAACATCATGGAAACTCTCCCATGCCTTGTCAATTAATTTGCAACCTACCAGAAGCAGAAGACAATAACAAAAGTCAAAAGAAATTGAGGCAGAGTTACAGACATTATAGAAGTTTTGAAGTAAAACTCTTTCTTTTCAGTTTGGCTACCTTCTTCCAAGGTCTCCTGAGTTCGGAAAACAGCAGCATTGTTTTGCATAACTCGTTGCATGTTTAACCGAATATTTGAGGTGGGCAGTGAACCATTTGAGTTCCTTAATTTGTCCAGCCATGCAATTGTCTTCTCACCGGCATCGTTTTCCAACGGCTTTTGTTTTGCCCCTGCAAAATTGCCCAGATATAATTATTTAACGTTATGGATTTTTCTTATTATTATTGGTTGGATTGAGTTGTGGGTTCATCGTTTATTTTCCAGTTTAAAAAAAAAAACTTGCCTGGTCTACTTATCTCTGCTACCCTATTTGCACAAGCTCGTCCAAAGACAACAATGTCCAAAAGTGAATTTGCACCAAGCCTATTGGCACCATGAACTGAGGCACAAGCTGCCTCCCCAGCAGCCATCAAACCTGGAATTACAGCATCTGGATCATTGCCCTTGATTGTCATTACCTGATAAACAACAAATTTACACATGAAGATAGAGCAGTAAGAAAAAAGAGACAACAATACGAAATATCTATACTTTAGGGTTACATTTTCATTTTTGATGACGAGAAAAAATGAAATACACTTTAGGGTTACATTTTCTTGCACACCTCTCCATGATAATTCGTGGGAATTCCACCCATATTATAATGCACTGTGGGTAAGACTGGAATGGGTTCTTTGGTAACATCAACGCCAGCAAAAATGGCAGCAGTTTCTGAGATACCCGGAAGTCTCTCCTTCAGTACTTCTGGGGGCAAGTGATTTAAGTGAAGATAGATGTGGTCCTTCAGTGGTCCTGTTAAGAGCAATCAATTTAGTAATCAAAGAGAGAGATAAAATCAAGATAAAGAACAAATCAATATATATATGCAATTTTGTTCTGACTTCTGATGCCCAGTATCAACTTGACCGTGCCTTATTAGCTGAGAGAAAGAACATGGATGCATTTATTTAATTCTAGATGGGATTAAAGCTTCATACCTACACCACGACCCTCTCGAATTTCCATAGTCATGGATCTTGAGACAACGTCCCTTGATGCAAGATCCTTTGCTGTTGGGGCATATCGTTCCATAAAGCGCTCACCTTCGCTGTTCCTAAGAATGCCCCCTTCACCACGAGATCCTAATTTTTACAGAACACAAGAATTGAATTTAAAAGTGTGAAGTCCACGTAGAGTGAGAACAAAAAACCAAAAAAAAAAAATATTATTCAAACTTATGGTTCAGACCTTCAGTAATGAGGCACCCAGCACCATATATTCCAGTTGGATGAAACTGCACAAACTCCAAATCCTGCGCAAGCAAGGGAAAGAAAAGTTGCAAAAAAAGGCTTGAGAAATTATCCAAAACCTTCCACAATGCTAGAAAAGAAGAAAATGAACCTCAAGTGGAAGCCCTGCACGTGCAACCATGGCATTTCCATCTCCAGTGCATGTATGAGCAGAGGTTGCAGAGAAATATGCTCTGCCATAACCCTGCAAAAACCATAGAGAGAGAGTTATATTTACATATTTTATCAGTTCATACGAATGTGATAATAATCGTCATGGCATACAGTACCCCAGTAGCCAAAATTGTTGACGCAGCTCGGAACCGATGTAGTGTACCGTCCTCCATATTTAATGCTATCACTCCCTGGCAGCTACCTGGAATGCCAATATCGCAGTGGTAACCAATCTAAGAATAATTTAAAATGGATCTGATACTCAGAGGAACCTATGAACCAGATGGGGAGGGAAAACAGAGTGCATCAAATCCCATTAACATAATGAAAAGATTGTACAGAACAACCATCGACTAATCATTCAATTAAACGACTCCTACAGGAAAACAATGTAGAAAGAG
This sequence comes from Herpetospermum pedunculosum, assembly GCA_028017165.1. Classification (NCBI taxonomy): domain Eukaryota; kingdom Viridiplantae; phylum Streptophyta; class Magnoliopsida; order Cucurbitales; family Cucurbitaceae; genus Herpetospermum; species Herpetospermum pedunculosum. The sequence goes on from CM051528.1 coordinate 7,779,610, forward strand.
GCCACCACAAGAGTTAAGATTAATCTTACGATACTAGTGCATAAGTAAATACTTTGTACTCCAACCATCAAACATGGGTTGAAAGGTTAACAAGATTGTGCAAAATTCAAGAAAAGTAGAGTTTATATACCATCACTATTCATTAGTAGATCCAAAGCAAAATATTCCACAAAAAATTGTGTGTTATGCTTCATAGCCTGGCCATAGAGAGTATGCAATAAAGCATGCCCCGTTCGGTCAGCAGCACATGCACAACGATATGCCTGTCCACCTACAAAGACGACAATGTAAAAGTAAATAATTGAACACATGAGAACCTCAATGTTATAGGAGAGACCAACATGGCAATAAGAACATATAATATGAATTGTTACCCTTTCCAAAGTCGAGGCTCTGACCACCAAATGCACGTTGATATATTTTTCCATCTTCAGTACGAGAAAATGGAAGCCCATAATTCTCAAGCTCAATGACTGCTTTCGGTGCTTCTCTACACATGTATTGAATGGCATCCTGATCACCTATAGAACATGAAACCCAACAGGTCAAGGATTTGAATGTTTGACAGTCTATAACTTTTATATATAATAGATCTGTTTTGCTCAGCGCACCTACGAATTCTAAATCATTTAGGATCACCAAATATACGCAACTTAAGCACATACATATGTACCATATATACAAATATTGTTACTAACTTTACAAGCATTTCTGATTTGTGTTTGTGTGCTTGTTTCTAATGACAACGCCCCCATCGCATTGCATGACAAAAAAAATTATTTCCAAAGTTCTAAATGTATACCTAGCCAATCACTCCCCTTGACAGTGTCGTACATGTGCCACCTCCAATCATCCTCAGTCATGTTTCCCAGCGCAGCATTTATACCTCCCTATAAACGAATTGAACTTCACATTAAGTAACATGTTGAAGTCAAAGAGAATCTAATTCACATTATGACTGAGGAAAGTAAACAACATGTGAATATTATTGATACGCATAAATGTAATAGAAAAGAAACAAAATGAAGAAAAAGAAAAACACAGTAGCCAATGTTGATGATGTGGACAGGTAGTGTCAGGTTTATGAAAGCACGTGCAATGTTGATAATTATACTTGCACTTAATTTGGGGATATACAAGAAAAGATTCTAAAAGCCCACTTGGTGGTGAATAAAATAAAAAACCTGATCACCGAGCATTGCCTCCTTTATTAATGAGAACAGTAAAGAGGGATCTAAGTGTGAAGGAATCAAAAGTCCAACGACAATGTATTCAAGAGTTGGCTTCTCTATCAAATTCCCTCGGTAAAGTCCATCACATGAAGAGAGAAATGTTTCTGAATTTCTTTGTCCAAAAAAATCCTCCTAGAACCAAGGTCCCAAATTTGCGAGGAGATGTTCCAAAGATAGAGACATGTTTCTGTTTTTTGAAAGATTTTTTTTTTTGAAAATAGTGACATGATTCTGTTAGGAGGAACCTGACACTACCTGTCCAGAAATTTCCTCCTAGAGACATGTTTCTGTTAGGAGCGAGGGAATCCTTGGGATAGTCAAAGAGAGGAGCATTTCCAATCCACCAATTGTTCCAAAAGCTAGTAGAGGCGCCATTCCCAATACAAATCTTGATCCTATTGAGGACAATATACTTAGGCTTATGAATAGATTTCCATGAACCTTGTCAAGAATGTTGTAATTTTGTAGGTACTTGGAAAGAATGGAGGGGTCCATATTTTGCCACAATGGGATTCCTTCACATGAAATCTCCAAATCCATTTAGCAAAAAGAAATCGGTTCCTTAACTTAGCTGCCTAAACTGTGCCCTCCAAATATTAGAGTTGAACTTTGCCCCAATACACCAAATGAAATGACACCCACTTTATTTATTAACGCCCTCCCAAAAAAATTCCCAAAAAGCATCTCGATATCATTGATTATTTTAACAGGCATAGAGAAGTGAGACATAACAAATGGCAATATTGGAAACTGTGGCTCAGATAATAGTAAAGCGCCTCCTTTTGATATGTGTGAATTGCTCCACTTCTGAAGCCAGTTGTAAAATTCACTTGATAATAGAAGACCTAAATGAAGTGGGATGCTTGCCATTTTCCAACCTTGCATCTGAAACTTAAAGCAAGATTCTTAGTGAATAAACTTTCAACATTGATCCCCAAGACTTCTGATTTTCCACAGTTTATACTGGGCCCAATGCTTCCTCAAATTTCTAGATATTATTAAAAAGAATGTCAATGCAATGATTGTCAATAAAGGAGATAAAAATAGTGGTTTCAAAATTGACGATGATTGATGGAGAAAGAGCCAGCTCCCAGTTGAAGCCCTTTATTAGACCAAAAGTGGACTCTTGGGAAAGGAGTCTACTAAAACAATCCACAAACAAGATAAATGGGTCTTCTTATCAAATCCATGTAATATACCTTCGAATAATGAAGAAGTCAGTGCTAGATACACATGGCCATATCTGCCCCCTCCATTTTGAGCCATGAGAAAACACATCTATGAAATCCTAGTCAATCTTGTCAAAAGTTGTCTCGAAGATGAAGCCTAATGCCCAGCTATTTCTTTTTCTTCTACTTTTTTTTAATAAGAAACAAGGAATATATTAATAGTGAGAAAGCCATACAACAGGGGGAGATGAGATATCCCCTAAAGGCCAAAGGGCTACAAAAAAGACTCTCAATTAGCCGAAATATGTGCAAGATCAAAATTACAAAAAGAGTTAGAAAGAGAACACCAGATGGATGCAAAAAGATTGATGGAGTCCCAGAGTTCATCGAGGCTAATCGTTTTCTCTTTGAATACCCTTTGGTTTCTCTCGAGCTACAACTTCCAAAGAGTTGCCGTAACAGTGTTAGACCACAAAATACGACCTGTACCCTTGAAGGGAGTTCCAAAAATCAACTGCAGGAGAGCCTCATCATTTCTTTTGGGAAACACCAACTAAGCCCAAACCAAAGCAATTTAGAAGTCTTGCCCATAAGGAGCTAGCCCAAGAGCAAGAGAAGAAAAGATGATCAATGAACTCACTTGTTTTTGTTTATTTATCAATGAGCTCACTTGTAAAGAGAGATGCATCAAGATTTTGTCTTTCTAAGACAAAACCGAACTAAAACTCAAAAACTGACTGGGGGAGGAGGATGGACCACTTCTAGAATTTTTGTTTTTTTTTTTATGTATGAAATTTACAAAAGAAGTACGTAGCCCAAACAAAGGGGTTACACAAAAGATTAATCCAATTGGTCAAAAAAGTAGATAAGCTATAAGAGCTATAAAAAGAACATGTACACCAAGACATCGCAAGGAAGAAAATTTGTTCAAAATAACTATCAAAAGTATTTTCCTTATCTTTGAAGAGACGGACGGTTGTTAAGTGAAATAAGATTGATGAGTTTGAAGACTAAGAGTTCTTGCCTCAGATTTCTTTGAGACAAGGAAAATGTATGTCTCACGTTGGCATGCATTTACAATAGCATTTTTGAAAAAAACCATGGAACGCCATCATAACATTGGGCTTGAGGATGTTCCAAAATTTTCTTTTATGGGAATCTATAGTGAATCTATCTAGTTGAATCCCTTATTAGAACCCAAAGACTTGATGGCATTTAAATCTAAATTACAGTATAATCAAGTTTTGTTTTTTTGACAACATGTTGGGGTGGGGGATTGAACCTAGGACCTCATGGTCACTAGGCAATACATAATGCCATTGAGTTATGCTCTTGTTGGCATAATCAAGTTTTGTTTAGAAGAAATGATCTGCATAATGGAGATTACTTGAAAGGAAACAACTACCCTCTTTCTTGGGAAAAGGAATTTGGAAGAACTCAAGATTTCTCTTCCAATACCTGAAAAGGGAGAATTCTTTTCTTCCCCAAAGAGAATCTTGCAAATTGAGTTTTTTCTCTTCCTTGGCAACAATCCAACGAGTATTCACATCCTTTTTTAAAAGCCAATTGGATTTCCCCCTTAGCTGGGATGAAAAGATGTTCTTTAGTGAAAATTCTAGCCAACCTCTGTGTTGTGAAAAGATGAAATAAGTTCTTTTTTCTTCTTTAAATTAGCGAGTGTCCGAGCCAGCTTGCATGCACCTCGACTAATCTCACGAGACAACTGTCTGACCCAACTTTATTTGGTTGTCAAGGAAACTCGTATGATATTAAATCCTAGGTAGGTGGTCGCCATGGTTTGAACTAATTCCTTATGAGCCCTTTGTTATTCCCATGACCCTTATTGACCACTAGGTCAACCCATGACAGTTATGAAAAAGTCTTTTTGAGGGATAAACTTTTGTAGATGTAGATCGACATACAAACTGCTTTTGAGATAGATTAAGAACTCTCTTTGTTCAAGGATCTCAACACATTTTTAAGACCCTTCGACTTCATGATGAAGCCAATGGCCTAGCAAGCATTGCAAAGGGGAGTTCTACTAATTTTCGATTGGATGAAGGAAGTTATGATGAAGGAGCTACATGTTCTCAAATTTGAAAGGAGTCAAGATCTAACTTAGTTTCATCAAAACCATGCAAGATGAGAGAATGAATTGAGGTGACTCTTAAGCTATCCAACTCTCCCTCAAGCTGATGAGAGAGAAGGATAGTCCCAAAAATTTGAGCATAAAAATGATCGTTAGCTTATTGAACAAATGCTAAGAGGCCTTAGAGAGGCCATATATTCTTGATAGCCAAAAAAAAAAGTCCATTCACCAAAGACTTGTTAAGGGGGAAATAGAAATAACTTTTCATCACTTCTTGTAAAATGACAGAATTAGGGTTGGTTAAGATAGTGAGCCTTTGACTAAAGATCTTTTCTACAAGGATTCTAGAGTCCTCTTACATACCAAGAGAGGAAGATCATAAAGCTTCTTTTAGCCCCTCTGATATTCCTCTTTTTGTATGAATGGAGACAATGCAAAGGTCCACAGCCCTCAGCTAAGTCTCTAGATTCTACTTAGTTGGAGAGGAGGGGTTCAGATGTGGGGAGGACTGCAAGGCTGGCTTGTGACCCAAAACAAGATGCCAAACCGGCCTCTGTCCAAAGCATGTTTCAGTTTGAATGCTCTGTGCTTCAAGGGAAGGCAAAGAGGGTACTTCTGTGTTGATTTGAGCTGGAAGACCAACCAATGGAAGATGAGAGAAAGTGAACTCCTGTTGGTTAATAGCATATAGTTGGTGCCAGTGGGTATCATCAGGAATTTTGGAGGGATCAGGGCTTGGGTTGAGATTTTGGACATCATCAAAAGAAGCAATCACCTAAATAAAAAAAATGTAACAGTCCAACTTCGATGACAAAGTTTATATATTTCCCTGTAGTAGAAAACCAAAAATAATTCACAAATAGCGGAGGACCAGAGTCCAAGGAAACCACGCAAGTCTCAGAAATAAGACGCTTTAACCTAAATTTTTTAAAAAGAGCATTTCCCCCATAACAGACAGCATTACAATAAGTCCGAATTCCCCGTACCTGAGCTGCAACCGTGTGAGAACGAGTTGGGAAAAGCTTAGTAATGCAAGCAGTATTGAATCCATGCTCCGACAATCCTATAGCAGCTCGAAGCCCTGCACCACCCGCTCCTACCACAACCGCATCGTATGTGTGATCAACCACAGTGTATGAGGAGCGACCTGCCGTCGTCTGCCAGGAGCCAGAGAAGAAATAAATTAATACAAAATAAAATCAATCTTTATGAGAAGTTTTACACAAATACCGGAGCCGTAGGAAAGAAATTTGAGAGAGCTAGCTACGATCACATCAGCACAATCAATGGATCCAATACTAAACAGAATTACATTTCGTACTCTCGTGCACGCAATTAGCCAAATCAACACACTATTGAAAATCGCAGCTCACTAACAATCCAGGACGAACAAGAAGAAAAAGATAAAGTACACTCCGTTCATCCATGTCACATGCCATCCTCGACAAAGGAAAAAGAAGACCAAAAACCGGGAGCGACAGAAAAAACGTAATAAAAACAAAGATCCAGACGAAAGTCGAAGCTCATATTTCAGTAATCGAGACATATGATGGAAAGTCATACCGAATCGACGGAGAAGAATCTAGAAATGTGAGATCTGAGGTGATCATTGGGGGAAGATTTCCTGGAAAAGGAAGAAGAAGAAGCGCGAAGGCCACGAGAAACACAGCGCCACATCTTGGTTCAGCACCTCCGTCCAATCCTTTGCAATCGCCTGAGTGAATGAAAAATGGAAGAAATGATGGTGGTTCCGCCGCTCTTGAAGCTCGCCGGAGGCCGGAAAATGGGGGTTTGGATTGGGGTTTGTTTTTCCAGAGAACGGGTCTCAGGTGGAGGCGAACGTGAGAGAAGAGACTGCGCTAACTATCACTAATAATGCCTCCGTAACCCCGAAATTAATTAATAATTTATTTTAGAGAAGAAAAAGAAAGAAAAGAATATTGAGATATTAATGTGGATAAAGGTTAATGAAAAAAATATATATATATATTAGTTTTCCTTTTACTAAAGGCGTACCTTTTTTTTACTTAAAAAAAACGAATTTCTTACCAACCGTGTTTGAATGTGAGTGGGTTATTATAGTCGGTGATTATAATAATATTAGCTGTAAATAATAAATATTATTGAAGTCATTATAATTACTCTATTGACCATGAATTATAATAGTTGACGGACCAAACGTAGATTAGGTTATAATAACTCAGTTCATCAAACTCTAAGTTGGTGTCCCAAAGATCCTTTAAATTACTTGTCTAACGTTTGGTTTGGGTAGAAGGACAAGCTTATTTTTCTATTCTTTAGTCTTTGTAAGAATCTTTTGAATGATAGGGTAAAAAATACAACACTCTCTCAAATTTAAGGTTAAGATTGCAATATTTATCGAAGTTGGAGGTGCAATTTGAGAGAAATTTAAAATTTATTGTAAAAATTGATACAACTTAACAAATTTAGGGTAAATTTTGATTTCACACTCTAAATTTTATATCTAGATCTCATTGTCGAGATAATGGAACATGCTATATGATATATAATTAAGGGTAAAATGTTTATAAACCACCCATGAAGTATGGTGGTTGTAATAATTACTTAAAAAATGAATTCCTCCACTTTTCAAAAAGTAGAAAAGTTATATTCAATGGCAAGATTAAACCATGTTAATATCGTTGTATGATTCAAAGAGAGAAGAGAGAATGCAAGCTTAAATTGTTTAATCAACATGAGCGTAGCTGAGCTGGTTAAGACATAGGTCTCGAGCAAGATGTCAAAGGCTCGATTCCTCCTGCCATCAATTATTGGATAGAACTAAAAAGAAAAGAAAAAATGTAGGAATATATAAATTTATTATGATATTAGTTCCATCCATTAATCAATAACTCATTTAAATTATGTCACTAATTTAAGTCCTATCATGTTAATAATAATAATAAAAATCAGCCAAAGAATAACAAAAACAAAATATATTCTAAATTAATTATAAATTATTCTCAATAATGTCACACATACCTTTCACAATTTGTAAATTGAGGTATTATTCCTTTTATTTTAAATAGTTACATTTCTAAATTAATTCATTCTGTCATCAGACATAAATCATGTTATGAACAAACAAAAGAATAAAAGTCTCAAATTCGAATGACATTCCCTGTAAAAAAAAAAAATAATTAATTAAAAATTTAGGTTTCATAAAATTAAAAAACAAATTACTTTAAAGCGTGGCACCATAACTGGTAGATTCCATATTAACGCGTCCCAAGGTGGATGGGACTACGTGGCATGGTTTGAATGGCGGTCGCGGAGAAAAAGGTGAACGGCAGGTACGTCAAGCAGCTAATGGTCCAAATTAATTCACGTAGTCGTTCTTACATGCCGGTCACGTGGGTCTTTCATCCACCGCATGGGGTGATTTAAAACTGAATTAATAAAATGGGGTCTGTTTTAAAAAAACGTGTTTTTTTTCTTTCTTTTTTTATTTTTTTTTATGCAAAAATCAATTTAAGTTGTATCATTTAAAATTCTAAATTAATAATTATATAAATTTTAAGTTTTAATTAATACAAATATTAATTTAAAGTTTTAATTAGTACAATTTCCTAAATTTAGGTGTATAAATTCATCTATGCCCTTTAAAAAAATAGTGTTTTTTTTTTTGCAACCATATTTTAATTAAAGTGAGGATTGAACTCATGACCTTTTAGTCACAAACACAACCTTATATCAATTGAGTTATACTCGGTTTGACAAAATATGTGTGAAGTTGATACTTACCGCTCGTTTAATCGTTTTATTTACATGAATGATATAAGTTCTCATTCTTGCCACTTTATATATAATTCACTTAAAAGTTCGATTTTTTTTTTTTTATTTTTTAATTCTTACTTACATCTCATGCATCTTGATGACTTTTTTGGAATTTTTTTACAACAAAATTATATATTTTGTTTTAATTAAAATATTTGATTTAAATTTGTCTAATTTGTAATATTTTTTAATTAGAGAAAATTCAACTCTTAAATTTGAAAAATTGATAAGGTAGAGGACAAACACGAGTTGGTTTTTGCTTTAAAAATTCAATCTCAATCAATTAAATTATTTGAACATTGTACAATAAATTATGTCTACCATCAACAATCTTGCAACGATATCTTTTTATGTTTGGTCATAACAGTCAACAATATCTCTTTATGTTTGGTCATCTATGAATCTTTTTCAAATTAACTTTTTTACTTTATTCTCACATCGGTCGATTTGAACCAACACGCCCATCAGTTAGAATAGCCAAAATGTATCTTTTCGACAAACCAATATGTTAAAAAAAGAAAATTAACTAGGATAAAAAAAAAAACAAAACAAAAAAAAAACACATAACTATTAGTCAATAATGTTTTTCTATGGAGAGAGGTTTTTTGAAAAGATAAAGCTCCTGCTCCCCTCAACTTTGAGATAATATTAATATTGTATGTAATATATATATATATATATATATATATATATATATATATATATATATATATTTTTAGTATATTAGGGGTGGGAGATTCGAACCACAAACCTCTTGGTCATCAAGACATGCATATGTGAGTCATGCTCGCTTTGGCAATATTGTATGTAATATAGCATAAAAGTTTGTAAAATAATCATTTGCCTTAGTGGAAAAGCTAGCTTCCCCCTCGAACCAAGGTTTGATCCCAGCCTCCGTGACCCTGCAATTTTTCCAAAATAATGACAAATATGACAAAATATAAAACATTTTACAAATATGGCAAAAAAATGAGTGACTATCATTAATATACATAAATAAAATAACTATCACTAATAGACTACTATCAATGATATTTACTGACAAAATTATATAAAAAACATAGGTGATAGACTATTATGAGCGGAATAGACTACTATCAGTGATAAAAAAAAATGTCATATTTGCAAATATTTTTTTTTTTTTAAATGTTATATTTTTAATTATTTTACTCTAAATTGGCATCCAGTACAATTTCCCTATATATATATAAACTTTTAAATTTATAATAAATTCACACTTGTAATTATTATTATTTTTTTAATTCCTATATTTTCTTTGAAATATTTCACAAGTATCTTAAAATATAAAATAATATTAAAATATATTTTAAATTTTTTAAATAAAAAAACTAAATAAAAAGTATTGTGTACATTTCTATCATTTTAATTAATTTCTTATTTAAAAGTATTCGATAAATCCTTAAACTTTTAATTTTGTGTCTTAGGTCATTAAAATATTTAAATTTTAAAAAATACTTTATCTATTATATAAAATTTGAATTTTATATCTAATAGAACCTTAAAATTTTTTTAGGAGATTTGTGAATTTTAAAATATTCGAAAGTCAAAGACTAAATTTACAATTTTGAAAGTTTAGAGGCCAAATAGACACAAACTTCGAAGTTCAAAAATTAAATTTGTAATTTAATCTATAAATTAATATATATTAACGTGTTGAAAATTATTTTAATATGAATTTATGCTCATGACATTAAATTTTGAATCTCTTCTATTATGATTAAAAAATAAATTTCTACTATATATATATATATATCAAAGTGTTTAAAATTATCTTCACATATACGGATTTAAACTGCCTTGATCTGCCAGAGAGGTACACAAACCTTTGCAACTATTCTTCTCTAATAATCCAAAATTTGATGCATATCATAGGGTTTCATTGGTTTAAATGTAATGGGCCTACTAAAGGAATGGACTTTTACACGTAATAAATGAAAATAAAGGGAATATGGGCCTTGGGCCACTTGAAGGCCATGGCCCAAAAAGGTGGCCCACATGGATTATGCACTTATCTACACTTTCTATCCTTAGGGTTTGAGGAAAAGTAGTCTTCCTAAAAATAGTATTTTAAATTTTTTCCAAATATATGAACATTTTTTAAAAAAATTCTTAGTTTCTATTACTTTTCTCGATTTTTATTTTCTTCAATTTTTGTTTCTTAATTTACCTATATTAATTATATATTTTCTATTATTTTGAAATATTCATCCATATTTTAATTTACACAATTTTAATAGTTGTTGCACACGATTTATCCCACAATTTTAGCATTTGAGCATTTTGTTTAAAACATTCATTTTAAGATTGTAATTTCTTCCCATGAAAATAAATGTATTTTTTTTTTTATATATACTTCATATATGAGTATATACTCATATATAATGTAAATATAGTTGACCGAGAAATTTCGGCCAATCAACGGTCGTCATGTGTCTTCATCACGGCCGATGGATCAGATAAACTTGACCGAGCAAATTCGGTCACACTGTAATTGGGCTCGAAATCGGATCGGTCCAGAGAAGATATTCAAAAGATAATTTGGCCCAAAGGTCAAGCCCATTGGGCTCAAAATTCAAAAGTTCATTAGAGCCAAGCCCATTGGATCCAGGCCCAAGCCCATCAGACCCATGAGAACTCTATAAATAGAGAGCTCATTTTCATTTTCAAGGGTCATAAAAATTATTCTCCTAAGAACTCAGAGAGAATTCCCAAACAACAGAGAATTCCCAAACAACGAAAGACTCTTTGAATCCTGGACTGAACGTCACTTGAAGACCAAACACCTGAAGACTTCACCGCTACACGAAACTGAAGATTCAACCTCGAGAACAAGCACACCTGAAGACTTCACCGCTACGCGAAGCTGAAGGCTGAAGATTCAACCTCGAGAACAAGCTGCGAAGCCCACACCTAAAGACTTCACCGCTACGCGAAACTGAAGATTCAACCTCGAGAACAAGCACACCTGAAGACTTCACCGCTACGCGAAGCTGAAGGCTGAAGATTCAACCTCGAGAACAAGCTGTGAAGCCCTCGAGTACGGTTACATTTAAGAGAGAGAATCAGAGGATCAAACATTAGAGATTGTAATCCACTACGCACGGATACAAATACATAAATACAATTCAAATTTCATTTACACGTGTCGAATTTTCATTCGTCGTTCGAATTCTCGTGTGAACAATACTTATAGATAATTTATTTTTTGGAAAATATATATTGAATATACTTCATATATACTTTACACTTATACACAATATATATTTTTTTTAAAGAAAATAAATGTATTTTTATATGTTACCCACCATATATATATAATGCAGAAAAATAATTTTTTAGGTTTGATTATGAAGTGATATGGTATGATATAATTTTAATGAGGAAAGATGAACGTAATTAATGTAAGTTTTAATTTTTATTTTTATTTTTTTTCTTTCTTGGAGTTTTTTTACTTTATTTTATTTTTATTAAAATGTTATAAGGACGTGAAAAAATTAAAAGTAATTGAATCTTAATTTTTACGGAAAAATCTTAAATGTATTTGGTTTTGTGAAAAAAAAGAAGAAGTAAATTTGACATAAATGAAAAATCATATTAAATTGTACCCTTTTTGTACATCAAAAAAAAAAAAAAAAAAATGACAAAAATATTTACGTAGAGTGTATATATGAATATTTCACGAAGCAAGGATTGAACCTATGACTTCATAGTCACGGGTACAACTTTATATCAATTGAGCTATGCTCGATTTGACATATATCTAGTGTTTTATTTCTAGGATATTCGTCCAATTCACTTTTTTGGATTTTTATTTTTATTTTTATTGTTGGGTTGTTGGAGTTTTGGGTTTGGGTAACAATCTTAGGGGTGGGATAGATTCACTAAATTGAAATAAATAGAGTTTAAAAAAAAAAAAAATGTTAGTAGGCAATAAAGATATTGGATTCGAATATGTGTAAGGATATGTATTCAAGAGCCTCATACCCGACCTTGAAGTTGTTATATAGGACGACCACCATTTCATTCGAATATACGACGACCACCATTTCATTCGACAAGAGAGAGTTCAACAAGTTTCCAAGGAAGTTCTATTTTCCATCCGTAAACCTTCTCCCCCAATAAATAATAGACTTCATTTGATAATCATTTGATTTTTTATTTCTAAAAATTAAGCCTATAAATACTATTTATGTCCGAGTTCCTTGTTTTGTTATCTACATTTTACAAGTATTTTTAAAATCCAAGAAATTTCTATCTTTCATCCATGAACCATCTCCTCAATTAATAATTTAAGCTTCATTTGATAATCATTTGGTTTTTGATTTTTGAAAATTAAATTTATAAATATTACCTCTACCTATGAGTTTGTTTGTTTTGTTATCTACCTTTTATAAGTGTTTTCAAAATACAAGCTAAGTTTTAAAAATTAAAAATAATAGTTTTTAAAAAGTAGTTTTTTTTAATGAAATTCAATTAATAATTTTAGTGTTTTCTTAAAAAAAAAAAAATATATATATATATATGAAAATTATGTAGGAAAATTGTGAAAAAACAACATAAATTTTTAAAAAATAAAAAACAAAAAATTAAATGAAATAGACCCTAATTAACATATGTTATTTATGTGTTTTACCAACTATGAATGTGTTTTACCCTCCTGTAATTTCAAAAGTAAAAGAGAGATTTTCAACAAGAGGAAAGGGAATGATTGAATAATGAATTGTTAGAATATAAAAATTTCCAATAGAAAGAGAGATTTTTGGAATACAAATACCATTTTTTCTTTTCTTTTCAAGGGATTGGAAATACAAGGTATTTTCATTCGTATTTTTTATTATTTAATTTGATTAAATTATTGCAGGTTTTAGCTTACTCCTCTACTTTTCAATAAGGACTGATTGTATGGATAGCAATCAGGCCCAAACTACTTGCAATTATAGCAAATTGTAAAATATTTTGCAAATATAGCAAAAAATCAACTTAATTGATGTAAAAGACCAAAAAAATCCAAACATTTCAGAATTTTATCGCTGATAAATTCTATAGAGTACTATCAGTGATAGTTTATTGATACTATCAATGATAGAATGCTATAAATAAATTTTATTTTCGTAAATTTCAGAAGAAAGATTGCATTACTTTGTAAAAACGGAAGAGTACTATCAGTGATAGAATACTATTGCCGATAGAATGCTATCAGTGATACCCTATTGATATTATCAGTAATAAAATGCTATATATATTTTTACTTTCCAATCACCCTTTTTAGCTCTATTTAAAATCAGAAGAGTACTATTAGTGATAGTATTCTATCAACGACAGTACTCTTTTATATTAGTGATAGTATTCTCTATCAACGGTAGTACTCTTTTCTATCAGTGATAGTATTTTATCAACGATAGTACTATTTTCTATCAGTGATAATATTCTATCAGTGATAGTATTTTATCAACGATATAGTACTTTTTTCTATCCGTGACAGTATTCTATCAGCGTTAATACTCTTTTCTATCAGTGATACTATTCTATCAACGATAGAACTCTTTTCTATCAGTGATAGTATTTTGTCAGTTATAGGATATGAAAATGCTATCAGTGATAGTTTATGAAAATTCTATCAACGATAGTACTCTTTTCTATAGCTGATAGAATGTTACTAGTGATATAATACTATCGTTGATAGAATGCTATCAGTGATAGTTTATTGATACTATTAGTGATAGAATGCTATCAATGATAGTTTCTATCGATGATAGTGTACTATCGCTGATAGAGTACTATCAGTGATAGAATGTTACCAGTGATAGAATACTATCGTTGATATAATGTTATCAGTGATAGTTTATTGATACTATCAGTGATAGAATGCTATCAATGATAGTTTATTGATACTATCAGTGATAAATGCTAGAAATATTTTTTTTTTTTTTTCCGTAAATTTCAGAATAAATCTTGCATTAATTGGTAAAAACGGAAGAGTACTATTGTTGATAGAATATTATCGCTCATATAATGTTATCAGTGATAGAATACTATCGCTGATAAAGTTATACATGCTCCAATTTGATTTATCCAAGAATTTGGTGCATTTGAAACATCACCAAATGAGGCAAAAACAAGAAATCAAAGGCTGTCATGCGATGACATCTTTGTTGGGCATTTCTTCAAACACATGGTAGGCATGGTGAATACACCTTCAGAATTAAATTATACACAAACAACAAATCAAAGGTTGCTCTCATCCAAAATTAAATTATACTCACATTCTCCCTCAGTTTAGAGCTTGTGACATGTGACCTCTATTTTGTTTTTAATCTACTGTAATATAAAATGAATAATGGCCAAATTTTCCAGATTTAATCTCAAAATTACATTTTTCTGAACCATTTGATAATGAAGAATTGAAGCTCTCCAATCTCTCATCTCCAACAAAACTATAAACAATGCGTAAAGAAAAAGAAAATGAGAACAATCTAGATCATCAAATTCAGGCAGATTTTCGCCACGATCGACCGGATTCGGATGATTCGATTCTGATTGTGAGTAATTTGATAGGAATTGGAGCAGCGGTCCGCTGCTTTCTCGTAGGGTGGAGGTTATGTTGGTTTGGGGCAAATGAAGATACATGTGAGAGCTCAGTGAATCTTCGGCTGATGAAGAAGAGTTGGTTTCTACTGGCAACGACGGTGGATTTCGTCGTGGTGATGGTGGATGAAGAGCGTCGCGTTGCGATAGATGGTCTAATTTGAGGTGTTTTTCGACCTGCGTTGTGAATCGATTGAAATTTGGGAGACTAAATTAATTTACAAAAAAAATAAATCAAGAGTAATATGGGAATAAAAAAATTAATTTACAAAATTTATCATATTTGCAAAACTTTTAAGATATATATTTAATTTCATAACTGTAAATTGTCATTTGTAACAATTTCCCATTAAGTTGCAAATACAATGCAAATAAAGGTATTTACATTCATTTTTCTTTTATAAAAAATAGGTTAGATTGTTAATTTTTTTTAAATACAATGCAAATGCAATTGTAGGTTTTTAGTTGACATTATTTGTTACCTTTTTGTTTTGTTCTGAATTTTAAGTGAATTCGAACTAAAAGAAAAATAATGGGTTACAAATACTAATTACATTCACTAAATTGCATTTTTTTTTTCTAAAATTCATTAAAATGTTATAGTTACTTTTAACACATATTTTTTTTTAAAAAATATTCTCAAAATTACAACATTAATAAAAAAATATTTAGCCAAAGCGAGCATAGCTCAGCTGACATATGTATATGTATGTCTTTACGACCAAGAGGTCTGTGGTTCGAATCTTCCCACCCCAATGTACTCAAAAAAAAAAAAAAAAAATAATAAAAAAAAAATATATTTAAAGCTATTTTTTTTTTTAAGTATGCGTATAACATTTGAAAGATTTAGAATTCTCTGTGAAATTTTATTCTTTTAGTTTCAAACTATCCTTTAATTATCAGATTGCATTTTGTTTAGATTAAAAATCAAATCAATTAGAATTTAAATATTTATGGTTTATGAGATTGCAACGAGGTATTTCAGTCCAAACCATGCTTTGTTCTATAGCTTTCGACCATTTATCATATTAAAAAACACGTTTGGACATTTATCAAAACCATCAATTAAAAAAAAAAAAGTCATTCTCATGTTATCCCTAAAAACAAAACTAATAATCCAACATTAGGCCTCTATCTACCCGTTTTTTTTTATTTTTAATATTGTATTGTTTTTTAAACTATTTATAAAAATATATTAAAAAAACAATCTATTTATAAAAATATAACAAAAAATAATCTATTTATAAAAATAGATTTTTTTAAATCAAGTTCTATTTTCAAAAGAGGATGATGTGCATCCACGCCAACACACATGAGAGTCTTTTGATCCGTGTGCATTCAAAAATCGATATCTTTTACTCCGATACGAAACAATTTCAAAAAAAATATGATTGGAAAACTAACGCATATAGTTTCAACTTGATAACTGGTTTCACTATTTTTGGAGTAGTATATCGAAAGATAAAAGATCGAAGTTGTAGAACCATAACCCTACTTCAATCATCTTTATCTTTTGATATACAACTCCAAAAGTAATGAAACCAAATATCAAATTTAAGCTCTCTGTGTTATCTTTATAATTACAACTATACCTTTTTTAAAAAAAAATATCATTTTTTGAATGTACATTATTCAAAAGATCATGTATTTTCGTGAAATCGTTCTTTGAAAAGACAATGTGTTGGGTGGATGCACATCGTCTTTTATGTGTTATAGTTTGCTTTTTGCTATAATTTTAAAAATTACAATATTAAAAAAAAGATGCTCTATCTACTCTCAAGTACTTCCTCATGCTTCAAGTTCAAGTCTTCACTTCCCTTCCCTTTTTTACTAACTTGGATGAATTGCCTCGCTAGACGCTAACTATTACTTGGACGAACTGCAGTGCTGTGGATGTGTTTAGAATTGGTACAAAAGTGATTGAATGTATTGAATTTGCATGCAGATTTGGAAAAATAAACAACCAATTGTCAATTACATTATGCTTTTGATTTTGATTTTTTGTTTTTGAAAAGTAAGTTTATATCACCTTTTCTCTCTCTCTCCTCATATTTGTCAATGATTTCACTAACGCATTTTCGAAAGTAAATTAGAAAACGATAAAAAGGAATATAAATAGAAAGTAAGCATAAATTTTATGGACAAAAATTCAAAAATAATAATATTATTAAATGGATTGTAAACCTTTCTAAATGAATTTTGAAAATAAATATGGTTAGGGGTGAAATAAGACCCAACGAAATACGTTATGAAAGTCCGAAACAGAGAAACCTTAAGAGGAAACAAACTTCAGTGAAGAATCAACCATCCCTAGACTGAACAAGCCTTAAGGACTAACTAGTCATTTGAGCCGACCAAGCCCAAAGCCCAAACCTAGGCACTTAGTTTACAAACCAAATAGACATTGGGCCGATTAGGCCCAAGTAGTCTAGTGGTTCATGAAACACATAAAAAAGATCATAGATTGATTCCTATTTTGTTAAGTATAAACCATAAAATATAGGTCAACTAAATATAAACACATTATTAAGCTCTCAACATCCTAAACTTTTGCTACATACAAAAATTCAGGGTGCAATTTACCTTGTTTTGCAGGTCATTTCTTTTCTCAAATCAAGAAATTTATTGTTGAAACACCTAAAAGCCAGGTGAGATTTCTTTTGAACAAATTTTAGTATCTTCAAACCTATAAAACAATCTCCAAGTTCGTAAATATGTAATCATATAACATTGTTTGAGGAAAAAAATGCATGTGGGATCATAAAAAAATAAATATATATTTAAAATATCATTTTTTATAGGACAACAGGTGAATGTGAAATCTTTTGGTTAATAATGTGATACCCTAACTTGTTGAGTGATACTTATGTTGGCTTAAATATCATTTTCAAAATATAGGGAACAATTAGTCATATTTCTCGCGAATAAATGATAGGTTAATTTGTTACATTAAAATAAATAAAGTATGAAGATAATCACCTCATACAATTAATACAAAGAAGTAATTAGGTTGTTTTAGTGTACATGTAATTATGATTTGATAATAAAAGGCCGAAAGTATCGGCAAATGTATGTTTGAGTTCCCACTTAATCATAAGCATAGAAGTTTTTTAATTGTTGTAATTAAGCTAAACACAGTGTGTTAAATGCTGGGCATTGGAAATGGGTCCCTTTGTTTCATTTCATAAACCATCGCCGAAAGTAAATACTTTTTCCCACCATTATTTATATATATATATTTATATATATATATATATATATATATATATATATATATATATTCCTTTAACAATTGTGATTATTATTATTTTTTATTACAAGGAAATAACTTTTATTAAGATAAATGAAAGTAAACAAAAGGCACAAAATAGGTCAAATAAAGAGGACGTGCACTTCCATGAATTGTGTTTAAACAACAAGAATTTATTTCATATAATTTGTCAAACCGAGCTTAGTTCAATTGGTCAAAGGTTGTATCCTTGACTAAGAGATTTTGAGTTCAATCCTCGCATTAATTAAGATACTGTTGTAAAAAAAAAAAAAAGAGGAGAATTATAGTGTTAAAAGTTTCATATAGTTTCTTTAATTTGATTAAAATTCTTAAAATGTTTGTCTTAATTGTTAATAATTTTCTTATGTTACATATTTTTTTTAATATCACAAAATTCATAAAGGGAGTTGATGAGTTGATTTAGTATAATGTATACGTGTGAAGGTTAAATTTAGCTGGTTGACTATATTATGAGTTGGATAAAAACAATTACATTTTGTATTGCTCTCACCCGACCAAACTACCATCTTCCCACAACTTATCGTAATAATCGTTTTGAATTTGATTATTAGGCAAATCTTGAACTTTTTGATGTATAGGCATTGTAGAGTGTTACCGATCTCTTGAAGACTTCTAAAAATTCACGAATTTCTTCTCAGATTTATTAACCTTTTTTATTTTATTATTATGATGAGCATTATTTATAAAATATTGGAAGAGACTATAGATAAAAGAGAAAGGAATCTAAGTTGTATTATAATAGGCTAATGGAAAAACTAATCTTGTGAAAGAATTGATGTTTTAACAAGAATTTGACCATGATTGAAGTTGAATATATGAGAACCAATCTATATTAATTGATAAGGGCATTTATTGCGAAGGATTTATTAAAAAAAAAAACATTAAATCTTACGGAAAAAAACTTTTTCTAAACAAGAATCCTGATAATAATAATTAAACCAAAAAAAATACTTAAAGACACAGCTTTATTTCAATTGATCTCTACTTAGTTAAAAAAAAAAAAAAATGATAAATTAATACCTACTAAATTAATATTTTGCTTTGAATGATGATCAAAATCACCAATGTAACCAAAAAAAAAATAAAAAAAAAAATCAAATCGATTTTGTTTTATTCTCTATTATGATCTCAAAATTTAGAATATTAAGTTTTAGTCTTCAAACTTTGTCTAAAAAAATATTTTCTCCTATTTTTCATGATTTTTTTTAATCAATTATCTAATAAAATTTCGATGTGAACAAATACTTTGAAACCATATATATAATTAGGTTGTAGCGAGCATGACTCAGCTGACATATTTATTCTCGATTATAATTAGAGTTGGTATGATAACAAATTCATTTTTTAATTTTTATTCGTGAGAATTGTGTTAGTTTAATTCCCACACTTTTTTTATGATGATTTTATTTTTATTTTTTTAAGAAAATAATTTCTAGGTTTCATTTGAAAACTAGGTAGTTATTGATTTTTGAAAATTAAACTTATAAACACTATTTCCACCCTATCAATTTTTTTATTTTGTTAGGTAGAATTATTTCTTTTTAGTTAATAATTTAAATATATATATATTTTTTTAAATAAAAATGATCAATTTTAGTTTTTAAATTTGAGCTAAAACAATTAAAAATTGAAAGAATAAAACGATATAAATCCGGAAGTAGGAATTAGGAAAGGACAAATAAAGTACAGAATTCAAATAAAAGCTGAATTAATTAAGAAGAGAGAGATTGAATTTTGGAAGTTTGAAAATGAATGAATCACAAAAGACAAATACAAGAATTAAATTAAATAAAATAAGAAAAATGTGTTTTGATTAAGAATCAATAATAATGCCATTTAATCCCTTGGATTTATAATCTGATTATTTGATTCCATTTCTATTTCAAACTGTTCAAAATCAGATCCCTTTAAGACTGGTCAAAGATTGGGATTTGGCTGCAAATTTGAAGGGTCTAAATCCAAGCGTGAGCAATGATTGTCCAACAGCTTGTGGGCAGGGCCAATTTTGGGAAATTTGCATTAATTCATTTCCAATTCTATTTTTCTTCTTCTTTCAAAACTAACCTGTTTATGAAATTTAGTTAGGGTGGAGAAATCCAACCAGCTAACTTCTAACACGTAGATCTCAAATAATTACACCAGATAAAAAAAAATTAATTTGATCAATTGAACTCAAAGTTATGACATCTTAAAATTTAAATTAAATCAGTTCGACTTTATCAACATTAAAAGTCAAGATGCTTTAAAATTTTGCTCGGTCTATAAAAGTTATAAAGAACACAAAAGGATTGTAAAGAACACAAATCGCACACCAAAAAACGAGCATGACGGAGTGAGAGAATAAAGAGAATAGAAAGAAAGAAAGAAAGAAAGAAAAAAAAAAAAAAAAAAAAAAAAGTGTTCATAGATAGTCATTTTGAGAAAAAAAAAATAGATTATATCTTGTGGAATGTTGTAAGAACCTAAATCAAGGCAACTCATTCACTTTTGATTGTGAAAAGTAAAGAAAACGAAGGTTTAAAGGAAAAAAAAAAACCTAAACTTTGCTCATATTTCAAAATATCCATATTCTTATAAAAGTTGCAACATTAAATCTTTCGTAAACGTTACAAAACTACTATTAGAATATATAAATCTGTTAGAATATTCGACTAAAAGTTGACAAAACGCTATTATTTCACACCTAATTTAGCCAAACATGGTCGCATTTTTCTAAATCACCAAGTTATCAACTTTTCATTTAACATTCTAATGAATTTCTATTTTAAGATAATTTTGAAACTAAGTTAAGGGTAATATTAAAACTTTTTAAAAAATCAAAGTAATTTTTAAAAGACAAAGTCTGGGAGTATTTTTATAATTGTTAAAATACAAATTTAGTCTCTGAATCTCCAGCTCTATTTGATCCTTGAACTTTAAAATTATAAATTTAGTCCTCAAACTTTTGATTTTTTTTTTAATTCACAGGTCTACTAAACACAAAAATAAAAGTTTAGAATTTCATTAAACATAAAATTTAAATTTATATCTAATAAATTAATTAATTTTAAAAAAATTAAATTTGTCGAGGACTAGATACAATATTGAAACTTACATAAATTTATTAGACACAAATTGAAAGTTTATAGTCTTATTAGACATTTTTAAAAATTAAGGGATCAACTACACACAAATTTCAAAATTGATAGACATTTTTTTTTTTGTAATATTGATATTTTTTAAACTTATTATAAAAAGAAAGATATTTCCAATTTTTTTTATAAAAATAATGATGTTTTAAATATCTCGTTTAGACGATATTCAGTGACATGACTAAAATTTGTCAAGAATGTTGTCCACGACACACATCACGAAAACAAATAACTAATGATGGTCTTGTCACTGCCTGCTTCTTCTTGTAATCGCACGACTGGCCTTCAAATTCAAGGAGGTGCAAAACGGAAAAGAAAAAGATCAAGTGCAAAGTGTTAACCTTAGTTATTTGTTTTCATGATGTGTATGTCATCATTTATCTAATAAATTTTTTTTGAAGAGGAAATTTATTAACCGCCTAAAGGCAATTCAAGGAGAAAAATCTCGACTAGCAAGGAGCAACAACCAAGAGGAAAAAAATGAACGCCAAACAGAAGAGGCCGGAGAAGAATGAACAAAAGAAGCGAGAGAGAGTGAGCAAGGCTGTTACAAGATCGATTAACATGGGAGAAAGTAAAAGAAGGGAGGGTGGAAAGGAAATTTGATGCATCAGCAAGCCAACTGCCCACCTCATTGATGTAGCCTTATGGATTTTGAAGAGCTTTGATGGCTATTGCACAATCTGACTTCACGATCAAATGAGAAACTTCAAGGTAACAACCAAAGAAATACCCTCACAAATTGCAACTAATTCCACGTGAAGAGGATTCTGAAACACACCTGATTTAGAGCTTTTAGTCGCTATTAGGAACCAGACGAATTGCGAATAACACAATCTGATCCAGCTTCTGAAGATTTTGAAAACCAAAAATCATCTTTTCTAGAGGAGGGATCCACTTTACATTTGGGTAGAAATGTTTCTCAAAATAAATTTTTGAGTATATATCTTTAAAATAATATTATAATAAATTTATCATTATTTTTATAATAAATTTTGAAAAGAAATTAATATTACAAAAATGGGAAGATGGAGTAATGAAAAAGGATATTGTGTGTGGAAGCGAACGGTGGTGCGATGAAAGAGTATCGAGATTGTAGAGTTTAGGGTTTAGGGTTTAGGGTTTTGTGTTTATTAAAAGAGGAGCCATAGCATACGGCTGCTGGCTGCAGCAGGTTCAAGACGACTCACAGGCAAGGCACTGGGCAGGGCAGGAAAATAATTTATTTTTCTTTTTAATTTTGTTTTTAAAATTTTTGTTTCCCTTTTTCTATTGGCCGGCAATTGGAAGCTTCTATTACGTGTGGTTAGATTTACCAACACGTTTTTTTAATAATATTGTATATTATAAAAATATTGTAAATTTGAAACTATTTTTAAAAATATTGCAGTTTTAAATATGAAGGTCGTCTTTTCAAAAGACGATCTTGCTCCACATAGATGAAAGACGACCTCCATCGGTATGTACTTCTTTTATTAAAAAAATGATATATTTTTAACCAGATATTCAAAATTTTCAAAAAATGTATGGTTGGAAAACTAACAGCGAGAGCTTCAATTTGATACCTGGTTTCACTATTTTTGGAGTTGTGTATCAAAAGATAAAGACCATCGAAGTTAGACTATAACTGTGCAAATTTCAGAACTGAAGATTGTTTTGAGGAGTGCATTAAAAAATTGACATCTTTTTATCCAGATATTAAAAAAATTCGAAAAAGGTACGGTTGAAAAGCTAACACATAGAGATTCAATTTGATATCTAGTTTTACCATTTGTAGAGTTGTGTATTAAAAGATACAGATCGTCAAAGTTTAGCTACAGTTTTGAAGTTTTCAGTCGTATCTTTCAGTTCTGGGTTTAGTGAAGTTTTCATAACTTTGACGATATATATCTATTGATACACAACTCCAAAAATAGTGAAAATAGGTATCAAATTGAAGCTGTCTGTGTTAACTTTCCAACAGTACCTTTTCAAAGTTTTTGAATATCTAGGTAAAAATATATCAATTTTTGAATGCACTCCTAAAAAAAATCTCCAGTTCTGAAATTTGCAGGATTATAGTACAACTTCGATGGTCTCTATCTTCTGATACACAAAAAAAAAAAAAAAAATCACATATATATATATATATATATATATAATTTTGTAAGAAATTTGAGATGGTAAGCAATAGTTACAAGTTGGTTACTGAATTTTAAAGTCTCTATTAGATTATTAAAATTAACTTTTATCTTACAGAAATGTTGAGTGAACTATTATGTATTTACGTGGATGAAATGACAAATTTATTTCATTTCATTACTTGACAAATAAATTTAAAATAAAAATAAACTATCAAGTAAAATAGTTTAAAATAGGCTAAACAATTTATTCATGTCCTAATCTACGGGCTCTAATATCATTTTTTTTATCCATCTATATGCAACTATTTGTGATTAATGTGTAAGTTCCGTTTGTTTTGCAAACCTAGGGTATGATTGGTTTTCTTTTTCCTTCTAATTTTTTTTCTACATTCATGAATTTTATTAGTAAAATAAAAGGTCAAGTAAAATTCATACCTCATAGTCATAATTAATTAAAAAATTGTTTACCTATCAACCAATAAATCACACAAAATTAAGTCACCAAAATATTAAAAATAATCAAGCAAATAAGTAAAAAGTTCAAACCCAATCAGTGAAAATATCCACAATAACTATTTAAAAAAAAATGTTCTAACCAAAATATAATAATAGTAATAATAATAAAAGAAAACATATAATTAACTAATGGCAGTGTTTTTAAAAAGTGTGAGGTGTAATAAAGTGTAAAGGATTTAAATGTCGACGACGGAAATATCGAGGTCTCAATTTTATGAAAATGTTGATGGAAATATCAATAAAATGTCGACATCCATATATTTTTTTGAAAAAATTTAAAAAAATATTAAAATTAATAAATAAACATTTTGCACTTTTAAATGATTTAAAATATACTTATTATAATATTATATTCACGTTAGGTTACATTTTCTTGTTTTTTTAATATTTTATTGATTTTGTACGATATGATAGAAATGTCGATTCACTCCTCGTGTCATGTCGAACTTATGAATATGTAAAAATTTCGACATCTCGACCGAAATTTAATACCATCATACATTTAAGATCTAAATACATTTTACAGTTTTTAGTAAAATTTATTGTTTAATAATTTGAATAAAATCATTTTTTTATATAATTTAAATAAAATCATTGATTCACGCTGCGCAAAGCGGTTAAAAATAGCTGATTTAGTTATGAATTATTCACATTTTATCTCACTTTACCATTTTTTATTTTAAATTTAATTTAGTGTTTCTAATTATTTTTTATTTTTTAAAAACTAAAATTAGATTTTGTTTTAAACATTTTTTTTAGAATATTGTGGTGACTGTTTATAAATATAACACATTTTGAAAAGAATGGTAAATATAATAATTTAAAAATATAATACATTTAAAAAAAATTACAAATATAATATATTTTTTTTATATAGATTATCAGCTATAGACTTCTATCACTGATGATACATCATTTTTAGTTCATCAACAATATACTTCTACGACTGAGACCAATATTTTTAGATTGTTAGATTTGCTATTATTTTGTATTAGATTGTCGTATAATATGCAATTGACCCTTCTTTTTATATCAATAATTTTTTTATATATATTTTATAAAATTATTTAAAGTAAATCAAATATATTTTTAATTTAAATTATATAAAATTTTACATAATTATCTCATAAATTTATTGATGTTAGATATTAATATAAGCTCATACTTAATTAAAATAAATGCATATTTTGGCCATTGTAATGGTTTGATTTTGTTATATTTTAATAAATAGTTTTAAAAATTACAATATTAAAAAAAAAAAATGCAGAAATTCTAATCTCTAATCTCTATTGTTAAAAAACAATATAGATGTAAAGAAAAAAATAAAAAAAAAAAATATTGAGAGAGAGATTTGGGATGGGGGAGTCTTATCAAATAGGGCTGTAAAGGGGGTTGTACCAAAAGCAGACCAAAAGGCATGGTGGTTGGTTGGTTAGGTTGGGTTGGCCATTCATTCCCCCACACCTAAATTCTCTCTTTATTATTATTCTTCTTTTATTACCTAAATATCAAATTTCATTTTCTTTTAACCTTGCTTTCATTTTACTTTCTTACCTTCAATATTCACATTCTCTCATTTTTTTTAATAGAAATTATTATTTAGTTTATACATTTTTTATCTCTATACATCGAATCGCCAACAAGAGCATAGCTCAACTGACATGATGTATCGACCAGTGATTATGAGGTTCTAGGTTCAATCCCCCAAACCCAAATATTGTAAAAAAAATAAAAAATCTATATAATAAATAATATTTTTGAGATCTATTGAAAATACAGAAATAAAATTTGTACATTTTTTAGGGCAAAAAAACAATTTATACTCTTAAACTTTAGAGGTTGTGTCGATTAAAACTCTAAATATCAATTTAAACTCTAAACTTTAATAAGTGTATCAATTTACACTCTATCTTAGAAAAATGTTAGTTTTCACATGCACGAATGACTTATAATTTATCAATTAAACCCATAAACTATTTTTAAGTCTTCACGTGTTTTTTTTGAAACAAAATCTAAAAAAATGTTTAAATTCATAATTTAAATTGATACAATTATTAATTTATAATTTTAATTGATACAAATTAATTTTATTTTTTTTACCTGAACACAAAGGCAGCATTAATGGTAATAAGAGATGTTGGTTGATTTTGGGTTGGAAAGAAAGAGGGCCACACCACACGTGTGGGTGAGGAATCTGGCGCTATCCCCCACACGCCCTGTACTCTCTGCTGCACCCGCACGGGCGCCTCCTCTTTTTTCCTTTTTGCCTTTGCCTTTCTAAATCCACATTTTTAAAAAAAAAAGTCTTCCTTCTTTTTATCTTTTCATTGTCATTCTACAACTTTTTTCCATCCACCGACGTTTTATTTTATTCTTTCAATTTTGTATACAAAATAACGATCTAACCTCTTAGGGGTGTTTGGCTCCCAACATGGGTGAGATGGAGTGGGCTTAAATAACTCACCCCATGTTTGAGGCACCGAGTTATTAAACCCGGGTTGAAGGTTATTATAACCCCCAACTTGCTACAGTACTTTTTTTTTTTTTACCGTTGGTCGATTTTTTTTCCACCCAATTTATCGATTTTTCTTCTCTTTGTTTTTTTTTCCTTTTTCTTTTTTTTAACCCAATTTACCAATTTTTCCTCTTTCTCTTTGTCTTCATCACCTCACGATTCCTTATCTTGGATTTCATCCCAAATTTATCTCTCCATCGACAACGCCAAAGCCTCTTGTAGTGGATTATTTGTAATTTCCTAAATAATATTTATTTTTTTAACTTTTAAAAAATTAATATGTAATATACATTTAACTATACAATACAACAAAAAGAAAAAGAAAAAAAAACTACCATAAACACATATTTCAAACTCCATGTTAAAGAAAATTGTATTATAAACATAGACTTCTTAAACTCAGACTAAATAACTCTGCACCCCAAACACAAACTTACTAAACCCAGACTATACAACTCTGCACCCCAAACACAGACTATTATAACCCACCAACTATAATAACTCACATTGCGCCCCAAACACCCCCTTACCTTTTATGGGGTGTTTGACCCAAGGAGTTGTTGAAAAATGAGTTGGGAGGAGAAGTTAACTCCATGTTTGGCCTACAGATTTGTTAAACTCGGATAAAAAATATCAACTCTCCAGACTTCATCAATAATTACTATTCAAGTCTGTCTTATTTTTCGAGTAACACATTTCTCTCCCTCACTCCCTCCCTCCCACAATATTTTTAATTACTTACACAAAAAAAAAAAAAAAAAATGTAGTTTGAACCAAATGTGTAAAATTACTAAAAATGAAATTCAACCTATTTTTATTAATTTAAATATAAATTAGGTTGATCAATCAAAATTGGTACTTAAACCATCAAAATGTAATATTCTTAGGAGATAAATAAAAACATCAGCTTATTTGTATCTGTTTAAATTAATGGATTAAAATCTTTCAAATTCACCTGTAATATTTAACGCACTAGTGTACGACTCTTTTTTAATCAAAATTATTATTTTTTTATCTTAAAAAAAAAAAAAAATTGTGAATGATACATAAAATAAAAAACAAAAATCGCATTATTAAAATTGATTGAAAGAAGTCCTTAACAATGAAAATATGAAAAATTATAGAAAAAATTGTAAAAAAATTAGCTAAAATAAACCGTCATTGCTGAGATTCTAATTTTCGGATATAGGGGAATCAGATGGAATGAGGAGTTTAAGAGGGTGGAGATGGAGAAAGATGTGATTGACACATGGGTCACGTAAAACTATTTGTTCTTTTTTTTTTCTTTAAAAGGTTTGTAAAATATACCTACATTAATAAAAACAAAAAATTCAATCTTATAATTCATAAAATTAAAGACGAGTCCTAACAAAAATGGATATATATATATATATATATATATATATATATATATATATATATACGATAATCAATATATCAAATATATATTTGATAATGTGAGGTATTGCGTTCAAAATTATTTTTGTTGTCTTCAAAGAAATTTGTAAAGGTAGATATAATAAAAATAAAAAATTCAATTTTTAGAATTTATTGGAATTGGAAGAAGTCCTTAATAATGAAATTAGAAAGCAACTAAAATAAACCTACCCCAAATACACTACAGACTTCAGAACTAAACAACTTCAATTCTCCCAACTGTTTCGGCCAAACACCGATCTAATCTCTTCAACAATATTCAAGAGGGAAGAATTGAATTTCTAACCACTTGATCTATGACACATGTTTTATATCAGTTAGTTATGCTCATGTTGACAAACATTACACATTCTAATTCATGAAATTTAAATTTCGATTTTTCATACTCATTCGTACTTCATTTTAAAACTATGATATAAATGTCTTTCTTACCGACACTCTCGACCCACAACATTTCAATCTTATTTTTCTCTTTAATTCTTCTTCTTTGTCCTTTTAGAAGAGTATTCTTTGTTGTGGAAATTTAAGCTCAATCTTTTAGTAAAACATGGTTAAAAAATATATATATCGTTTTAATTTAATTGGTGTATTTATACAAAGGCTTCTTAGGTAAGTAAATTTCACATATTTAAAAATCAAAACAACCACAAAAAAAAACCCTTAATTTTTCACCAAACACTACATCAAATGAAAACGAAAAGTAAAAAGAATATTATAATTATCAATGACAACGTAACTTTGCTTTTAATTTCACTCAAAAAGTCTCGAAATATATATATATATGATTTTCTCTTTCTTTAATCAATAGGAGAGTTTTGTGGCATTAAATTAAAACCATGATTGTGTAGGACATGAAGTGAAAAGGGTAAAAATAAAAAAGGTTTAAAAAGCAAACCCAAAAGTTGGAGGCCAAGTTAACACGGGACGAGCAATGATGCACGCACGTGGGCATGAATATATCAAAATTTGAAAAAAATAAAAAAAGAAAAGAAAAAGATTATTATTTGTGTGACGCATTTGATGAAACAGTTTGCATGCGAAAAAGGCAAATTAACATTTAACATTTTTTTGCATCTTTATTGGGAGACTGTGGGCTGGCCAGAGGACCCTTTATAATTCAAAATAAATCAAATTAAATCATAATTGAAGCCAACAGTGTTTGAATGGACCAAGCAATCTAATAATAAAAACCCATTAATTCAAATGTTTTTTTTTTTTAAATAATTAAAAAAAAAAGAATTCCCAACTGTGCAGGTTGGTCCTCTTTTGCTTTTTCATTAACAGCCCCTGCCCCCCAATGGATCCATCCTCTGGTTATTATAATTTTAGAATATACATGCCTATTTTTTAAACTATTAAACAACTTTTTAACCTTTAAAAACTATATTTTAAAGATATATATATATATATATATATACGAGGAGGCGAGAATTCGAGCCTATAACATTTTGATCAATAATTTATATTAAAAATATACAATAATCCGATAACTCGAACAATTCGAACTACCAAAATCGTAAGAGTTGGATTGAGTTAAAAAAAAAAAAACTGAATTTTTAGTTTGATTTGCATGTTGAACTTTTTTTTTTTGACTTGGTTCATCTCGAACCGAACCAAATTCATTATTTAAAAAAAAAAATTATATATATTAAACGAAAAACCCTAATCACATTCACGCTAATAGACATCCTGAGATTTCATCCTAAAACCAATTGGTGATAGGCAGAGGCGGATCCAGACATGGATGTTTGGGGGGGCCAAAAAATTAGAGTATATAAATATTAAAAAAAGATGGCAAAAAATCTAGAGGTTCGAATTCACTATGTTGACATTAAGACAAAGTTATCAGTGATAAATATATGTGAGTATATCAAAGACTTACGGACTAAGTTTAAATAAACTTAATACCATCATATAATTTTGCTCATAATAAAAATAAAAAAATAAAAAAATAAAAAAATAAAAAAAATAAAAAAATAAAAAATTATTGAGTCTCTAAACTCTAAAAAGTCTTTAATGCATTCCTATACTTTCAATTTTGTTTCTAATGAATTCCTAGATTTTAAAAAATGTCAAATAAATACAAGGATATATTAGACTTAAACTTGAAAATTTGAGGACGAATTAAATACAAAATTGAAAGTTAAAAAATATATTGAATTCTTTTTTAAGTTCGTGGTTTATTAAACACAAAATTAAAAGTTCAAAGATTTATTAGACATTTTCTTAAAAAAAATTATTAAAAAAAAAACACAATATAACATGAATTTGTTTACAAAAAATTATAAAAGGGAGGTTAATATAGTCTAAATTATTTTTGAAAATGTTAATAAATAAATTAATAAGAGTTAATAAATTTTTTTAAAGTATGAAAATACTAAATTTAGATATTTAAATTACAATGACTAAAATAATATAACTTTTTTAAAAAAATAGGTCTTAATTATTTTTAAGAATGAAATTTATATATTTTTAAATATATATATAAACAAAACATTAAAAAAGAACCATTTTTTTTTAAAAAAAAATATACATATATGGAAGAAAATGTAAAGCAAATAAATTATTGTTATGGTTGAGTTTCGAACTCAGGCACAACAAAACATAAACTATGCACATGACCACTGCAGCAGAATAAGATTTTGTTAATTTGGGGGGGCCAAAATGTATTTAATAACAACAGTATATATTTAAGGCATTAATTTTGCCTACGAGTATGAGAAAATCAAAAATTTTGGGGGGGCCGTGGCCCCCCCTAGTCCCTTCAGAGGTCCGCCCCTGGTGATAGGAGGAGTAGCCTATGTATGTTATATTGTGAGTGAAGTCCCTTCCTCTTTCCGATGTGAGATCCTCAACACACGCCTTCGTCTAGTACATCACCATTTGCTTTCGACAATCGACTTTCACTCTCGAACCTCGCCAATTGCTTTCCCTCACGTCACGAGATGCTTAGCCTCACACTCCCATCCAACAATTTGTTGTTTCTCAACCGACAACCAACAACCTAGTGACCAAATCCGACCCAAAAATATATGGATTAAGTTGAGTTAAGTTGATTGAGTTGAAGTTTTGACCATGGAAATTTGAATTTATCCAAAAATCTTCTTCAATCTGATTCAACTCAGGTACACTCCTATTTCATACATTACCACATGTTTTTGCTAGAAGTTTGAATTTCGATTCATGACTCCTATATTTTGTTGATTTTTTTT
Organism: Herpetospermum pedunculosum; assembly: GCA_028017165.1. NCBI lineage: Eukaryota > Viridiplantae > Streptophyta > Magnoliopsida > Cucurbitales > Cucurbitaceae > Herpetospermum > Herpetospermum pedunculosum. Next base: position 7,810,730 of record CM051528.1, read on the forward strand.
TTTTTTTTTTAGATTATTCTGTTTTAGTCGTTTTATTTTAATTTATTTTGGTATCTAGGTGACCAATAATTGCAAATACAAAATTAGTTATTTTTTAAAAAGAGTTAAAAGTAGTAAAATATAATAATTGGAAAAGTAGAATGAGAATTAAAAGTAAAATAAATTAGGGGCGTGCAGGGGTTTAGGAATAATAAGGGAGGTCGGCCAACATTTCTCCATATTAACAACACTTTAAATGCCTGTGGGAAAAGTACTATTCAATCATCCACGCCTCTCTCTAATCTCTCTCATTTATTAAAAATAATAATAATAACAAAATCTCCCATGTTTTATTTTAAAAAACAAAAACAAATAATAATGACCTAATTTTGTAAAAAATAAATCAGTGTTCATCTATTAAAAAAAAGGCTGGTTGCACAAATAGCAATCAGACCCAAACTAATTGCAAATTTAGCAAACTTTAAAATGTTTTGCAAATATGGCAAAAAACCTCGTTTCTATCACTGATAGACTTTATTATATCACTGATAAACTTCTATCCGTGATAGACTATTATCTCTGATAGACTATTATCACTGACAAAAATCTATAAAAAGCTGAGGTGATCAGCGATAGACTTCTATCAGTCATAAGATATCAGCGATAGAAATTGCTATATCCGCAAAATTTTTAAAAACATGCTATATTTGCAAACAATAAGTCTTAAATTGTCATTTACTACAATTTCCCTAAAAAAAATTATAATATTTTATTATGTCATGTCAATGAGTGAGATTTTGATTTTTTTTTTTTTTTTTTTTTTTGGATATGTGTTACTCATCATAAATGAAAATGAAAAAAAAAAGGAAAAAAAAAAGTACTTTCCTTTAGGTAATGTAATGGTTAGTATCTTAAAACATAAATTTTAAAACCTAATTGTATTTTATGTTTTTCTAATTTTAAAACATAAATGTATTTCTATGTGCTTCTAGATATATATTAAGTATGTGACCTTAGAAATTTGAGTCTAATTTAAAAAACACATTTTTTTTTTTCAAAATGTGTATTTTAAAAAATATATTTTTCTCTTATTTTAATTAATGCGGGGATTAAACTCACTTAAAGACATAATCTCATAATCTCATGTCAATTGAGTTATATTCTATTTAACACCATAATACTAGTTATAGCTACCAAACTAAATATTAAATTGAATATAAATTATTATTAATTAATTTAGGACCACGTGCTATGTTATAAATTTTGTATAATTATTATTTTACAATAGCATATATAATTATTTTATATTCTATCTATATTTTTTTTTACTCGTTATAATATATCTATTTTAATTTAACAACAAAATGAATTGAGTTTATAACTTGAAATATTATATTTTTTATTTTTTTTTTAATATAATTTTTAATTTTTAAAGAATTCAAGATCTAGATACATTGAAAACCAAACCTGATTGATAGCTGATGTGAAAAACATAAATTAAAAAAATAAGAGATTCAATGAAAATAAAATTGTATTTCATGTTTTTAGATATGTGTTTGGTAGCATATTTAGAAATTGAATACCAACTTAATTAATTTTTCAAAATGTGTTTGATAAGATTTTTATGAACAATCAAATGAGGTGTAGTTACCAACTAAATATTAGGTTGATTATAAACCATTATTAATTGATTTATGAACATATTTTATGTTACAAATTTTGTATAATTATTTTTTTACAATATCATATAATTTATAATAGATTGTATTCTACTAAAGATGATTTGAGTTTATACCATGAAATAATATATTTATTCCAGTTTTTATCCTTTTAAATATAATTCTCCACTTCAAATTCAAGACATACAATAAAAATAGAAATAAAAAAAAATGTTATTTTGAAAAATTATACAGATCACATCATTCGAAAACAGTTTTAGAAAACATAATCCAAATTACATACTAAATTATATTCTCTAGACATTTAAAAACACAAAACAAAATCTAGATTGCTTACCAACCAGACTTTACAAATGTTTATACATTTGTCAACAAATGTATATTCGTTCAACTTCTAGATCCCACCTCTGACATCAAGAATGATTTATTTATTTATTTTTAAAAAAAAAATCTAAGTGTACTTGGTTAAACATAGGCACCTCTCCATTTTCAGTTGTAATTAAGCTCTAATTTTCATCTGTTTATTTACTATGTTTTTTTTTTTCTTTTTTACAAAACATTTCTCATTCCTAAATCCATTGATCCCATTTTTTTAAAAAAATATTTCCTTTTTGCGGTATTTTTCATATATATCCTAAATATAATAAACTTATGATTTAAAAAAAAATATTGACTAATAACATGGATTTCATTTTTAAAACATTAATGCACTTTAAAAACATAATATGAACATGGTTGAGTTCAAAAGTAATGGAAAAATAGAGGAACACTCACTAGTAAACCATGTCTATAACATATATAATATCAATAGGTACAACAAAGACATTTATTTACTTATTCTTTTAAAATCGAAGAATAATTATTCTCAAAGTTCTATTTTATTTTAGTTTTTGTATTTTCAAATGTTCAAATTTAGTCATTGGACTTTTAACAAATCTTAAATTTAGTCCGTTAGTTTATTGTTATTTTTTTTTTGTTAAAAAAATCAAAAAAATTAGTCTCTCTTAACTTTTCCTTAATAAATTTTAGAAACATATATATAGACCTGATATCTTTTCATGAGTGAGAATTATTATTATTATTTTATCAAATATAATAAAAATAGAAAGTATAAGAACTGAATTTGAATTAGATTCAAAGTACACATACTAAAAAAAAAAAAAAATCACATTTTTTGTTTTGAGTTGATCGATGGAAGTAGTGAAAATTCAACCATCAAATTTTGAAAATGAGAATTGATGATGCTTATAACTATATATATATTTTTTTCAACTATTTAGAGTACTGCATCAAAACTTTTAGAGGTAAAAGCGAATGGAAAGATACCATATGTGATTCATAAATCTTTGAACTAGAGCTAGCTAAAGTTGCAACCTACGCTTTTTTATCATTGTCACTGGCATCACACGACTTGAATTCGAATCACTTGTTGGGGATGTATGATCACTTATTCCGTTCTAAGGTAAAGAGTCCTCTGTGTGTTCGAATCTTGATCGGAATGAATTGCATATGTTTGTTGAGAATTGTTCGAGAATTAATATTGATAGTGACTTTGCCAAGTTCTAGCAGTTCTCCTCTTGTTTTTTGTCCATCGAGCCACTTTCCTTCATTCCATTGATAGACAATTCCAACCAAAATAGAAGTGCGACTGTTGTCATGGAAAAATAGTTGAGAAGCATGCTTAACATAACCTACAACGTAAAGACATTCAATCTATTCAAGAAGAATCTCATTAAATTCTCAATCCTAACGAAATAGTTCCTCCGAAATTCAACAACGATTACTTAGGACCAGTTTGCTTCTTAAAGAAGCATGGATAAATGACTTATCATGAACTTATGCTATTGAAAAATAATTTGCTCGCATTTTTTTTTTTTTTTTTTTTTTGCATGCAATTAGCAATAATTTTTGTGTGGACTTCCTATTTTTTTTCCATGTAGCTCACGAAGTTGCTAAGAGCACACAAATAGGTACAAGAATAGAAGCACATCTTGCACTTTCTATGATCCATTCAACTTGTCTATTATGCACTTGTTATACAACAACCCCGTAGAGGAAGGGCCAAACAAGGTGGACAACGGGTGAGAGAAATGCTCTCAGCACTCCTATGGTTTACGAAAAGGAAAAATGATTCATCATTTATTGCATCTAGCTTAATTATTGACAATGAATCGATTTGATAACTCTGATATTATTATTCATTTTATTTTAATATGATTCGCTTACCATTTGGTCCCTGATCAGCGGGAGATTCAGTATAGAAGCTCACGTTCGGTTGCGTTCCAACTAAAATGTAAATGCCGAATTTACCTTGATACTATTATGAATAAGATGAATAATAATTTTTTTTCAAGTATAATTGTTGGAAGGCATAGATAGAATTAAGTAAAATAGTAATTGAATGCAACTCTGCATTTATTTCACAAAGAGGTATATGACAAATTTTTTTTTTAATATCTCTATTTCTTATGCACCATCCTACATTTAATTTAAACTGGTTTTTTTTTTCAAACATTAGTAAACAAAATTAATGAAAATATACTTTTTGATTGTGATTCCAAAATAGTTTTTGAAAATTTTAAGTTTAAAATATATTTTTAGAAAGAAAAAAAAACTTTTATATACTTGTTTTTGTTTTTATTTTAGTTTTTAAATATTCTATCATAGTCATTCCATTTCAAATAATATATTTTATCACTTAGACTTCTTCAAAAAAAAAAAAATCTAAAATCCAACACTTGAGGATCTATCTACTACACATAATTTTAAATACCTGCCCATCTACATGAAGTAATGGAATATAACATGTTTTATGTGAAATATACATATCTTTTATATATATACCTTAAACTTCCGTGCTTGGTAGAGAAGAAGCGAACAAAGGTATGCTCGCTTCCTGTCTTGTTATCTGCTGCGATTTGGGATCGCTCGCCAGCTAGGATAGATTGGAACAACCTTTTTTTTTTTATATATATATATATTTGAAGAAATACAATCCAAATAAGTGAGTATGAATTCGAAATCCTAAGTAAAAGAAATTTGTAATGTGTTGATTGATCGCAATGTTGAGGTCGGCTCATTTCAATCTTTAATTAATGATTGAATAAGGATGTAGATGAAATGGATTGTTGAAGCAATACAAATCCATCAGCAACAGTGCAATAATATATAGTGCCTGTTTGTTTGGTATTATGTACCTATTTTGAATAGAAAGACTATATACTCACAATCTTTTGAATTTTTTTTATTCACTTCTTTTTTATAATAACATCTAAATTTAAAATATTTGGTACTCAAAAATATAAATAAATATATTTAGAAAATGAAGTTAGGTCTATTATTTTTTGTTTGATTGAATTATTCTTCATAAATATATATTCTACGAAAATGTTTGGACATATTTGATAAACTTGTAATTGCAAAATTGAATGATTATTGGCCTAATTTGATAATGATTCTAGTCTTCTTCTCTCTCAAATTAAAAAAAAAATAAAAAAAAATAAAAAAATCTAGTTCCTTTTGATAATGATTGACATTATTATTATTATTATTATTTTATTGCTTCCTTATCGGTAGAGCAATGGAGTGGTCTAAACAGCAGTTACGAAGCTCATTATAGATGTGAAGAGCTAAAAAGAAATTGGATAAAAAAAAAATATATATATATATATATATAATATAAATATATATATAAATTTTTAATTGGTGCATTTTCTTATCGATTAACAAGCTATGACTTTTCTTGGTGCATTGGATAGAGCAATAAAATGAACTCGAAACAAATTTGGATAAAAGACATTTCTTATCGATTGGTGTGCTTTCCTAAATAAATCTATATTTGATAATTATTTTGTTTTTAAACTTTATTTTTTTCAATGGTAGTTTTTAAGCATTTTTGCATGCCTTAAACTTTTTGTTGGTTAAAAATAAGAAAAATCATGAGTATATAAGTAAGAGATAACATTTTTATTGTAACAAAATCTTTTGAGCGAAACCGAAAGCAAAGTCATGTGAGTTGATAAGTGATACCCAGAATGAACAATATCATATCATAATTTAATGTAGAGTTATGTTGTCTAGAACATAAACAAACATTCGAACTTTTAGTCATTCTAAAAAAAAAAAAAAAAAAAAAAAAATTAGAAGTAGGTTTGATAATCATTTTTTTTATATGTTTGATAACTAATTATATTTTTAGTTTTTTAAATTATTTAGAAAAAATAAAAACAAAAAAAAAAAATTTAAAAAATGTATTTCCATTTTTTTTTAAATTAACGAAACATTATTTTTTAACATAGGTTAAAGGGTTGGTTGCACAAATAGCAATCAGGCCCAAACTAATTGCAAATTTAGCAAACTTTAAAATGTTTTGCAAATATGACAAAAAAACTCGTTTCTATCACTGATAGACTTTATTATATCACTGATAGACTTCTATCAGTGATAGACTATTATCACTAACAAAAATCTATAAAAAGCTGAGGTGATCAGCGATAGACTTCTATTAGTCATAAGATATCAGCGATAGAAATTGCTATATCCGCAAAATTTTTAAAAACATGCTATATTTGCAAACAATAAGTCTTAAATTGTCATTTACTACAATTTCCCTAGGTTATAAATTATATAAAATATCCTTGAACTTTGGTAAATGTTTCAATTATACTCCTTAAACTTTGAAAATTTTCATTTTTAATCTTTGAACTTTAAATTAAATCCTTAAATATATATATATAGAATATTTGTTCGGTCAATAATGTTCACCTTCGAAAGAAGTTAGGCCGATTTTAGCACGTATATATGTTAGATAAAATAATATTATAAAAATAGTTCACTATTCATTTTATATGAAACATAAAATAAAAAAAATAAAAACAAAATAATCAAACATTTTTTTATTTTAAAAAAGAACTGAAAACCAAAAAATAATTACAAAACAAGTTGTAGTTTTTTATTTTTTAAAAACAGAAAACGAATTCAGTTAACAAACATATATAAATTTTGTTTTTCAAAAAAACATAAAACATAAAACATAAAAACCAAAAATAAAAAGTTGAAGTGATTATAATTAGACCCTAAAAACCTATTTTATTTAATTTTCAAAATTCAAAATTTGACCTCAATTTTGAATAAATAACCAAACAAAAAAGTTCATTACATAAATACTATTATAAACTTGATTTTTTTTAAAAATTAAATAAAAATTCAAATGATTATGAAATATGATCTAAATTGTTTATTTTCTTTATGCAAAAAATAATTAAGAGCATGTTTAATAACTAATTCGTTTTTGGTTTTTTGTATTTAAAAGACAGATGTATTTGATAACCAATTCAGTTTTTTGTTTTTAAAATTTTAAAAATCGTTTTTATTTAAAAAAAAAAAAAAAAACTAAAAAAGATAAAGAAATTAAAAACACATTTTTTTAACTGAAAAATAAAAAAACAGTTATCAAACAAGTTGTTGTTTTTCGTTTTTTAAAATCAAAATATGAAATTAATTATCAAACATATATGGTTTTTGTTTTTAAAAAACAGAAAACACGAAACAAAAAATATAAACCGTGTTTGATAACTATTTGATTTATAGTCTTTTGTTTTTTTAAAATTAAGCTTATAAAAAATACATTCACCAATGATTTTTTTTTTTGTGTTATCTATATTTTATAAGTGTTTTCAAAATTCAAACCAATTTTTTTAAAAAAATAGCTTTTAAAAAATTAATTTTGTTTTTAAAATAGTATGGTTTATATGGTTAATTTTTAAAAATAGAAAATTAAAAACTAAATACCTATCCGACCGTAAAAATCAAAAACCAAAATTCTAAAATAGTTATTAAACCGCTCAATCTTTACAATGGGCAAGAGGAGTTGTAGTTTAACATTCAAGACACTTTTGTGTAAGAGGATAATGTTAAAATGATCTTTCTTCAAAAAAAAAAAAAAAAAAAAAATTAATAATAATAATATGTTAAAATGAAGAAGGAAATGATCAGAGAGTGATCAACTAACTCAAAGCTAAAGAATTTTTAATTAATTTTGATACCAAATTGTTTATTATAAAGATATCATAATTAAATAAAATCATCAAATCCAAACTAGCTCAATTGACATAAGCTTGTATTTTGATTAAAAAGTTATAAATTCAATTTCTACTTTAATAAAATATCTTTCCAAAAACAAAAAAGAATTAAATAAAATTTAACTAATTTAATCAGATTCAAACCTTTACAAATTAAAATAGATTGAAAATGTGACTTTTTTAATTTATTTTTTTTAATAAAAAAAACAACTTTAGTTTATCAATCATGATTATATGTGTCATGTGTTCTTTTAATAAATAAATAAATAAATATATGTCATGTCACAAAAGTAATTCATAATAATAATGAAATAATTAAGATGAGATAAAATAAAGGCTAAATTATATTTAAAAAAAGCTTAAAATTATGTGGTTTATTTCAAATGTCTTTAATACTCTTAAACTTTAAAAAGTTTTAAAAAAATTGTCACCTTAAATTTTGGATGAAAAAAACATTCAAGTTTTGTTTCAATAATACACCCTAACTTTAAAAAGTTTAAAAAATATCACTAGACTTTCAAAAACGTGAAAAAAAAAATATATTTAGATTAAGTTTTGGATGAAAAAAACATTAAACGGTTTGTTTGATTGGTGATCGGAAAACAAAAATTTGAAAACAAAGATTTAATGAAAACAAGGTTGTATTTGATGGTTTCACATATGTACTTGTAGCAGATTTTAAAAATTAGATCACAATTGAATTAATTATTCAAAATGTATTTCATAAAAAAATTATAAATCATAAAATTAGTCGTAGTTAACGACTGAAATTAGGTTGAATACAAGGGCTGGTTATACAAATAGCAATCAGACCCAAACTAATTGCGAATTTAGCAAATTTTAAAATGTTTTGCAAATATGGCAAAAAAATCTGTTTCTATCACTGATAGACTTTATCATATCACTGATAGACTTCTATCGGTGATAGACTATTATCACTGACAAAAATCTATAAAAAGCTGAGGATTAGCGATAGACTTCTATCAACCATAAGATATCAGCATAGAAATTGCCATATCCGCAATTTTTTTAAAAACATGCTATATTTTTAATTATCTTATTCTAAATTGACATCGGTTACAATTTCCCTTGAATACAAACTATTACTAATTAATTTAGAAACATAATTTATGTTTTAAATTTTGTATAATTATTATTTTATAATATTATAATATATATATTATATTACACATATTTAAATTTTAAAAAAAATGAGCCTATAACTTGAAATACTATATTTATTCAAGTTTTTATCCTTTTAAATATAATTCTCCATTTTAAATTTTAAAACTCAAAATCTAGATACACTAAAAAAAAAAAATATAAGATCCGGTTTGGTTCGTGATTTAAAAATAATATTACAAAACAAAGAATTTAATAAAAAAAAAAAAAAAAAATCTTATTTTTGTTATATCTAAAAAAATTGTTTGGTTTTAATTTCAAAACTTAAAATTTGAATTCAAATTTTAAAAATTGTGTTTGGTTGTAAATTTGAGAAAGTAGCAAAAGATTAATATGTGATGAGTAAAATGTATTTTATAAAGAAAAAATAATTTGATTTAATTATTTTTTATTTACGATTTTTGGGAATTTTTTTTTTTTTGAGTTGGATCAGTCGTATCTTCTATTTTTTTTTCGAAAGATGTATCCCGTATTTTCATAATTTTGAAAAAAAAATTAAAAGACAATGAAAACAACATATTTTTTTTTTTTTTTTTTTTTTTAATCAAAAAAACAACATTTTGTTATTTTTTAAAATACGTCATCTTTTTAGTTATTTTTTGAAATAGTTTCTGAAAATAAATATACGCATTTTGATCGTTTTTCTTCTGATGAGTAGTCTTAATCTTTACAAAAATTAAAAAATATATATATATTTTTCAAAGATATTTTAATTAATGCGGGGATTGAACCCATGATTTGTTAATGAAGAGCACGATTTTATGTCAATTGAACTTTGATAAAAAATATATATATATATATATATATATATTTTTTTTTTTTTTTTCATTTCTCTCGCATTCTTCCTCCATTAAAATTAATAAGAAGCATTTGCTTATTTGTCAGTGTTATTCATAGACAAAAAAAAAATACATATATAACCTGAAATAATATCTCTTAAAATTCGAAACCACTAAAAGCATTAAAATAAATAATTTCAAATTTTTCGATTTTTTTTTTAATTTTATGTGGTGAATATGGCTCATAGTTTATCCATTATGCCGATGGAGCTATGTTCATGTTGGCAAAAAAAAAAAAAAAAAATAATAAAAAAAAAATAATAATAATAATAATATTGAAATACAAATCGAAACAAAAAAATATAAAAAATATAAAAGGGTAACGATAAGTGAAGTATTTGATTCAATGAATTATGAAACAATAAATAAAATCTAAATTGCATGCAGCAAACAGGGGCGCTCTGTTCAGTGTTTCGGTGGTGGCCTGCCTACTAATACCTAGTTCTAATCCCTACATACAAGTTTGAATTTTGGTTTTAAAATTTGCATGACGTTAATTTCAATTTGATTTTTTGTAAATAAATATACATTTTCAGCTTTAAAAATAAGAAAAGTATATTTATTTTTCAACGTGAATAATTTAGACTTATTATATTAAAAAAAATGTTTCTATATTTTTTTTTTTAAAAGAAATTTATTAACCAGAAGCCACTTAAGGCCACTTAAGGGTAAAGGGGACAATCCACTCTTACTAAAGAAAGAAGTCAGGAGAGAAAACGATCAATCCACAAAATTGAAAAAGGAGAGAAAAAATAATCCACTCTTACTAAAGAAAGAAGTCAAGAGAGAAAACGATCAATCCACAAAATTGAAAAAGGAGAGAAAAAGAAGTTAACACAATCTATCCCTCGGTCTTTCAAACAACAATAGACTAGAATGCAATTATTAAGGGCTTCCCACATAAAAAAATTTAATTTTACTTGGGAGTTTCAGAATAAGTAAGCACAAAAGAAGTTAACACAGTGATTCATGCTTCTGATAACAGATCGGGAAGAAGTTAACACAATCTATCCCTCGGTCTTTCAAACAACAATAGACTAGAATGCAATTATTAAGGGCTTCCCACATAAAAAAATTTAATTTTACTTGGGAGTTTCAGAACCCATAGAGAGCGCCAACCTAGGGTAGATAGAGAAGAGTCTGAAGAACCAACGATAAATTTTTTAGAAAGAGCCAAGTCATAACCACTCTTAGAGCCATTTTTAAAATTTTTATTAGATCACATAATTCAAAAATAGTTTTAAAAAACCAAATACGTCTCCATCTATTTGATTCGTTCAATTTGAAAATAAAAAACAAAATATGAATTTAGTTTAAATTTCAATGTATTATTTGAATGAGATGTAGAAAATTTACTAATGCTAATGTTTTTTTTTTAAACCTTCAACAACATGTAGGCGGCTGATTCTTGATCTTTTGTCGTCGATAATATAATATATCAATTAGTTAGGCTTGACAATTTTTTTCTTTTATTTTTAAAAATAGGAGCAAAAAAAAAAAACTAAACAACACAATGAGACTCATTAACAGGATTCGAAAGATCTTGATCGAGCGCCCAAATAATCCATGAAAGACCCTCCTTGAGCCAAATTTCATCGTGTTGAAATTGACGAGAATGAGTGGCCAAAACGTGAGTTGTCTTGTTTCCATCTTGCAAAGTGAATGAGACTTTTGTGATAGCCGGAGAAGCACATGAAACTTGAATTTCTTCCACAATGGCATGTACTTTATTTTTATGGCAATCATTTTCAAGGATGAGATTTTAAACTATTATGGAATCAGTCTCAACACAAAGAGAAAGCAAACCCATCTCTTTGGCTAAGTGAATTCTTTCTCGAATAGCCAGCACTTCTGCAATTGATGCTATCCCGACTCGGAGCGAAAACTTCTCCGCTGCGAGCATGACTGACCTATAAGGTCTCGAATTAGGTTGCGCTCGCGAGACTAAAGATTTGATCTTACACAATTACCTTTTAACTCTAATTTTAACTCATCCAATCCAACCATGTGACTTGACCATTTGCAATCTATTCAACCAATAGACCATGTCAAATTATCCCAAAAAAAAAAAAAAAAAAAATCTAATAAAGTACTAATGTCATATTCCATCAATCAATATAAGTGATAGAGATTAAGGAAAATAATTAAAAATCTTTAAACATTATAAAATTAGGTATGGGAGTTATTTAAACATTTAAATCTCGTTTAATGCGAACAAAAACATAGTCATGATTTAATCACTACTAATTTCTACATCATAATTTTTTGTTTTTTTTTTTTTTAATTTAGAGTTGTTTTTTCATTTTTTTTTTCATCTATTAGAATTTCTTAATCAAATTTTGTTTAAAAAAAAAAAATATATATATATATATATATTATTTTTTTCTTTTTTTAATTTTAAAAATTGAAAATCAAATAAGCAAAATAATCCAAAAAACACCTCGGATAGTCTACTACTCCACGCATAAATTTATTTATTTATTTTATCTACTTTTGTAAATTTATTTTCAAAACCATAATTTAAAAAATTGAATTAATGTTTATGACAACGTTTCTGGTGCATGCGCGTTAAAAGAAGAAATCACACTTAGACTGAGAGAAGCTTATAAAAGGAAACTCATCTTCCTCACAAAATTTTCTCAAATTTCCATTTTGTTTTTCTGTTTCTAATCCGCTCTCTTCTTCCTCGATTCTCAACCATCCATTACCAGTAGAGAACTGAGAAAAACGAGGTCAAACTTCTCGGCATGTTTCATCCAGAGCTCCTACTCTGTTTTCTCCCCTCTGTTTTAGCTCTGTTCCTTTTCGTCATTCTGCTCCGACGGAGAAGAAATGTCCTCGATCTTCCTCCCGGAACTATGGGATGGCCGTTTCTCGGCGAGACCGTCGGCTATCTTCGCCCCTATTCCGTCACCACCATCGGAGATTTCATGGAGAGTCACATCAAGAGGTAACAAAACCCCCCAAGTTAGATACTCTGTTTTCTGATTCTGTTTCTGATTTTGTTGTTTTTGGGGAATCTTCGACATGCAGGTATGGAAAAGTTTATAAGTCGAATCTGTTCGGAGAGAAGACGGTGGTGTCGGCCGACGCTGGATTGAACCGGTACATCCTGCAGAACGAAGGGCGGCTGTTCGAATGTAGTTACCCACGGAGCATCGGCGGAATACTTGGGAAATGGTCGATGCTGGTTACCGTCGGCGACATGCACCGGGACATGAGAATGATATCTCTGAACTTTCTGAGTCAGAGTAGGCTCAAGAGTCATCTCTTGAAGGAGGTTGAGAACCAGACTCTGTTCGTCCTTCGTTCTTGGAAAGATTCCTCCACGTTTTTGGCGCAGGGCGAAGCCAAAAAGGTACGGATAACGGATTTTGATTTTGATTCGGTTTGTTTGTTAGTTCGTTTCTTTTTTGTTTGATTGATGATGAAATTTGAGAATCTCGATTGATTTTTGCAGTTCACTTTCAATTTAATGGCGAAACACATCATGAGTTTGGATCCGGGGAAGGTTGAGACGGAGATGTTGAAGAGGGAGTATTTGACTTTCATGAAAGGAGTGATTTCTCCGCCGCTGAATCTCCCCGGAACGCCGTACAGAAGAGCTTTGAAGGTAATCGGAATACAGATTTTGCAATTGCATGGCGGTTTTTGAGTTTTCTACAAAGAGATTTTGATTTCCGGTGTTTTTCAACAGTCTCGGTCGACGATTTTGAAGTTCATCGAACGAAAAATGGAAGAACGGAAGTCGAAAATCGAAGCCGACGGTGGAGATTTCGAGGACGATGATCTACTCGGCTGGGCATTGAAGCACTCAAATCTCTCAACGGAGCAAATACTCGACCTGATTCTAAGCTTACTGTTCGCCGGCCACGAGACGTCGTCGGTGGCCATAGCTTTGGCAATCTTCTTCCTCTCCGGCAGTCCCGCCGCCGTCCAACAGTTGACAGTAAGTCACCGGAAAAGATTTCCGACGCCGATTTCTCCCCTTTTGTTTGTTTTTGTCTCTCTGATTTCTCGAGATTGGAAATCCAGGAAGAACACATCGAGATCGCGAGAGGGAATAAGCGATTGGGAAAGACGGAATTGGATTGGGAAGACTACAAGAAAATGGAATTCACCCAATGTGTAATTAATGATTCTAACTAAGAAACTTCACGTTCTACATTTTTCTGTCTGTATCTTGAAATTTCTTTTTGCTGTAAATTTTGTTTTGGTGAAGGTGATTAACGAGACGCTTCGGCTTGGTAACGTGGTGAGATTTCTTCACAGAAAGGCATTGAAGGATGTACGGTACAGAGGTAAGAATAAATATGACATCATATCAAGTTTAAAAAGTTGTTTGGCTACTCGGAAAATCTGAGTCCGACTCGTCAAAGTTTAGGAGTTTAATTGCTAAAATTATTACTCTCAATCCGTGTTGTTCTCCATTCTCTATCGGTGTTGTTCTCCATTCTCTATCGGGGGCATCATTTGGAGTTGGGTTGGGTGCACTGAGTTATTTTGTTCAAATTTGGACGGGTTTTTGGGGTTCCACTCTCATTGGAGTTTAGTGTTGTTCTCCATCTGGTGTTTGGGGCATCATTTGGAGTTGGGTTGGGTGCACTGAGTTATTCGGTCCAAATTTAGACTGGTGTTTGGGGCACCACTATCGGGAGTTGAGTTGGGTGCACTGAGTTATCTCGTCTAAATTTTTTGTCATGTTTGGAACACCATTTGAAATTGAGTTGGATGGACTGAGTTATCCCTTCCAAATTGTGGACAATTATTATAATAGTGAATAAAGTGCCTGAATTCAATATTTATATGATTTTTTTTTTCTGGAAATTGTTCAAAAGGTTACTTCATTCCACGTGGATGGAAAGTGCTTCCTGTGATTTCTGCTGCGCATTTGGATCCTTCAGTTTTTGACCAACCTCACCACTTTAATCCTTGGAGATGGCAGGTTTGTTTGTTTTTTTTTTTTTAGCTTAATTTACCATTTTTAGTTTCTATGAATGATGTATTCTAATTTATATCTGAAATTTCTATTTGTTTGTTGTAATTTTTTTTTTTACAATGGGTCCCGAATTGAACCTCTAACATCTCAATCACTAGTTCTTACACTGTGCCACTTAGCTAGTTTAATTTGATATAATTTTTTAAAGATATTTTCGTCATCGTTATTAGAGATTTATGACATGTTTTCTTTAGGTATTTTTTTAATGATTTGGTTTTCTTTGGGTATGATAAAGTGAAACTACTCATGAATAATAACATTTAGTAGTGACATTAGGGACCATAACCAAATCATTAAGGACCCATTGAAAACTTCAAAATTGTAAGGATTAAATTGAATATTGAGCCTTACTAAAAAAACAAAATGATATCTATCACAAACTATATTAACTATTTTTTTTTTTGAAGAGTCTATTTTGTTAATTTAACTTTCTTTTTATTACAATTTTTTAATAAATGGGTGACAAGATTAAAAGACTTTTCTTTAATATTTTTCTTCCCTTGTCATGTTATTATTATTATTATTTGAGATACAACCATGTGATTAATTTTGTTCATTTATATAAATATATTTTTATTTTCAAAGAAAAATATCTAAATATTATATATACTTGTTTTTTTACAACATGCGAGAGATTCGAACATGTTAGACAATAGTTCATACATTATACATTATTAAATATTTAATTTCATAAGAATAATTGAGAATATAAAAAGTACGAAGTACCTTAGTACTCCTTTCTTCAAAGGAATCCGAGACGAAAGTGTTTTCGTTCAAATTTACAATTTTGTTTTTGAATTGTTATTTCTAAAAGTAACTAGTGCCTTAGGTATGCATTTAGAGAAAGAGAGCTATGATTAATTTATTCCTCTAGATGAGTGAAATTAGAACCTTAAAAATAGAAAATTAATTTTTGTTATTATTTTTCTTTGGATTTAGACCTCTCTTGTTCCATACAATTTAATAAAGACAATGAAAAATAAAAGTTTGTGAGTAGAACATGATGTGACAAAGCAAGTGATCCCTAGAGGGGAGGGCATGGTAGGGTTTGTAGGTTCTTTCTCTATATAACCGTTAAATATACAATGCTATTTTTATTCCGAGACGTTGCATTTAGATGATTATGAGAGAATAAACCACTATGTAGTAGGGAAGGTGCAACCAATAATTTTTTGGATTTCATGGGAATTTCGAAAACTCACTACATCTTTTGTATTTATATGTACTAATGTTTATGAATCTATTCGAGATCTTTCATTTTTTGTATTTATATATTTGCTTATAAGCGATAGTAAACCGATATACAACACATAAATTTTAGGTAGTTTTTTTTGTTGTGGTGACTTTTGCACTTGTAATTTTGTGTGGGTTGATTTTTAGTCTAGATAAGTGGTGAAATTAATAGTTATGTGGAAATTGGAAATTGTATTGTTAAGTAAAAGAATGGAAAGGAATATTTCCCCATATAAATTTAGGGGGGCCAAGTAGATATGATGAGGCCTATTGGGCTGAGGTGATTATAGAGCCCCATGTGGATGGTGGGACACTCCCTTGCACGTGCACTGGTGCCTTTTTCTCTACTGGATTTATGCACAACCTGGTCCCTCCCCATCCCTATAATATTTTCTTCCCTCCATGCCTTTCCTTTTTAAAAATAACTACTCATTCAACTTTCCCAATCCAAATGCCTTTTTTCTTCTCTTCTTTTCAACACATATCTTCCATCCAATTTCAATGCCTCGGTGAAACCCGTGTTCGATAAGGATTGATCTAGGGTAAGATGTCTTGTCTTTGACACTCGACAATGCAATGACTATGACTCTCTTAATGTCATAGAGTTTCATCTTAAAAAATTCAATCTTCTCATAATCCCTCAAAATGGTGCCTCTTTCGGTTCATCATTCTTGGGTGTCTCTTTCGGTTCATCATTCGTGGGTGTCTCTTTCGGTTCATCATTCGTGGGTGTCTGTTTCGGTTCATCATTTTGGATACCTGTTTCGGTAATGACTCTAATACCATATTAATATTATGAGGTTTCATCTTAAAATCAATTGACAAGGAAAAGACTCATGCATGTATCTTACAAAGATTATGATGTCCCTTCACTTTCCGATGTGTGATATACACATTTTTTCTTATTTGAAACTTCATGTTTTGCTATTAGGTATTTTGTTGCCTTTTTCAAACTAGGTATTTTGTTGCCTTTTTCTTGTTCTCTTGTTTGATTCTAATTGTAGAATAATAATAAGGCTATTAATTCTAGGAGGGTTATGTAGGCGAGGAAGGATATATATAGATTGGTCCCTCTTTTGCCTTTTGTTTTCCTTTTGGAGAGCCTCTTAATTATTCTCATCTGTTGTTTTTGTCAAAATTAATAACGACATTACGACACGAGAAAACCGACTCATCCCATATATACCTAGCCCTTTCTTCTTAAATTATCTTGTAGCTTATAATTAATCAAGTTCTAATCTTTCAATTTAACATCTTGTGGTGAATGCAGCAAATGAATGGATCGCCATTGGGTAACTCGAGCACGACGATAACCAATAATTTCATGCCATTCGGCGGAGGACCGAGACTATGCACTGGTTCAGAATTAGCCAAGCTTGAAATGGCCATTTTTATCCATCATTTGGTCTTGAACTACCAATGGGAATTGGTGGATTCAGATCAAGCTTTTGCTTACCCTTTTGTTGACTTTCCTAAAGGTTTGCCAATCAGAGTCCGCCACCACACTCTTGTGTAATTCTCTTGCCTGACCACAGCCACACCAGATCCTACCCTCCAGAGGTGAAAAAGAATTTTTAAAAAATATATTAAAAAAAGAAGTTATTAATATTATTGATTTACTAGGGATCATTTGATAAGCAATTACATTGCTAATGTAAATTAAACAAGTCATTCAGTAATCATTAAAATATAAGATGGGTTTTCTTCTGTTGTAAAACCTCCTTTGTATTTTTATTTTATTTCATATCTTCTAATGAAATATTGCATTAATTGTGTGCCTTACTTACTACATGTATGCCCTTCATTGTAAATTGGTTAAAAAATATTTTTGGTCTGCCAACTTTGGGATCAAAGTAATTTAATTAAGTCTTGAGTTTTGTACTTTAAATTTGTAAAAAATTGTACTTTTAAATTTATGAACAAATAATTTAGTTCATGTATTTAATTTTTTTTCTTAAATGTAGTCTATTGGTAGAAAATATTGAGATATGAAAATCCTTATACAAAAAGACTCCAAACCAGACGCTACATGAGCTCGGCGATGAGCACCAAAATTTCCAAGCTGACTGCAAAAATTGAACGAAACTCCACGGATTGGAAGGGTCAAATCTTCAATACAATCAACTATGTTTCTGATTTCGATAAGATCTTCACAATCTTTAGGAGTTTAATCACCTCCATTGAGTCAGATTCCACGATCACCCCACGCTCATGAACGTGAACTACGAGGTGAGAATCAATATATGCAAGACCTTCCCTTTATGGCTCTAGCTTCTAACACCTTGATCGATTGGGGAATCACAACCTTTTTAAAACCAGCACAGATAAGAGACCCAAGGGAGTCACGAACCACCCACCCCACACCTCCGACACCCAATTGATCGCTCCAGGAAGCATCTGCATTCAACTTCCAAGCATTTTGAGGTGGGGGAATCCAATTAGCATAACTCACCCGACACTCCCTCCTGAGAGGCTTTGACATGGAGGAAGGATCAATATATACCTTCAAACTCTTCCATGTAAGTATCAATCTTCTTCTTGATTTGCTGGAAAGTAGAATGACATGATCAATGATTTCCCCTCTTTCCCCTGCAAAAAATACACAGAGGGTTAATATCAATTTCACGTTTGATAATATTGGCCCGGGTAGGGACGAGGTCCTGGATGATCTTTCAGGCACACAACTTAGCTCTAGGGATCGACTTGATTTTCCAGAATATTTTCCATCTCTCTTCATTGTGGTTTGAACATGAAAAAAAATACCGTCTTTGTTGGTAGAATGCGTCGCTAAATGATAGACGCTTATAACCGAGAAATTATCTCATCTTTAGAATATCTAGTTCCTAGGCTAAGCCCGAGAACTGCTTTAGTATCAAGAGGATAAAAAATTTCCTTCACCAACTCCTCATCCCACCCCATGCTCTTTTATGACACGACTAACGTACTTCCCTTTGAAATTTTCCACAACCAAGTTGAGGGAGGTATTTACTTTCCTATCAATCCAAGGATCTTGATCAATTATGATGTGTCTCTTGTTTCCCATTTTCCATATGTACCTTTTTTTGAAGAGCTCTCGGCCCCAAATAATACTTCTTCAGGTAAGCGAAAGATTGTACCCCGTCGGGGCGTTCAGGAAGTCCCCATTTTAAAAATATCTACCATGTAAGACCTTAACTAAGAGGCTATTCAGGTTTCTAAGAATTCACCAGCTAAGCTTAGCGAGCATAACTTGATTAAATAAGGTCAACTCCTTGAAACCCAAGCCACCTGACGCTTTGCCACGACACAACTTGCCCCCGCTAGTCCAATGCGCTTTCCTTCTATGCTCCGAAGAGCCCCACCAAAATCGGGCACACATACTGTTGATTTTATCACAAATCGTTTTAGGCAGACGGAAACAACTCATAGTGTAATTTGGGATCGCTTGGTCGATATCTTTTATTAGAATTTCTTTCTCGCCCAACGAAAAGAGCTTTTCTTTCCACCCTTGACGAACTTTCCCGACTCTCTCCTTAATCTGCCGAAAGATCCTAAACTTATTCCTTCGAAAGGGCATACCCAAATAATGGCCTAACGCATCAGTGACTTTAACCCCTAGATGTTGCTTAAGACAGTCGCCCTTGTTCGGTCAATGTTCTTGCTGACCATGAAACTTGATTTCTCAAGATTTATGGTTTGCCCTTGACGCTGCCTCATAAGTACCTAAGACTCTTTTAATCGTTAAACAATCCTCCTTTGTAGTCCTGCAGAACACCCTATATATAAAAAAATATTTTTTTTTTCTTTTTAAACACACGTAAACATAGCTCAATTGACATAAATGCACGACTTAGTGACTAGGAGGTCACATGTTCGATTCCTCCACCCATATATTATAAAAGAAAAATATTTTTTTTTAAGTACGAAAAGTGACGTAAGCAAAGACAACAAAAAAAATCTTTCAATCAAAATATCAATGGTTTGTCTACCCCTACTCATGGTTGGAATTGCGACCAAAGTCTCACATTAGATAGTTTGTCTACCCTA
Source organism: Herpetospermum pedunculosum (assembly GCA_028017165.1). Classification (NCBI taxonomy): domain Eukaryota; kingdom Viridiplantae; phylum Streptophyta; class Magnoliopsida; order Cucurbitales; family Cucurbitaceae; genus Herpetospermum; species Herpetospermum pedunculosum. Next base: position 7,830,747 of record CM051528.1, read on the forward strand.
CTCATGGTTGGAATTGCAACCAAAGTCTCACATTAGAGCTAATAGGAAGATCAAAATCTTTCAATCAAAATATCAATGGTTTGTCTACCCTACTCATGGTTGGAATTGCGACCAAAGTCTCACATTAGAGCTAATAGGAAGATCATGGGTATATAATATATAAGATCAGGGACAATAATTATCTCTAATGATGCTTTTGGATGAAACGGAAAATAAAATCATCAGAGCTTATGCCTAAAGTGGACAATATTATATCATTGTGGAAATATGTGAAGGGTTTGTTGTCCTTAACCACTGGTATAAAAGCAATACCTCTAACTTGACCGTGTTAGTAGAATCATCAGGATTATGAACAAAGAAGTTGGGAGCCTCGAAGACGTAGTCATGATGAAGATTCGTTAGTGAGCTCTATTAGACGTGTGGTGTGCTTTAGAGAAAATGAATTGAGGTGGATAAAATGACTATTTGAGGGAAAGATTATTTGGGAACGTCGAATCTTGGTCTTTTGACTCAATAAATTTCAATGATTATTGATTTATTTTTTAACATAACTATCAATGTGATTATTGTATTTGTATTACTCATAACATTAATAACTATTCATGCACAACCTTTAACTAATGCATGTAGCAGAATAAATATATTTCAAATTTTCTAACATATTTATACTTTAGGTCTCCTTTTTATAATCATTTTGTTTTTTGTTTTTTGATTTTTGCAAATTTAACTTATAAATGATCCTTCTATCTATGAATTTATTAATTTTATTATTTACTTTTGAAAAGTATTTTCAAAACCAAACCAAGTTATTTGTCCAAAAAAAAAAAAAAAAAAAAAAACTAAACTAAATTATGAAAACTAAAAATATATATATATATTTTCATTTTTTTTTAATTCGACTAAAAATTCAAATGTCCTTTTAAAAAGGTAAAAACCATAATAAATTAAACAAGCATAAATTTTGTCAGAAAACAAACATAAATTTTAAAAATAGAAAACTAAAAACAAAATCGTTATCAAATAAAATTTTAATTATGCTTTCTAATTTGTTCTAAATGTACAAATTTATTTATTTAAGGGCAAACTACCCTAATGATCCCTCAAGTTTGAATTTGGCAGCAATTCGATCCTCAAAATTTCAAATCCAACAGTTATACCCTCAGATTTGGATTTGGTTCATTTTTTGTCCTCAAATTCAAATTAGTTAAGTCCTAACAATATGATACGTGACACCTATTTTGAATTAAAAAAAAATGTAATTATTAAAAAAAAAAATCTTTCTTTCTCTTTCTCCTCCTCTTCCCTCCTCCATCTTTCATCTTTCATCTTTCATCCTCCATCTTTTTCCTCTCATGGTCGTCTGCGACGGCCATGGGAGGAAGAAAACTGAGGTGAAGGTGAAGGTGAAGGTGATGGTGAAGGTGAAGGTGAAGGGAGAAATAAAAAAAGAAAAATATATATATATATATATTTTTTTTTAAATAATTTAATAATTAAAAAAATATTTTTAATTAAAAGTAGGTGTCACGGTTGCCGTTGGGATTTAACCAAAACATTTGACGGATGGACTAAAAACGAATCAAATCCAAACCTAAGGTATAATTGTTGGATTTAAAACCTTGGAGACCCAAGTACTACTAAACCCAAACCCGAGGGATCATTAATTAGGGTAATTTGCCCTTTATTTAACTAATATTCTTAATATTTTACTAAAAAATAAAATATTTAGGGCCCGTTTGATAACGTTCCTGTTTCCTGTTTCTTGTTCCTGTTTCTCACTTTTTAAGAAACAGACTTGTTTGATGATTGTTCTCGTTTCTTGTTTCTATATTTTGAGAAACGTTTCCAAAAAATAGGCAAATTTTGAGAAATTACAAAATGTTATTTCTCTGTGTTCCGTTTCTTTTATACATTTCCGTTCCCAAAATTTATTAATTTTGAAGATGCCTTGTTGGTCAATTGAACTTCAATTTCAAGCTTTTCCTTTCTCGTGCCTGGGTTTGAAATCTAGGCCTAACTTTTTTTTTTTTTAATTTTTGCCCACTAAAACATACGTTTAATCTCACTTTAATATTTTTCAGACATTTATAGAGCTACATAATTGAGTTGAATCCCCCACCCAACATATTGTCAAAAAAATTGAGTTGAATCCAACTCGACATCATTTAAGATAAAATGACTCTTGTGGGAGATGATATTGCAGGTCAAATTTGAGCAACATTTGAAGGATAAATATTATTTTATGGTTGTTTTTAATTTTGCATCGGGACTTATTTATATTAGATTATTGGATAATTTCTTTTTAGATTATGTAAACTAAATTATATTTAAACTATAAAAATGAAAAAATAAACATAGAGGAAAAAATAAATAATTATCAAATAATGAGTTTTTTTTTTCTTTCCAAGAAACAAGAAACAGAAAACGTTATCAAACAAGTTTCTGTTTCTGTTTCTTTTTTTCAAGAAACAAGAAACAATAGTAGTTATCAAACATGTTTCTGTTTCTAGTTCTCAAAATACAAGAAGCAAAAAACAGGGAACAAGAATCAGGAAACAGAAAACAGGAAACAAGAACGTTATCAAACGGGCCCTTAGTATCCTATTTTATATTTTATTTGTTGTGCTTATTTTATTGAGTGGAATGAAATAATAATTTATATATTAATTAATTTTTCTTTGAATAAAATCCAAAAAAATGTCATAAAAATCACTTTAATTAATTATTTAGTATAATTCATTATTATAGTTACATATGTAAAATATTTAGTACCATATTTTGGTTAGAAAGTTGACTAGGGCTGGTTGCACAAATAGCAATCAGGCCCAAACTAATTGCAAATTTAGTAAACTTTAAAATGTTTTGCAAATATGACAAAAAAATCCGTTTCTATACTGATAGACTATTATCACGGACAAAAATCTATAAAAAGCTGAGGTGATAGACTTCTATAAGCCATAAGATATCAGCGATAGAAATTGTCATATCCGCAAAATTTTTAAAAACATGCTATATTTTTAATTATCTTATTCTAAATTTCAATAGGTTACAATTTTCCTATATATATACTTGCAAGAGAGAAAGAGGAACGGGACCATCAATGTAGTGATTGTCAAACACACCCTTCAATGCTAAAGCAAATTATCATAGTTAGAGAATCCTTAGAAGATGCAAAATGATGACAATGTAAAAGAATATTTGGTTGAGAAGAGGTATTAACGATATTGAAATGGTGTTGAATGGTATCTTAGGGTCAGGCGATTTGTCTAGTGACAATAGTCGATGTGCGCGTAAGCTGACCCAGATACTCACAAATATTTAAAAAAAAAAAAAAAAAACGATATTGAAATATGCAAAATGATGACAATGTTAAAGAATATTTGGTAGAGAAGAGGTATTAACGATATTGAAATGGTGTTGAATGGTATCTTAGGGTCAGGCGATTTGTCCCGTGACAATAGTCGAGGTGTGCGTAAGCTGACCCGGACACTTACAAATATTTTAAAAAAAAAAACGATATTCATGAAATGGTGTCTGCCAAGAACCCTCCCATACAAGTCTCAAGCTTAATTAAGCTAACTTCCTACAATTTATATGAGGGGCTCAACAATCACCCTACAATAGGATCAAGTATAAAAAAATTAGGTGTAAAAGAAGATTTAAACTTTTCTTTTAGAGTTTTTCCTCCCTTAATTAAAATAGCTAAAATAAAATGCACTTTAACTTCTCACCAAAAAAAGAAACCCTCTTTTAATGTATGAATTGATTTCTTTTGGACATTTTAGACCTATTTATAAAAAGTAATATTTTTTGTCTGGTCGTTTTCTCATAAGATTTTGTTAGATTTGAATAACAATGCAAATCTTATTGAATCTTGTTAAAAAAAATAGTTTTAAATTAGAGAAAAATGAAATAAAAGAGAGAAAAAATAGTTGAAAAAGAGAATGAATCAGAGGTAAATAGTGTTGGGAATCACTAGGTGGTGGCGTTTGCAAGCTCAAGTTGAAAAATTTACAATTAGAAAATGGGTATAAATAACACTTGAAATCTTGTAAAATCTTGGTGTTCCAGCTTTTTTGTTTCTCACATAACTTAGATTCTTTCGTACTTTAGTATTAATCTTTTATTTCTTCCTTTGATTTTAATTCTTAAGGGGCGTTTGAGGCGCTTTTAACTCTTAGGGGCGTTTGGGGCGCATGGTGGATTATAATAGTCTGTGTTTGGGGTGCAGAGTTGTTTAATGTGTGTTTAAAATACAGTTTTCTTTAACGTTTGAAATATGTGTTTATGTTAGTTTATTTTTTTTCTACAACTTTTTGTTGTATTTGTATAGTTTACATTATTAATTTTTTAAAAATTAAAAAAATAAATATTATTTAGGAAATCACAAATAATCGACAACATGAACCTCCGTGGAGAGAGAAATTTGGGATGAAATGGAAGATAAAGAATCCGTAAATTGGGTAAAAAAAAAAAAAAAAAAAAAAACAGTGCTACCGTAGCAACCGGGGGTTATAATAACCACCAGCCCCAACTTATATAGTTGAGACTGCAAACATGGGGTGGACTATTATAGCCCACCCCACCCCACCCCACTTGGGGGGCCAAACAGCCCCTTAATGCGCTTGTGCTCGTTAATTTTCTACGAACCGGGGTGTTCGCGTTGGGCCCGTCGTCGACCCTTCGTTAAAAGTAGTTACTATAGAGGGAATACTCTTCCTTCCTCCATAAAAAAATTTCTTTTTATTACTCTTTCTTTTAAAATATGAATTTATTTTATTTACCGTTTTAAAATTAAATGATGAAATCGGTTTGAGAGATCTAAAACGTTTTCATTTGATTTCAATTTGTAACTCCTTTTATGAATTCTCCCTCTTATGATTTTTGGTAACTCTCGATTTCGTTTTGATTTATTTTCTGTATTTCATGGTGTTTGGACACTTGAAGGGGACTTGACTTTTCTCATCTTTTCAAAATGAATCTGATCAGCAAAGTTTTTATCAAGTTTCCAACCCATCCCTAACGAGTGGACGTCCGAGTGAGGGTGTTGCGTTAACCTTGGGGAGCAACCGGCGACAAACAATTCACATTGAGTTCGTGCTGCAATTGCTTTCAAGACAATGATATCCACCGCCCAACAATCTTCTTTTCTGGTTCATTTTCGACAACAAATAATTTAAATCTTATTCTAATTTATAAATTTCGACGTGTATTTTTTTAGGTTGGTTCTTGTATTTTCAAATAACTTGCTTTAACCTTTTAACATTGTTAACAATTTTGTCTCGAATTTTTTTTTTTTTTTGTTGTGGTTGAATTTGGTATTATATGGTAAATAAATACCCAACTTAAGTAAATGAAATTTAAAAATATTAAAACTTAAATTATAAATATAGTACATATATTTTTTTTTTAGTTCACTTATTCAATCCAAAAAGTTTCAATCACATCCCAAACCTAATTAGATTCTTATCGTTGACTCTATTAATTTAATACTTATACACTAATTGTGTTCATTAGATAGTATGTGCAACATGACAACTAAAGCGTGCCAAGTAGATTAATTTTATTTTATTTTAGGGCAAACTAACGGGAGAATTTCTAGTACATCCGTGGTATGGAAAAACTTCATACCACTGCTTTTAAAAAAAATGACACGTGGTAAGATAGTTGTTTAACTGAGACCCACACTATTAAATATATTATTTTTTTAAATCATTTTGCCACGTGTCATTTTTTTTAAAGACGCAGTGGTATGAAATTTTTCCATACTAGAGAACTAGGTTTTTAATTAGCTAATTACTCATTTACCCTTAAAAAAAACTCACGTCAAAGTTTAACACTTGATCTATTGGAAGTAACTTTACATATTTCTTTACATATTTGACCAATATCAATTAAACAATTTTTTTTTTTTTTTTTTTTTTTTTTTTTGCAACAATATCAATTAAACAATTACTACGAAGAACAATAACAAAAATAAAAATATTTTTTTTTTATTAAAAATAAAATATTAAAAGAATTGAAAAACTAAAATAGGAAAAATTAGAGATAAAATAAATAGTAGGGCAAAATGCACTTTTGGTCCCAGGTTAGAACTGAATGTCTATTTGGTCCCTCAAGTTTCAAAAGATACACTTTAGTCCCCCAAGTTTGTAAAATAGTTCTAAATGGTCTTTCACTTAACTTTAACCTAACGGAATGTTGACTGGACCATTATGTGCTAATGTGTATGGGATGACATGTCTATTTTATATGATTACTCGGTAAAATTAATTGAAAAAATAAACTATTAATTAAGTAGAAGCTAAAATTAGTTTAAAATATATTTAACTTCTACCTAATTAATAGTTTTTTTTAATTAATTTTGTCAAGTAATCAAATAAAATAGATATGTCATCTCATGCACGTCAGCATATTCTAGTCAGCATTCCGTTAAGTTAAAGTTAAGTCATTGACCATTTAGAATCATTTTGCAAACTTGAAAACTAAAATGTATCGACTAAATAGACATTAAACTCAAATCAGAGGAATCAAAAGTACATTTTGTCCTAAATAATATTTATAGGAGTGTATAAGTATAACTATGTATTTTGTTCCCTAGGTTGATGACATTAGAAAATAAATGGGAAAATCCACGTGGAAAATAAAATGAGGTGGCGAGTTTTGAGTGGTGGGTGAGGGGTCCTATTTTATCCACGCTGTCGTCGTACGGTTTCCAACAAAAAAAAAAAAAAAAAAAAAACATTAGTTCCCCGTTAGGTTTTGTTTCGTTTTCTTTGATTGATGATTTGATTTGTAATAGATTCGGTCAACCACTGTCTCTATGGTCTTCAAAGCTGCACGTTCTGCATTTTTAAATCATTCTTTTCTTTCAACTTTATTTCACCACATTTATTACCCATTATCTTATTTTGTTCGTTTCTTCTTTTACTTCAATCCGACAAACTTCTGATATCTTGATCGACAGTACACGTCATTAGATAAATTAGAATAATTTTGCTGATATTTAAAAAAGAATAATGTAAATACATTTTTACTTTTTAAAATTTATAATGAATTTCAATATCTTACCTCTCATGGCCATGCCACTATAGTGAAGTGAGAGAGAGTTTTTAGTACTTTTATTATTGAACTTCACATCATTCTTAATCGATGTTGACGTGAAAACAATCAATGCAAGTAGTATTCATACCTTTATAGGAGTAGAATTTTTTTCAAGCTTTCAAGAGTTGCAACATTGAGTCTAGAGCAAAAGTAGGCTTCTCGACATGAGGAGGTTAGCGTCGCACCACTAAATGAAGAGAAATGGGTAAGATCCAAAAAAGACAATTAAGATTTACAATATGCAACCTCTTGAAAGTAACCTTTGTAGACATATGTTGATGAGTGGTGTAGGTTTTGGGAAGTTTGAGGAAGAATGGAGATTTGTATTAGAAAATATGAAGATGGTCTAATTTTTATTTGGTAAAGGAGAGATAAAATTGGAAAAGGTTTTGCTCCATCGAGATATCATTAATACATGAGAAAGATTTGTGAGGAAAAAATATATAGAAAAGAAAATAGCATAACAAGGATGGATACCAAGATACATTCATGCATGGTTGTGAATAAAACTCACATTTTGGAGTGGTTTTGAATTTGAGGTCGACGTTAAGAATAGTAAATGCAACCAAAAGTGCAAAGAGAAGTGTATTGAAATCGATGGCCAAAATACTTCTCGTATGCTTGACAAACGCTACAAAAGGACTCTTTACATAGACAAACATTTTATAACCCTAATTACACAAATGTCAACATTTTAATTAAATTTGGAGTTGATTTAGAGTTACCATAGGGTTGAAATTACCTAAATGTCTAAATATTAGGTTTAGTTTTAATTACAATTAATTTATTAAAAATATTTGAAAATAATGGTCTCTTTAAGATATTTTTGGTTGAAATGATATTCTCCTATTATAACAAATCAACCTCAATTATCAAGAAAAAAAAAATCAAATCAAATCAACCTCTCAACTCTCCCCTTCTTCCTCTTCTCTTTTCAAAATCGTGATAGCCCTAAAATATTCTTGCAACTGAACGGAGACGTGACGACGGGAGGAAGGCGGTGATACTGATTTCAGACGACGACGGGGGATTTCAAATGGAGGCGTCCTTCAACGACAGCGAAGAGGGAGAGGGAGGGAGGCGACGACGTGCATGGTGGTGGTGGTGTATATTTAATAATGTGAGTATATATATATTCTTGTTTCATCTCATGTTTATATTTCATAAAAAAAAATATAAACGAAGTATATATGTTGAAAAAGTTGAAATATTTCAAGATATGGAGTTGGGTGGGAAATAATATTGACTCACGATAAAATGTAAATAATGAAAAGAAAATTAGTATACATTAAATGACAATCTAAACATGGAATATAAAATTTGTCATAAAATTTTTGTTGGATTATAGTATATAAACGAGTATATATATTGGATTATAGTATATAAACGAAGTATATATTTTGAATTATAGTATATAAACAAAGTATATATGTTAGAAAAGTTGAAATATTTCAAGATATGAAGTTGGACGGAAAAAATGTTGACTCACGACAAAATATAAATAAGTAAAAAAAATAGTATACATTAAAATATGGAATATAAAATTTTAATGCATGTTAGATTATAGTATATATGTTGGAAAAGTTGAAATATTTCAAGATATGGAATTGAGCGGGAAAAAATATTGACTCACGATAAAATGTAAATAAGGAAAAAAAAAATAGTATACATTATATGATAATCTAAACATGGAATATACAATTTGTCATAATATTTTTGGTGGATTATAGTATATAAACGAAGTATATAGGTTGAATGGTAGTATATAAATGTTAGAAAAATTTAAATATTTAAAGATATGAAGTTGAGCGGAAAAAATCTGTTTTGACAAAATGTAAATAAAAAAAAAAAAAGTATATATTAAAACATGGAATATAAAAATAAAAAATAAAAAATCATAATATTTCAAATTTTTATTGCAATTTTCAAAACAATGCATAAGTTAAATATGAAAAAAAAAGGTCAATTAAAGAAATAAATATTAATCAACAATATAAAAATAATTTAAATAATTTAAAATTTATTTAATAAAAAAATAAATATACAATGAAATGACAATCTAAATATAGAATATAAAATACCCAAAAATTTGTAAAATTATTTAAAAATTAAAAAAAATTACAGAACGTTTTAGAAATTTAAAATAAGTAAAAAAAATCAAATCGTGCTAAATCATAATATTTCACTCTAATTACATTTATGAAATATGAAAAGGAGATCTTTTACCATAATCTCTCGACTTACTTTCAAGAAAAAAAACACCTCTATGCATATATGTAATGAGCCCATGTGGCTTTTACTCTGATTTTTAATGAACTTAATATCTGCCTTGGTGGTATAGTTTTTCTTTTGGAATTCCTCCTTAAATGTCTCGAGAATCGATTTTAAAAAATGTCCAAAACAAAATTTATCGGAATAATGTCCACACTAATTTGTCACGTGAGCTTACTATTCCACGCATTAGACGATTATATCCCTCCTAGATAATTCATACGCAGAGTCTCCCTAATTTTAAGAACAATGTATGCAGCAGGATGGCTCTGAAATTACTCCAACCACCCAACTTCAAATCTTATTTTCAAATGACGTTTTCGTTACATCCTCTCAAAACATTATATTTTCAGTTGCAATATTTTGGATTTAGTTCAACCATTATATACTAAGATTTTTTTTATTTAAAAGAAAAAAAAAACGTAATTTCATTTTTTTTTTATATTTCCTAAAATTCACTTTTATGGTGAACTAACTAGTCTAAGTATTTTTAATTAACAGATTCAATTTTTTGCCAAAGCGAGCATAGCTCAGCTGGCATAAGTATGATTTAATGACCAAGATGTCTGTGGTTCGAATCCCCCCACCCCCAATTTACTCAAAAAAAAAAAAAAACGCCGATAAACTACAACGTTCAACACTATTCAATCAAACGAAGACAGATCCAGAGAAGATATTGTAAAAGATTTAGATCGATTACTGGGCAAGAAGTGCAAGAATTTGTTGATTTAATGGACAAGTTACCTAAGAGAAATAAAAAATTCATGGAAACGAAATTGAACAAGCTCGACTCTAGTAAGCAAGTGAGTATGCAAAAGAAAATGAGAAGATTATTTGTGGTCGTTAGATCTTCGCCATGTACTCGTGAGTATGATTTTTCTAGGTTTCTAGAATTTTTCATTCCGTAAAGTCGTAAAATTTAGGTGGAGGAATTTCGTTTTTCCTAGGAGAGTGGAGGTAGATTCGCTCACTTCTCCACCACACCCACCAAAAGAAGGAAGGTAGATTCGAATAAAGTACGAAGATGTAGAGATAGAAGAAGAAGAATAAGTGATATTGTCAGAATAAATCCCCTCCACCTTCATCAAAAGAGATATTGTCAGAAGAAGAAGAAGAAAAAAATAGTTGGAATGTGGAAGGTTGAAGATTTTGGTTTACATTTGTAAACAACTTGTTAATCAAATGTTAATTCGGTCCCTCTAATTTTGGTTCATGGTAAGTTTGGGTGACATCCTTAATGGAGAAAGTATTTGTAATCATGGATCAATTGAGTTTAATGCAGGTTTGAGATTTTAATATCGAACTCAAACTTGGTACAGTCTACAAAAATAACTCTTCTTCTTTTCTAGTTTTTCTCAAGACATTGGTTTTTAGGTTTTATAAAAAAGTTTTGCATTGGTACGAGCATTATACAATGTATTCGCATGTAGTATATTTACACAGTTTTACATCTTGTTTGTTTCAAAATTAGTTACATAAGCATACTTTTTTTTTTATGCTAAGATTGAACTCATGACCTCTTAGTCACAAGCACAACCTTATGTCAATTGAACTATACTCGATTTGGCACTTTAAGCATACTTTAGTCTTCATTCCTTCAACTTCCCTAAAACTAGTTTATAGACAGTTTCACAATAAAAAAAAGGGTTGGTTGCACAAATAGCAATCAGGCCCAAACTAATTGCAAAATTAGCAAACTTTAAAATGTTTTGCAAATATGGCAAAAAAACTCGTTTCTATCACTGATAGATTTTATTATATCACTGATAGACTTCTATCAGTGATAGACTATTATCACTGACAAAAATCTATAAAAAGCTGAGGTGATCAGCGATAGACTTCTATCAGTCATAAGATATCAGCGATAGAAATTGCTATATCCGCAAAAATTTTAAAAACATGCTATATTTGCAAACAATAAGTCTTAAATTGTCATTTACTACAATTTCCCAAAAAAAAATTTGGACAAAGGATTATTAAAAAAAAAAAAAAAAAAACTGTTTTAATTCGAATAAATTATTATTTATAGTGAGTAGCATTTTATTTAATTAAACTAAAATATTGAATTTTAAAAATATATATAAAAAAAATTCTAACTTCTAGAGAAAAAACTGAATGCATAAGGTGGAAATTAAAATCATTAGAACATGAACAAAAAAAAAAGTATATATATATATATATATATATGTGTACAATGATATATTTAAGACCAATTTTAGGTGAAACATTTTATGCTTAATGTTTAAATTGTCCCTTATAGTTATGGTTTAAAAAGATTCAGATTAGTTCATTATATGTTTACGTACCCAAGTGAGGAAATTTTAATTAGAAAACTCAAGTTTTCCTCCAAATTTTAAATAACTCAAATTATATTTGCCTTTATTTTTTTTTATTTTTTTTTAGATATTTGTAAGTATCCGGGCTTGCTTACGCGCAGCCTATCTCAAAAGCCAACGTAATTTTTTTTTTTTTTTTTTTTTTTGAAAAGGAAAAAAGCCAACGTAATTGAAAACATAATTTTGTTTAAATTAATTTATAATCAATTTTAACACATTAAAAACGGTTTAAATTTTCTTATAATCAATTTTAAACAGTTCTGAAGCTGCAGCAGGCAAATATAGCCTGGGAAGTGAATCGATATTTTAAACTCAAGTCCCAAAAGGTTCAGAGATCATCAAAGTTTCCATAGAAACTCTGTTCTGAAGATTACAAAATCAGATACAGAAGACAGCCTTCACAAATTGTCTCTCCCTATCTCAAACAAAAAATGCTGCCCTAATTAATTTTGCATGCTTTAAAACTAAGAATACCAAAAATTGCATGCTACCAGAAGCCCCCAAAATACATACATTTTCATTTTGCCAAGTCCCAAACAGCAACACCACCTACAAAACTACTGTTTAACAGTTAAGAGTTAAGGGTAGAAAGTACCCCTCCTGTTGAAGTTGGTGTCACCACCTCCCAACCAGGCCCTTTGAACGGGTATAATTCACCAGCAACTTTAGACTTATCATCATCTGAACCAGATGAGGCAATAAGATCCGAGCGATCTAAAATACGCTCGAAATCAGTGTCGCTAATGTCCGTCTGTATCATCTTGTCTTCTGCAGAATCTTCCTCCCTTAGTAGTGCTAGTAGATCCTCTTCCTGAAGATTTTTACACAAAACCGAGTAATGAGTGTGCCACAAGGAATGGAATGAGGTAAGAAACTTTGAAAACTTTCATTGTAGCCACAAGAAATCTTGGTCACCCAGCAACATAAAGAAACCTCCAATGCAAAATTAGTAGGTCTAACCATAGCCAGATAATAACCGATAATCTTTCATCACAATAGAGAGTGAATTTCTTAGGGAAAGAGATGGTCATTATTGATGGCGATTTATAATAAAAGATTTAAACGTAATTATTGAGAATCCAAGAGCTTGATAATCTATCAAAATTTCAACAAATCCAAACATCACAGCTCTACTTAACAATTCAAAAGTCAAATGTAAGCAACGAAGAATCAGAAATGCATGAAAATGGATTGAAACACGTTTGTTTAACTAACCTCTACAACAGCTCCAGAGTTGGGTTTTGTTCGTTCTTGGTGGAATTGCCCCTTCTCGATGACCACGTGCTCAAGCTTCAACTTACTAAAGGCCCTTTTCAGAATGCGGCCCTGTTAAGACAATTCCTCAAAACTATAGAGTACTGTTGAATGGCATCATGAATACACACCAAAAGATAAAGGGTCTGTTTGGAATGACTTTCCAAATGCTTAAAAATATTTCTTTTGAACGTCAAAATACTTTTTTAAGCACTCGGAAAATCATTCAAAACAGATCTGAAGGCCATCGGCAAGCTACCTCTACAGACTGAGCTGTTGCAAGTCTGTAAACGTGTACAGGTTTCGTTTGACCTATCCTGTGACACCTATCCATGGCTTGCAAATCCATTTGTGGGTTCTAGTGTACATATGCAATATAATGAGTCAATTTTAGTTCAGAGACTGGAAAAATATAAATAATATATAGTGTCAAGAAAAATACCCAATCACTATCATAGAGTATACAAGTATCTGCAGCAGTAAGGTTGATACCCAGACCACCAGCCCGGGTGCTTAGAATAAATATCCTGTATTTGCTGTTAGGATCATTGAACTCCTCGATCTACATGTAGAGAAACTAAATTGGTCAATTACGCAATCCTTGATGCACCATTACCAACAATTTCATGATGTAAATATTTACAAAGTTTCTAGTCTAGCTGAATAGGAAGTAAAACTCAAAATAAGAAATCAAACCGGACCATCTATTCAATTTAAGGTAATAGATCACCACGGCTTGTAAGGAGAAATTCAATTAACTAAGCACAACTTTTTTTTATAAGGTATTGAACTTTCCTTTGGAAAAAAAATGAAAGAATATAAGGACATACAAAAACATCAGCCCAAAAAAAAGAGAACCCCATTATTAAAGGAAGGGGGCTCCAATCAAGCAGAATAATGTTCAACGAATAATTACAAAACAACTGCGTCACCAACGCCCAAAGAGAAACATGAAATTTAGAAACGGACCAAACAACACAAGCCTCCCCCTGACTGCCCTCTAAAAGTCATGTTGTTTCTTTCTCCCCATAACCCCCACAAAACAGCACAGACCCCAACCTGCCAAATAAACTTTTCTTTCTCCCAAAACGGCGAATGGACAAAGAACTCCTCAATCATCTCCCTAAGAACTCTAGGTCTAGCCAACATGTCAAACTCCTCAAAAAAAAGACTCCAAACACTCCGCGCGAAATCGCAGCTCCAGAGAATATGATTCAAATCTTCCTCTATCCTTACACATAAAAAAAACAAAACGGACCAACCAAAGAAGACGACCTCCTCACATTGCGATCTAAGGTATAAACTCTACCATGATTCATCAATGAGCAATGACCTGCCATATAAAAAACTAAATCTTCTTTGGAACTTCCACCTTCCAAAGGGTCGAGAAAACTGACTCACCACTCGAGGCAGGATCCAATAGGCAAAGAAAGAAGAACAAGAGAAACCCTCAGAGGAGTTGGAAATCCACACCTAAAAATCCCTCCTCCCGGCAACAAAACACACCCCTTGATCAAGGAAAAAAGAGTCAACTATAACACAACTGAAAAAACTACCATTTAGTAACTTTCAAGTATTAATTCAGTCTCAACTCAAGGTTTCTCAAGATCCCAAACAGAACCTACTGTCTACAAGGCAGTACTGAGATTCTTGGACATTTCTCATACAAATATGAGCCACGTGGAATGCCTACGCATGCCACCCAGACTAGGACACACTCATCAGCACCTTAGGAATCTTGATGGGATCAAGCGAGGCTCACTGAGCCATGCATCTTCAATGCTTTATATTGGTGTAAATGTACACACCCTTTTTCTAATTTCAGTCTTTCTTATTTGATTACTAATTGGACAACCTTTTTGTAACTCACCATTAGGTGCTCGAGCTTTTGCTCCCTTTTTTTCATTCATCAATGAATTTGTTTCTCTTCTAAAAAAAAAAACTGCGCCATGCATCTTGTCCGCCATAGTGAGGTCCATAATTTTGTTTTTTCTTTTAACAATATTTTTTTCCTTTGTTTTCTTCCGCATAAGTTCTCCTCTAACATTCTCCTTCATTATTAGCTATTTTTTTCTGCTTTCCACAGAAATAGAAGTCTAGTCTCTATATGGTACAGATTACAAACTCCCGCTTCCTCTGCAACAACTGGCTCATTCTCTCCACCAATAGTGCTAGAAAGTACTTTGATACCAATTGATAGAGCCTTGGAATGGACGCTGTCTGATGACAAAACACTGGAAAAGAACTAGACTCCAGACTGTACAGATGACTAACACACACCTGTATCCATGCATGAGTACCCTTATATACCTCCAACTTCCTAATAAACTTATAAACCGTTTTTACAAAAAGACCAACTTTTTTCCATGATATGTGAGGTGCAAGTGCAACCACAATTCTTATCACAACGCTTCTAATTAAAACCACTTTTCAAAAGTTTCATTATGATTTTTTTTTTTTGATATCCGTGTGTCCAGACCAGCTTACGCGCATCTCGACTAATCTCACGGGACAAACCGCCTGACCCTACGACATTTGGCTGTCAAGGAAACCCATAGAAAATTAATTCCTAGGTAGATGGTCACCAAAGATTGAACTCATTCCCTCTAAGAGGGCATTTTAATAGTCCCAAGGCTCTTCATGATCACTAGGTTAACCTTGATGGTTGTTTCATTATGTTTCATTACATGTCAAAAAAGTACTCTTGAAATTTTCAAAAAACATAAAAGCATTTATAATGTTTTCAAAGCATGCAGGTTAGTTTTTTTTCTTCCCCTCTCTTAAAGTACTTGTAGGAAGACTATTTCTCTTAAATAGACTACTTTCAAAATTTATCTAAGAAAACCAATACCAATTTCAATTAGAAGTACAAAGCGTTTGTGTCCATGAATTCTCTCTTTATCAAATTCCATCAACGACTCCCCTTGTACTTTCATCTTCTTTGATATACCTCTCAAAGGATTTATGTCAATGGAATGTGTGTACGAATATATATTTTCTATTGATGACGTAGCTCTACACAGTAACAGATAAATGGAACATAGTTCTTTAGTACAACAATTGCTGAAATGACATCATACTGCAAGGGTTTGCCACACATAGACCTTAGTGTAAAAAAACCAGGGACGGAAGGAAAAACAAGACCAACAACAAACAACACAATTGACTTTAAACTGTTTGGATATTTCAGGCGCAAACTCATACCTGTCTTTTTCTTTCATCTAGTTTCACGCTACCATCTATTCTGCAAACTTCAAATCCCTTCTCACTAAAATAGTAGTCCATGATGTCCAAAATCTTAGTCCATTGCGAGAAGATAAGGACCTACCAGAAATGCAAAGTAGGCAATTAGGTTAACTTGGCAAAGCTGAGAAGAATGACTGAAAAAGATTTACATATCAATTTACTTTATGTTTGCGTGCAAATAACCGTGTCAACAATCTATCTAGTAAGCGAAATTTGCCACACTGCTCAACTAGCTGCTCTACAGGAGGATATGTACCTGTCAGGAAAAAACGAGGGATTAAGTGAAATTGTATAATACAATTTTACCATGAAAGATTGAAGAAGAGAAAGATACAAGAGTCATCAAAGTGTGATTCCAAGAGGTCGGGATGGTTGCAATTTTTCCGAAGTTGGACCATCAAATTATTAAGCTTTCCTTTAAAACCATGTCCTGCATTTTCACAAAAGAATTACCACAATTAGCAGAACACAAAATGGAATGGAGTCTGTAACGAATAAAATGAAGTATATCATCAAATAAGAAGCAGCCTAAACAAAGCATGCAAAAGATGACCCAATAACATGCACAACCATTTTAACCTAGCAACATTTAATGCATATATTACAAAAGCCTGAATGAGATACATACAACCAAAACAAGCATGCACCTAAAACCCGAACCCACGGCATTTGAGGCTTTAAGTACTCATTTATTTCAAATAGAAGTATACGAAACCAAACCAAACTGAAAATTCAAACTGCACTAAGCCAGTTTAGTCGGATTTTTTTTTCTTTCTTTATGTACAAGCTGAACCAAACCAATATATCTATATGTAAAAACTTATAATTTAAAAAAATATAAAATAATAACGAAAACTCCTAAAATTTTGTAGGATAAATGATTTTTCATCATATCTACAGTGAACTTTAAGAACTTTTACAATATATTATTAGTTAGGTTGGATTTTTGATGAATTTAAAATAGTTCCATTCATTTTGCATATTACTCATGAAATTGAAGTGTATTTTTAACATATAAAATTTAAAGGAGTATAATGCAAAAATAGAATTTTGAGAACAATTTATCAAACCATTGGTCAGGAATTCATAAGAACCAAACCAAACCAAACCAAGAAGTACCCTCAAACTTCAACCCACTATGAATGCTGTGTACGGGGAAAAGAGACCCGAGGGAGGAAAAGTCATCAACACTAGTATAACCTCAGTGTTCCATTCCTTCGCCTTGAAGGTTAATATATTAGAGAACCCATTCATCCATAGAAAACTTAAAGGAGTTGGAAAGTTGCTATCCCATAAATCCCCTGCTATTTAGCAACTTCAATGTCAACTGCCAACCAAGAGAAGAACAGAGAAACAACGAAAATATACTGCAACATAATTGGTAGTTACAACGACAAGCACATGGCATCTATATACTAAAACCCAATGCTAAACCACCTGATCCCTTCTCTGAGAGATGATTTTCCAATGTCCTGTTAATTAAATGTTCCTGAAAGTTCTTCTGATACTCGGTCATGTTTGCATAAAGTATGATTTCCTTTTTCCGAGGGAGCATTAGCTCAACATCAGATTTCATTCTCCGAAGTAGAAATGGTCTCAGTATTGCATGCAGTTTTGCTACCACCTGCAGGATTCGAATATCTGAATATGACAAACCTATGCACCATAGTGTTGGAAAAAAAAAACATCAAAAGAAATACAAACCTGAGCCTTTCTATTCTCTTGTGTTTCTTCTTTTTCTTCAACATGCCCCTTTCCAGAGAGATCAAACCTGAAGACAGATTATTAGGAGCAAAGCAATCTTGAATATGGTAATAATAATTATTTGACCCCCTGCAACTATAATCTCTATATTGACTTTAAGCTACTACTCAACATATAAGTGTTACTATTCATTTAACAAATTTCAGTACTTCAGAGGCTATACACTCACCTCCATGTTCGCGAATGGAAAAACAACTCGGAAGATTATAAGCATCCATATAAAAATAAAAAGGCATACTCACCATGACTCAAATTCTTCATTGGATGAAAAAATATCTGGTAAAATAAAGTTCAACAATGACCAAAGCTCTGCCAAATTATTCTGCAGTGGTGTCCCAGTTAGAAGCAGTTTATTTTCAACAATTATGTACTTCAACTCCTTCAGCAATTTGCATTTTGAGTTTTTCAGCCTATGCCCCTTCAAGAAAAATATATTTTCAGGACTATTAAGCTTCAGAAAATTCATGAACTATATATTCATAAGAGACACATTAGAAGCATGGTCTGAAAGATGCTGACCTCATCAACGACAAGATATTTCCAATTGTAATGTCTCAGAAATTTTTTAGCATCACTCATGGCAATCTCATAAGAAGTAACTACTATGGGGAACTTAGGTCCAATTGTTCTAGGCATGTGCTTTTTCCGAATCTCTTCCCTTTGTTTTTTGTCACCATGATAAATAATAGCATTCAATGTGGGCACAAATCTACATACAGAGATACAAACAAAATGGAGGAAAATAAGGCGTCTAAACAATTTTATTATTAAAAAAAAATCAGACCAAGTTAACACAGGAGAAGGAGAGTACCTCGATATTTCATTTATCCAATTTGAAAGTGTGGAAAGAGGAGCAATTACTAAGTAAGGTCCATCCAGTCCCTTCCCTTTCAGATGTGCAAGGAAGCCAATGGTTTGAATTGTCTTACCAAGCCCCATTTGATCAGCAAGGATTCCATTCAGCCCATTCTGCCATAATGAAATCAACCATTTGACACCTTTGAGTTGGTAAGACTTCAATTTTCCACCAGTCAATAGAGGTACAAGTTCACTCTGCTCCTTCTCGATTTTCTCTTCCTTGGTCAAGTTTACATCTTCATCCTGCTCACCTTCTTTTGATCTAGTCAGCATAACTGCAACAGCCCTTTTTGCCTTCCCCTAGAAACATTTTCATCCCACGTTAGAATTTCTTTAACAATATACCTATAGTACTGAAGTAAAAAAGGATATAGAAGATTAAGTTCAATTAGAAACACATTACGTGAGGTTTAAATTTCAAATACAAAAAGGACTCGAAACAATCCCACGAAATGTTAAGACATGAGAAGCACATTGTTCTTACATTATTATAACGTGCAGCAGCTTTCCTCTTTCCACGCCCACTAGGCTTCTCAATAGGTTTCTTCTCTTCCTCCACTCCATTCTAGCAAATAGTTGAAATCAAATCTAAATGAGGGTCATAAAAGGTACATAACTTCAAAATGCATAAAATATACAGCACATAGACATACAAATGTGATGTCATCCATTTTCTCCAGCAAAAACTCTGAGTACAACTGTGTTTGATTGAGAAGCTCATCCAATTTGGTAAACTGATTGTCATTCAACTTTGGAGATTCTGTTGAATCCTCAAGTCTCTTGTCCTCCTCTTCCTTAACCCGAGCTTCCAGCAATTTTTGTTCCTCTTCTGCCATTTCCTTTGATATAAGACTGGAATCCCCATTTTTTGCTTCCAAAACTATCTCCTCCTCCAACTTGATCCCATTTTCCCCATTACATAAATCCTTCGTGCAAAAGGGGAAAAAAAATAAATGGTGGAAATGAGTGTTAGACCTTCTTCAAGTAAAAATGAAAAATCCTCTACTTCGGCGTTGTGACGGAAAATAATTAAATAAAAAGTAAACAAAAAGGAGTGCAAGGAAAATCAACTTTTTTTTTCTTCTCCTTTGATTTTATGATTAATAAACGAAAAGTTCTTCTCAAAAGCAGTAATAAACAGGAAATCGACTCTTTTCTTTCCAGCACTTACTAAAATTAAAATGTCGACACAAGGGTTTTCTGCAGTATGAAAAGAATCAAGAAGAACAAAAAAGAATCAGAGTAAAGAAAGTAAAAGAACCTCGTCTTCCAGAACCGAAGTAGGGGACTCTACGGAATTATCAGCTCTTGGTTTCTCCTCGACAGACATTTTCCAGCCCTAAAATGAGGATCAAACAGTGAACAAAGACCAGATTAAACCTAGAAACAGAGCAAAATCACTTGAGAAAACAAAAGAACGAAGTGATTTTCCCAAGAATCTGTAAAGTGTAAACTGTGCGCAGAGTTGATTGATCTTAGGTACTGAGATTCTTCTTACCGCTCAACAAATACAAAGAAGAGAATCCGGAAGCAGAAAGAACCAAATGTGCAGAAGAAGATCGAACAGACTTGAGTTCTCCAGTTGAGATTCCCGCAGAAATGGAGAAATTTTACAGGAAAACGACCATGGAAAATGGATCGTCGTGAAGTTTCGCCGAGAAGCTGCGAGTTCTGTAATATTGGTTCTTAAAAAATGATTTTCCCTTTTTCCTTGTTCGGGGTTTTAGGCGGGAAAATAAGAGCCATTTTGACCCTCCAAATGCATCTAATTACAAAAATACCTCCATTACTGCTCTGATTGTGATACAGCTAAATTTACCGGCTAAAATAAAAATATTATCAACATAAACTCGTGAGATGTTAAAAATTCGTAGAAATCTTATTTATCCATTCAAAATATTAAATAAAATAAAATTATGACAAAATCGGTGAAAAATAAATTATAACATTTTTTTATTTTTTTACAATATATGAAAAAATTAAATTTGTGACTTTCTAATTATTAAGTCGTGTATTATGTTTAAGCTATGTTTGTGTTAAAAAATTAATAATAAATCACATCACTTTTAAGCTAATGAAAAAAAAAATCCTAAACAATCATCACATCCCTTTAAATCGAAGAAAAAGAAACAATAAATAATCATTCCTCATGCTTATAAAAAAAAAAAAATTAGTAAATCCTCCCATTATATCTGTTGAGAAAACAATCTTGATAGTATTTTTTTTTTTTTTTTTTAAGGTCACGTGAAATTTGAACTTCTACCTTCCTTACCTATAATACATATTTTAGTTACTTGAATTATAGTTAATAATTTAATATATTACAAAATGTACCATTTAGCTTTGAAATATATATATATACATATATATATTAGTTTAAAAAAAAAAATTAAGTGTGATTTGGTAACTTTTAATTGTTGGTTTTTTTAAAAATATATTTGTTTTCTCACATTAAAAAATTCTTTATTATAGATGAAATTAGAGATTGTTGGATGACTCATTCAATTCATGTTTTTTGTTTTTTATTTTTAGAAGACAGTATGTTTGGTAACTAATTGTGTTTTTTATTTTTAAGTTTTTGAAAACATTTTTATTTTTATTAACAAAAAAATTTAAACCAAAAAAAAATTCAAAAACATTTTTTTTATTTCAAATTTTTAGGTGCTCCTCCCTCTCAATCTCCTAACTTTATTAAAATTGTCAACAAATTAGATATTATTATTGAAATTATCTTCCATTTTTTTTATTTATTTATCTATTTATTTATTGAAATTAAAACCAAATTCTCATTAATATTTTTTGGAACGAAAATTGCATTAATATTATTAGTATATTCTCTAAAAAAAAAATAAGATATTATTAATATTATTTTAGTATAAAAATATTATTAATATAATATATTATAATTTTATCCAAATAAATTCTTTCTAATATATTATTGTGATATATCAATATACCTATTCAATTACACAAATAACATATTTTATTTTTCTGACTCCAGAGATGGTAAACACCAACTAAAAATTGTTTAATATATTAAATTATCGACACAATAAAAAAAAATTAGAGAAAATCATTTTTTACCCTAAAATTTCAATTTCATCAAATAATTGAACTCTAATCAAATTTTGATAAATATTGTAATTTTTACATTCTAATCAATTAACATTATTTTAAAAAAAATACAAAACAAATAGTAATTATCTAACTATTTTGAACTTTGGTTGTTTTCAAGAAATTCAAAACAAAAAATAAAAAGTTATAAAACATATATGATTTTTGTTTTTTAAAAACATGGGACTTTAATTTTTTTTTTTTTTTTTTTTTCAAAAGTTAGCTTGGATTATGAAAATACTTGTAAAACGTACCTAACAAATCAAATGAACTCATATGTAGAATGATCTTTATAGACTTCACTTTAAAAAAATTAAAAATCAAATGATTATCAAACAATGATTACATTTTTTAGTTTTCAAAACGTAGCTTGAATTTTAAAAACACTTGTATAAGGTAGATAACAAAATAAATGAACTTATAGTTGGAAGTAATGGTCGTTTGATAACGCACTCAATTTCTATTTTTATTTTTAGAAAATAAGTTTGTGTGTTAACCGATTGAGTTTTTGGTTTTAAGAATTTTGAAAACGTTTTTACATTCATTAACAATTTAAAAAAAATGTTTTTATTTCAAAATTTCAGTTTTTTTCCTCTTTTTAAACTTTATTAAATTGGTCAACGATATAATTATTGGAATTATCTTCCACTGTTTATTTACTTATCTATTTATTTATTGAAATTGAAATCAATTTGTCAATAATATTTTTTTCAATAAAAATTGTCATTAATATAATTGGTATATTCTTAAAATAAATATATATATATATATATATATAAAAAA
Source organism: Herpetospermum pedunculosum (assembly GCA_028017165.1). NCBI lineage: Eukaryota > Viridiplantae > Streptophyta > Magnoliopsida > Cucurbitales > Cucurbitaceae > Herpetospermum > Herpetospermum pedunculosum. The sequence goes on from CM051528.1 coordinate 7,853,477, forward strand.
GAACCATAACATAAAAATAATTATAAAATAAATAATAAAAAATAATTTAATTAAATAAATAAATAAATAAAAAATTGTCATTAATATAATTGGTATGAAATTTAATTATATAAAAATAATTTAATAATTGAACCTAACTAATATAAAATATATTTTTAAAATATTAATATAAAATAAATAATAAGTAATATATTAATTGATTATTAATTTATATTTATAAGATAATAAAATTCATATGTACTAAATAATAATAATAAATAAATAAATAAATAAATAAAATAATAATAATAATAATAATAAAAAATCATATACTTACTACATATATAACATCTATTTTTATAAATGTCTGATGTAACATTTTATTTTTCGACAAATCATTTTCATACAGCTTTTATTTTTATATATCAATTCTTAAACTAAACAGTCCCTTAATCCAGAAATGAGTTTAAATGACTCTATTGACTAGCTATCATTTGACTAAAAACAAAAATAATGATATGTTAATCAAATGACATAATTTATTGTTTTGACTATATTAATTTAATATTATCATTTATAATTATTTAAACCGAAGGAACTCACGTGTTATTTTTTAAGAAAATTGTAACTGATGTCAATTTAGAGTAAAATAATTAAAAATATAGCATTTTTTTTTTAAATTACAGATATGACAATTTCTATAACTGATAGTATGGTCTATCGTTGATAGAAGTTTATCGCTGATAGTAGTTTTTTTTATAGAATTTTGTTAGTGATAATAGTCAATCACTGATAGAAGTCTATCGGTAATAGTTATAAAGTCTATCAGTCATAACCACTGATTTTTTTGCCATATTTGTAAAATGTTTTAAACTTTGATAAATTTACAATTATTTTTGGCTTGATTGTTGTTTGTGCAATCAACCTTATTTGATATGATGTGTGTATTTTTCTCTTAATATAATTAAATGTACCCTTTTTAAAATGAATATAATTTAGTGTACTTGAAAGTTAAAATTAATATAAATAATTATATTAGTTTAGTTGGATCTAATATTATTAAACTGCCAACTAAATCAAGTACAGTTCATTTAAATTAATTCGGTTAGAATTCTGCATTTATTTGTTTGTTTTTTTTACACTGAATTGAGCATAAATGAATAAAACAAATCTAAATCGTAATATAGTCAATTTGAACCTAACTAAATCCATAAAAATATATATTATTGGCTAAGATGTCAGATTAATTTTTTTTTTTCGATCTTTTAGTCAAAGATGCAACCTTACCTCAATTGAGCTACGCTCGGTTTCGGTTTGACAGGTCACCTATTTGAATCTTCCCAAGTTATATATCGTTGAACTAAAAAAATGATAAAATGAGTGGAATTAAAAAAAAACAAATACTATACTTGAAATTCTAACGGTATGATTGAAATAACAATCAATCCTCCAAAAAAAATCAACACCAACATCTACAAATATTACCATCGCCAAGCCTAAGAAATAAAAATAAAAATAAACTTTTTTTTTTTTGCAAAGGAAAAATAAAAATAAACTTTAATAAAACCACAATTCATCTTGGTTATTGCCATGACCGCATCACAATTAAATCAACAACAATGAACCAAAGAAAGAAAATTAAATAATCTCAAACACTTTGTTTTGTTTTTAAATTTTTCCTCCTTTTTTCTATAAAAATAAATAAGATCTCTCAATCATATAAAGTTTATTTTTATTTTTTTTGGTCAAGAAAAAACAAATTTGGGCTCACAAGAGCGGCGGCCTTTGGGTCCCGACCGGATGGTTCATCTCTCTCGAGTCATTGCTAGAAGTTGCAAGCTCACTGCTATCATCTGACAAAGCTATTTTCCTGAATTTTGACATGTCGGCTTGGTACGCATTTGAATCATATTCGGAGGTGGTGCCAACATTGTAAATTGAGCTTTGTCCTGGCCTTATCCCTTCGTTTAGATCATCCAATGATACATCCCCTTCTAAAGCTCGTACTACCTGTCAAATTTCCAATCATTTTATATCTTTAATGTTATGTTATAGTAAAAAAAAATAATATTATAAGCTCTCGGTTGAGAATTCCATGTTGAAAAGATAAATGTATCTCACAATCTTTATAAAAGACACACGAGTTACTCCACTCATTGTCAATTGATTTTAAGATCATGAAACCATATTCAGAGGTTATCGGAGCTCCAATGAGTATTCAATCCAAATTTGGGATCCGACCCAAGGAGACACCATCTTGAGAGAGCATGTTGAAGACCCGACATTGGAAGTATGAGAGACCTCACAATATTTTTATAAACGATACCTTAGTTATTCCTCTCATTGTCAATTCGTTTTAAGATGAAAGCCTAATGATATTCAGACTCCCAACGTCATTTCATTCTCAATTAATATCAATAATGTTAAACACCAATCAACTTAAAAACTTGAACACAAGACTCTTCAGCTATGATACCATATTAAATCACCAACCAACCTAAAAGTTTAAGGTGAAAGTACCTGACTCATTTTGGGGCGTTTTCTAGCCGAATGACGGATGGAAGCAGCAGCACAAGCCACCATGCGAGCCATCTCCGGAGTGTTGAACTCATTTTCTAACCGTATATCCACCAACTCTTCATAGATGCCTTCTCCCAAGGCTCGAGACATAAGTGGTCGAGCCTGCCTCACAAACATTAAAAAAGTAAAATGTTAAACAAATATTTGGCTTCAAATTTGATTTTATTCAATTGAATATTACATATGACATCCAAAGCTAAATACTAGGATAATGATTGATAAGTTTATAGAAGGTATACGAACCCAATCGACTAAGCTATCTTCCATGACATTAGTAGGATCGACAGGTCGTTTTCCAGTGATGAGTTCCAACAACATTACACCAAATGAGAACACGTCGGACTTTTCTGTCAATTTCCCGCTTGATGCATATTCTGGTGCCAAATACCTAAATCCGACATGTCGGGAAAAAATAAACTAGTCAACCTAAGACAATTTTTTAAACTTTCTTGAAATGTTTTCTTATTTTTCACGAAATTTTATTAATTAAAAGTCCTTTTAATGTTTTCTTACCCAAATGTACCCATGACTCTGGTGGAGACATGTGTGTGATTATCTGTAGATAGCTTAGCTAATCCAAAATCTGCCACCTGAAATTATCACAACTCAATACCACGTCAAAATAATTAAGAATTTGTCAAACCGAGCTATTGTCATAAGGTTGTGTCTTTGACTAAGAGGTCATGAGTTCAATCCTCGCATTAATTACCGTTGCAAAAAAAAAAACATTATGTATTTTTGCACAGATGATCTCTTCGAAGGTCTTAATGTTAAATGACTCGATTTTTTAAAATGCATATTGTACCCTTTGCTGAGCACAATCGCGAGAGAGACGACTATAATATCCTCGTGCTCAGCATAGTGCTGATGACGTCCACAACGAAACAAAAAAATATGCATTTTTTAGAGGAGCCAAAAAAATATTACGACTTCTAAGAAAGGGTCATCTGCACAAATATCTCCATTTTTAAGTTTTGAATTCCAAAATCTAAAAGTTACCATGGAGAAATTATTCAACATGTTGATCACAATGTGAATCACATAATAAAATACTAAAACTAAAAAATAATAGTTGTTACATTATGGTTTACCATATTATATTAAATAAATTTTCCTTCAAGATGATATATATTTTTTTCACTAGACATACCATTGCTTCAAAATTGGTATCAATTAGAATATTAGCAGTCTTGATATCTCGATGAATAATCTTTGGATGACCTGAGAGAAGATTTTTTCTTTATCTTAGTAAATAATATATACTATGGACTATGAAATATATTAATAATTTTTAGTAATCAATTTGTGGAGCTTAATTATATTTTTATCAACAATAAGGTTATGCAACTAAAAAAGGTTTTCTTTTTTGTCCATGACTTCAATTATATGTATTTTGAATATTATAATGTAACAAAACACTCTATTGTTGCTTAAAAAACAACTATATTGTCTGAATGAATGTTATAATGTAGTCTATTTTATTTTATTTATTTATTTATTATTTTTTTTTTAACTTAAAATTTAAATTTTCATACACCACATTTATTCGAAAAAAAATATTTAAAAAATATTATTGAAGCGGTTAGATCATTATTTAATAAATATTTTAAAATTGATATAAACACTAAAAAAATATACAAAAGTGAAATCACCTCACGCGAGAGAGAATACGAAGGAAGATATTAATAAATTTATCACATTTGTTGTACTAAAAAAATATTTTCATAAATTTACCTAAAATCGATAATCATTTGATTTTTCATTTTTGAAAATTAAGCCTATAAACATTACTGTAAGTTCATCTTTTTTGTTAGGACTGGTTGCACAAACAGCAATCAAACTCATAATAATTGCAAATTTAGCAAAATTTAAAACTTTTTGCAAATATGACAAAATATTAGTGGCTATCACGGATAGATTTTATGACTATTATAGATGGACTTGATGACTATTACCGATAGACTTCTATCAGCGATAAATCATATTATCAGTGATAAAAATTGCTATATCTGCAATTTTTTTTTAAAAGTGCTATATTTTTAATTATTTTACTCTAAATTGACATGTGTTACAATTTTTCTTTTTGTTATGCAACTTTTACCGATACTTTCAAAATCTAAGTTAAGTTTTGAAAATTAATTTTTTTTTTAAATTTTGACTAAGAATTCTAATGTTTTCTTAAAAAAAAAAAAAAAAAAATGAAAAATTACTATTAATTATTATTATTATTTTTTTTTAGAAAATAAGTACAATTAAAAAAATAAAAACCAAAGTAAATATGTAAAGTAACACAATGTGATATTAAAGAGAGAGAAATTGGCTTACAATCCTCATGAAGGTAAGCAAGACCCTTGGCAGAACCTATAGCAATACGAAGTCTGAATGCCCAATCCATTGCTCGAACACCTTTCCCTGAAACCAATTTATCAAATAATACATAATTCATTCAGAGATTTCAATAAGATCTTTATTATTATTAATAATAAACCTATTTTTTTACAAGGATAAATCTGAAATTTGGTCCATTTAGTTTTTAAAAAATTCATTTCATTCCAATAATTTCAATTTAGTACTTGTAGTTTATATTAAATCCGCCTGATCCCAAGTCGTTTTTACCCACCTATAAATAGCGAATACATGTCACATATTTAATATAATAACGAATGTGTAAAATAGACTAACAATATAAATGATGTCATTTTGTGACGTTTTATCAACAATAGAGACCAAACAACCAAAATTTAGACCATATAAATCAAATTGAAATTAAACTCAAACTATAAAAACTAAAACCAACAAGAACATAACTCAACTGATGTATCGACTCAGGACTAAAAGTAAAACGTCCTAGGTTCAATCCCCCACTCCCATATGGTTAAAAAAAAAAAAAAAAAAAAAACTAAATTGATAATTTAGCTTAAAAAAAAAAATACCATGAAGGTGATGCTCCAAGGTGTTGTTAGGGACAAACTCATAGACCAACATTCTTTGTCCACCGGAAATGCAAAAGCCAACCAAGGACACCAAATGCCGGTGGTGGACTCTGCTAATAATCTCAACCTCAGCCATGAACTCCCTCTCCCCCTGCCCGCTGCCCGCCTTCAGGCTCTTCACGGCCACCTCCTTTCCGTTCGGCAACACTCCCTTGTGCACGTACCCGAACCCGCCCTGCCCGAGAAGGTTCCCGTGCGCGAACCCGCTCGTTGCTGCCGCAAGCTCGTCGTACGTGAACGTGCTCTTGTTGAACCCAAACGCAATCGATGGTGATGGTGGAGGAAGAGGAGGGCCTGTGTAGGTGCTGCCCGTCGTCATGTTGTCGCCACTCATCGGCCACCCGCCCGGGGAGCCCGATGGCGGTGGCCTCCCGAATTGGTCCGTCCCGGGACCGTGCATGCCGTTGTTGTGCCAATTTTGTTGTTGTGCACTATTGTAATAGTCACCACCTCCACCTGCATGTTAAATGTCATAAAATAACCAAAATCTATCTTTTTTTTTTTTTCATAGCTAAATGATAATTGACTTGTACTTTTATTCTTAAAAAAATGACATGCACTCTCGATAAAATTTAAATTCTCATACCCAACATTTGTCGTACTAAAAAGATTATCTATCTGTCTTAATTCATTAATTACAATGATCCATTTTTTTTAAAGGCACTAAAGTTTTAGTGGTCCATCCTTGTTAATGTATTTCGGAGGCCGCCCGACACGTAGTCGAACCATAGGTCGCCACGTGTCGCAAAATAATTTTTTCTTTCTTATTTTTTTTTAAGAATTATTTCCATTTATGATTTATGATTTAATATTAATTAGGATTTAATATTTAAGGTTTAGAGTTTAGAGTTATAATAAACCTAAAACCTTAAATGTAACCCTAAATTTAACATTTAAAAAAACTTTAAACTCTAAATCTTAAATACTAAACCCTACAAAGTAATGAAAGATTAATTCAATAAAGAGAAAATATTTTTAAAAAAAATTAAAAATTATATATTAAAAAAAGGAAAAGAAAACGTTCTTAATAAATAAATTAAAAAAAAAAAATTGCTTCGACTTATGGTTGAGCTATGTGTCAGGTTCATAGTTGGACTATAACCTACCTAACAACGGAACGACTTAAGGAAGACAAAAAAGTCCCCTATCTACCTTGTTGTGATAGGGCATTTTAACGTACATTCATTTTCATTACATTTAACCTAGCATATATTAATGACAAGAATCATTATACACTCTTTAAAAAAAAACCAATCTACAAAATTGAAAATCTTAAAAGTAGAGGAACCAAACAAAATTGAATGCTAATTGGGAAAAGATAATTTAAATCTACTAACCTAAAGTGTTAGATGCATGATTAATCTCTCCATACTCCCATTTGTGGTACTAAAAAAAGAAGAAGCATGACGATTAATCAAGTGAAGCATCAATGTTTTAAGACAATTTTTTTTTTTTGACAATATAATGTGAGGTAGGGCACTCGAACCTCGAATCTCATGGTCGAGAGAATATTTATTTTATGTCATTTTATGACATTCATTTTTTTTTTTAAAAAGGAAAAAATAATCAATATACATCATTTTTCATATATGATTCACTGATTTTCTCTATTTTATATTTATAAACTAATCGAAGAAAAAAAAATTGGTTTACAAGAGTTTGGTCCTTAAATTGGTATTTTTTTTTTTGTTTTGAAAATTTCTGAATTTACCAAAATATTACCTTTATTAGGTCCATGATCTCCATAATATTGCATATGATCTCCCTTCCGCTTCTTCTTCTTCGAACACACTGCAATTATTGATATGAGAACAATTATGAATACCGCCACCCCCACCGCCACCCCAATTATAATCCCTGGGTTGATATCCGACGGCGACGGTGAATCGTCACCGTCCTTTGCTTGTTGTCTTGCTCTCGACGACGATTTTCCTTCCGACGAAGGCAATGCATCTCCTGGGGACGAAGACCGAGATGGAGAAGAATGAGAATCGGACGGTGACGACCGAGGGCTGCCCCCTTTTGAAGCTGAATCCGATTTGTTATCATCGGAAGAGCCATTCGACCGCGACGACTTTGGCGATGGAGAACCTACCATATAAGAATATAAATAAAAGATTAAAGATGTGGTAACTCATTGCTTAAAACTTTTAGAAAATCAAGGAAAAATTTAAAGTTAGAAATATAATTTTGTCTCTTCCTATGAATTTTTTTTAGCTCCCACCCTTGAATTCCATGCTAGTTTAACCTAATCGAACCTGATGGGCGCGATGATGATTCGGAGGAGGAGTCATCCTTTGGTGGTGATGGTGGAGGAGAACGATCGGCATCGGCATCGGCAGACGGTGGTGCCGGTGGTGACGATGACGATGAATCAGGTGATGACGACGGCAATGAATCCGACGGTGGAGATAGAGAGTCCGACCCCGGAGCAATCGTCTCATCAAATATTGAACCCATCTCTCTCTCTCTTATCAAAGCAGTGAAATTCCGGCCACGCCAAAATATTTACGCCGGAAATTTCACTAGCTTCCTACAAAACCCTAAACAAAATTAGAGCATCAAAACAAAAACAAAAACAAAAACAGCCATGAAAACACACCAATGATTGATTAAGTACCTAATTGCTCATTTCTGCCTTGGTAAAGTTTTTACCTTTGAGAAATGAGAGAGAGGAGACCCTTTTTGCCTTCTCCAATCCAATGGTCTCCTACATACAAGGTTGGATTAGGCTATGTTTTTTCTAATCTCCCAAGTTTAGTTTGTGTTTGTTATTAATAATAAATATTAACCATTTCTTCTTTGCTTTTTGGTTCTCCTCTTTTCAAGCTTTTCTTTACACTTGTGCCAAACACAGCCTCAAAATCCACAATTTTATTACACAATGATTTTTAAATCATCTAATTTCATTTGATTACCAATGGCTGTTGACTCCACGTGATTTAATTTACTTGATTTTACTTCCCACTACCTATCCACAAAACGTGTTTATTTGTATAGTTTAAAGTTTATTTTAAAATTTACGTGGTTCGCTAACATTGTGTACGAGTAGAAAGGAAAGAACAATTGTATTACGAACTGAGACATATTACAGATTAGGGGCAAAAGTCATTAGAATATTTATATATGACATCATTCTAATGACGCTCAGACACGACCTAATACAGATACAAAACCGTACGATGGAGAATCATCTTACTTTTATATAGTTGGTCTTCTTAAAGTTTAAGTTATCTTTGCCAACCTAATCAATTGATTAATTAAACACCATACTCCTCGAATAGAGGTCATAAGTTCGAATCTTTCATTCCGACGTGTTTTTGTAATTTTGAAAAATAAATAATAATAAGTTTAGAGGGGTACGAATCTCACAACTTCACACTGTTTTTTTTTTAAGTTCAACAAATATATGTTGGTGAGGGATTTGAACTTCTTACCTCTAGAACAAAGATTTCTTACCTCTTGATCGAAGATGTCTTAAGAATGTTTGTTCAGGTTAATTATTATACCTTTGTTGTTAAATAAATTTAATTTTTTCTCATCACATGTTTTCAACCATTTTCTTACCATATACATGCATTTTTATTTGAAAGTGGTAGAGAGAAAAAAAAAAGATTGGTTTAGGAAATTGACCTAATTTTTGTAGAGCTTTGTTCATCTCTCTGTCATATCCAATCCAAAGACAAACTTTTTAAACTATATAGAGATAGAGAGATCTGCTCAAACATTAGAGAACTAAGAAATATAGTAAATAGAATAAAATCATGTGTAACAATTAAGAAGTCAGTATACCGAGACCGAGGTATACTATATCAAACAATGGTCATTATATTAGAATCAACTCATCAACTCGATCTCTATAAAACAAATTCTTTATAATAAGTTATTATGCATACTACAGACCTGGGCATTGAATGATAACAAAGAAAATTGTCAATTTTACTTATATATTTTCAAAATGTTTTCAAATAAGAGATCATTACAAGAGTTTAGAAGACAAATAACACTCAAAATTAGAAATTTACATAATAAATTTCTTATTACAAATTCATAAACAGTACTCAAAACCACAACTTGGAGAATGATTTAAGAGAAATAAAATAATAATAAGAACTCCTCCAACAAACAAAGAAACTTCACCATATATATGAGATATATGAGATATATATCCATCATCACTCCCAGTTCCAACCATCGTCCTGGCTCATGTTTTTCAAAAGTTCATCAACATGACGATCCTCCGCCGGCATCTTCTCGATCGGACACACCCTCACAAGGCTATTCACATACGGCAGAAACCGCCCTACACGCTTCGTCGGACCGACTTTTCTCACAAAATCCCCCTTCCTTTCTTCCACATCATAGAGAATCACATTTCTCCCCACAAGAATCATCACCAAACCATCACTTACCTCAGATAAAACTCTCACTACCTGATCATGATCTCTACCAAAAAACCCAAGATCAAGTGGAATTCGACGCTTCAACGCCATGTCGGAACCACCATAGAACCCGAGCGAATAATAAGCACCATCGTCATCGACATCCATTTCATCAGTATCCCTGTCGTCGTTACAAGTCATTACTATAACATAACACAACTCTCCATCCATCTGCATCAGAGCTCCAACGCAGCGAGGGATCGAGAGCGGGAGCGGAATCTCCTCATATTCTTCAAGTGTCAAAGAAAATCCAAGAACGACGCCGTTCGAAGTCTCCCAATGCACGGACGATCCGTCCATACAAAATCCATCCCGATTAAACGTCAAACAACCATCAGCATCAGCATCAACATCAACATCAACATCAACATCAACATCAACATCGCCAGCAATAATGTTATTATGATAGTAATATTGGGAGTCAGCAAGTCTCCAAGAATTGGTCCTAGAAGAGTAGATCTCAAAGTAAACAACATTGACACCATTAAGAGGGACAGCACAGACAAGTTGGAAGTGGGAATGGAAGTTATAAGTAGAGGGAGTGAAAGCAAGAGCAATAGTAGAGGAAGGGCCATGGAACAAAGATGGCTTAGGGAGCTCTTGCCATTCTTGGGTGGTGGGGTTGCAAATGAAGTAGGTGTTTTCTTCGGAAGTGCTTTTGCAGCAGAGGAGGCCGTGGGAAGTGGTTATGATGGAAGTGGGTTGGGGGAGGAAGGAAAGGGAGGGGGCGGCGACGCCGTGGGAGTGGTGGTCGAGGGGAATGAAGAAAGGCGACGCCGTGGATTGGGAGAAGAAGCCGGAGGTTTTGGTGAAGTGTGTGGCTTGTTGGTGAGCTAGAAATGAAGAACAAATCCAACTCTTCCAATCTTTCGAGACCACTTTGAATCTACATAGGGATTTCGCTGGGACATACCGAAGAACATGCTTCATTATTGCTTCTTGGATCTCCATTTTCTCCTGCAATATAATACAATCTAATGTAATTGTTACGACCGAATTCACAACCGCGTGTGCTTCACGAATATTATACAGAAGGAAAAGAACAATTGTATTGAGTTTAAAAAATAGTACAAATTACAAGTCATTAAAATACAAGACATTTCAATAGTAATTATTGTCTATCTCTTTTATCCTTTTTATTTTGCCAACATGAGCATGGATAAGATACACACAATTGACCAAGAAGCAAATATAAGTCATTCCAATAGGAATTATTGTCTATCTCTTTTATCTTTTTTATTTTGCCAACATGAGCATAGATAAGATATAAACAATTGACCAAGAAATCTGATGTTAGAATCATATTATAAAAAAAAAAGAAAAATTATTGTCATCTCTTCTTCATCATATATTAGCTGGTTTTCCTCACAGCCACCAAGAGTACAAATTATGGAGAATTGTAGTGGATAGCAAAATAAATGAGGGTATTTACAAATCTAGCCGCTGGATTTGTAAATATAGCAAAAATTTTAAAATTTAACTTTTTTTCTCGTTTTTTCACTACACCAATACTAAAGTGTTACTGACAGATATACCATGTGTGTGATGATACACAATATTTAAAGTATATCGGTAATCAATCAATGATATAACTGATTTTGTTTCTATTTAGAGTAGTTTTAGTTCAATTTCACTAGTCTGAATTAAATTTTGAAGCTTGTGTTCTATCTACAAATATTTTATTTAATTTTGATGACATATTAATTGCAACTGATATACTTCATATTTGGTATATCAACCGTATCAACTAAGTAATATAATTGAATATTTTGATATAAATATATAAAATTGAAAAATAGTTGCTCTAAATACAATATCTTATTATTTATTTATTTGCTATTTTTGCAACTACCCAAATTATTGACAAAAATAGGGCTGCATTTATTGAATTTCAGAATAGCAGGGTTAGGTACCTATTTATGTATATTATGTACCCTGTCTAGGTTTTTAAAGAAAGGGTTAAAACTTTTACCAAAAGATAAGGCAACGTGCCAACAAACAAAATAAAGTCAAACCGAGCATGTCATGTATGTCTTGACCAAGAGATCGTTGGTTCGAATTCTCCCCCCAATGTACTAAAAAAAATAGAATAAAGGAAATGCTCCTAAATTTAACCAATTCCGTCGGGTAGAGAATTCTAGAAATTAAAGTAGCTTTTAACGATACGTTTTACACAAAAGAAATTAGGTTAAAAAACACTTTGGTACTATAGGTGAGAAAGAAATTGGGTTAAAAAAACACTTCCCGTACTATGAGTGAGAAATAAATTAGGTTAAAAAAACACTTGTGGTGCTATAGTGAGAAAATAATTTGGTTTAAAACACATTTTTGGCTCTCGAACTAACATTTTAGTCCATGAACTTTAGTGTGTAACAATTTAGTCTATGTGCTTTCAAATTTTAAAAAAATCTAGTCTCATAACTTTAGCATATAATAATTTAGTTCATATACTTTAAATTTTGTAACAATTTACTCACTGCCATAAAAAAAAAATTGATACAATCATTAGTTTAAAGTTTTAAAACCCTGAACCCTAAATCCTAAACAATTTACTCACTGCCATGAAAAATTGATACAATCATTATCATTAGTTTAACTTTTTTTTAAGAAAAAAATGTATGCAAGTTAGTAATTACTATAATTAGAACTAATTAATACATAAATTAATCGATAATTATTATGAATATACTTGATTAAAAAAGAATTTCATGTCAAACCGAACCTAACTCGACATAAAGTTGTGCACTTAACTAAAAATTGGGTTCAATCTTTCGCTCCACATTAATTAAATATATTTGAAAAAAAAAAAATCCACCTCACCTTAATTAAATATATTTGAAAAAAAAAAAAGTTTCATGTGAAATAAAAAAACGTTTTTATTGGGGTTAAAAAACCACATTTTTATTCTTATTCCGAAAATTAATAAATAACTAGTGACTTTAAAAAGATGTTACATTTACAATTGTTCCTTAAATACAATTTTCATAATTATTTTTTATTTTAAAAAATAGATATTTATATATTACTAACTAAAGTTATCTATCTTCTAAAATAAATAAATAAATAAAGTTATCTGTAAAAAATAAAATAATTTACATAATCTGATGATTAGGTCAACCCATCTTCATAACTCATCTTCACAAATTACACATGTTTTTTTCATTCACCAATTGATTTAGTTTTTTTAATCAATATTCGTAGAGGGATTAACCTATCATAATTCAACTGACATAATAAATAAATATGTTAGAAGCTTGAATTCTCTACCCATAAAAATAAATATTACCAACCATCAAGGGTTGATTTAATGGTCAAAAAGAGTCTTAAGACTTCAATACCCTCCTAGATTGAATGAGTTCAATTTTTGGTGACTACCTACCTAAGAATTAATTTACTACGAATTTATTTGGCACCCAAATGTTGTAGGGTCAGACGGTTTGTCCCAATTAGTCGAGGTGCGCGTCGACTAAGTCACTTTCAATAAAGCAACCGTATGCGTTAACTTCAATACTATTTACTATCAGAAACCAACTATTTTAACCTATTCAGCTAACCAATCGGGGGCTAAGATTAATCTTATCATTAACCTAACATATAAAAAAAAAGATAAAAGGCATCGGAATCAAGAAGGAAAAACGAACCTATAGCCAAGAACAGAATCGCTCTGTTTAATGCACAAAAACTTCGAGTTCTGTTGACCGGAGAATCGAGAATTGGAATCGGGTTCGAATTTCGAATTTCGAATTTGTGAAGATAGAAGCTAGTTTCGGAAATGATCGGCGATCAGGCGACAAAGATCGGAATCGGAGAGAGAGAGAGAGAGAAGCGATTTGAAAGTGAGCGATGTGAATATGAAAATGGTCGGCTTTGATCATGTTCATATTCATTACTCTGCGATTTAGTCAAAGTCTACGTCGCGGACTGTTTGGCTTTCTTCTTGCTGCCGAAGTTACCAAGAAAATCAACGACATGACCGAGTAGACTTCTACTCCAATTTCCACCGAATAATATTCAATATATTCTTTTGACTCAATTATAAAAAAAAAAAATACACTTATCATGATTCAGCTGATATATGTATGTGTTAACGACTCAAATGGTTCGAAACTGTACAAAGAAAGAGTTTTAGACGGTCTAATATGGGAGTCAAATGGTTCGAAACTGTACAAAGAAAGAGTTTTAGACGGTCTAATATGGGAGGAAGGGATTGATTTTGAAATAAATTATAAAAATATTTAGGACGGAATGGTTGATTTTGAAATAAATTATAAAAATAGAATTGTTTTGAAAAAAATTAATTAATTTTTTTTTTTAATTTTTATTTATTTATTTATTAGAGTGCCCATGTTGTTTTTTTTCTTTTCAAAATCAACACCTCCCTCTTAAATTACCCATTTTGACATCATGCATATTCCATCGTAAAATTCTGCTGCAATTATGAAACTCTTGTGGATTCTCTTTGTGGGTTCCGTCGGTGGGTAGCTTGGATGAAAGCATATATTTTTAGGAGTTGTTCAATGTGGACCATTCGATCATCGTCTAAGTGGTCCTAGTGTAGGGTTATTCTCAGGTTGTGTGATGGATTTCTGCCTCTTGTTCGGTTATCTATAAGTAATGGTCGTAGGTGCCTTCTCTAGATAGACCCTTGGCTATCAGGGGTTCATATCATTCAGTAGTATGGGGAGGAGATGGTTTACGATCGATGCTGAGAGCTCGCTGATTTTATTCTTCCTAGTGGGTCTTGGCAAGGTCGTGTATCTCTCGGGAGACGCTGAAACTCCTTGATTTTGTTCTCTCTGTCTAGTTTTGTCTTTTTATGAAGGATATGTTTATTTGGGGGTCTGATCATTTCAGGTCTTTTTTTAATGGCTAGTGCTTTGGGAGGCGCTTCGTCCCCTGATTTAGGCTGTTGTGGTTTAGTGGTAATATCCCCCATCATTCGTTTATCGCTTGGATGACGATTCAAGATAGACTTTACCCGGCTTCGATTGCATATATAGTTGAGATCCTTCCATCCCTATGACTTGCTTATTATGTATGAGTGCTTCAAAATCCCAAGATCATTTGTTCTTCGATTGCCCGATTAATCGGGTCATGTGAGAAGGTTTGTTGCGTTGGGGTCGCTTCTCTCATTAGATCTCTTAATAGCCAGAGTAAGCATCACAACCGACGATTCTGGAGGCTAACCTAGTTTGTTGCTATCTATCATAGCTGGAGATAGCGGAATATACGCCTCTATCAGGGGCGGACCCCGACAATGATGTTTGGGGGGCCAAAATTTTATGTTATATAAATATAAAAAAAAAATTATCACAAAAAAATCAGAGGTTCGAATCCACACTTCCTTGACCTTAACAAAAATTATTGGTGTTAAGGATAGGTAGTGTACAGTTTCCTAACTAAGTTCAAATAAACTTAATACTATTATATAATTTAGCTCTCAAATAGAAAGAAAAAAATACGTAGAAAAATAATATTACGCGTTTAGTCCATGAACTTTAAACTTTAAAGCTTGAGTTTATTAGATCCACAACTTTAAAAAAATGTCTAATGAGTTCCTAAACTTTGGGTTGAAGTTTCTTTGCCTCTTGTCCCTCCTTGTTGGGATCTCCTTTCTTTGATCTTGGATCTTTTTTCTACTCGGTTGTGAGCTTCTAATTTTTGGTTTGGTTGTTTTCTTTTGTGCATTGGCCTTGGGCTATGAAGTCATCTTTTTTGAATATATTACCTTATAGAAAGAAGAAGAATTAAGAAGAAGAAGTGAGTGATGATTTATATTTCTTTTAAGGAAGTTTCTAAACTGAAAAAGCTCCTGTTTTTAGATTTTTTTCCCCTCATCCAGATGAACAAAAGTTGTTCTTGTGCCAACCATCAAGGGTTGACCTAGTGGTCATAAAGGGCCTTGGGACTTCAATGCCTCAAAAAGGGAATGGGTTCGATCCTTGGCAGCCAAATGTTGTAGGGTCAGGCGGTCTGTCTCGTGAGAATAGTCGAGGTGCGCGTAAGCTGGCCTGGACACTCACGGATATAAAAAAAAAATGTGGCTACTTGACTATTTAGGAGGGTGTTTAATACCGACATCAATTTTTAAAGTTTAAGAACTAAACCTTAAAGTTAATTTATTGTTTCAAATATTATCTTGTTGTCCAACAAAGAATCGAAAACCAAATACATACTTGGAATCACTAATTGATGTTCAGCTCAATATGTAGAGTAGGATTCGAAACTTTTGACATTTTGCTCAAGAATATAATGTCTTTTACCAAGTGACTAGGCTCATGTAAGGCCTTAAATTTGATCTTAATAAGTAAATTGTATGTGTATATATGTATATATATGAACTACAATTAAAGACAATAATTACTAGGTAATCTCACTAGAAATAATAAATCCCGATTAGCTCTAATAATTAATCTAATGATCATCATAATATTTGAGACTTTTTTTTTAGTTCAATGATCATAAATCGCGGATTGGCTTTAATAATCATCATAATATTTGAGACTTTTTTTTAGTTCAATGATAATATATGTACGTTAGTTTGAAGTTTCGAACCTCTAACCTTTAAATCTTAAGGCATGATTAATTATGTTTAATTAGGTTGACAACATATAAGACTTATGGCTTCTTTTGCCTCATAGCGAAATGCAAGTAATTCCAACACTAAAGACAATTTTCATTCCAATGGACTAAGCAAAATGAAGAATTTCTCTGCAGAGATGTCATTCTTCAATAAAAAAATTAAAAAACAAAGTCAATGAAGTTTTAAAATTAGCTGTAAAAATAATTCTTATGACAATTTTAATGTTTGGTTTACTCTCCGAAAACACAAATTTAAAAAGGAATTCAATCGAAAAAATAAAGTTGTATTTCATATTTGTAGATAAATGTTTAATAACAAATTTAAAAATTGAATCTCAATTAAACTAGTTCTCCAAAATGTGTTTAATAATATTTTTATAAACAATAAAAACAAGTTATAATTACCAACAAAAAAAAATATTAAGTTAAATACAAACTATTGTTAATTAATTTATGAACATATTCGTAGTTATAAATTTTGTATAATTATTATTTTACAATATCATATAATTTATAATATAATATATTATATTATATATATATAACAAAAATAAATTGAGTTTATACATGATATAACAAAAATAAATTGAGTTTATAACATGAAATACTATTTTTGTTTAAGTTTTTATCATTTTAAATATAATTATGCATTTTAAAATTTAAAATTTGGATATAGTGAAAAGGGGAATCAATGTGTTTTATCATGGTATCAGAGCATCGATCTTGTCGATCAAACAAAAAACGTTAGGGCGGCGTTCGCCGCCCAACTTTATTCTTCTCCGATATTGCATTTGGTGTGTCTACATTTTGTTCAAGAGATGAAGATGTAGATGTTGAAGATTTTTTTTTTGAAAAAAATGGTCACATTATTCTTCTTCAAGAGAAGAAGAAGAAGAAAAAGAAAAATCAGATCTGAACGTTCGCCGTCGTTCGTGGTTCAGATCTGAAAACTTGAAGTTTTTGCCGCTCAAACACCGGAGGTGAAGGAGCCACCACCCTCGCTCGTGTTCCAAATCTGAAAGCATCGCACCACGTTTTTTGTTTGGTATTTAATTTTCAACTCTAAACTAAACTTATTTTGACATAGGAATTTTTGGTGAAACTTCAACTTAATTTTGAGTTTGAGATTGTTTTAGATAAATCTGAACTTATGAAGAAAAAAAATAGAAGAGAAAAGAAGAGATGCACATCTGAGTTAAAAAAAAATGACATTCCATGTGAGTTGGAGTAGAGTTGATTTGAGTGGGTCACAATTGATATGATTTGATTAAAAAAAATAAAAAAACCTCCCGTTCGAATTACTGAAGGGAACACTAAGGTGAAAATTCTTCGTCCTCTCCTTCAACATCCATGACATTTAATCTGCAATGAAAAGCATCGGCCTGCGTTCGGAGGCTCGCAGATTTTTGTTATATTGCATGGTCAAAGCGATGATGCGATGTCCCACATAAATTTTAAAAATGTCATGTTGGCATCAACCTGAAGATTGGAACACCAACCCGCGTTTGGAGGCTCTCAGAAAATTTAAAGATGCAATGTGGAGCATCAACAACATAAAGTTTGCAACACCGACCCGCGTTCGGAAGCTGTAGTATTCAGTTAGTATTCAGTTAGTATCTAGTTAGAATTTATATGTATTTTGGAAAATTAGAGTTAGAGTATTGTCGACAATGACACATTATACTTAAATAAAAGTTATTTATTATTTTATTTTTAAAATTTAGAGAGTTAATAAACTTATGCATTTATATGCTTGCTCTTAAAATTTATTATTATTTTTGTTATATATTTATTATTTTTAATAAGAGATCAATATGTGCATGACGAGTATACTTTTGAACTCATATTCAATTTGTACAACTAGTGTTTAACACATATTTATTGTACTAACAAGTGAGTAACATGTATCCAACAACTATCGGAGTATCAGAGTGTTATACTAACAAGTGACTGACATGCATCCAACAACTATCGCGTCGAAGTCTTCGACACGTGTCAAACACAAACAAATTATCTAAACTAAAGTATGCGTGCTTCTTAGATCTCCCTAATGCTAAAACATATACTTAAATGGAGAAATTCTTCTAAATGG
Source organism: Herpetospermum pedunculosum (assembly GCA_028017165.1). NCBI lineage: Eukaryota > Viridiplantae > Streptophyta > Magnoliopsida > Cucurbitales > Cucurbitaceae > Herpetospermum > Herpetospermum pedunculosum. The sequence goes on from CM051528.1 coordinate 7,872,145, forward strand.
GTGGGTTTTGAAAAATGTAAAAAAAAAAAAAAAAAAAAAAAACTTCAAAATTATGGCTACACGTGAGCCAAGCATGCTCCACGGTTATCTCAATTCTCTCAATTTGGCCCCTATCAAAATTTTAACCATAGTCGTGCCTCCAAACCTAGCCGTGTGATGAAATCCTTGAGTGCTGAACAAATGAGAGACTCCAAGGGTGTAGTCATTGGTGGAGATTCGTGGTGCAACCTAGATATGAGTATCTAGATGGATGAGATCCGTGGTGCTGGAAGAGCCTAGATAAGTCTATCTAGACGGTGTCGGGCTTAGATATGAGTATCTAAACGGATGAGATCCGTGGTGTCGTGAGGGTCTAGATAAGTCTATCTAGACGGTGTCGGGCTTAGATATGAGTATCTAGACGGATGAGATCCATGGTGTCGTGAGGGCCTAGATAAGTCTATCTAGACGGATATAGATGATTACTCAAGGGGAGGCTCGATGGTACTTCGTTCGAGGGGAAGATTGTTGGGAGTGCAAGGAGTACGACCAAAGTCCCACATCGGTTAGGAGAGGGGAAGATCATAGGTATATAAGAAGGGACAACATTCTCCATTGGTATGAGGCCTTTTGGGGTGACCAAAAGCAAAGCCATGCGGGTTTCAGCCCAAAGTGGACAATATCATATCATTGTGGAGGTCCGGTTTTCCTTATCAAGTGGTATCAGAGTCGTGCCCCCTAACAAAGCCGTGTGATGAAATCCTTGAGTGCCGAACAAAGGAGAGACTCCAAGGGTGTAGTCATTGGTGGAGATCCGTGGTGCTGGAAGAGCCTAGATAAGTCTATCTAGACGGTGCCAGGCTTAGATATGAGTATCTAGACGGATGAGATCCATGGTGTCGTGAGGGCCTAGATAAGTCTATCTAGACGGATGTGGATGACTACTCAAGGGGAGGATTGTTGGGAGTGCAAGGAGTACGACCAAAGTCCCACATCGGTTAGGGGAGGGGAAGATCATGGGTATATAAGGAGGGACAACATTCTCCATTGGTATGAGGCCTTTTAAGTGGACAATATCATACCAATGTGGAGATGTGGTGGTCCGATTTTCCTTATCGAGTGGTATCAGAGTCGTGCCCCCAAACCTAGCCGTGTGATGAAATCCTTGAGTGTCGAACAAAGGAGAGACTCCAAGGGTGTAGTCATTGGTGGAGATCCGTGGTGCAACCTAGATATGAGTATCTAGACGGATGAGATCCGTGGTGTCGTGAGGGCCTAGATAAGTCTATCTAGACAGTGTCGGGCTTAGATATGAGTATCTAGACGGATGAGATCCATGGTGTCGTGAGGGCCTAGATAAGTCTATCTAGACGGATATGGATGATTACTCAAGGGGAGGCTCGATGGTACTTCGTTCGAGGGGAGGATTGTTGGGAGTGCAAGGAGTACGACCAAAGTCCCACATCGGTTAGGGGAGGGGAAGATCATGGGTATATAAAGAGGGACAACATTCTCCATTGGTATGAGGCCTTTTGGGGTGACCAAAAGCAAAGCCATGCGGGTTATGTCCAAAGTGGACAATATCATACCAATGTGGAGATGTGGTGGTCCGATTTTCCTTATCGAGTGGTATCAGAGTCGTGCCCCCAAACCTAGCCGTGTGATGAAATCATTGAGTGCCGAACAAAGGAGAGACTCCAAGGGTGTAGTCATTGGTGGAGATCCGTGGTGCAACCTAGATATGATTATCTAGATGGATGAGATCCGTGGTGCTGGAAGAGCCTTGATAAGTCTATCTAGACGGTGTCGGGATTAGATATGAGTATCTAGACGGATGAGATCCGTGGTGTCGCGAGGGCCTAGATAAGTCTATCCAGACGGATATGGATGATTACTCAAGGGGAGGCTCGATGGTACTTCGTTCGAGGGGAGGATTGTTGGGAGTGCGAGGTGTGCGACCAAAGTCCCACATCGGTTAGGAGAGGGGAAGATCATGGACATATAAGGAAGAACAACATTCTCCATTGGTATGAGACCTTTTGGGGTGGAACCAAAAGCAAAACCATGAGGGTTATGCCCAAAGTGGACAATATCATACCGATGTGGTGGTCCGATTTTCCTTATCAGGGTTTTCCAATCACCACTGGGAGTAGTGGTCATTGATTGATAAATTTGAAAAGAAACCATTCTCATTCTCATTGTCGCTCAAGCACACGGGTCAGAAAAAAAATGTAATGTGATTGAATTCTGATTTTCCGTTGTTCACTCTCCTACAACTAAGAGCCCCCGCGCGCGCGCCTAGCCCCACCGGCACGCCACCGCGCGCGCGTCTAGCCCCACCCGCACGATATGTATTATCGATCAATCTTACATTTTAATCTCACTTTTTATGGCCTGTAATTTACATTTTTACATTTAATTAAGAAAGTGGACATAGACGTCTGTGAGTGAAAAATGAAAAAGACAAGGAAGGTTTTGCGTGGGCTAAAGTGTCCGATGAAGTTAGAGGCTTTGGTGAGAGGTCACAATGTCACAATCTGAGAAATCAGGTGAAGATGACCTTCTGATGATGCAAACTCTACAAAATTCACTTTTAGTTTAAGATACGTTTCTTTATTGATTTTAAATCAGACTAGTTTAACAACTTCAATTTTAGATTTTGTTCCCCTCATTGTTTGATTTAGGCTCAGGTTACGGTAGCTTTTAAAATAATTGCCTGTAACTTTGCTTTTAGAAATATCAGATGCAGCAGAAAGTAATTTAGTATTTGGTAAATTTCAATTTTAAACTTAAAAAAATTAATTGAAGCATTTGGTAAATTAATACTAAATTGCTACGATTTAACTATAATTATTAAAATAAATATATTATTTTAATTATATTTATATTGACGTTTAATATCTAAATTTATAATAAGATAATTGTTTTTTTTGAATTTTATATAATTTAAATGGTAAGTAACATGTTTAATATTAAAATAAAAGTTTAGAAAAAATTATTATTATTATTATTATTTTTTTTAATAAATCTTAATTTCATTTCTATAACATAAATATGTAGAAAAAAAATCGAAGGATAGATTTGAAATTTTTAAAATATAGTTAAGAAAGATGGTATATTTTTAGAGAGGTAAAATTCAAAAATTGATAGCAACAATTTAAACAGAGTAAATTGAAAATTGATTTTAAATAGATTCTTAAATAAATGCAATACCAAATGGTTTGTTGTTTTTATTTATTTTTTAATTACACGGTATTTTTTGAATTTTCTTAATAGATTTTTTATTACGTATATTATTTTTTAGGATGAATTTTGTTATAAATTTTAAATTACCATGTATTTTTTTTTTTATACTTTTAAGATGAATTTTGTTAGTATATTTTCAACTACACTATATTTTAGGATGAATTTTATTAGTATATCTGTGGTATGAATTTTAGTAATAGATTTTCAATTACACTATTGAGTTTTGTTAGTAGATTTTCATTTGAAGTTTTTAAGATAAATTTTGTTAATATTTTTACGATGAATTTTGTTAGTATATATATATATATATATATATCCTGTATTCAAAAGAGTAGAGAGGAAATACTTTTTCGAATATAGTGTATTTCCTCTCTACTCTTTTGAATACAGTGTATTTTATTATACTCTTTCGAATACAATGTATTTTCATCCTACTCTTTTGAATACAATATATTTTCATTCTACTCTTTCGAATACATAGTATTTCAGTGTCTGGAGCGTGGTTGTTAGTTTTTTTTTCTCTTTTTTCAATTACATTTTTATTTTGCATTTTCAAATACATGAAATTTGTAATGATTTTCAATTTTTTAATGGTGGAAAGTTTGAGAAGAATTGGTTATAAAGTATTCTGAAAAATAGATCTATCTAAATTAGAGATTTGAGATTAACTCACTCATTTTATGTCCCATTTTAGTATAAGTTCAGAATTTGTTGCATAAGATAGGTTAGTCTTTCGTGTATCGGTGGACTCAGGTTAATATAGTTTTTAGACATTTATCCAATAAAAAAAATATTTTGGACATCAATCAAAACGAGTATTAAATTTTGGACATTTTTCTAATTATCCCTACTTAAATTTTGAATTTTTGTAGAGCCCAAATCATCGAGAAACTCGTTGGAAGACCGTTTTTCGAAGTCCATATTTGAAGGAAATAGAGAAAGAGAGCAAAGAAGGGTTGCATTGCATGAGAAGATAGGGCCAAGAAGACAACGCCTAAATGCTATCTATACTTATGTGTAGCGCAAACCTGAGATGACAATATAAATTATTTTTTTGTCTCTTACTTTTTTTAAATATTGTTCAAAACCAAGTTAAATTTTAATTTTTAAACATATATTTTCAAAACTATTTTTTTCAATTTTCAACAACTGACTAAGAATTTCATTTGATGTTTTGAAAGCATAATTTTTAGGTTAAATTACACGTTTTAATTTGGTCTCTAAATTTTGAGGTTTGTATCAAATAAATTTCTTAATAACTTAAAAAAAATATTTAATATGTATTTTTGAACTTTCAATATTTCTAATAAGTCCTTAAATGTTAAAATATGTCTAATAAACTCATAAACTTTCAATTTTGTCTCGTATTTAAATAAAATAATTTAAGACTTATCTATTAGACACAAAAACGAAATGAACATTTTAAAAACTTAAAAACTTTCGATTTTGTCTCGTATTTAAATAAAACAATTTAAGACTTATCTATTAGACACGAAAACGAAATCAACATTTTAAAAACTTATCAAATACAAATTGAAATTTGAGACATATTAGACATTGAAAAAATAAAATAATAAAAATAAAAAATAAAATAAAATCTTGAACTTATTAAACACGGTTATAAAATTTGAATAACCAAACTTATAATAAAAACAAAAATTCCATAATCAAACAGGCTCTAAACTTTTTATTTGTCCCGTGTTATAAATTTTAAAAAATATTTCCAAAAATAGATAAAAAAAAAAAAACTAAATACACATTTTGTTAAAATTATAAGTTTAATCCCTAATTTTTTTAATTTATGTCAATTTGGTCTCAGAACTTTTAATTTCGTGTCCACTAAATTAGATATAAAATTGAATTTTATGTCTAATGAAATTTTAAACCTTTGATTTCGCGTATAATAGATTCGTAAATTATACAAAAAAAAAAAAAAAAAAAAAAATAATAATATATATATATATATATATATATTATATTAAATACACAAAGGATCTAAAACTTCACATTTAAAATTCTAATCTACATAAACTTTTAAATATTTTTTTTAAAGTTAATAGACCAAATAAAAACAAGCTAAAAGTTGAATTACTAAATTTGTAATAATACAATTCTAATCTACATCCTCTTTTTCAATTAAATGCATTTTTTAAGATAATAAAGCAAATGGGAAAATCCGAGACCTTGAAAAACTCGGGTAAGATTCAGAATAAGAGCGACCAGACAAAAAACCTTATAAAGATGAAACTAATTACTTCATTTGAGAAACAAAATGTTTCAGTCAATCCCAATCAACTTTACCTTTTATCCACATTAACCTTACATTTTAAAAGCCTTAAAACAGTCAAATATAATTTTAAAATATATTTCAGATTTAGATTCAAAACATAGTGGTAAAATTTAAGTTAGCAACTAATAGGATAATTGCTCGAAATAACACAAAATAGTTTCGGTCTTTCTAAATAGCACTAATTTTAACAAAAATGTACTTTTGGGCTATTCGGTGGCGATTCCGACCGGGATCGAGATAGGGAAAAAAGAAAATTAAATGTGTGTGAAACGATTGTAACTTTTGACTTATTAGTTGAGTGTATATGTCTTAACTAGTTAAACTATGTTTGAATTGACACCATCAAAACAAATGTAAATGTCGTTTCATCATGTTTTTTTTTTTTCAAATAATATAAACACTTCAAAAACAAATGTAAATGTCTTTTGATATCATGTTTTTTTTTTCAAATAATATAAACACTTCAAATTTAAGTTTCCTTTCATAAGCTTTCTCTCTTTAGAATAATTTAAACACGTTGAGAAGAAAAATACATAGCATTCGTAAGTTGAACAAATCTTCTTATATTTCTACAAGGATATTAATATTGTCCACTTTTGGAGGACCAAGTCTCCATGACTATTATATCATATCAATACAAATATTATTGATGAGTTTATTTTAGACATAGTAAAATATGTTGTTTTTGAGTTATTTTGTTGGTTTACTTGACATTTTGTTTACGCATTTAACTGTTTATTATTTTTTTAATTGTAGAAGCAAAATTGAAAAAAGATGAAGAAAATGAAGTTTTAAGTCAAAGTCCAAGAAGTGCAACCAATTAAAAAAAAAGAAAGTAGCCATAGCGCCTAGGCTCCCAAATCGGCGCCTAGGCGCTACGAACTGGGAGGCGGAAAAAAGATGCAATTTTACAGCGCCTAGGCACCCAAATCGACGTTTGTGCCCTAAGTATAAGTGCGTTATTTTATATTCCTTTAAGGGAATCAGAGGAGTTAGACGAAAAATCAGAGGAGAAATGACGAACACTGATTTTGAAGATCTGAGCACCCAAACGAAGCGAGAGCGACACTAGGAATCTCGTGGAATCGCGCGGGATTTGCTTTTCTTCCTATTTTCTTACTTGTTATGAACTTGCTGAATATTGAAATTGTTGTTGAGTTTTTCATTATGAATTAATTCATTTTCTAGAGTTTTGATGTAATCGTTATTGAATCATATTCTTCGTAGTTAATTGTTAGAACTTTGATTTCATATTTGATTGTGAAAACTTTCAAGAGCTTAATAATGCATGTTAGGATTTGACAATTCTTACCTTGAGTTTATGTCAATGATTTGAGGTCGAGAGACAATTTTCATTGATGATCCTGAATTGTTTTCCCCAATTTATACAAGAGATAGACATATCCTTGTAGATTTTGTGGGAGTTGTAGTTTTACGTTCTTCATAATTGGATTGTCTGAATTTTCATAAAAATATAAACAATTTACTTTTCAGAGAATATTGTTGTTGCTCGAGAGAGAATATCAAGTATATAAAGTATTTATGGTAGAACTTGTCAACAATCTAGAAATTAAATAATTCTATCTCTTAATGATTGAAGAATAGGAGAAGATAGTAGTTAAATTTTTGCTCTAGAGTTTCAACCAATTTAATTTACTCTCACTCTTCTTTGTTCTCGATAGATTTAGTGTTTTAATTACTTTAGTTCAAAACATTTTATCAATTCATTCACCTTTGATTGAACTCAGATAAAATTGAAGTTAAAGAGTTTGATAACTATTAACTTTTCATTCCCTGTGGATAAACCATAATTTATATTTATACTACTATTTGAGACGATTCATACACTTGTGAAATCGAACAACAAGTTATTCTTACCTATATAACATGAATATATATATATATATATTAACTTTTAATTGATATAAGATTATGTTTTATTTTAAATATACTTATTCTAAAAGCAATTGCGTGAATTCATTCTAAAGTACTGAGTTTTGTAATATACGAAGTAGATGCTTCATGAGAATTGAGAATATATGTAGGATACATAGAAGAGTTGTAATATAATATATGATGTTGATGCTTCATATATGGAGGAGAGACCTTTGAGTGTAAACAAGGCAAAAGATTTGGTGAAACTGTGAAAGAACTCATAGGAAAAAGGACCAAAAAAAAATAAAAAAAATTAAATGGTCAAAAGGTGAAAAGTCACAAATTGCAAGCAAAGATGATGATTTTGTTTCCTTGGATCCTCACTTTTCATTATTAGAAGTGCTTCTTTGATGGACTTTTTTTTGAAAATAGATGTCTTTTGATATACCTCTATCATCTAGTACAATCATAGAATTGGAAAAATTAAAATTCCTACTTCTCTTAGTAGGAGTTAGCAAGTTTACTCTTTTTTTTCCCCTTTTATAATTGCTTCTTTATTTCTTGATTTTTGTGAAAAAAAATAGGTTAAATTATAAGTTTAGACCCGAACTTTCAAATTTATATCTATTTAGGCATTAAATTTTTAAATGTGTCTAATAGGTATTTGACCTTTCAATTTTGTGTATAATAGATCCTTAAACTTTAGAAATGTCTATTAGGTACTTGAAATTTTAATTTCGTGTCACATAGGTCTCTGACATATCCAAAATCTTAAAAAAATTAATTGATCCATTAGATATGAAATTGAATTTTATATCTAATGGAAATCTACATTTTTTATTTTGTGCCTAGCTAGTAGATTTGTGAATTTTAAAACATGTCGAATAAGTCAAAGATCTATTAGACAAAATAATTAAAAATTTAGTGATCTATGGTACATATGAAAGTTAAGGCACGGTTAGACACGAAATAAAAAGTTTAATAACTTATTAGACACTTTTGAAAGTTCAGGCACCAAATAGATACAAACCATAAAGTTCAAGGACTAAACTTGTAATTTAACTTATTTTTTCGACTAAATTTAAAAAGAATATATTTTTTTTCTTTTGAGTTCAATCAGTATAAGGGTGTGAATAGAACCATCAATCTTTAGGATGATAATGGATAATAGTTGTTTCAATTTTATCATTATTATTTCAAAAAAATAAATTAACAATTTATATAATAATTAATTTAAAAAAAAATAGGACAACATTAGAACTAAATATGTAGATATTATAAGCATAAATGGACCCATCTAAATTTTAGAAGAGTGCCCCAAACCTATGTAGGTACTACATCTCAACCTTTTATTTATATTAAATATATTTTACATTTTAAAGAAGCTTTATGACGAAAGTTTTGTACGCTGGGCTACAACTATCTTTTGTAGCCCATGACAGATTTTGATGGACCAAGTATTATGTTATTATTTTTAATTAAAAAATCATATTTAATACGTCGCTTTAATTTTTTTTTTCCTCTTCTCCATAACTTTTAATTTCCGATTTTGCTCTTCCCTATTCAATCCTCTCCAATATCTGTTTTTTATCAATGTTTTGAATTTTTTTACTAAGATTTGAAAATAGGAAATCATCGATAAAAAAAAAAAAAAAAAAAATCTTATGACAATTTTTAATAATAATAAGATCTAAAACCTCACATTTGAAAATGTTTACTAAAATTTGGTAGTAGCAAATATAAAAAAAAATCCTGCGACAATTTTTAATAATAATAATAATATCTAAAACCTCACCATTGTTCATTTCAAGTTTTCAACTCAATTTCACTTCATTTATCATAAAATAAATAATTAACTATTACCTTTCTAAAATTCTGCAATAAAATTTCTCTTTCCTCTTCTATCTAATTTCTTTGTTCATTTCAAGTTTTCAACTCAATTTCACTTCATTTATCATAAAATAAATAATTAATTATTATCTTTCTAAAATTCGGTCAATTTTCACTATGCTATTAAGCATATGGAGAGATTAAGAAATGTTTATTAAGATTTGACAGTAGCAAATCATCCATAAAAAGAGATACTAGAGAGAATTGAGGAGAGAAGGGCAAAATTGGAAATTGAAAGTTATGGGGAAGTAGAAAAAATGAAAGAAAAAAAAGTGACATGAGACATTAAATATAATTTTTTTAATTAAAAAAAATAACATAAAATCTGGCCAATCAAATTCTGGCATGTTCTGCAAAAGATAGTTGTAGTCCTGCAACTAAGTTTTATTCTAAATATAATTATTAGATATAACCTTAGCCTTTTGTTCGTTTTTTTCTTTTTTTCATTAGGTTGTATTTCAAATACTTTCAACTTATAAAATATTTGCTATTATAGATTGTCATATATTTAATTGTCTACTTTAAATTTGGTAAATCAGACTAACTTAACTAAATCAAATGAGACAAAATTATATATATATATATATATATGTGAAGAAAGTGACAAAGCCATATAGAGAGAGTTAGGAGGAGAAAGTGATAATGGCAAAACAATTCAAACTACTCCGAATAATACCTTCTCTCCAATGTTGTCGTTCTAACGACATATCCATCGTCCCCACTAGTACTGACCCACCATCATCGCCGCCATCCAAACCCCACCACTCCTCCTTGAGACACCACGTGTCTTCCGCCTTCAGAATCGTCGCCTGCGGCTGCAGATCATCCTCCACGGACTCCGACGACGATCAAATTCCCAAATCATCCCCAAAACTCCCCCAGCACGTGCCACCCACGCCCCTCCATGTCTGCTACGAGTGCGACGATGTGCCGAAGAAAAAACGACGCAGACTCAGGAAGAAGAAATCCAAATCAACGACGACATTCACACGACTCCGAATCAGCACCTCGTCAGCAAAAAGCGGATTGTTCAGCAGCGAATCATGTGACGAAATTGATGAATTGGAAGAAACCGAAACCCTTATTTCTTCATCCAAAACAATCTCCACTATCAACGACGAAGATTCCTCCTCCGAATTCAATCCTCAATGGGAAATTATACGCTATAATAATCCGTACAATACCAGGAACAAGATCAATTTGAAGAAGAAGAAGGAAAAGGAAAAACGTCGTCGTACCAGTAATCGGCGGCGGAAACAGAGGAGGATCATCAAGACATCTCCGCCGTCGGAAATCGAGTCATCGGCGAGGCTTTCGGTGTTCCAGAGGTTGATTCCATGCACGGTGGACGGGAAAATCAGAGAGAGCTTCGCGGTGGTGAAGAAATCGAAAGATCCGTTCCATGATTTTAAGAGATCGATGATGGAGATGATAATGGAGAAGGAGATGTTCGACGAGAAGGATTTGGAGCAACTTCTTCACTGTTTGTTGTCGTTGAATGATAGAGAACACCATGAAATTATTGTCGAAGCTTTCTCTGAGATTTGGCTGTCTCTATTCTGTAACAAATAGACAAGTCGTACCAGCTTCTAATGAAATGATAATTCCCCCAATTCTACATGTCGCACTCGCACTCTCCGTTTTTTAATGTAAAATTAGAAATTCCTTCTTCATCTTATCGTCTCTAATGGTAATATTTTGTAATGGTATATAATATAACGTATAAGTATAGCTTACAAGTTACAAGTGCTATACTTTTTCTTTGTTTTTAATTTTATAAAAAAATTGTGTGCAACTGGTTCAGAGTTTAGGTTTAAGATGTAGTATGTCAAGGAAAGAAGATATTTTTGTAGGTGATAGAATGTATCTGGTGGAGGTGGAAATGAAGATGCTTTGTAGATGTTTTCTTTGAATTTTTTGTTTGGCTTGATCATGTGATGTGGTAGACAATTAGTACTTAAGATTAGGTTTACTTTTCCTTGTTGGGTTTTCATTATAATGAGAATTAGTACTTAAGATTAGGTTTATTCATTAGACAAATTTTTCATGACTATGTCAAGCATTATTGAGTAAGCAGAATATGGTTTTCAACTCACACAATCAATGATAGTTTTTTTTTTTTTTTTTTCGAAAAATATAAGTAATACAAGTTATAAAAGGATTTTTCATATTAATAATATACTTTAAATAAAATATTACAAAAATTTGATAGTTTTTAAAGTATTTATAAAATTAGGGTACCTAAATCGTGTACCATGAACACGAGTTTGCTAAATTGTGTAGTACATAATGTAGGGATTAACTTGTGTTCATGGTATACAATTTATTGCGTAACTTGTATCCATGGTACACGAGTTTTATGACGTGTCAATCACGTGAGCCTTGGTGGCTGAACGCCAAGATGGAACTCGTGTACCATGTACACTAGTTTTGTAAGCAACTCGCGTACATGGTACACAAGTTTGGTTATATATATTCAATTTTTTTAATAAGTGAGGTGGTCATAACTCGTGTTCATGGTACACGAGTTACTCCCTACATCGTAACCGGACAAGATTTAGCGAACTCGTGTCCATGGTACATGAATTAGGTATATATTTTGAAAACTATTATATTTCTGTAATAATTGATTTAAAATAAAAAATCCAAAGGTATAGTATGACACTAAATAATAATAAATAAATGTAGGAAAATTGTAACATATGTTAATTTAGAGTAAAATAATTAAAAATATAATACTTTTTAAAAAAAATTGCAGATATGACAATTTTTATCACTGATAGTATGATCTATCGTTGATAGAAGTTTATCGCTGATAGAAGTCGATCGTTAATAGTAGTCTTTTTTATAGAATTTTGTCCATGATAATAGTCTATCAGTAATAGAAAGTAATAGTCATAAAATCTATCCGTGATAGCCATTGATTTTTTGTTTCGTAAAAATTGTTGTTTGTGAAACGTGCACATAAATGTATTTGTTTTAGTTACCATTTTTGTTTATGTCCACGTCAATGGAGAGACATTTGAGTGTAGAGCACACAAAGATTGAGAAAGGAAAAAAAAAAGTAAAAAAAAAAAAAAGTGTGAAAGAACAAAATCTGTTGGGCAAAGATAATGATTTTGTTTCATTGGATCCCCACATTGAATTATGAAATCTTCTAATCTACATTTGTCGGAATAGGTACGCATGGGTTTATTTATTTTTTATTTTTTTTTTGGCTAGATTTTTATTTTGTTCCATAAATTTTTTGTCTTCTTTTTTAAATTTATATTATTTAAACAGTTTCAAATCAATCTCTTAGGTTTTTTTTTTTTTTTTTTAATTATAACATTTTTATTTTTGAATAATAAAATTGATTGATAATAAATTTAAAATACGTCATGATATAAGTAAACTTGAACGTTCAACGGTTCAAAGAATATATCATCGGCTAAGAGGCCTGATGTTCTAATTACTCACAAAAAAAAAAAAAAAAAAAAAAATCTCCCAACATGTTGTATAATCTCCTAATCCTCCATGTTGTTGAATAATTTTTTTTTCACCGACATCTTAAAAATTTGGAGGCAAAATAAAAATAAATAAATATCAATTAGTTGGTCTATTTCATTTTCAATTCACTAAGTATCATGTCTAAGTTTATCAACCATATAATGAAGTATAATTTAAAGAATTAAGTTGAAACTTTTTAAACAATGAAAACTAAATTGAATAAAAAAATCAAACGTCTAATTTAGGAACGGTTTGATAACGCATTCAATTTCTATTTTTTTTGTTATTTATTTTTTATTTTTAAAAAACGATTGTTTTTTTAAACCCATGGTACTAACTACTAATTGTAGTTCATCATATTTTTGCCTTGAATCAAATGGTCCCATAAATAATTTTATTAATTATTGAAGAAAAAAAATATCTAATATGTATTTTTGAACTTTCAAATTCAAATAAGTCTTTAAAGTTTAAATTTGGTGTATAAATTCCTAAACTTTTAATTTTGTCTCCTATTTAAATTTTAAAAAAATTTAAAACTTATATATTAGACCTGAAATCAAAATTTTAAAAGCCTATCAAGTACAAATTGAAATTTGAGACAATAAAATAAAATAAATAAATAACTCTTGAACTCATTAAACACAGTTATAAAATTTCAATAACCAAACTTATAATAAAAATAAAAATCACATAATCAAACACGCTCAAACTTTTTCTTTTTCCATAGTGTTATAAATTTTTAAAAAACTTTTCCGAAAATAGAAAAGAAAAAAAAATTACCAAATACATATTTAATTAAATTACAAATTTAGTCCCTAAATTTTTAAATTTGTGTCGATTTGGTCCCTAAACTTTCAATTTTGTGTCCAATAAGTCTTTGACATATTATAATTTTTTAAAAATTAACTGGTCTGTTAGATATAATATTAAATTTTATGTCTAATGAGACCGTACATTTTCAATTTCGTGTATAGTAGATTCGTGATTTTTTTAAAAGCGTTAAATAGACGAATGATCTATTAGACACAAAATAAAAAATTCAGTGACCTACTCGACACAAAAATTAAAGTTTATGAACCAAATAAACATAAATTGAAAAGTTCATAAATCTATTAAATATTTTTTAAAGTTTATAGACCAAACAAAAACAAACTAAAAAGTTAAAACTTGTAATATAACACATACATATATATATATATATATTTAAAAGGGAAAATAATCAATTTATATCCTCAAACTTTTAAGGTTGTATCAATTAAAATCATAAACGTATCATTGTATCAATTTAAACCCTAAATTTTGATAAGTGTATCTATTTATACATTTTATTAGAATTTTATTTTAAAAACGTTAATTTAAACATGTGAAGACTTATAATTGTAGTAATTAAATTCATAAACTTTGATAAGATCAATTGTATGAAAATTTACTAATTTTTTTTTTTAAGGAAAGTGTAAATTAATATAATCATTAGATTTTAAGTTTTTAATTCATACCACCTCTAAAATTTAGGTACGTAAATTGATTTTTGTAATCTTCATCCTCTTTTCAATTAAATCCAATTTGTGAGAAATAATAAAGCAAATGGGAAAATTCCGAGACCTTGAAAAACTCGGGTAAGAATAAGGGGCAGACAAAAAACCTATAAATGCGACACATGTTCTTCTTTGAGGATCAAAGGCGACAACTCCCTTCTTACTTTTCCAATTTTTAATAATAGTAAAAAGTATATGTCGCAACGTCATCGCGACGCGGAGCGGCCGACGTCCTCTTTTAAGGGTTTTGTTTTAAAAATAAAAGAGATGGAGTCGCCACCAACCATTTTGGGTGTGATTGGTCACCTTAAAACAAAAACTGGTCAATGAAAACAGAAATCAAGTTCGGGGGTCGGTTGAGTGTAGAGAAGGTGTTAGCACCCTACAACACCCGTTAAAACGGTAGCCAAAATTCTATCTTTATTATCCAATTAAATTTATTGCGAAAGTCCTTAATTTGAGAAAAATAAACAAATAGTTTTTATAAAAACAATGTCTCATTTAATCAATTCTTAACTTTAAAAATAAAGTAAGAGTTTGATATATTGAGGGAAAATTATCCTTAGTTAATTATCATATTAAATTTCCTTTTACTTAAAGGAAATTATTTACCTCAAGAATTTGAGAAATTTATCCCAATTCCGTCATAGGATTTATATGATAATATTTTATTTTAAAACATGTTGATTTGCCCCTTTTTTAAAAAGTGATTGGAAGAATTTTCGTATGCTTGCACGAGAGTCGGAACTCTACGAAGTCACACTACTCAGCCCTCAAATAAATACAATATTTTTTAAAAAGACATTACTTAAAAAAAATATTATTAACTATGAACTATAAGGCTACAATTGAAGTTTATTTGGAAAATTTTCAATTTAGGGCAAATCTAAAATTCATTTGGAAAAAGTAATTAAAAATCAATAATTAAAATTTATTTACAAACTTAAATTAAGGTAAAGTTGAAAGATACCTAAAAATCTTAAAATTGAAAACGAAAATACGTTACAATTTAAATAGAAGTTCAAACATTAAATTGAAAAATCAACTATAAAATTGTAATAAGAAAAACAAAGAAGGGTGTTTTGTAATTAAATAGAAAATGTTAAAATTATAATTTTAAAAATATCATTAATGGCAAATTCGTAAATAACTCAAAATGATAAACTTTAACCTTCTTCTTCATCGTACAGCAGCTGCTGATCTGTGGAGGTTCATCTGCCAACGTCGCGCCGCCTCCCATCCGAGCATCGTTCGAGCGCCGCCGTCTGCTGCAAAGATCTCCGCCGCTGTGCTGTTCGGGTGAGTACGCCGAGTCGCCGTCTTCTTCGAGGGAGTCGACGCAGGTGTGCCGCCGTTGTCGTTGGGTTCGCCGTCGCAGTCGTCTTAGGTTTCGCAGCCGTCTGGTTTCGTGGAGCTCTGCCGGTTGGAGAAGGTTGGTCCGCCGTTGGAACTTCGCTGGAGATGGTGGGTATCGCCGGAATTTGAGGTTGAAGATGAAGAGATTGAGGGTTGAAGGTAGGTGATGATGAATAGTAAGGACCTGGATCTGCGTGTACCTCAAAAAATAGAAAAAGAAATAAAGGGAAAAGTGGAATTTTGGAGAGAGAAACTTATTTTTGGTCAAAGTCTCAATTTTGACTTTAAAATCAAGTTCTAATTTTTATCCGTCTCTCCACGAGCCTTTGCTCTGATCTTCTTTTTGTCGTTTTCGAAGCCTTTCGCCCTAATCTTCTCTTCCTTTTGAATGATTCTTTACTCAATATTTATAGACGACGAGAACGTCAAACAAGGTTAAAATCAAACAATTAATGACTCAAAATTTTATTCTTAATTGAAACGGATTTTGACCAAAATTAACAAATATATTATACTCATAAATGAATATCAAATATTTAATCCAAAAATGAATTAAATAATTTACACTCATAAATGAATATCAAATATTTAATCCAAAAATGAATTAAATAATTTATACTCATAAATAGAAATAAATGAATATTAAATTTTAGTCATAAAATGACTTATAAATTTTATACTCATAAAATGTTATTCTTATTTGTCAACTTAGGTAAAAATCCTTCTCCAACAATTAAAACATTATTTTTTGTTATTTTTCTCAAATTTTCGAAATTAAATAAATACATAATAAAAAAAGTGAATTTACAACTTAAAAAGACTCAATCAAATATGATAAAAAAAATAAATAAATAAATAAGGTAAAAACATTAATAATAAACAAATGCCCGGACCAAATACGGTGTCTACAGCTTGCTCCCCTTTGTGTATCTTTGAAGAATTGAAAGGGTAGACAAAGGACGAAGACAACGTATTGGGAAGGTGAAAATTTGTTTATTATTAAAACGAAGATGGACTTGGGTTTACACAGGCTACGACCTCTAATCTTGGATTAGGGTTCGATTTAACCAACAAGGAAATGAAACGGACATGGGTTATGTCCACAGGCTTCTACCGCTGATCTTGGATCAGGGATCGATTTAACCAACAAGGAAATGAAACGGACCTGGGTTATGTCCACAGGCTTCGACCGCTAATCTTGGATCAGGGTTCGATTTAACCAACAAGGAAATGAAACGGACCTGGGTTATGTCCACAGGCTTCGACCGCTGATCTTGGATCAGGGTTCGATTTAACCAACAAGGAAATGAAACGGACCTGGGTTATGTCCACAGGCTTCGACCGCTAATCTTGGATCAGGGTTCGATTTAACCAACAAGAAAATGAAACGGACCTGGGTTATGTCCACAGGCTTCGACCGCTAATCTTGGATCAGGGTTCGATTTAACCAACAAGAAAATGAAACGGACCTGGGTTATGTCCACAGGCTTCGACCGCTAATCTTGGATCAGGGTTCGATTTAACCAACAAGGAAATGAAACGGACCTGGGTTATGTCCACAGGCTTCGACCGCTAATCTTGGATTAGGGTTCGATTTAACCAACAAGAAAATGAAACGGACCTGGGTTATGTCCACAGGCTTCGACCGCTAATCTTGGATTAGGGTTCGATTTAACCAACAAGGAAATGAAACGGACCTGGGTTATGTCCACAGGCTTCGACCGCTGATCTTGGATCAGGGTTCGATTTAACCAACAAGGAAATGAAACGGACCTGGGTTATGTCCACAGGCTTCGACCACTAATCTTGGATTAGGGTTCGATTTAACCAACAAGTGAATGAAACGGACCTAGGTTATGTCCACAGGCTTCGACCGCTAATCTTGGATCAGGGTTCGATTTAACCAACAATGAAATGAAACGGACTTGGGTTATGTCCACAGGCTTCGACCGCTAATCTTGGATCAGGGTTCGATTTAACAACCAATGAAATGAAACGGACCTGGGTTATGTCCACAGGCTTCGACCACTAATCTTGGATTAGGGTTCGATTTAACCAACAAGTGAATGAAACGGACCTGGGTTATGTCCACAGGCTTCGACCGCTAATCTTGGATCAGGGTTCGATTTAACCAACAATGAAATGAAACGGACTTGGGTTATGTCCACAGGCTTCGACCGCTAATCTTGGATCAGGGTTCGATTTAACCAACAATGAAATGAAACGGACCTGGGTTATGTCCACAGGCTTCGACCGCTAATCTTGGATCAGGGTTCGATTTAACCAACAATGAAATGAAACGGACTTGGGTTATGTCCACAGGCTTCGACCGCTAATCTTGGATCAGGGTTCGATTTAACCAACAATGAAATGAAACGGACCTGGGTTATGTCCACAGGCTTCGACCACTAATCTTGGATTAAGGTTCGATTTAACCAACAAGTGAATGAAACGGACCTGGGTTATGTCCACAGGCTTCGACCACTGATCTTGGATCAGGGTTCGATTTAACCAACAAGGAAATGAAACGGACCTGGGTTATGTCCACAGGCTTCGACCACTAATCTTGGATTAGGGTTCGATTTAACCAACAAGTGAATGAAACGGACCTGGGTTATGTCCACAGGCTTCGACCGCTAATCTTGGATCAGGGTTCGATTTAACCAACAATGAAATGAAACGGACTTGGGTTATGTCCACAGGCTTCGACCGCTAATCTTGGATCAGGGTTCGATTTAACCAACAATGAAATGAAACGGACCTGGGTTATGTCCACAGGCTTCGACCACTAATCTTGGACTAGGGTTCGATTTAACCAACTTGAATTTAAAACGGACCTGGGCTATCTCCCGGGCTTCGACCGCTAATGCTGGATTAGGGTTCGATTTAACCAACTGAAAAGAAACGGACCTGGGTTATGTCCACAGGTTTCGACCGCTAATCTTGGATTAGGGTTCGATTTAACCAACAAGGAAAAGAAACGGACCTGGGTTATGTCCACAGGCTTCGACCGCTAATCTTGGATTAGGGTTCGATTTAACCAACTGAAAAGAAACGGACCTGGGTTATGTCCACGGGCTTCGACCGCTAATCTTGGATTAGGGTTCGATTTAACCAACAAGGAAATGAAACGGACCTGGGTTATGTCCACGGGCTTCGACCGCTAATCTTGGCTTAGGGTTCGATTTAACCAACAAGGAAAAGAAACGGACCTGGGTTATGTCCACAGGCTTCGACCGCTAATCTTGGATTAGGGTTCGATTTAACCAACTGAAATGAAACGGACCTGGGTTATGTCCACAGGCTTCGACCGCTAATCTTGGATTAGGGTTCGATTTAACCAACAAGAAAATGAAACGGACCTGGGTTATGTCCACAGGCTTCGACCGCTAATCTTGGATTAGGGTTCGATTTAACCAACAAGGAAATGAAACGGACCTGGGTTATGTCCACAGGCTTCGACCGCTGATCTTGGATCAGGGTTCGATTTAACCAACAAGGAAATGAAACGGACCTGGGTTATGTCCACAGGCTTCGACCGCTAATCTTGGATCAGGGTTCGATTTAACCAACAAGGAATGAAACGGACCTGGGTTATGTCCACAGGCTTCGACCGCTAATCTTGGATCAGGGTTCGATTTAACCAACAAGGAAATGAAACGGACCTGGGTTATGTCCACAGGCTTCGACCGCTAATCTTGGATCAGGGTTCGATTTAACCAACAAGGAAATGAAACGGACCTGGGTTATGTCCACAGGCTTCGACCGCTAATCTTGGATCAGGGTTCGATTTAACCAACAAGGAAATGAAACGGACCTGGGTTATGTCCACAGGCTTCGACCGCTAATCTTGGATCAGGGTTCGATTTAACCAACAAGGAAGTAAAAGGCTGAGTGATAGATTTTGATTTTGACTTTGATTTTGATTTTTTTTTTATTTTCAATTTAAATGGGACAACGGTTTTTATTTCAAAACTTAGTTGTCAAAATGAAAGACACTTTTAAAACAGGGACTTCGTATTTCAAAAATTTGTTTTAAAAGGGACAACGGTTTTTATTTCAAAACTTAGTTGTCAAACAAAAAACTCTTTTAAAGCAGTGACTCCGTATTTCAAAAATTTGCTTTAAAGGGACGACGGTTTTTATTTCAAAACTTAGTCGTCAACACAAAAGACACTTTTAAAACAGGGACTTCGTATTTCAGAAATTTGCTTTAAAATGGACAACGGTTTTTATTTCAAAACTTAGTTGTAAAAAATGAAACTTTTTTTTTAGAGATTTTTTTAAATGTTTCTTTCGAAAACATTAAGACTTCATGAATATGAAGAAAACTGAAATGTATGAGTTATGAGATATGAGTTGGTCAAATGATGTGAAAACTAGAATGAATTGATGACTGACTCTCAATAGAAAATGTGATGACATGCCAATGTAAAAATGCCAAATGCAAATGGATTAGTTTCGCCCAGCGTCGCGGCGAGTTTGCTCATCAATAATGCATGACAACGTGTGTCTTAATTTGTTTTGGTTTGACCAATGAAATTTATTTTGAAGGCATGATGCATTGATGCATTGATGCATATGCACGCCAATAGTAGAAAAATGAATGTCATGAATGCAGTATGTATGCATGTGCATGCTAATGGTGTATTAAAAATGTCATGAATGCAACATGTATGCATGTACATGCCAATGGTAGATAAATGCAACATGGTATGCCTGATCTGTATCTAACCATGATATATGAGAAGGATTTTTGTTTTTTGTTTTTTTTTTTTTTTTTTTTTTTTTTTTTTTTAGAAAAAATGATGTAAATGATCTTAAATCGATTAACGAAATGTAAGATATGTGGAAATTATGACATCAAAATTATTTTCATGTTTAAGGAAAATGATTATCCTTGTCTACTCTCCTTGTTGTTGTTAGCTGATATTTAACAAAGAATTAAAAGAGAAAATGTTATCATCATCAGATAGTTTTTTTTTTTTTTTTTTTTTTTTTTTTTTTTTTTGTGAATGCTTTCACTCGAACGGGATTATGTATGTCAATCATAGAGTACTCAACCATATTAGGCATGGTAAATATTTTGGAAGTGTCTCATGTGCTAGGTTAGAGAACTATCAAAAGTAAGTTGTAGAATTGAATATCTTACTTGATTAACTGCTTCATAATTTAGTTTTGTAATGGACACAATAATGTGAATGCAAGAAAATGAGTTTGAATTCGAATTAAGTATGAAATGGTAAACAATACATGTTTTCTTCATAAGGAAGAAAAACAGAGGAGAATGTGGTCTTCAAATCTCCTGAACAATAAGAGATTGATTATAATATTTTAATGTTCGAGTAAGAGATTGGAATATGATCCAATGGAAGACGAATAAAGTGATTTCAATTCTGTTGACAATAATTTTGAGAACATGAAGCAGCTCCTTAGGAAATCATCTCATGTATATATTCTCTTTCTTTGAGTAAGCTCGGAGTCATCGATTATCTCCACCTTGACATGGTCTGGTGTGACGAATATGAACGATTTTGCCCAAATGCGGCAAAGGTGAAAGCTTTGCCCAGTGTTGTAAGTGGTAGCTTCTTGATCTATTGATTGCACCAATCTCGTTTTTTTTTTTTTTTTTTTTTTTTATCAGTGAAATGGTGCAATCAATTACTCCAGCTTGTTGATATCGACTTTACCCCAGTATTACAAAGATGAAGTCCTTGCTCCAGTTTGCAAAGATGAAGACTTTGCTCTAGTCTTTTTGTGGTAGCGTTGTTCCGGTGTGGCAAAGACAAAAGTTTCGCTTCAATTTGATGATAACTTTGCTCCAATGTGGCAAAGGCAGAAGTTTTGCTCCAGTTTTGTTGATGATGACTTTGCTCCAGTGTGTAAAGTTGAAAGAATTGTCTTAGTTTAGCGAAGATGGAGGCTTTGCTCCAATTGGTTGCTTTGCAGAGGAGATTTTTCAAGCCTTCTGAATGTAATTCTTTGATCTATTGATTGCACCAATCTCGTTTTTTTTTTTTTTTTTTTTTTTTTTTTTTTTTTTTTTTTTTTTTTTTTTCTTCTTCTTCTTCTTCAGTGAATGGCGCAATCAAATACTTCAGCTTGTTGATTTTTTTCTGTGTGGATGATGACCTTGCTCTAGTTTGTCGATAGTGGCTCTACTCTAGTGTGGCAAAAATGAAGGTTTTGCTCCAGTTTAGAGATGATGACCTTGTTCAGTGTGACAAAAGCGAAGACTTTGCTCCAGTTTAGAGACGATGACCTTGCTCCAGTGTGACAAAAGCGAAGACTTTGCTCCAGTTTAGAGATAATGGTCTTGCTCCAGTGTGGCAAAGATGAAGACTTCGCTCCAGTTTAGATATGATGACCTTGCTCCAGTGTGGCAAAGATGAAGACTTCACTTCAGTTTACATATGATGACCTTGCTCTAGTGTGGCAAAGATGAAAGCTTTGCTCCTGTGTGGCAATGATGACTTTGCTCTAGTGTGGCAAAGATGAAAGCTTTGCTCCTGTGTGGCAAAGTTGAAATTTTTGTCTTAGATTGGCGAAGATGGAGGCTTTGCCCCAATTGGTTGCTTTGCAGAGGAGATTTTCCAAGCATTCCGGATCTAGTTCCTTGATCTACTGATTGCCCAAATCTTGCAGCATTTTTTTATATTTTTTTTTATTTTATTTAGCAAGAATTTGTGCAATCGTATAGAAAAAAACTGATAATCTATTCTCTTCTTTGAAAACTCCAATTGTCTTCTCAGATTGTTTCTTCGTCCATAATCCTTGACGTCGTGATGAAGATGTCCCGCGAGCAAAACTCATTGAAAGAAATTGAGACTTCGAGATGATTTTCACAGTTACCGACTCATTAGTTCTCAAAACTATTATCTTAGAAATTTGAATCACTTTCTAATCGAGAAAGAGAAATGACAAATGATAAGAATGGAAAGCAATGAGAATTTGGATCAAATGAAATCGAATATGAGAAATATATGAGAAATTACAAGTCTTAATTATGAAGCAGTAGATCACAAGAGTTCAATACTATTTCATTACATTTGGAGTTCTCTCGAATAATTTGGGATGTTTGCCATCTAGTTAAATATGGCAGGTTTAGCAAAAGGCTAGGTGGGTAGATAAATGTAGAGGTGCACCATGTAGATGGTGAGTTTCGCCCGAGATTTTATGGTGGATCAACAAAATCAGGGTAAATTGCCTCAAAGCTTATGTGGCATGCAGGTTCAAGGTCTTACAATGAATAATTTTGGACTCTCGCTGCAAAAGGGTGTTTGCCCAGTATGAAGATTAAAATCTTGTTCAACTGTTGTGTGGTGACAAAGTGTTTAGCACATGAGGGATATATAGGTCGAAATAAGGTCGTCTTCAACTACGAATTCGTCTCAATTATGAAATTTGAGAGAAGTATTTTCCAAAGAAGACATAAAATGGTTGAGATTTGACAATTTCTTTTATAAGAGTAGTGAAAGCACTCATTCCTTTTTTTTTTTTTTTTTTTTTTTTTCTATTTTTTCATTCTCTCCAAATGATGATTCAACATTTTTGCTCAAAATTCTTGTTAAGTTTTCAACTAACAAGAACGACCAAAGTAAACACAAGGGTAATCAAAGTGAAAAAAATGTTTTATTTTTTTTATTTTTAAATGATGTGATGAAGAATATGATAAAAAATGATAATGTTTTGTGAAAAAACATGTGTGAGATGATATTATGAAATTGATGAATAACAAATGATTTTTTTATGTGAAATGAGATAATGATGCATGAGCATTTTTATCATGTGTGAGATAGAAGTGAAACTTGATTTTTGTGATGTATGCATGTCCATGATAACAAATGATTTTTTTTTGTTTTGTTTTTTTACATATATGCATATGATGCAATGATTTGACATGCAAAAGGATGTATCAAAAATTTTTTATTATTTTTTTTTATGATGGGATAACAAATGATTTTTTTGTTTTTATTTTTTTATCTTTTGATGTATGCATGTCATGTGAGATAGAAGTGAAACTTAATTTTTGTGGTGTATGCATGTGCATGATAACAAATGATTTTTTTGTTTTGTTTTTTACATATATGCATATGATGCAATGATTTGACATGCAAAATGAATGCATCAAATTTATTTTTATTATTATTTTTTTTATGATGGGATAACAAATGATTTTTTGTTTTTATTTTTTTATCTTTTGATGTATGCATGTGTGAGATGATTTTATGCAACTAACAAATAATTTTTTTTTTAATTGTTATGACTTGACATGGGAAATGATAGAATGCATGATTTTTTTATTTTTTTATGATGCATATATGAGATGACTTTATGCAACTATCAAATAATTTTTTTTTTAAAATGTTATGACTCGACATGCGAAATTAGATAATGATGCATGAATATTTTTTTATTTTTTTATGATGCATATATGAGATGACTTTATGCAATTAACAAATACTTATTTTTTTTTTTTTTAAAAAAAAAAATGTTAATGCCTTGACATGCAAAATGAGACAATGCAATGAAATTTTCTTTTTATATGCATGTAAATATGCCTAGACCTAGATGTATTTAGAAAGAGAAAAAAAAAGTATTCACGAGAGAGAAATTTTGTACTTGCATGAGAGCCCAAAGACTCACAAATTTATGAACGTGAAAAATGCACGATGCTTATATCCTAGAGTATGCTAAAACTTAATGGACTCTTTGGATTTCATGTGATGATTGAACCAAAATGAGAAAATGATCATATGGAAGTGTATGAAGGTGTCTAAAAATGTCCTACTCCTAGATGAAATGTGTATGAATGATGTGTTACATTTTTTTAACTTTTTTTATTTTTAAAAATGGAATAATATCAAAAACTAAAATGTTAGAAGACAGACCAACACTTAATTTCAATGTTATAAAATAACAAATGAAATAACTTAAGTAAAAACATTTCATGTGCCTATACGGGGCATTTACATTCCCTCGACGGTCGACACTACTCAATCTTAAAGATTTTTTTATTCGCTTATACAGAGCATTTACATCCCTCGATGGTCGACACTACTCAATCTTGAATTTTTTTATTTTTTAATTATTAATTTTAAATGACGTATGTGAAAGAAAAAATATGCAAATAGCAAATCTAACCCGATTTTTCATGTGCTTATACGAGGCATTTATATCCCTCGAGGGTTGACACTACTCAATCTTGATTTTTTTATTTTTTATTTATTAATTTTAAATGACGTATGTGAAAGAAAAAAAATATATATTTTTTTAAAAATGAAAATAGCAAATTCACTCAGATTTTTTCATGCGTCTATACGAGGAATTTATATCTCTCGAGGATCGACACTAATAAATCTAAAAATGCAATTAAAATAAATGAAAATTGTTTTGAAATAAAATTTAAGAAATAACACAATCATGGAAAATGAAATAAGACTTTTCATGTGCCTATCATTAACAATATTTTTACGGTCAACACTACTAAGTTTTAAAATAATTATAAAAAGATCAACGTTATTTTGAAATAAGAAGGAATGATAATGAGATAAGATTTTTCATGTGCCAACACAAAGGTAATTCTTTTGAAAGTCAACATTACTAAATCTAAAAATGAAATTAAAATGATGGAAGTTGTTTTGAATTTAAAAAATGAACAATAGAATAATAATCGAAAATGAAACAAGACCTTTCATATGCCTATTATTCACAATTATTTTGATGGTCAACACTACTTAGTCTTAAAACAAAGTAAAAAAAAAAAATACTACTAAATCTTGAAATGGAATTAAAATGAAAAAAAAAAAAAAAAATTGATGAAAAAAAATATGTTTTTTTTTTGAAAATTTGTTTTAAAAATGAAATGAACGAAACAAATATAAACTCAAGACTATACAAATGCCACGATAATTATAAAAAACAAAATGACCTAAAACATTATTTCAACCACAAAGTAAATAAATTGAACAATAATAAAAATGGTGTGATGGTAAAATTCTAAACCTAAAGGACAAAGGTCCCCAAATTAATTTCAATGTTATAAAATAACAAGTGAATTAACTTGAGCGAAAAATTTTCATGCGCCTATGCGGGGGCAATTAAATCCCCTCGAAAGTCGACACTACTAAATTCTCAATTCTAATCCTAAAAGGTATAGCTCGGGTATAGAGCCGTGATTGTGTGTGAAATGCATGATTATGCAAATTGAGATGCGATAAATAATAACACTAAATAAGACAAGCTAAATAAAATAATACAAAAATAAATAGACAAAAACAAAAACAAAAACAAACAAAGGACCAACAAAAAATGAAAACGGGATAATAAAAGATAAATACAATGGCCTTGACCCTCTAAAAAAAAGGTCCCCAGTGGAGTCGTCATGCTGTCGCAACGTCATCGCGACGCGGAGCGGCCGACGTCCTCTTTTAAGGGTTTTGGTTTAAAAATAAAAGAGATGGAGTCGCCACCAACCATTTTGGGTGTGATTGGTCACCTTAAAACAAAAACTGGTCTAGAAAACAGAAATCAAGTTCGGGGGTCGGTTGAGTGTAGGGAAGGTGTTAGCACCCTACAACACCCGCTAAAACGGTAGCCAAAATTTGTCTTTATTATCCAATTAAATTTATTTAAAATGTCCTTAATTTGAGAAAAGAAAAAAAGAAGTAATATTAAAAGAGAATGTCTCAACTAATCTTGCCTTAACTTTAAAATAAAGTAAGGACTCGATTTGTGAGTGGAATTACCCTTCAATTTTGCCATTAGTTGCCTTAATCCCATAACGGAGATTACGCAATAAACAAATATTTTTTGAAAGATTTTTGAAATACTTTTGATTTTTAAAATTAATTTGAAATTCATTTCAAACCCGTTTAAAACAAAAATAAAATTTCATGTTTTGGAAACCATTTTGAAAGTCAATTTAAAACATTTAAAAGAAAACTAATTCATTTGAAAATATTTTAAAACAAAACAATAATTTGAAATCCAAGTAAATTATAGATTTAGAAATAAATGAAAATCAAAATTTTAAAATTGTTCAAAAATCAATTTGACAAAATCATTTAGAAAGGAATTGAAAATTAAATTAAAAATCTTTACTTCAAAATTTTAGTTTAGAAATCATTTATAAAACTTTTAAAAAATGTGCGACTTTATAAATGACACATAATGGCGTATTTAAAAATTAAAATCAATAGCAAAATGTAATTAACAAATACAAAATATAATTTAAAAAAAAATAAATGAATCCTAATATAAACCATGCTTGAAATTTCATATAAACGAGGAGGACATAATTGTAATTAAACTTAAAAAAAAACTTTAAAAATGAAATTGAAATTACATTACCACGCGTGCGAAGATGATGAAGCCTAGCTCTTCAAGCTGCTGCCTGTGTATTCCACTGTTTCTTCACCTTGGAAGTCGCTGATGTCGTCGCCGAGGGATCTCGTCCGCCGTGGTTCGTTGGGTTCGCCGCCGCCGTCGTCTGAGGTTTCGTTGGCTCGCCGCCGTGGTTCGTTGGAGATGAGGAAGATGATGAATAGTATATCCTCGATTTGCGTACCTGAAAAATGGAAAAAAAAGAAGAAAGAGAAAGTGGAGTTTTGGAGGGAAATTTATTTTTGATCAAAGAGAATGAACTTTGACTTCAAAATCACTCTTTTAAACTTCTCTAAAAAATCTAATTTATCGGTCTCTCTATGACTTTTTTTCTGTTCTCTCTTTTCTCTCTTTGGTCGGTATTTATAGATCGTTGGAAACTCCCACCAAAGGTAAAAATTGAAGTAAATTTATGATTCGATATTTTTCTCATTCAAAACTGATTTTTGACCATAAAATGAACAAATATTTTATACTCATAAATGAATATAAAATTTTAACCCAAAAATGAATTAAATATTTTATACTCATAAATGAATATCAAATTTTAACCCAAAATGAATTAATTATTTTATACTCATAAATGAATATCAAATTTTAATTCAAAATGAATTAAATATTTTATACTCATAAATGAATATCAAATTTTAAACCAAAATGAATTAAATATTTTACTCATTAAATATTAATCCTTATTGTCAAATTAGGTAAAAATCCTTCTCAAACAATTAAAACATTATTTTTGTTATTTTCTTCAATTTCGAAATTAATTAAATACATAATAAAAAGTGAATTTACAACTTAAAAAGATTCAATCAAATATGATAAAAATAAATAAATAAGGTAAAAACATTAATAATAAACAAATGCCCGGACCAAATACGGTGTCTACAGCTTGCTCCCCTTTGTGTATCTTTGAAGAATTGAAAGGGTAGACAAAGGACGAAGACAACGTATTGGGAAGGTGAAAATTTGTTTATTATTAAAACGAAGACGGACCTGGGTTTACACAGGCTACGACCTCTAATCTTGGATTAGGGTTCGATTTAACCAACAAGGAAAAGAAACGGACCTGGGTTATGTCCACAGGCTTCGACCGCTAATGCTGGATTAGGGTTCGATTTAATCAACAAGGAAATGAAACGGACCTGGGTTATGTCCACAGGCTTCGACCGCTAATCTTGGATTAGGGTTCGATTTAACCAACAAGGAAATGAAACGGACCTGGGTCATGTCCACAGGCTTCGACCGCTAATCTTGGATTATGGTTCGATTTAACCAACAAAGTAAATGAAACGGACCTGGGTTATGTCCACAGGCTTCGACCGCTAATGCTGGATTAGGGTTCGATTTAACCAACTGAAAAGAAACGGACCTGGGTTATGTCCACAGGCTTCGACCGCTAATCTTGGATTAGGGTTCGATTTAACCAACTTGAATTTAAAACGGACCTGGGCTATCTCCCGGGCTTCGACCGCTAATGCTGGATTAGGGTTCGATTTAACCAACTGAAAAGAAACGGACCTGGGTTATGTCCACAGGCTTCGACCACTAATCTTGGATCAGGGTTCAATTTAACCAACAAGGAAATGAAACGGACCTGGGTTATGTCCACAGGCTTCGACCGCTAACCTTGGATTAGGGTTCGATTTAACCAACTAAAAAGAAACGGACCTGGGTTATGTCCACAGGCTTCGACCGCTAATGCTGGATTAGGGTTCGATTTAACCAACAAGGAAATGAAACGGACCTGGGTTATGTCCACAGGCTTCGACCGCTAATGCTGGATTAGGGTTCGATTTAACCAACTGAAAAGAAACGGACCTGGGTTATGTCCACAGGCTTCGACCGCTAATCTTGGATTAGGGTTCGATTTAACCAACTTGAATTTAAAATGGACCTGGGCTATCTCCCGGGCTTCGACCGCTAATGCTGGATTAGGCTATCTCCCCAGCAGAGTCGCCATGCTGTCGCAACGTCATCGCGACGCGGAGCGGCCGACGTCCTCTTTTAAGGGTTTTGTTTTAAAAATAAAAGAGATGGAGTCGCCACCAACCATTTTGGGTGTGATTGGTCACCTTAAAACAAAAACTGGTCAATGAAAACAGAAATCAAGTTCGGGGGTCGGTTGAGTGTAGGGAAGGTGTTAGCACCCTACAACACCCGTTAAAACGGTAGCCAAAATTCTATCTTTATTATCCAATTAAATTTATTGCGAAAGTCCTTAATTTGAGAAAAATAAACAAATAGTTTTTATAAAAACAATGTCTCATTTAATCAATTCTTAACTTTAAAAATAAAGTAAGAGTTTGATATATTGAGGGAAAATTATCCTTAGTTAATTATCATATTAAATTTCTTTTTACTTAAAGGAAATTATTTACCTCAAGAATTTGAGAAATTTATCCCAATTCCGTCATAGGATTTATATGATAATATTTTATTTTAAAACATGTTGATTTGCCCCTTTTTTAAAAAGTGATTGGAAGAATTTTCGTATGCTTGCACGAGAGTCGGAACTCTACGAAGTCACACTACTCAGCCCTCAAATAAATACAATATTTTTTAAAAAGACATTACTTAAAAAAAATATTATTAACTATGAACTATAAGGCTACAATTGAAGTTTATTTGGAAAATTTTCAATTTAGGGCAAATCTAAAATTCATTTGGAAAAAGTAATTAAAAATCAATAATTAAAATTTATTTACAAACTTAAATTAAGGTAAAGTTGAAAGATACCTAAAAATCTTAAAATTGAAAACGAAAATACGTTACAATTTAAATAGAAGTTCAAACATTAAATTGAAAAATCAACTATAAAATTGTAATAAGAAAAACAAAGAAGGGTGTTTTGTAATTAAATAGAAAATGTTAAAATTATAATTTTAAAAATATCATTAATGGCAAATTCGTAAATAACTCAAAATGATAAACTTTAACCTTCTTCTTCATCGTACAGCAGCTGCTGATCTGTGGAGGTTCATCTGCCAACGCCGCGCCGCCTCCCATCCGAGCATCGTTCGAGCGCCGCCGTCTGCTGCAAAGATCTCCGCCGCTGTGCTGTTCGGGTGAGTACGCCGAGTCGCCGTCTTCTTCGAGGGAGTCGACGCAGGTGTGCCGCCGTTGTCGTTGGGTTCGCCGTCGCAGTCGTCTTAGGTTTCGCAGCCGTCTGGTTTCGTGGAGCTCTGCCGGTTGGAGAAGGTTGGTCCGCCGTTGGAACTTCGCTGGAGATGGTGGGTATCGCCGGAATTTGAGGTTGAAGATGAAGAGATTGAGGGTTGAAGGTAGGTGATGATGAATAGTAAGGACCTGGATCTGCGTGTACCTCAAAAAATGGAAAAAGAAATAAAGGGAAAAGTGGAATTTTGGAGAGAGAAACTTATTTTTGGTCAAAGTCTCAATTTTGACTTTAAAATCAAGTTCTAATTTTTATCCGTCTCTCCACGAGCCTTTGCTCTGATCTTCTTTTTGTCGTTTTCGAAGCCTTTCGCCCTAATCTTCTCTTCCTTTTGAATGATTCTTTACTCAATATTTATAGACGACGAGAACGTCAAACAAGGTTAAAATCAAACAATTAATGACTCAAAATTTTATTCTTAATTGAAACGGATTTTGACCAAAATTAACAAATATATTATACTCATAAATGAATATCAAATATTTAATCCAAAAATGAATTAAATAATTTACACTCATAAATGAATATCAAATATTTAATCCAAAAATGAATTAAATAATTTATACTCATAAATAGAAATAAATGAATATTAAATTTTAGTCATAAAATGACTTATAAATTTTATACTCATAAAATGTTATTCTTATTTGTCAACTTAGGTAAAAATCCTTCTCCAACAATTAAAACATTATTTTTTGTTATTTTTCTCAAATTTTCGAAATTAAATAAATACATAATAAAAAAAGTGAATTTACAACTTAAAAAGACTCAATCAAATATGATAAAAAATAAATAAATAAATAAGGTAAAAACATTAATAATAAACAAATGCCCGGACCAAATACGGTGTCTACAGTATATATATATATATATATATATATATATATATATATATATATATATATATATATATATATATATATATATAAAGATGAAACTAACTTTTGATTCCAGACAAAAAAAAAAAAAAAAAAAAAAATTGTTTCAGTCAATTCCAATCAACTTTATCTTTTATCACATTAACCATATAATTGCTGGAAAAAACACAAAATAGTTTTGGTCTTTCATAAATAGCACTATTTTAACAAAAATGTATTTTTGTGCTATCCCGTGACGATCTCGACTAGGATCGAGATAGGGAAAAAAGAAAATTAAATGTGAAACGATTCGAATTTTTGACTTCGTAGTCGAAAGTATATGTCTTAACTAGTTAAACTATGATCGATTGACACAAGACACAAGACAAAAGACAAATGTAAATGTCTTTTGATCATGTTTTTTTTTTCAAATAATATAAACCTGCTAAATTTAAGTTTTATTTTACAAGTTTTTTTTCGAGAGAGAACAAACTTGTGAAAGAAAATTTAATGCAGATATTGAACCTATGATCTCTTAGTCAATGACACAATTTTATGTCTATTGAGCTATGTTCGGTTTAGCAAAAAAATAATTTAAACATGTTGAGAAGAAAAATACATAACATTTGTAAGTTGAACAAATCTTTTATATTTCCAAAGGATATTAATATTGTCCACTTTTGGATGATTAATCCCGCATGACTATTATATCAATAAAAATGTTATTCTTATATATATATATTAACTTTTGATATGTTCTTATTTCCAATAAATACTTATTCTAAAAGTCATCGAGTGAATCCTCTCTAAAGTGATGTAGATGCTCGTAAGAATATATGTAGGATATATAGAAGAGCTGTAATATAATATATGATGTTCATGCTTCATAAGAATGGAGGAGAGACATTTGAGTGTAAACAAGGCAAAAGATTTGGTGAAACTATGAAAGAACTCATAGGAAAAAGGACAAAAGATAAGAAAAGGAAAAAAGGAAAAAAAAAATGAAATGGTCAAAAAGTAAAAAGTCACAAATTGCAAGCAAAGATGATGATTTTGTTTTCTTGGATCCTCACTTTAAATTATTAGAAGAGCTTTTTGGATTTGACTTAAAAAAAAAAAAAAAAAAATGTCTTTTGATATACCTCTATCATCTCGTAGAATCATAAAATTAGGAGGAGAGACGATGATAATGGCAAAACAATTCAAACTACTTCGAATAATCCCTTCCTTCCAATGTTGTCGTTCCAACGACATCTCCATCGTCCCCACTGGCACTGACACACCACCGCCGCCATCATCCAAACCCCACCACTTCTCCTTGAGACGCCACGTGTCTTCCGCCTTCAGAATCGCCGCCTGTGGCGGCAGATCATCCTCCACCGACTCCGAAGACGACCAAATTACCAAATCATCTCCAAAACACCCCTGGCACGTACCACCCACGCCCCTCCCTACCTGCTACGAGTATGACGGTGTGCCGAAGCAACAACGACGCAGAGTCAGGAAGAAGAAATCCAAATCAACGACGACACTCACACGACTCCGAATCAGCACCTCGTCGGCGGAAAGCGGATTGTTTAGCAGCGAATCGTTCGACGAAATTGACGAATTAGAAGAAACTGAAACCCTAATTTCTTCATCCAAAACAATCTCCACTACCGACGACGACGATTCCTCCTCCGAATCCAATCCTCAATTGGAAACCATACGCGAGAATAATTCGTACAATACTAGGAACAATATCATTTTAAAGAAGAAGAAAAATGAAAAACGTCGTCGTACAAGTAATCGGCGGCGAAAACAGAGGAGGATCATCAAGACATCTCCGTCGCCGGAAATTGAGTCGTCGGCGAGGCTTTCGGTGTTCCAGAGGTTGATTTCCTGCACGGTGGACGGGAAAATCAGAGAGAGCTTCGCGGTGGTGAAGAAATCAGAAGATCCATTCGAGGATTTCAAGAAATCGATGATGGAGATGATAATGGAGAAGGAGATGTTTGACGAGAAAGATTTGGAGCAACTTCTTCACTGTTTATTGTCTCTCAATGATAGAGAACACCATGAAATTATCGTCGAAGCTTTCTCTGAGATTTGGCAGTCTCTATTCCGTAACAGATCGACAAGTGGTACGAGCTTATGATGAAATGATAATTCCCCCAATTATACATGTCGCATTCACACTCTCTGTTTTTTCAATGTAAAATCAGAAATTCCTTCTTCACCTCATCGTCTATAATAGTAATATTTTCTAATGGTATAATGTAATCGTATAAGTATAATTTACAAGTGTTATTATAAAGTTTAGGGTTTAAGATATAATATCTCAACCAAAAAAGATGTTTTTATAGGCGTGATAGAATGTATCGAGGAGGTGGAAATGAAGATGGTTAGGAAATGTTTTCTTTGAATTTTTTGTTTGGATTGATAGATAACCAATTAATTGGCTTAGACAATTGAGTTAACTAATTGAGGTAAAGAGAGTATTTAGCATATGATTGATAAAATGATGGGAAGTGATTATAGGATGTGGGGAAAATCCTTCTTTAACTTTTCATTGTTGAGTTTGCATTATAATGAGAATTAGTACCTTAAGGATTAGGTTTATTCATTAAATAAATTTTTTAAACCATTTAGGGGGAGAGCATCAATCATGATCATGACCATTCAATCATTATTTGAGATAGGATTGAGTAAATAAAACATGGTTTTCAACCCAATGAATGATTAAAAAATATAAGTATTTTGAATTTATGCCAATCAAGTAAAATTACATTCTAAAAAAATTATTATTATTATTCTTATTTTTTTTAAAAAATAAAGAATCAAGAATTTAAATGTCGACCAAAATATCGAGTTCTCAATTTTATTGAATTTTTTTTAAAAAAAATATTTAAATTAATAAATAAACATTTTACCGTTTTAAATGTATACTTATTATAATAGTATATTCACGTTAGGTTATATTTTGTGGTTGTTTTTTTAATATTTAATCGATTTTGTACGGTATGATGGAAATGTCGATCCATCTCTCATGTCGATGTCAAATTTATGGATGTGTGAAAATGTCGATGAAAATATCGACGTGTCGACAAAAGTTTAATACCAGATGGGTATGACACTAAATAATAATAAATAATTTTTTTTTTTTTATGTCAACATCAATGAGAGACATTTGAGTGTAGAGCACACAAAGATTGAGAGAGGAAAAAAAAAAAGGTAAAAAAAACAGTGTGAAAGAACAAAATCTGTTGGGCAAAGATAATGATTTTGTTTCATTGGATCCCCACACTGAATTATGAAATCTTCTAATCTACATTTGTTGGAATGGGAGAATTTCTAGTACATTCGTGGTATGGAAAAACTCCATACCACTGCCTTTCAAAAATTGACACGTGGCAAAATGGTTTAAAAAAATAATATATTTAATAGTGTGGGTCGAGTTAAACCACCATTTCGCTACGTGTCAATTTTTGAAAGGCAATGGTATGAAGTTTTTCCATACCACGGATGTACTAGAAATTCTCCCCGTTGGAATAGGTACGCAATGGGATGGGTTTAAATGATATTTTACTCAATAAAGTTTTTGCTACATTTATGTTTGTTCCACCGCCCACCTCCGACAATTACATGTAGCCACTATCGCCCTCACCGCGTCACTGACTACCGACGATAGTCAACCGTCGATTATAGTATTTTAAATACAAATTTTAACTTATTAATTCATATGGTTTATTAATAGTCATCATTTATAGTAATTCGACATTAGTATAAACATTTTTACTGTAAAGCAACCTAAACAAATTTGTGCATAGAAAAAATGTAACCAAACATATGTGTTTTATTTATAAACATTTATGTAAACAAATGTTTAAAAAAATGTATTTTGAAAAATATTTTTTTTTTAGTAGAAAATTCAAACATGCCCTTAGTGCATGTACTTCAAAATATTGTTAAACTTTAATGAGATTTCTCACATATGTAGATCGATAAACTAGGAACTCAATTTTTTTTATAAGCTAGGTAAGCTACAAAGACTAAATTATTAGCTAACATGAGCATGACTCAACTTACGTAAAACATGTTTCATCGACCTGGAGGTTAGAGGTTCGAATCCTTCTGCCCGCATATTGTTAAAAAAGAGAGGCTAAATTGTTACATAATAAAATTGACACTTAATTTTGATGAGATATTTCACGGTAAGGACTAAATTGTTACAAATTTTAAAGTACAAGAACTAAATGGTTACGTATTAAAATTCAGGGATTAAATCGTTACAAACTAAAGTTTAGAGACTAAATTGTTACTTTCATGAAAATTTATCTGTTTTGTTGGTGATTTGAAAACAAGGAATTTAATGAAAATAAAGTTGTATTTCATGGTATCATATATGTGTTCGGTAACAGATTTAAAAAAATTATCTTAATTTAACTAATTCTTCAAAATGTGTTGTAATATTTTTATAAATCATGTAGTTGTCAACTAAATATTAGGTTGAATATAAACCATTTTAATTACTTTATGAACATATTTTATGTTATAATTTTTTTTTTAATTTTTTTTTACAATATCATATAATTTATAATATATTATATTATACCTATTTAAATTTAACAAAAATGATTTGGGTTTATAACAAATATTATATTTATTCAAGTTTTTTTTTTTTTTTTTTTTTTTAATCTTTTTAAATATAATTATGCATTTTAAAATTTTAAATTCAAAAATACATCACCAACAACATTTCGTTTTCAGAATTTTCATTGAATGGATCACAGAATTCGGAAACAACTTTCAAAAACTGAATTCTTATTAGAACTCAGTGAAAGTAAAAATATAAAACAAAATTGGAATTGCAAATTAAAGACCCAAAATATTTTTTAACCCATGGAACACACTAACTCAGGTTATAATGCTATAATCATAATAATTTGGGGAGAATTGTACATTTGACCCCTTATTTTAAGCGGATTGTCAAAATGACCCGTATCTGAAAAAAAATGCAAACTGACCTTCTGCTGACATCATCAATTTTTTTTTTAATATTATTTTCTAGCTCTAGCTGCGGGCGCGGGCTGATCTCGCTCTAGCTCGGGCGCGGGCTAGTCTCGCTCTAGCTCTAGCTTCATTTAAGATCTGAAAATTTCAAGATCTTGAAGTTTTTTTCAGATTCGAGACCAGCTCGCTGCTAGAGCGAGATCAGCCCGCGCCCGAACTAGAGCGAGATCAGCCCGCGCCCGCAGCTAGAACTAGAAAATAATATTAAAAAAAAACTGGTGATGTCAGCAGAAGGTCAGTTTGACTCATTTTTCAGATCCGGGTCAGTTTGACAAATGAGTTAAAATAGGGGGTCAGTCGTACAATTCTCCTCAATAATTTGCTCCATCCGTAGAAGATGAATCAATTAAAAATGTTAACTACGATATAACTAATAAACTAAAGTTAAAAAAAGGTTGCTTTTAAAAAAAATGTAATACATAAAAGGATTGTTGGGATGGTTGAGTGAGTTAAAATAGTTTAAGAATAGTAAATATTATTGGAGTGAATGCAATTACTTTATTGGCGGTGGATTATAATAGTCAGTGGGCCAAACACCCCAAAAATAAATGTCAAATTATAATTAAGGTCACGTTTGTTATTAGGGGTGAGTATAGGTTGGTCGGCGTTGTTTTGAAAAATCGACCCCGACTGAATATTTGCGGTTGGTCCGATTTTTTGATTTGTTTTACTTACTCCTATTTGTTGGAAAGAAGTTAAAATATTCTACTATAACAATAATAATAATATAAAGTTAAATTTATTTACAATTTTTCATCTTTTTTAATGAAACATTTGAATTCTTAACCAAAATCTAGAAACCAAAAATAATTATTGTAGTTTCCAAAACATGGCTTATATTTTAAAAATACTAGTAAAACTTAGATAGCAAAAAAAAAAATACAATAGGTGTAAGTTTATAAGGTTAATTTTAAAAATCTAAATGGGTAACAAACAATACCCGATTTTTTGTTTTTGATTTACAAAATTTTGCTTGTTTTCTCACAAATTTTTAACGATGATTTTTACCTTTCTCAAGGAAGCATTTTTAAATTTTAGTTAAATTTCAAAAAATTAATAACAAATTTTTAAAAACTATTTTTTTTTAGTTTTCAAAACTTGCACTAAAAAAATTAAAAAATTAAATAAATTATGTTACTTGACGCTTTTATAAGCGTCAAGTAATCGTATATCAAGAAAAGTGTGGTTGAACCTTGACTTATTGAAAGCGTCAAGATGTGAAGAAAAGAGCGTCAAACTTTACTTACTTGATATGTTTTAAACGTCAAGTATTAAAAGTATTAACATGTTTGAAACGTCAAGTAATCGCTTTTCCAGAAAAGTGTGGTGGGACCTTGACTTATTGGAAACGTCAAGTTATAAAGAAAAAGTGTCGAACTTTACTGGACTTGATATTTTATAAATGTCAAGAATTTCAATCATTGACATGTCTAAAGTGTCATAGTTATAATTTTATCTTAATGCATTTCAGTCAAAGTTTCTATATTTTGTATTTCAATTATAATAAATATTCATCAATAACTTAAATTTATTATATCACCAATAATAATATATTTGATATCTTGAAAAAGACATCATTTATCAAGCAAATAAATAATACACATTCAAGATGTATATATAAACCAAATTCACCCATAATATTAATAAAGTTCATATATATTTTTAACATTATATCAAACTATCAACCTCATGAAGAATTCCAAAATTACAAGAATTGTATCAACTTCGTAGGAACACTTCCAAAATTACAAGAAATAATTATCAACCCCAATATGAACGATTTCAAAATTACAAATATATCAACCCAATATAAATGATTCCAAAATTACAAGTATATCAACCTCATATGAACATACGATTCCAAAATTATAAGTATATCAACATTATATGGACAATTACAAAAATTACAAGAACTCTTAATCGGTTGTATGAACTATATATTCCAAAATGACAAATTATCTATCCCCATGTCAATCTTTAATTGTTAATTTTGTTGAAATGCCTTGAATCTGTTATGACACCCTCTACGACTGGTTCCGTACGGGTATTATTTATTCATTTTGAGTTTTGACCAATTTTGTATTAGGTCATTAGAAATGTGTCATATATAAACCTTCTAATAACTTAAGTCGCCTTCATCTGTCATTTTGTAATTCTCTTATTTCGTAATAATAGTGTTCTCTCCCTTATGCCCATGGACGTAGCTAACACGACGTTAGTGAACCACGTAAATCTGTGTCGATTTTTTTTGCGCTTATTTATTTTTTGTTAATCGATTTATCGTAACAAATTTAAGGACTAAAACATCTACACAAATATATGACACTCCCATGTTAACCACTCAAAAGATCCACACGAACAATTCCAAACTAGTCATATGTAACTTCCCAAACAATCAACCCACTCTTTTCGCACTTCATCCAACTCAGATTGTGAGTATGAGCTCCTTGTCTCAATCTATAAACATTAAATAGAGTCAAATATTTTGTCATTTGCACTATTTGAACTATTAGAATGCAAATATAGTTTAATAACATATCAGATCCGGTGAAACAAATCATTCCACAAATTTCTCAGTTGGTTATAAACTCCAACCAAATACAAGTTAAATCAGTTTACTTATCTTCTAACTACCAGCAACTAAATCTTCTGTTGAAAGAAGAGGAAGTTGTAAATCAACTCTTCTATAAATACCTGCTACAGAAGTTAGAGAGAATGTGAGAGATTGTATGAGTTTGAGATTTGTGTGAATCTGGAAATCATTCTTTGTGAAATAAAACAATTTACTTGTTGTTTCCAGAGTGGATGTAGGCTTATGGTTGAACCACTATAAACCTTGAGTTCTTCTTCTTCAAGCTTCCATGATTTGTTCATCAATTTTGGTTGAACCACTATAAATCTTGAGTTCTTCTTCTTCCAGCTTCCATATGATTTGTTCATCAATTTTTTTGGAATTTATTTTTCTTGTGAAATCCCCATCTGAAGAAGTTTAGAGAGGGTTTTTAGTTACAAATTAGAAACTCTTGTTTGCATGTGAGAGAGAAGAAAAATAAAAAAAGTTTTTTTTTTAGTCTAACAATTTAATGGAGATGTGATGTGAAGCTTACAAAGAAAGCTACTCTGAAGAATTGTCAAAAGCAAAAAGGACATCTCATTAAATACAGAAGGGCATTTCAGACTTTTCACGTTTCCACAGTATTTGTGATTACCATGCTTTTTTTACTGTGATTATCATGCTTGTTTTACTCATTGTCTCTCATATATATCTCATCACATAATAGTCATATTCAACTGCAATACCAAAATCAATCATGTATGTTACATATGCACTAAATGTGTACATATATTGTCAAATCGAGCATAGTTCAATTGGTATAAGGTCGCGTCATATATTTACTCTCCATTTTCTCAAAACAACACAAAAGAAATGCAATGAAAAAACAACCTCCTAAGTTTTAACTTCTTACAAAAAAAAAAAAAATTAGAGGCAAAGAGCAAAAACAACAAAAACAAAAACAAAAACAGAATCTTCAAAACAAGATATAAAAAGAGAAGTTAACTTACGTATTCGTTAAGTTTTTGATATCTTCTCGCGAATCTGTTCTTGCGAAAATCAGAGGCAAAGACAATACATCATATTCTCATATGCATTTATAGCAACTAGTAATCAATAACCACTAAAGTAGAATGAATTAATTTTGTAAAATAATAAGAACTCATTCTCAAAAATTAGAAAGAGATTGCATATATATATTGAGCTTCAAAGTAAAACCATACAAAAATAAACACATGGAGGTTCTTGCAAGAGAAACACATATACAAAATATAATCAGATACCAAATCAAAACCAAAGTGGTTTGGCTAGATGAAGATATACTTTGAAGCATAAAAGCTCATTTGGAAGTTCAGCTCTTCAATGAACAAACCTAGGCATAAAGGTGAATAATAACTTAAATTGAATATCCCAATAAAAGAATCTGAGTTACACAAGCATCCCAATAAAGTAATTTTTTAAAGAATTGGTATCCCAAAGGCTAATGTCTTCCCAATACCAAACCTTCTAGGGGGTGTTTGGGCTTTCGGATAGGGTGGGGTGGGTGTTATTTAAACACACTCGTTGTTTGGGCTTCCGTTTTCGGGAAGCGGTATACGTACATGGGGTTAAAATAACCCCTGTTTATGTATAGTAACCCACTGTTCATAACAATGGGTTACCTTGGTTTTCTCAATCGACTTGGGGGGGCGTTTGGGGTTCTGTTCAATGTTTCTCTTTCATTTTGCAGGTGATTTTTTTTTCTCTCCCTCTCTGAACTTCGTCTTCTACAGACGCTCTCACCTTCCTCTTTTGTCTTCTTCAGACGACTTGGTTTTAACTTGGTTTTGCAACTGGTGTTCGATTTTTGGCATTTGGGGTCTCTCTCTTCAATGTTTCTTTCTCTTTCATTTTGCAGGCGATTTTTCTCTCTCTCTCCCTCCCTCTGAACTTAGTCTTCTTCAAACGACTTCACCTTCACCTCATGGTAAGTTCATTCACCTCTCTCTCTTCCTCAGATCTACTGATTTCATCTGATTTCTTGTATTTATCAGATCCACGATTTTGAGGGTTTCCATATATGTTTTTTAAACAGATCTGGAAACGTTTGGGCTCCCTTGCCGCTCCGACAAGGGATCGGTCCTCCTTTGTCGCCGTTGTTTGGGGGTCTGTGAGGCTGCATGTTTCATTGGTAGGTAGAGGATGAAGGATCAATCTTCAGGAGCTTGGTGTGGGAGTCTCTTCAAAGGTAAGTGTTCTTTCCAGCCGATGATGAGTACATGCATTTTTATTTTTTTTTTTCCAGCCGATGATAATTCTTGTGTTTTTTTTTATCATGATCTATTTTATTTTTTTTGTTCTTCATCTTTCCCAGATCTTCATTCCATCTGTTTATTATACTTTTTTTTTTTCTTTTTTTTATTATTCATGAGATATTTAGATGTCTGTGTGGTTTAGTTTTAGTTTGATTTTTTTCTCTTTGTTCTCTTCATTCTCAGAAGGTTGAATTCGTTATATTTTGCATTTCATGTATGGTTTGACATAATTTTTGGGACTCTGTGTTGAAACTCATGTGAATATCTTGAGTTTTCTTTCATTTTTTTTTTTCTGTGTCTCATACTCATGTCATTTGTTCGGTTTTCTTTAGTCATTTCATTATTTAAAATTGAAATACTTTGATTGAACTTCAATGAGGCTGATTCATTTATACTTATTGATGTTTTGTATTCTGTTTGCGTCGATTTTCTTTAGTCATTTCATTATTTGAAATTCAAAATATTTGATTGAATTTCAATCTCTGAGGCTGATTCATTTATACTTATTGATGTTTGGTCTTTTGTTTGCTTCGATTTTCTTTAGTCATTTCATTATTTAAAATTCAAAACATTTGATTGCATTTCAATCCCTGAGGCTGATTCATTTATATTTATTGATAGTTTGGTCTTCTATTTGCTTCAATTTTCTTGAGTCATATCATTATTTGAAATTCAAAACATTTGATTGAATTTCAATCCCTGAGGCTGATTCATTTATATTTATTGATGTTTGGTCTTCTGTTTATTCCAAATTTTGACATGACTCTCTTGCATTGTGATAAAAATGGATTTCAAATGTTGTTGGGTAAATTAAATGAACTTAATGTCCATGTTTAGTCTCACTTGTTCTTCATAATACCACTGACCATCCACTTTATCTTAATACTTCTGTATTGTTTTCATACTTGTCTTTTGTTTTGGAATTCAATTCTGATTTGAAAGAGCGAGACTACTGTTTTGGAATTCAATTTTTTGTTGCCTCTTGTATTGTTTTCTCCTCCATATCTACACACGGCCTCTTCTTTATTTATTGCATAAGTCATATTTCTATTATTTTCCCACATTTGAATTTCACATCTTTGAGGCTATCCTTTTTTTTTTTTTTTAACTGTTTGATCTTTTCTCATTAATGCACATGTCTTTTCCCACATATTCTTCATATTCATGATGTTTGTAGTGCATAGTAATATTGTTGGGTGCACTTATAAATAAGGCAACATTCAGAACAACCTCACCCCCACACTCTTCTCTTCATTTGAATTTGTGAGTCTCTCCTTTCACCTCTATTATTTATCTTCTTCATTTTTTCTTTCTTCTAATATTTGTTGTTATATTTTTTACCTTCCTTTATACATTCATCATTTTCTCTTCACAGGGTTGAAATACTTGGACAAACTGTTGGAAATCGAGCACCTTCGTCGCTCCCCCTCTTCCAATATTTCTTCTTTCTAAGGTTAGCATCTTTTGAGTAAAGTATTTCATCTTCTTCGTTCGTACTAAATCTATTTGAATTCTAACTTATTCTCACTTCACTTTTCTGTATTATTCACAGGGTCTAAAGTAAATCAAATTTCATCCTTAGTTCGAGGTTCGTTAATGTAAACATTGTTTTGTTTGTATTTTATTTCTATTTTAGTGGACATTGGTGTAATATTAGTTTGTAATTTTTTGTTTTGGTTTATTTATGTATGGATTTATTTAGAATACTACTTATATGCATTTCATAGTTCATGAATAATCATTTCGAAATTAATTTGTGTAATATAAGTCTGTTGAATGTTCGTTATTTATTTGATGTATGCGTTTTTTTTCTTCTGAATTTTTTTAGTATTATGTTTGATTTTTTTTTTTTTTTAAGTTTCAAGACTTTTATTTAAGTGAGTTTTAACATAGTGTTTTTTTTTAAAGTATTATAAATGAAAGAATGAGGTAGTTTAAAAAAAAATGTAACCTACTGTGATTTTTTAACCCTAAAAATAATTTTTTCAAAACCTACTCTTTGTTATTAAAAAAATCTAACTTTTTTAAACCTTAACAAAATATTATTCATAAACTACTTTTTTTTATTCCAAAAATTTATAACCTTAAAAAAAACTACAACATTTTAACTTAATGTTTTTTCAAATATAAAAAATCAGTTTAGGAGAAAATAACACATTTAAAATGACACGCATTTTTTTTTTTTTAACATATTTTGAAAACTTGTCTTTAATTTAACATTTTTTTTTTTTTTGTAAACTATCAAAATCGAGATTCATAATGTCCCAAATGAAATTATGCTAACGATTTTGCAACATAAAAAATACAAATTGTTTGAATCACAATATTTTTTTATCATACAACGATTTCTAAAGAAATGTAAACAAACTTATATAAATTAAAAAAGAAAAAAGAAGGAAACATTTTTTCAAATCTTTTTTGTTAAATGCAACATTATTTTATAACTATCTAAATCGAGATTCACAACGTACCAATTGGAATTATGTTTCAATCATAACATTTTTCATCATACAACGATTTTGAAACAAATATAAATAAACTTACATAAATTAGAAAAGAAAAAAATACACAATAATTTCAAAATCGAACCAAAATGGTAGTGCATTGTTACGAAATTGTTTTAAAATAATGTCAAAATATTGACGATAAAATAAGTGAGGTCTCTCATTGTAAATTTAAAAGCGATTTTTTTTTAACATGTCGTGAAATTAGATTAAAATCGATTTATCGAATTTGTGATTTTTGGAAGAATAACGTTTTTAGTACCACAAAATTCAATTAGGTAGAACCATTTGCTTAATTGTTAAAA
Organism: Herpetospermum pedunculosum; assembly: GCA_028017165.1. Lineage (NCBI taxonomy): Eukaryota > Viridiplantae > Streptophyta > Magnoliopsida > Cucurbitales > Cucurbitaceae > Herpetospermum > Herpetospermum pedunculosum. The sequence goes on from CM051528.1 coordinate 7,915,937, forward strand.
TATTCAATCATTTGCTTATTAGGAATACAATTATCTTTTAATTTTTAAGTATTGGATTAGGGACAAAAGATTGAAATTCCAATATGGACCCTCGAGAACTAGTCGTCATCCTTAAAACCTTCATCGCATCTCAAGAGCAGTTACTTATGATAGTAGCACAATATATGAACGACCATAGGAGAATAGAATATCATTCACCGTACCTTAGACACCACATTAGACAAGTAACATTCTTACGACTCATACGGGAGTCTGACTTATGTTGTCGCGAGAGTACGAGGATGGATCAAAGTTGTTTTGACGTACTATGCAACTTGCTTAAAACAACGGGCGGTTTGGTCGGAACAGAGGTCGTAGATGTGGAGGAGATGGTCGTTATGTTCTTGCACATCTTAGCACATGACGTTAAGAACCGAGTAATTCGTAGACTATTCGCCAAGTTCGGTGAGACCGTATCTAGGCATTTCAACTCTGTCCTAAACGCAGTATTGCGACTTCATGATGTCTTGCTGAAGAAATCGGAACCGATCACAAGCTCCTGTACTGATGAACGATGGAAAATCTTTGAGGTATAACTATAATTTTTTCCACCAACCGTTACTTAACGTTAACCTCCATACGTTAGATACCTAACTGAGGTTCCCCTATATGGTGTGAACACAGAATTGTCTAGGTGCGTTAGATGACACCTACATCAAGGTCAATGTTCTCGCCACTGATCGCCCGAGGTATAGGACGATGAAGGGTGACATTGCAACCAACGTGCTTGTTGTTTGCGCTCCAAACGGGGAATTCATATTCGTCCTCCCAGGATGGGAAGGGTCTGCAGCTGATTCACGAATACTTAGGGATGCGATATCAAGACTGAACGGACTCAAAGTATCGAAGGGTAAGTTGTGGACCTCTCTTTATTACTTTATGAACCACGATGCGGTAAGTTGGTAATGTAAAAGGTGTCGCATTGTACATGATATTATTATCTTTGCGATGCTGGCTACCCAAATGTCGAGGGCTTTCTAACACCGTATAGAGGAGAACGATACCATCTATCTGAGTGGCGTAGTGGAGGGAATCCACCGACTACTCCGAGAGAATACTTTAACATGAAGTATTCCTCTGCACGGAACGTGATCGAGTGGGCATTCGGTTTGCTGAAAGGGAGATGGGCTATTCTCCGAGGTAAATCATATTACCCGGTCGAAATCCAATGTCGGATCATTACGGCATGTTGCATCCTTCACAACCTTATCAGTAGGGAGATGGGTGAAACGACATCGTCTGATGAGTTCGATGAGGTGGACTCATCTTCAACTTCAATGAATGGGGATAATATTAATTTCATTGAGAGTTCTAACGAATGGAGCCAGTGGAGGGATGGGTTGGCTCAACAAATGTTTAGCGATTGGCAGTTGCGTATTCACATGATGCGAGAGAGGATTCTCATATCTGAAATTAAAGGCAACCCCACAATTGAGTACAGGGTTCGAAAATTGAAAAAATAGGACAGTGCAATTGCAGAGATGTTAGGACCATCTTGCAGCGGGTTCGGGTGGAATGATGAATTGAAGTGTGTCGAGGCGGAGAAGAAAGTTTTTGAAGACTGGGTAAAGGTAGGTTTCTAGAGTCACACTTCATTTGATACTTGTCATTGTGTAACATTTGTTTACATGTTCATGCAGAGTCATCATGGTGCAAGGGGGCTTCGAAACAAACCGTTCCCCCACTTTGATGAGTTGGCCATAGTTTTTGGGAAGGATCGCGCTACCGGGGTAGGGGCCGAGACTCCTGTGGATATGGCATCCAATGTAGCAGACCAAGTGCACGAGGAAGTGCACCTGAGCGGATCCCAGGAGTATTACATCCCAACACCTAGGGTGTCTGTCGGTGGAGTGGACATGTCTCAGGATGAAATGCAGGAGACACCCACAAGTCGGACACGCAACAACAGGGACTTCTTCTCGGGGGAGTAAGAGGAAGCGCCCTGAATTAGAAATGGTGGATGTGGTACGGAAAGCGATGGACATGCAAGTCGCCAGCCTTAAGAGGATTGTTGACTGACAGGAAGAAACTCGTGCAACGGGCATAGAGCAACGACAAAAAGTTGTGGACGAACTCTATCAGGTTCCAAATTTGGATAACGCGAAGATACTGCGTCTTATGAATAACATCTTCACCAATGCCCTAGAGACTGAAAGTTTCCTATATGTCCCAGTGGAATTGAAACTGGAAGATTGCAAATTCCTTCTGAGCAAACATGACTGATGAACGTTCCTCTCTTTTTTACTACGTCGTGCTACAATTTAGTTTCGTGAAGTTTGTAATGAACCTTAATTATTTTTTGTACAATTATGATTTAAATGATTTAATTTCGTGAAGTTTCTAATTAGGTCTCTATGGTGCATCCTACAAAATATTTATTCTTTTTAGTTTTAAGAAATTATTATATAATATGCATTTAGCTATACAATACCACCAAAAATTTTGTAAAAAAAATAAATAAACTACCATAAACACATACTTCAGAACTTATGTTAAAGAAAACTGCATTTCAAACACAAACTTCTTAAACTCAAACTAAACAACTCTGCACCTCAAACACAGACTTACTAAATTCAAACTATACAACTTTGCATCTCAAACACAGACTATTATAATTCATATCTCAAACACAGACTATTATAATTCATTAACTATAATAACCCAGCAACTATAATTATTTTTTGTGCAATTGAAATAAAATGAATAAATGAATATAATCTATGAGTAAAATTTTTTCAATTCGACCACAGTGGGAGTCGAACCCACGACCTTTTGATCCGAAGTCAAACGCGCTAATCCACTGCGCTATACGGTCTTGTTGTTGTATTATTTTGATGTTACAATAATATACTTATCCACCTTACACAATTAACATATTTTCTTGACTTTGGAGATGATAAACGTCAACTAAAGATTGTCTAATATATTAAACTATTGATACAATAATTTTTTTTTATTTTAGAGAAAATCATTTTTTACCCTAAATTTTTAAACCTTAACTAAATTTCGATAAATGTTGCAATTTTTACCTTATGATAAATTAACATTATTTATAAAAAAAAAAATTATATTTTAAAAAAAAATACCAAACAAATAGTAATTATCCAACCACTCTAAACTTTTGTTGTTTTCAAAAATCAAAATACAATAAACCATAAATACTAAACTTTAAACTTAAATTGGAGAAAATATATTTTCAATTTTTTTTTTTTGGAAAGAAACATAAATAAAAAAAATAAATAAATAAATAAAAATGACTCGAGCCCACGTATCGGGTTGCTGAGGACGTAGTCTAGCAACTAAGTATTACTCATAATCCATACTATAAAAGAACACTAGATTTAGTTATGGTAAATTCCTAAACAAGCAGAGGTTGCTGGCTTTGGATTTTACATCTTAGCATTTCCCACAATTTGTAATTTGAACTAAGCGAAGAGATAATAATAATAATAATTATTATTATTATTATTATTTTTTTTTTTACTCATTCAAGTAATTAACAAAAATAATTAAGAAAAGGAACTTTGTGTCCCATCTTTTCGCAGTTAATACCAAGTAATTTTAACATTTAACAAATCGAGCATAACTTAAATGGCATAAGATTGTGTCATTGACTAAAAGTTATGATTCAATTCTCCCATTAATTAAAATATCGTTTTGAAAAAAAACATTACAAAAAAAAAAAAAAAAAAAAAGTAATTTTAACATTAATAATTCCAGCCAAAATAATATAAACATTTCTCAAAATCCACTAATATAATTTCAATGAAATTGAAGACCTAAGTTCTTAACAATCCAAAGCACATTTTAGAAAGAAAGGGGAATTTTCAAGTCACAATATCAATAAATCATCATTTTCAAGAAAAATATATGACTAATGTATCTTTTATTGAAATCTCATCGATTTCATGTCAATTTGTCCATTACTATGAGAATACGAGAATATGTTTATGTAACAAATTTTCACATCAAATTAGTGATCAAGAGATCTTCGAAATAATAAATTCACATGTTGATGACATAGTAGAAGGTAAAATTTGTTGCAATTATTTAAATCTAGACTATTTGAAATGACTTTTTAATATTTTTTTTAACATTTTAAGTACTTAAAAAATCGATTGAAAAGATCTAATTAAATTTTAAAATTAGATAATCCCATCAATACACAAAATCAATCCTAACTTGTAAATTAAAAAAAAAAAAAAAAAAAAAAAAAAAAAAAACTTTAGTGTGTTGATTTTCTCTAAAATTTCATTTATCTTGTAGTCACTACATATTTTATATTTCATTAAACACACCTCATAATTATTTTTAATAATTTTTCAAAGAAAAGCCTTTTTTTTAGTTCATAAACAAAAGTATATTAAAAAGATAAAATTGCAACGTTTATTTCGTTTTGAATTTATTATTTTAAATATTACGGTAGTTTCTATCATCTCTTTTCCATTTATTTAGACCAGTGGCATTTTCGAAATTAAATCAAGTTTTTTAATAAAACCCTTTCTACTCACTCATCTTCTTCATCAGAACCCTTTTATCCCGGCCGCCAAATCTCACTGCTACCACTCGATTTCGCCGCCGCCGGCGGTTTTCTCTCTCTCTCGGCCATATCTCCAGTCAGTTTGCTTTATTTGCCCCCATCTTTTTCTATTTTTCTTCAATTTTTTGTTGTTTTTTTTTCCAAGATTTGTGTTCGTATCTTTTAAGATAGCTCCGTATAAGTATTGATATTCTGGCAATCCTAATGCAATTCTTGATTCACAGAGATTCAGAAATGGCCACTGGAACAGAACAGCGTCAACTCTCGCAGAAGGAGGCCGACATTCAGATGATGTTGGCCGCCGAGGTTCATCTAGGCACCAAAAACTGCAACTTTCAGATGGAGCGATACGTTTTCAAGCGCCGGAATGATGGTATGTTGTTAATACATTTCACTTTTAGATAATCACAGTTGTTTAACTTCGTAGAGAAATTTCTAGAGGTTGATTAGTAGAAGGCTTTCTTTCCCCTCGTCTCTCTGTTTTCAATATTGGGTGTGTGTGCATTATTATTCTCTACTTGCATTTCAACCCTTAATTTTTAGAATGAATCTCTCAGAAGAACCAAAATGTGATCATAATTTGATTAATTAGCTCCTGAATGAATTCTGTTTTGTCTCTATGTAGGAATCTACATTATTAACCTGGGTAAAACATGGGAGAAACTTCAGATGGCTGCTAGAGTTATCGTGGCTATTGAGAATCCTAAAGACATTATTGTTCAATCTGCTAGGCCTTATGGTCAGACAGCTGTTTTGAAGTTTGCTCAATACACTGGTGCTCATGCAATTGCTGGGAGGCACACCCCTGGAACATTCACCAACCAGCTTCAGACCTCATTCAACGAGCCACGTCTTCTGATACTTACTGATCCTAGAACTGATCATCAGGTGATTTAACAATTTTAAGAATCAATACTAGTTTAACCACCATGGGTTTGCCTAGTGGTTGAGTCATGAAAATAATAAGAGTTTTTTTTACGGAGGATGAGTTCCAAGTTTTGGTTGCCACCACCTACTTAGGATCTAATATCTTGGCAACCAGATGTGGTAGGGTCAGATGTTGTCTCGTGACAATAGCCAAGATGCAAACCAAATGTGGTAGGGTCAGATGTTGTCCCGTGAGAATAGCCGAGATGCGGTCAAGTTGGCCCGGATATAAAAAAAACCAATACTAGTTTAGTTTAACTGTTCAAGTCCAACATCCGAGAGGATGGTTTGCTCTTACCAATTTGAGATTTACTCATGTTTTATTCCCTTAGTTAGTTATAACTTATACTTTTTTTTTTTTTTGACAACATTTGGGGTAGGGGATCAAACCTAGGACCTCTTGGTCACTAGTCGTACATCATGCCAGTCGAGCTATGATTTTGTTGACAATTTATAACTTTACTTGACTTCACTTGTTGTTGCTGCTATTTATGTTGGCTGGTTGGTTTCTTGCTTGTTGCAGCCCATCAAGGAAGCTGCCCTTGGAAACATTCCCACAATTGCCTTTTGTGACACTGATTCGCCAATGGGGTTTGTTGACATCGGGATTCCAGCTAATAACAAGGGGAAACACAGCTTAGGATGTCTATTCTGGCTTCTTGCGAGGATGGTTTTGCAGATGCGTGGAACTATTCGTCCTGGCCACAAATGGGACGTGATGGTAACTTCTGAGTTTTCTATTATTATCTATCTGATCTCGAGAAATCACATTCTGACATGAAATTTGAAATTAACACTTAATTGTTGGAACTTAAATCAAAGGCTTGGAACGAATGAATGGATGCATGTGTGTTTGTTGTGTAGGTGGATTTGTTTTTCTACCGGGAGCCTGAGGAGGCGAAGGAGAAAGAGGAAGAGGAGGCGGTTGCGCCACCAGATTATGGCATTGCAGATTTTGGTGCTGCTCCTCTAGGTACAGATCGATGGGTTCCTGATGCTCAGTGGGCGGCCCCTGATGTCGTTCCAGCTGCGGCTGCTGATCCAGTTTCTAATGTCGAGTGGACCCAAGAGCCAGGTTAAATCCGAGCCTTTTCTTTTAGGCTTTATTTTAATGCTTATGTGCCCATTGGTGTGTCTTTTCACTCCAACTTTTTTTTTAGGCAAGTCATTGTGGTCTTAAGTTTTTCAGTAGTACCTCAACCTCTTACTTTCAAGCATCTTGTAGTTTGTTTGTCATTGTTTTTTTTGTTTGGTATTTAGGCATCATTGATCTGGAATTTTAAGATGCAACCAGTTAGGTTGGTCGTTTATATCCTTGTTATTTGCCTTTTGTAGTTGCTGTAGGAGCAGCAGATGGATGGGATGCTGCAGAAGCACCACCAGCACCTTCACTTGAAGTTGGTGCACCTCCAGCCACCGGTTGGTAATGAGGGAAAGCTTTCTCTCTCACTCGGAATTTTGATTAACATGTAGTCGTGCCACCCAATTAGTCGTACGTAAGCGGACTTGGACACTCACAGTCATCAAAAGAAAATGTATTACAACCCATAGATTATAAGATTGAATGTTTTTTACTTCAGCCAAGATTAAAATTTGCTCAGACTGTACCTAATATTGCCTGTAGTGGAGGATATACGTTGCCCTTTATCAACAATTTGTTCTATTGCTTGGAAATATTTCAGACTTGTATTTTTGGGTGAATATTGGCGTTGGAGGGAAAAAAGAAAAACTACATATTTTCCCTGATTTCTTGGATCACATGTTTACGAGTTATTTTTGCCAACATTAATTTAGTGTTATGTAAGAAAAGGTATATGAGCATACTCCTCATCAACCTGTTCCAGAAAATGATATAAAACTATTGCAAATAGTTCAGGATCATCGTCAATACGATTCTTGAAAATAATAAAGGTTTAGGCAATGAGCTCAAAACTATGTTGGCCACCACTTTATGAATTTATTATTTTATTATTTTACTAGTTTCCTTGACAACCAAATGTAATAAGGTTGGACAGTTGTCTGATGGCCGACGCCTCACTTTTTCATGGGATTGCTTTGGCTGGAGCTTCTCCTTCTCTCAACCTCCACGCCATCTCCAATGGCTGCACACCACCTGTTTGATCTATGGCGTTTCCCTCTTCTCTGCTATGCTATTTCTACTTTTTCTGCAAAGCATTACAGGTTAAATTATACACATTACTATCCAAGTTTCAACTTTCAGTTATGTTTCAATTCACTTTTACAAGTTTCATTTCTAATCCTTTGATGGAATAGTTTCTTTGTTGTGATTGTGAAGAATTGGGATCAGGAAATCCTCACTCAAGGCATAATGTTGATTTAGTGAAATTCAAATTTGATAACTTTTGGAAAATGGGCAACTAGCTTATAATTTCTTGCTCCCTCCCATCAATCTTAGTGAAACCCTAGTTTTAAGAATTCAATGGGTGCATTTTGATCTTTTTCTTTTCTTCAGGCTGCTATAACAGCAGAATTGATAAGCTCAAAGAGAGCATCTGATATACTGTTGAAATTGTATCTCCCTTTCTTGGGTTTGGGAGTTTTGGCCACGTTACGCGGGCTGCTGCCGCCGCGCTGCAGCAAGGCTACCGCCACCGGCCATTGGCCACGGCAATCGGCGACAAAAAGAAAGCTTGAAGAAAAGAAATGGCTCTAATTTCACCTCTATTTCATTTTGTTCTTTCAAGTAACTGTGTGGTTGAGTAATGTTTTTTGTACTCCAAGTCCAACTTTAAATTATAAATTTTTCTTGTTGAACACTTTCATTTTTCCTATATATCCATCCAAAAATATGGAGAAATCGAATCTCCGACCTCTTCATCATTAGTTCATATTTTATGTCAGTTGAGCCATGTGGGCAATATTAATTTTACGATATATTGATTGAACTAAAAGAAAGTTTATTTTACGATATATATAAATGTAAGCATTTTATCTTCAACAAATCAGAGTGGCGCAGCGGAAGCGTGGTGGGCCCATAACCCACAGGTCCCAGGATCGAAACCTGGCTCTGATAGATAAAATGTTTTTGAACTTTTTTTTTCTTTTTTTTTTTCCCCTTTTTTTTCTTTTTCAGGTATTAATGGAATTGAGCCCATTGGACTTAGAGGGCATTGGGCTTGACCTTTTGCTGAAGCATCTACTATAAACATTAAATTAAAAATTGGGTAGGAATGACCAAAATTAAAAATGATATTTTAATAGGAGTCTAAATAAATATATTTTTAGAAAAAAAAAAAAAAAAACAGATTTAGTTACAATTGAAATTAAAGATACCATATAATCTTTTTTGACCTCTTAGTCAATGCTCTATATATTATGAACTATGTTCATGTTGACAATTTTATTTTTATAGATATTGGTGTGGTCTTTTTGATAAGTTGAATGCTTTCATTTTTCCTATACATCAATTCCTAAATATCAACAATTGAACGCATTAGACAAATTGTTGTCATTGGAATGTTGTATAAAGTATTAGTCTTTTTTCGACAAATACAAGGACAGTTTGGATATCGAAAATCAGAAAACTTATACATACATACTTTTGAAATCTAACTCTAAACCATATACTCAAATTTACAAACTAAATAAAGATTCTTTAACTCATTCTTCTCCAAAATCTAAAGTCAGGATTCTTTTTTATAATTCACTAATTAATGTAATGAACCTTAAGTAAAATCAACAGCCAAATATCCCCAAAATAATCCATTATAATGTAGTCAAGTAAATTTAGCAATATATTGACAGAAGAAAGGCTCAGATTCTATATAAAAAAAAAAAAAAATTGGTGCTTTTACATCTCAATAGTCTCATGTGACTCTCATAATTTAGGCTTCCAATGTCAAGGCAAAACAGCAATTATTTGCAATCTGCAGCTTTCAGAACAAAACTTTCAATTAGGGACAAAAAAAACCAGTCCATACAGATACAAAAAAGAAAGCATCGAACTCTAACATTCAATTTAACACTCATGTTTTAGTTTCTACAAGTGTCATATAAATAATAAAGGATGGCTTAGGATCGAACTTCCTTGGCAATCAATTGTAGTAGGAACTGACAATTGTCTCAAGAGAATAGTCGAGGTGCGCACAAGCTGGTCAAACACTCATGGGAGAAAAACTCATGTTTTAGTTTAATCATCTTTAGTAGAAGCATTAGCATCCGTAGAAGCCAGACCAAGACTTTCCTCGACATTTCTCCAACCCTTCAAAGAGTTCGGAGGGAACTTCTTCCTTATGGTCCTGATTAACTCCTTAGCTTCTTTCTTCATCTTCTTCTCCGCTAATCCCTCCACCAAATACTTCACTGTGTTAAAATCAGGAATCTTATGCATCTTCACACTCTCCTTGAAAACCCTATACCCTTTCTCAAACTCCCCATTTCTACACAGATGATATATAAATGTTCTAAAAGTTGCAGCATTCTTGTTACATCCATATATCTCCATTTCATCATACACCTTCTTTGCTTCCTCAATCATCCCATTCTTACAATAACAAGTCATCAGGTAATTATAACTAATAGTATCGGGTTTCAAACCTGAAATCGACATTTCCTCGATCAAAGCTTGAACATGTTCTGGCTTGCCGCCATGCTCATGCATCAATCTAACATTGTAAGCTCCCACATCAATTTCACACCCTTTAGATATCATCTTGTTCCAGATTTTATCTGCCTCTTCACTCTCACCCTTCTTGTACAGAGCATCTAAAATGGTTGTGAATGTCACAGCAGTTACTTCCACACTATTTTTCTCCATCTCCCTTACAATCTGTAAGGCCTTCTCAGGGGAACCCAACTCGCAATATGATTTAACAAGGATTCCGTACGAGATTTTATTGGGAGAGAAATTGTACCTCTTAGGAATTTCATCGAACAATTGAGGAACCTTGTCGAATAGCTTCGAATTGTTACAAGCCGATAACAGGGCGTTGAAGGAAACCGCCGATCGAGGAGTGCCTAAATCCTCCATCTGATTATACATTCTCAGAGCTTGATCGAACATACCGGCTCGACCGTAGGATCGAATCAAGGTGGACAAGAAGGGCTCCTGAGTGATCTTTGGGTCGTTTTTATGGGACTCGATTAGGGATTCGATGTCGTCGAATCGACGAGATTTCGCAAGGCGCCGAATGGTGAGTTCCTGAGCGTAGCGAGAGGAGACAGGGGAGGTGTAGTGACTGGAAACGGAAGAGTAAATGTTCAGAGCTTTATCTGGATCATACTCGGTTCTGAGTTTAGATTTCGCTTTTGAAATGGATATTGAAGAGGAGGTCGTTGCTGTGGCGTTGGAGGCGGCGACGGCGGCGGTGGCGGTGGCTGCCGTAGATAGGCGACGGATGTGGCGGGTGGAGATGGAGAATGACATTTCTAGGGTTTTAAGGTCTGTCTATGGAAGTGTTGAGTACAAAGCTGAGTCTTGTAGGGTTTTAGAGATTTCCTCTTAACACGAGAAAACTTGGAATTTGGAAAACTTTTATTACTCCTTAAAAAGAATACAATTTAAAATTATTATGAGAGTGGTTTCAATAATAACTCTAAATTAAAAAAAAAAAAAAAAAAAAAAAAAAAAAAAAAAAAAAAAGTATCCCGACTTTTCAAATTCGTTAAAATACTCTAATGTTAAATTTTCATTAATACTATTGTTAAAAAAAAAAAGGGAAAAAATCAATTTATACCTTTGAGAGTTGTATCAATTAAAACCCTATACTTTCAATTGTATCAATTTAAACCCTGAACTTTCATAAGTGTATCAATTTACACCCTCTATTAAAAAAATGTTAGTTTTCACACGTGTGGAGACTTGTAATTGATCAATTAAACCCCTAAACTTTCATACAATTGATTCAATTATGAAAGTTTATGAGTTTAATTGTTAAAATTATAAGTTTTCACTCGTTTAAATGGATTTTTTTTCAAATAAGTTCTAATAGAGGGTGTAAATTGATACACTTATGAAAGTTCAGGGTTTAAATTGATATGATCGTTAGTTTAGGGTTTTAATTGATACAACTCTCAAAGTTTAGGGGTATAAACTGATTTTTTCCCAAAAAAAAAATCAAAAGTACTTCAAAAAAGTATCTTTCTTCAACACATCATCTCAAAAGTTTAACTAGATTTTTATGTTGAAGCTTCAAGATGACTTTGATTCGGTTTTAAAATTTTCATGTAGTTGACTTGATTTTGTTAATAGTCTTGTTATCGATATTTTTTCTCAAGACACTATCCATTAGTTTTTCCTAAAGTCATTTTAGGCAAAATAAAGGAAAAAAAGTCATATAATGGTTCAAAAACTTCTTAAAAAAAACAAAAAAATAATAATAATAAATAAATGTATCAAACTTTTGATTAACCTTGTAGAATAAACAAAACTCCCATTTGTCAAAGAGCATACCTTAAAAAATGCTCCTCTCTATTTACTTTAAAAAAAAAAAAAAACATTTTTTACATAGATATTAAATAATGTAATTTTACAAAACAATCGTATTTTGGAGGTATTTTAAATATAAGGTTGATTTTTTTCTCGAATGGGAATTTTTTTAGAACAAGATTTTACTAATCCATGTGATCTTTCTTAAAAAAAAAAAATCCACGTGATCTATCTAAAATGGTTTTTTTATATATAATTTTTATGTATCATTAAATATCATTATATATAGTAAAAGAAATTTGATTTTTGAGAGCATGTATTAGCCAACACTTGGAATGCACGTGGAATCCTGTAATTTTAAATTAAAGCATAAAAAGTATTTTTTTTAATATTATTACAATAAATATTGTCCTAAAATATTTAAAAATATTGCAAGTCATATTTATAGTTATAGTTACAAGTCCAAACATTTTGATGAGTTGTTACATTTCATTTATATTTATAATAGTGAAGAAGACGAGTCTTTGGAAGAAAGTTAAAACAAAAATTATCTTCACATTCTCAACCTACAAATAAGATGAGATTTAAAAAAAAAAAATGATCGTTGTTTGGTAGGAAATTCAGATTCTATTTTATATATTCAAATTCGTTGGATATGTGTTTGATATACAATCTGTATTCTGTTTTTGAAAACGAAAAACAATTTCTGAATTTTGTGATTCAAACCGTTTAAATTCTAACAAGAGTCGTGGAACAAATTTTAGTTTTTTCGATCCCAAACCTGTCCGGGATTGATACCAGGATCGGACAAGAAAAACTTTCACTAAAAGTGTGCCATTTATGAAAGATGGAAACATATTAACGCTATTTCGAGTAATTACCCTTTAAATAGACATGGTTGGAACTATTTTTTTAAATATATAATCTCTATATCAGCTTGATTCTTCAACAAGGTACACGTTTCCTCCCAGCATGATACCAAGAACTTATGACAAAACAAAAGGAGAGCACATCATCATCATCATCATCAAAATTATATCTAATACAGAAGTATATAACGTACACCAGTGTTAATGCAAGAAATTAAAAATGAAATACGGTAAAATTTAAGAACATAGTTTGAACACTAAATAAACAATGTTCAAAAGACTAAAATTGTAATTTAACCTAAAAAAAATAAAAGCGTTAATAAAAGACGCCAACAAAAAAAAGAGAGAAAAAAAAACAAGCTTTCTGTTCATTGCAAACACTCGAGGATCCACCTAATATTGTTCACTGTGGTTTAAGTTAGCTGTTACTTGCTGAATCTTATTGACGCAGCAAAAGTCAGATTGCCTGCTAGAAGAGGGCTAATATTTACCTTTTTCTGTACAATTCAAAAAAATTGTGTTGCACAACGATATTAAAAAGTGTTTCAATCTGCAAAGCATTTTCCACCAGGTTCGCTGCACTGTAATATGGTACCTGATGATAAAGACAGTAGAGTAATTTGGCATCAAGCAGCGAAATAAACAGTTTTCACATTGCTAACTCTTCCTAAAAGTTAATAAGATGGCCTTTGGCATCATTATAAAACTACAACAGAGGATATGATAAATTAAAGATTATAATTTTTTTTGAACTTCTGACGTCTTGGTCGTTGGCATATGCTTTAACCAATCATACAGATAGAAAAACTTAGATCTCAACAAACACCCCTTTCCCCATCCCTCTCCCTTCTACTTATGAAATATTTTGAGGAATGTTGAAGAGAATACATGGAGTCAAAATTTGGATGTGGATCGATCAAATGATGTAGGCCACTGGAAATAGCATTCAATTTATCTGCAAAATGCATATTTTATCAATCAGAGCCAAAAAAAAAATAAGCAAATAAATACGGTTTCTTTTTTATTTTATTTTTACTTTTGAGATGAAGAGATGCTTTTTTCATGATTTGCTTTCTAGTAAGAGTATAGAAAGTTGTACAGCAGAGTGAGAAGATCTGGTTGCTTGCTTTGCTTTGAACCTCTTTAATTGCGCTCGGAATGTCCCAAGAAGAACCTAGTCATCTTGAATTTCCATCACCACTCTTCAACGCCCAAGAAGCACCGTGGGACACACAAATTTCATTCATAACCTGAACAAAAGGTAATATGGTAAGACCAGAATCAGATATCGTAACAGCAGTGAAGGAGGCCGAAAACATTTATGGAAACTCATAATGATTGTATAAGAAAATGCCAGGGTAAGAGAAAAAGGTTGAGATTAGATCTCTGGAAGACTTCCAGAGACACCAAATTCATCGAGTTTAACAGAGAAGGATAACATAAATCATCAAGGATTCAAGCTTCAAAAGCCAAAAGCCAAAAGCCAAAAGCCAAAAGCCAAAAATGCAAGAGATTTCAAGCTAGTAAGACCTATAGAAATCGAGTAGAGTCCCCTTCCCTCTTGTCGAGCTAGAGGAAAAACAAATTCAACAATAAGCACGATGCCAGCTAGGATTAAGATATTGCTGTGTGCTGGCATCACTAGCTTAAGTTCAAAGTTATCTCATCCCAATCACAAGGAAAGGTTCACCATGATGTCAGCTTAAGATATTGCCTGCCTATTCAATTAGTCAAGCTAGCTTGAAGAACATAGTACTAATACTTACTAGATGAATGACCGGGCCCCTCTTCAAACCCTTGCCAGAAAGACAAAAGGAAAGATTCTCAACAATATTGCTTTCATAGTGATAATCGGAGTGAGAATCAAGAGGCCCATAATGATCAATATAAATACAAATGAGCCGACTAAATATTTTGGCATTATAACTACATGAAGACTTCTCATTCTCGGATTTACCTACATTATAACTTGAGAAGTTTGTGTAGCAAATGCAAAACTGATAAATCAGTAGCTAGAAAATCTTCTTCTGCTAGTTTGTACAGCAAACGTGATGCTTCTATGTCATTAATGTGATTATTTAAGGATGCCACATTATCGATAAAATTTACTTCTAAGAAAGAAAATATATATCTAAACCTACAGCCATCATAACATGCAAGTTAAAGACTGGGTCCTGACATTTGTTATACGATAGTGAGATAAAAATCACTGAACAATAATGTTTCATGTCAAAAGAGAAATAATCACTGAACAATGAAGATCCTCACACCAGAATATTACAGTAGCATAAGGATTAAAATCTATTCAAAATTTTCCCTTTCCATGCGGGAAGAAAATCAAATGAGCGAGTCTTTGAATAATATGGTGGCTAACCTTGCTATATTCATTGCTATTGATAACTCTCCCGAGTTCACGCTTGGAAGCTTCAAAAACATCAGCTTTTTTAAGCAGTGCTTTAGGTCCACGTCCACGTAAAAGTTGAATGACAACTTTCCTGCATGGTGCAGCATGCAACTTAAGAAGAAGTAAAAGACAAAGGCACCCATTTCCCATATTCCCCATGTGCTCTAATTACTAGTAAAATTTCAGTAATCTTTCAACACCATTGCTTAGAGCTCCAAGCATGCAAAAATAATGAAAACAACGATTTGCACATAAGACACATTGACCATGAATAAAATTCACCAGCAACCTTAATGGATCATATTCCGAATGCTCTGGAGACGACGTCAAGACATAGATACCATGAATCTCAGTTGCAACTTGGCTTATAATTTTTTTTAATTCATCTGGAGGAGCATCAGCACCATATGCAGCAGCCACCGCCATTCTGGCATCAGCTTTTGGAAGAGTAGACTGAGATACGGCCAAATCACGCAAACCTTGACATATCAACTGAAAGCTGCAATAATAAGGCAACTGCTTCAGCTTTGCTACAAGAAGATTCATCTTCCCCGTGATACCACGGGAAGAATATCTTATTATGATGTCCCATGATTGATAACTCTAAGGCTATTACAAAAAAATATTCTCTCAACCAAGCAGCTCAAAGGAACAATATGAGTGCATATAAACAAGTACCGAACAGAGAAATAATTGTTTTCCATCTAAAAGAAATCTAATAATTGTTTTCCATCTAAAAGAAATCTATCATTTATTTACGATAATGAACTATAGAAAGAGAACTATAGAAAGAACACGACAAAAAGAGGTTAAAAGGCAATGATATCCTAAATCTCATCAAAGCTCCTCTCTGTACTATTGAACATAGATGCATTCCTTTCCAACCAAAAAAAGATATCGTGAGGATAAGCACGAGCAAGAAGAAAATCAGCTCCTACCTGCAAACCTTGTGATGTTGAAAAAGCTTTTGAAGGGCTTTCGGTAAAGCTTCTCGAGTTTCATCCGACATGGTACTTTTCCGGTTAAGAGCTGAATTACTGCTTTTAGTTGTAGCTTTGTCGTGACTGACTTGTTTTTCAGGTTTAGGAACCGTGTCAGGCTTTCCTGTAGCAGTATTTGCATGGGACACGCTTTTCACAGATCCCCGGAATTTATTAGTGATCCCTTCTTCTACAGATCTCCAGACCGTTTCTTGCTTCTGAACAATATCCGGGTAGTTATTTAAAAATAAATTATCTGTTTTCTCCTTAAATTTCCAGTCCTTAAAGGCAGGTCTTTCACCACCAAACAAATTCAAAAAATGTTTCACTTTGTCCCGAAGAGACTTTGGAACATTTATCTGCGAAGAGGTGACCACTGGATTCTTGCTAAACAAAGAAAGAACAAAATCCCTAGCACAACATCCACTGCCATCTTGGGGAAATAGAAGTTGACTTTTTGGAACCCAGAGACCCTGCACTGACTGAGCATACCGCTGAAGAGTTTCGAGAACCTCTTCAGCTTCATAATCAGGGGCATAATGCTTAAGTGCACTAAATCTTTGAGCCGGAGGTCCCTAATGAAAAGGAGGAAAAAGATTATTCACAATACAAACACAGAATAGGTCATCAACAATGAATCAGCAAGATAGAAACGCTAAAAGATAAAAAGATAATGCACTTTTTCTATGAAGCCATTGGCATCTCCTCTCAACTCCCCTTTCAATTCCAAAATATATTTTGATCAAGAGGGAAAAGGAGGATTTATCTGTCAATTGCAAATTTGAAAAGGATTTGATTTGCAATATGAATACTTCCTTTTTTTTTTTAACAGATACGCAATATGAATACTTTACTTCTTAACTTCATATGAAACAAAAAGACCAACCAACATTGAAATATGGCACATTGATGGAAAATATGATCTGCTTCTAAAGCAAATATGATCTGCTTCTAAAAAAAGTCAGCATCATTCCCTTCCTCGACTAATCTCACGGGACAACCGCCTGACCCTACAATATTTGATTTCCAAGGAAACCCGTAGAAAATTAATTCGTAGGTAAGTAGCCACCAAGGATTGAACTCATTCCCTCTAGAAGGGTTTTAATAGTCCTAAGGCCTTTCATGACCACTAGGCCAACTCTCGATGGTATGTTCAATGAAAATTTCACTACTTCTTTCTTTTAAAGGAAACAAAAGTTTTTGTCCATAAAGTATTTTTTTTAAATGTACCGAACTTTCATTGAGAAAAAAAGAAAGAATACAAGGGCATACAAAAAATCAAGCCTACAAGGAGGACCCCTAATTAAAAGAAGGGGCTCCAATCAAGCAAAATAATGTTCAAAGAATAATTTCATAAAGTAAAAAGTTTAGAAGAAATTAATTCCAAGGAAAAACCTGGAATTTCAAAATCCCAAAGTTACCTAAAACAATGAAATTCAAACCTACTCGATTCAACTCCATGCCTTCACATTAACAGCAATATCCCAGAGGAAAGAAAATATCACATAAATGTACCCCAATAAGAATCAATAATAAAAGAAGTATAATTATAAAAAGAGCTTGTACCATGAAGAACAATGAAACTTAGCATTTTTTTTTTTTAATATTCTTTAGTGTCCGGGCCAGCTTACGTGCCTCTCGACTAATCTCACAGGAGAACCGCTTGACCCTACAACATTTGGTTGCCAAGAAAACCCATAGGAAATTAATTCTTAAGTAGGCCACCAAGGATTGAACTCATTCCCTCTAAGAGGGCTTTAATAGTCTCAAGCCCTTTATGACCACTAGTTCAACCCTTAATGGTTAAACTTAGCCATTTTGAAGGCACCCTCCCAATATTTGTTTTTTTTATTTTGTTCTTTTTGGGATTTCTTTCTGGAAATAGAGACAACTTTTGATTGATATAGTGAAATGTTACAAATAGTTTCAGAACTAGTCCCCATCACACAAAATGAAAATCCTTCTTCTGAATACAAATTTGCATACCCCACTCCCAATAACATCACAAAAAATTATTCCCATAAGAATCCAATGACTAGGACTCAATATCCCAACTCCAATCAAAATGTGGGATTAATTTATATTGCGTATGTGATGCTTTAGAAATGGGGAGGGTAATTTAAGCCTTACGCTTTAGGCAGTCCCCTTTGTTTACTTTAAGCAATTGGAAATTGATTGGTCCCAGTTCATCTATACTTCGGAAAACATTTTTTTTGCTCAATACAATCCCTTTCGTGATTGTGCTTCTGTTCATGCCCCTTAATAAAAGTTATGTTATCTATTTATAAAAAAAAACTAATGATAATATAACCATCATGGGTCGACTCAGTGGTCATTTGGGCCAATGAAGAGTAAAGGACTTAGAGGGAATGGATTTGAACTATGGTGGTCACCTACCTAGGATTAAATATTCTCGAGTTTCCTTGACAACTAAATGTAATAGGGTCACAAGCAATTGTCTCATAAGATTAGTCGAAGTGCACATAAGTTGGTCAAGACCCAAATATTAAAAGATTATACTAACAACTTAGAAAAAAGTTATTTATCTAACTATGACTAATGTAGTACATCACCGGATATTAAAAGATTATACTAACAACTTAGAAAAAAAGCTACTTATCTAACTATGACTAATGTAGTACAGCACCGTAAAAAAAAAAATCGATAAGCATATCTGACAAAAATCCTTTGATTAAGTCGAATAAAATTTGAAAATAAGATCTCATGATAATAAAAAAAATGTTTGAGGAATGCATAAAAGGACACCGAATATGCAGCCAACTAATAAAGCATAGAAGTTAGATGTTAGAGTAGACGTGCACAGGCACCGATGTCTTCTTATGGAAATCAGGAATAAAAATTTCACACGTAATCATCTTACAAACAAACCTCGGTCAGCAGTTTCTTAATCCGCTCCTCCAAAGACAATGAAAGCAAATACCTGAAATGTCCATAAGTAGGATTAAAACATTAGTAAATATTTGAAGTCTCCCTGTTTACTTCTTGCAAGCAGTTGTCTGACTACTTAAATGTTCAGTAACATAAATTAAACAGCTGATCATGTAAATGTGTATACCTTTTAGAAGGACCTCTGGGCTTATTGCTACTTGTGCTCGCACCAGGGCACAAGGAGTCCATATAGTCATGCCTTAAATAAGTAGAACAAAATCAAATACTCCAAACAAATATTATTGGCAAATAGATCAAATTTACTGTCATTAAAAATTATATGCATCAACAAGCAAAAATCACATACGGGCTCATTGAAAATTGCATAGGGGAATTCTTTTGTGCCTCCATGCTTCGCAGATATCTGGTTGATAGATCACTCTCTAGGCCATAGTACTTGAGTGGCATCCAGCACTAGAGAAAGAGTGAACCAAACACTTTTAGACAACTAAAAAATGATAGATTCAACTGTAAGGCACTTCTTTTCTAAGTTTGAGATGGCTATTGGAGAAGTGAAAATGTTTTTTGTTAATTGAAAACACATTTAAAAAATTTCATGGTGTGTGGTTGCATAGTCAAAAATAATTTTGAAAATCCT
The DNA here is from genome assembly GCA_028017165.1 of Herpetospermum pedunculosum. Lineage (NCBI taxonomy): Eukaryota > Viridiplantae > Streptophyta > Magnoliopsida > Cucurbitales > Cucurbitaceae > Herpetospermum > Herpetospermum pedunculosum. The sequence continues at coordinate 7,935,631 of CM051528.1, forward strand.
GAAAACACTTAAAAAACACTAAAATTCTAGAAGCATCACTTAATTAGTGATTCTTCCAAAATTCGCAAGAGAAGAAATACTCTCACTTAAAAATACTTTTCTCAAAAACTATCTTAAACTCACTAGTAATTAAGCATTGAAGTTCAATGATGTTACCTGTTCATCTCCAGTTTTAAGCTCCGTTGAAGGTCCTGGTTGCTTCTTCTGTTCCAATAAAATAATACAAAAGTTCAGAAATACGAGAACAAAATATTAAATATGTAATCCCAGATGTGAACTAATGCAATACAATGATAGTGTCCACTAGTTAGCTTATGAAAAAAAAATTAAGAAACAGAGTAAGTTACAACTACAGATAAATAGTCTCCCAATAACGTTATCTCTGCCAAATATCCTTCTCCCTTTATACTACTTCTGACTGCAGATGTGATCAAACAACAGTGTGTAATTGGCTCCAACTTCTAAATTTATGGAGATCAATAGGAGATCTTGAAATTTGAGTACTATAACCCAGAGACTTTGAACTCCTTTTCTGTAGAACACCATGCAACTGACCTTTGGGTAAGCAAGTTCATTGTCTTTGGTGGAACGGATTAAGATCCTGACCCAAAGGCGAGCTTTTCTAGAAAGCACGCCTCACTGACCCAAAGGTGATATAATGTGAATATTCTTCCAGAAGCAATTATAAAAAAGCCAGTGGAGACAAAAATAATTGGATAGCCTGCACAAGAGGGGATTCTTAATATGAAAGTTAGGCAGTTTTCTCTCCATAAAAAAAATCCAAAAACTTCTACTTGAGTTGCAAGGGGGCTAGAAGTGAAATAGGTGACTACAATCACCATCGAAAATCATTACTACAGAATCAATAATTATGACCAATCTTAAGATAGGCATGGCCTGCTGATCCCTTGCATGGTGAATAAGTAGATGAATGCTGCTGACATGTCAAGTTGTCAACATAAGACTCAATGCCTTCTCATTTAACTCTTATACATACTCTTTAATATTCATATCAGCCTTTTGCTTATTTATGATTCTCGGCACTGCACCAATTTCATCTACTAGTTTGTTAGCATCTTGCCATCTCCCATGAGCACCCTGGGACCTTTGACAATTACCACTGCTTTAGACTCTCCACATTGTAAGTGACAATAAAATCCAACCCTGAAATTGATGCTCAATTTTTAGTCAACTCAGATCGAGCTATTCCCAACCATTAAGCACATCAGACTCACTCCTAGCACACTCTTAATAACACCTTTAACCATTGGAATATGTTATCTACCATCTACAACTGAGCAGCAAATGTTATATTGAGGGTATCCTTGGAGCAAATTGATAACTCTAAAATAGAGCTATAATTATAGCCTCAAATCTAGCTAAATGCCGTGTTTAATTTGGTTAAATTGTCTTATTATAGGTGTTTCGTTGCAAAGAGCTCGGGAAGTCAATTTATGAATTTAAGGGCTAAATCGGTCATTTTAGGAGTTTCGGGAAGTGTTCGGGTCAAGGAGATAGGCCAAAAGGAGCTCGGAAGCCAAAACGAGGCAAAATTGGGCTTAGACCCGAGAGGGCAGCGCCCAGGCGCCCAACGGAGGCATCAGGCATGCCCCCGACATTAAAAGTCCCAGACGCGCCCTCGGCCCGGCCCGCGCCCGCGCGCCCGTCATTAAAGGTCCCAGACCCCGTGCGCCTTCGCCCTCGCCCGCTCCGCGCCCATCATTAAAGGTCCCAGACGCCCGCGCGCCTCGCCTCACGATGCCCGTCATTAAAAGTCAACAAAAATGCCCGATTTGTAAATTTTCCAGAGAGGTTAGCGCCTAGGCGCTGACTTATGGCGCCTAGGCGCTGTCCCGATTTTGTGCGCGCGCGCCCGCAGCGCCTAGGCGCTAGTCTGACGCTGTTTTGGGTATTTAAGTTCGTTTTTGCTGATTTTAGGTCATTCTCTCCCAATTTCTTCCGCCCCCATTCTTTGAGGAGCTCGATTCTTGAGCCAAAACCTATTTCTTACCTATTTTAATACATTGAAGTTGATTTCTTGTTGATTTCTCTTGGATTTCACAACGGGCAACTAAGGTAAGTGCTCTAATTTGGGTTTAGGGTTTGTGTTGTTGATGTATTAGGTGAGATCTGAACTTTTTAGCATTTTCTTAGCTTGTTCTAGAATTCAATTCATCTCTAGCCTCGTTCTTAATGTCCAGCATGATTTTCTTTATGGTTGACACCCGTTTAGTTAATTGTGTGTTGGTTCGATTAAAAATCCATGACTTAGTGATCGCACTTCATGTTTTGAGTAATTAATTCTAGCATTCTGAATTAAATGTGGCCACATTTGTTTGGGTTGTTAATAAATTATAGAGATAGAATAAAATCGAGTCCCATTGATAGAGATTTCATCAATTGGCTCGTCGCATGAATACCCGTCGCTCGCGACTAATTCTAATTTAGGAGAGCGATCGCCCCTAAGTTAGAGTTATTAGCGAAGCATAGTCTAGAGCCGTCAACTCTTTTCTAGTTAATTGGGATTATTAGTTCTAATTAAAGCATGGGAGCACTTGTTTTGATTGGGTCTTTTAATGTGTGTGAGTGTTAACAAAAACCGGTTAAGTATCTTTTGTGTCTATGATCCGAACCACATCAACAATCAATCCCGACACTCAAATTAGGAGCACGTGTTCCGTTTATTTTTCTCGCATTTATTTTTCTCGCATTTTAGTTTAATTTTCCATTAGCTATTTTTTCTGTTTTAGTTTAATTTTCCGTTAGCATCTCCCCCTTTATTTTTCTGTCTTATTTTGAGTTTTATTAAAGGCAAGTAAAAATTAATTAAGAGAAAATAATTTAGGTTCCCTGTGGTTCGACACCCGACTACCACTAGCTGCAAAGCTCTGTAGTATCGGATTTATAAATGTTATTTTGGCGGGTCTCGACAACCCGAACATAGAGAATTTTATAAATTAAAAAATCTCTTGCCACAAATACAACAAATGTTTGTTGGTTCTTTCAAAAAAAAAAAAAAACAAATGTTTGTTGGTCGTAAAATTCCTTTCTTCTAGTTTAGCTACTGCAAAATTAAACCATTTCTTTTGTTGGTTTTCTTCCATTGTTGCTTTGTGCTTCCTATGAAGCCTGGCCACCACATCCTCCTCCAAATCCCATACCATGCTAAAAGGATTTTTTTTTTTTTTTTTTTGAGTTCAACACAACATTTGAGGGTGGGGCGGCTGGGGGATTCGACCACTTGGTCGAGGGTATATACTAAATCAGTTGAGCTATGCTCAGGTTGACCATGCTAAAAAGAAAATTGAATGCGACTTTTTTTTTTATATCCATGAGTGTCTGGGTCTGCTTACGTGCACCTCGACTAATCTCACGGGACAACCGTCTGGCCCTACAACATTTGGTCGTCAAGGAAACCCGTAGGAAATTAATTCCTAGGTAGGTGGTCACCAAGGATTGAACCCATTCCCTCTAGGAGGACTTTAATAGTCCCAAGGCCCTTCAAGACCACTAGGGCAACCCTTGATGGTTTTGAAATTCTTAAGATTTTCTTTTTGCAAAGACCAACCATGACTCTCCTTTAAAGGATTTTCTTCATGCAAATTCCAGCCACACCCTGCACCACCACAATCAATACTATCATCTTAGAGCACCACCGACTTAACATGTACTTTTAGGGTCAATAGGGTTGTCGTGGTTTCTAATATTTAGTGGTAAGTACCTATGATCAACATCCTTGCTTGAGCCCACTTGTAAGTACTAAGGTCGTTTTACCAAAGATGACAAGCCTTCAACAACATTTGCTAGGGTTGTCATGGTTTCTAATATTTAGTGGTAAGTACCTATGATGAACATCCTTGCTTGAGCCCACTTGTAAGTACTAAGGTCGTTTTACCAAAGATGACAAGCCTTCAACAACATTTGCTAGGGTTGTCATGGTTTCTAATATTTAGTGGTAAGTACCTATGATCAACATCCTTGCTTGAGCCCACTTGTTTGCTTGAGCCCACTTGTAAGTACTGAGGTCTTTTTACCAAACATGATAAGCCTTCAACAACACTTGCTTGTCGATGGTTTCTTCCTAAATAGCCAACGGCCATGAGTACAACTCTTATTCAAACTGTTTCACCATACCAAGCATATTTTGGACTTCCTCCCAAATATCAAGCAAGCATAGACCTTGACTGAATGAATTTCTGGTCATTTTTAGAACTCAAGGACACAGTTGTACAAGCTATAGAACAGATCATGTTCAAGTAAGGTGAAAGGTCGTATGAATTTCTGGTCATTAGCTCTCAGCTATGTTGAGAATCAGTTTTAAAATAAGTAATCATGCATTAACATCCTCTTTTACTATAACCACAACCATAATTGATGCCCAAATAGCCCTTTGATAGGATCATACTGATAGGTAGCAAGGCAAGAAATGGTGCATTCAAGGTACAAATGGCAACTTGTCGCTATAAAAGAAAGGTCTTATCTAGACTCTAGACTCTAAAGCAGTATCCCTCTAATCTTTTCCCAATGGAAACAACTCCCATTCATATATTGAGTCTTAATAATAATCTAACATTATCAATTGATGATTGTCCTATCCTCCTCACCATGAGTTCTATCATGTAGCTATGTCTAGGCTAAAATGGCTAAAGCGCTGCTAAGGGCAGTAAAATGTGGAGAACAATATTTATATTATCTACAGCAGCACACATTTGAATTGGTACTTAAGAGCTCTTGATTAATGATCATTATAATATTGCATAACCCTGTAATATCTCTTCCTACCCAAAGATGTTTGCTAGTGCAATATGTCCATCCCATGGATAATGTCTAAAGGCAAAATAACAATATATTTTGAATTAATGATAACTTTGATTACTTTACAGTCACCAAATAAACATAATCAGCAGATTTCCGGAGATATTTTTCAGTATATTTAAGCAGCAATTTAGTATAGAATAGAAAAATAGAAAATAACCTGCTTCCTTGATGCAGCTGCAGAGTTATCTATAGGCTCTTCTGATTTAACATCTGGATCAGCTTTAACATTATTTTTCCTTTTCGGTCCACCAGAATTAAGGTGTTCAAGTGATGGTCGAAGTTGCACAACTGCATGTACAGGATTCAGGTGTAGCTGCAATATAACCCATGGACACACTAGCAATGGTTATTTATTTTTTAAACCAAATAGAAACAAACAAGTCTTTGTGCTAGAATTCAACAAAAATTTGGCCAATCATAATATAAATTAGGGGAATACATAGGAGCGTATAATCTTCTTGCGTTCATTCTAATTACAGATACAAGTTTAGTTTGTGTTCTCAACCCAAAGGATACTATCACAGGAACAGAGTGAAATAACATAGAAGCATAACTTTTTATGCTTCAGTACAAGTATAACGTATGAAGTGATGTTCATCAAAGTTATAGATAACAATCAGTGTCATCCTATAATAAACTACAGAAGACTTCAAAATACAAAAGCAACTACCCCCCATTTCACATTTTCCATTTACCAATTAGATTAGGTTAACATCTTCCTGAGATCACACTGATAGTTATTTTTATTTTTTTTTTATAAGAGACAATTTCATTGATGTATGAAATTTACAAAAAGGATATAAAATTCAAGGTGTTACAAAAGGCTTTCCCAAACAGATAAAAGGGAAGCGTAACTAAAGGAAAAGAAGGAAAAACAAAGTTTACACCAAGATATAGCATTGTAAACAACAAGGTCAAAGAGTTGGTCAAAAGATTGTTCCTTCCCAATAAAAGTGCGTTGATTTCTTTCTTTCCACAGAACCCATATTAGGTCCCTAATAATGCGTGATCATAATGTAGCTTTAACCTTCTTGAAGGGGTGACCAGAAAGAACCATAGGGAGAAGAGACGAAATGTCCGAAGGAGTGGTTAAGTGCCATCCAAAAGAGTTGATAATTCTGTTCCAAAAGAGCCTAGCAAATGGACAGTGGATGAATAGATGGTTCTGGGTTTCTTCATCCTGTCTACATAAAGAGCATATGTTGGGAGACAAGGCAATCTGAGGCATACGTCTTTGTAGACACTGATAGTTATTTTAAACGGTGGTTGAATGTAAAAGAGGATAAATCAATTCCTTCAAATAAAAGGGCACTTGTTTCCTGGGTCTTGCAATTTCTCACTTACAATTGAATGTGCATAAGCTAACATGCGAACTTCAGCATTAACACTATAGAGAAGCTAGAAATTGGGTACTCTAGGAATGTTTTCAATAAAATCACCAGTCAGAGAGCTAGTAGCAGGCACCTTCCCTTCCTAAATCATTTGTGTTAGCTTTGTGGAAATCAAACCAAGAAAGGGAAATATTTTTCTTAGTTGATCTTCTTGGAAAGTCTAAATATGGTAGATATAATTATAAGAAAATGTCCATTTTGGTCTTTAAATCCGAGCTGCTGCATATTGTGCCTAAATGCAAGGGAGGATCTTCGAATTTTTTTTCTCATTGCTTCTACAGTAGGAATATTTGAGAGTGGTTGCTGCAAGGCTTTAGATGTTTGTGGGTTTTCAATTGGAAAGTTTATTTTTTTTAATAAGGAACCAAGCTTTTATTGGGTAAGAAAAGAATACAAGAGAATACAGAAAAACAGCTCACAAAAAAAGAGAAGTCGAATATAAAAAATAATAATAATTAAAAAAATGCTTCAATGAAGCAAATAAGACCTAAAGGGTAATTACAAAAGTTCTTATACACCAAGACTCAAAGAGAGGTATTAAACCTAATAAGGGGCCAAACCTCCTCCCAAGAACTCTCAAGCCCTCTAAAAATTCTATTGTTTCTCTCAAGCCAAAGACCCCATAAAACCGCACAAAAGCCGGCAGCCAGAGAAAACAACCCTTTCCACGAAAGGGCAGATGCAAAAGCGCCTCCTCCACAATAGATCTGCAACCACTAGATCAAGCTAAACAAACTTCGAAAGTATGAAGAAAATAAAAGTCCACAACTGAGGAAGCAAATCGAGAACTTTCGTTGCCTTTCTACAAAGAATACAACACTGCAGCCTAACCATAAAGGATGACTTCCTCAATGAGATCTTTTTTTTTTTTTTTGATAAGAAACAATTTCATTAATAGTATGAAATTACAAGAGGAGGGGAGAACCCCCATCAAAGTTACAAAAAGGCCTTTCCAATTGGAAAAGAGGGTAGTATAGCTATAATGATGGAAAAGTGGAGAACATTTGCACCAAGCCACTACCATGTCGACAATAGACTCAAAAAAATCTAGAATAAGAGGATTCCTTCCCTTGGAAGATCTAGAGTATAGATCTAGAGTATTAACTCTACCGTGGAGAACCTGTCAAACACAAATTTTGACCTTCTTGGAAATTTTAATATTTCACGACGACGAAAAAGTGGGCTGGCTGGGAAGGGAAAGGGAAAGGTTCACTAAACAGCAAAAAAAAAGTATTTGCAAGAAAACCCCGTTGCAGGATCAGGGCCCCACAAACGGGAATCCTTTCTCCCCGGTGTAATAGAAAAGTACCCAAGCAAAGACAACAAGGCCATAATATCCGTTGTTTTCCTATCGAATAAATGACGACATAACCCGAGATTACATATCTTTTCCAACTCCTTTGCAATCATAGTTTTAAGAAGACAAGAAATTATCGATATATATGGTCAAGTCAATTTTGTGGGGGTATTTAGTTGGAAATGAATCGACATTTATTTGAAGACATAGAAGCTCCTTAGGCAAATGAATGTGATATGTCTAAAGTGTTTTGTAATTATTCTTCTTCTAATATTAATTCTTATTGGAAAGCTTTTGAGTTGTCGGGTTTGGCTTCAGGGTGGGGTGGGGAGTATTGTGTTTGTAATTAATTTTCTTACGTTGGGTGGTTTAGATTATTTATGGAGTCATGGTTATCCAACTTCTCAAATATCATTCTTTTTTATATCGGTGAGCGTCTAGGCCAACTTGCACACCTCAACTATTCTCTTGTCTGACTCTACTACATTTAGTTGCCGATAAAACTCATACTATATTAAATCTTAAGTAGGGTCATAATCGCTTGAACTCATTCCCTCTAAACCCTTTCATTATTTACATCGGCCCTTCCTTACTAACCCTTTTGGTGGTTCTTTGTAAACAAAAAACAAAAACAATGGAAAGTAGTGTTTCTTTGTGAACAAACAAATAAAAACAAAACAAAATCAATATAAGCAAATGAACAAACAAGACGTTTCTTCGGATGTGATGATTGATGAATGGATAATTTAATAGATATAGAGATAATTGAATCATGTCATTAATTCTCAATGAAAGCTCGGTACATTTTCAAAAAAAAAATTGAACCATGTCATTAAGAATAAACCAAGTACCAAAACAACAAACAAACAAACAAAAGGCCCATCAACTACAATAAATTCAATGTCAAAAAAAGAGTGAAGTTCAGAAGATGTGAGATAAAGAAGCAACCTTATTACCCGTAAGCAGCCCAACAGCATAGGTAGTTGCTGGAGGCAGTTGCCATGAAGATGTCAAAGTCTGAACCAAAAACAAGCTTTTGTTGGTATCCACTAAAATACAGTGCCAATAACTCAATCCTCAGTTGAATATAGTACATGAGAGAAATAACTCTATTACCAGGTGAAACATAATTCATCAAGGGAACTTAGATGCAACTAGAAACTATTGCCAAATTCGGTTTAATAAAACTAGCACTTTTTATCTTTTGGAAAAGTTCTAAAGAATGTAAGTTTAATCATACAAGTGACTACCAGTACCAGTAAACTAATAAATCCCCAAATACCATAAGAGAAGATACCTGCTTCTTCATTAGCAAATTGTCCTCAGCTTTCCTGTCATAGTTATTGGATTCAATGTCAACATTCAGATCGACTTCCACTTCTCCACTGCTAGGTTTAACTCTTACCTGTTAAAACTAAAAGAGTATAGTTCAAATTCTTCCAGAACAAAAAGGAATTAAAGAAAATGCTCACCTCTTCACATCGCCCCTCAAATTCATAGGGCCTCCAGCGTGGCCTCAGAGGATATTGCAATACATATAACTGGAAATAGACGACTGTCAAGTTAGAATTTCAAAACGAACTAAATGTAAAGAAAGAAAAAAGAATGGAATTACAAAAGCAACGAAAACTAACTTTCGTATTGATATCAGCTGAAGGGGTGAATAGAACATCGATTTCACGAACCAACATATCTTCTTCAGAAGCATCCTCTTCCATTGGATCATCATCCACCATTGTCTCCTCCTCTTCGGCTTCTGACTTAGTTTCAACATCCATTTTAGCAACTCCATTAGGAAGCGAGTGTTCAAGTTTAGGTTTCACTTCAACTTCTTCATCTTCTTCCTTCTTCTCCCCAATAAGAGCATCCGGCTCTGCAAGTTCCGGCTTCGAAACGGGAGGTAGAGGCTCCGGCTTCGTTGGCGGCTGTTGGGGCTCCGATTTCTGAACTGCTCCCGGTTTCGGTTTGGGCTTGAATTTGGAGGTCTTAGGTGCGAATCTGGAGGTTCGTGATGGTACCTGACTCGGTTCGTCTAGGTCGTCCAGGTCCATCTTGAAGGTTTAAGCGCAATGGAGAGTGAGAAGCTTCTGCAACTTGCAACTGTTGAAGTTCTCGGATTCGAAAGAGCTGATGAAGAGAAGAAGGCGAGGTTTTTTCTTCTGATATGTTAACCAGCAACTGCTCCGGCAAAGAAGAAGAGAATAACTTGTTCTGCAGCCCCTGTAATTTTTTCCCTAAACTTTTTTAGGTTTATTTCAGTTTTTTTAAATGTGTATTTTATTTTAATTTATTTTATCGTTAAACAACATTTTGTTTAGAGATGTTTAAAAACAATATCTTTAAATGTAAAATTTTATTTTTTTCAAACGTATTTTAATTAATGGTCAATCACTTCAACTTTAATATGTAAATTGAGCTAGGTTGGATTTAGTTTAAATGCAAACTTTTATACTTAATAATTAACCATTTTTAAAAAGAAAAAAAAATATATATATATATATATATATATATTTTGAAAGTGTTGTCAATATTTAGTTAGAATAATGGCATATTCTTTAGGAATACCTATTCTTTAGCATATTTCATTTTATTCAGTTTCAGTTACTAAGCTCAAGGTGAGATGTTATTTTTCTTCAATTGTATGGTGGTTGCTATTTATGGGTCTAATTTTGATTCATTTAAATACAACAGGTATAATCAATAAAACATATATCAGTTGTGCCAATTTTTGTGTTCTCAACATTTGGTATCAGAGCCCTATTGGGTCTGTTTTTCAAAGCAGCAGTCTTTGAAATTTTGCAGCAACAATCTTCGGGGTTTTTTTTTTGCAGCAGCAAAGAAAGAAAAAGAAAAAAGGAAGACCATGGAAGGAAATAAAAATGAAGGAAGTTTTATACAACCGGCAATTCCACGCTCGATGGTCACTATGATCATTGGAGCATGTTGATGGAGAGTTTCCTTCGATCTAAGGAATATTGGGAGTTGGTGGAACCCGGATATGTTGAATCAGTTATCGGGTCGTTGCAAACTGAATCTGAGCGAAAGAAAAATGACGAGATGAAGTTAACAGACTTGAAAGTAAAAAATTATCTCTTCCAAGCCATTGATCGCACAGTTCTCGAAACCATTCTTAAGAAGAATACTGGCAAAGAAATATGGGATGCCATGAAGAAAAAGTTTGAAGGAAATGCAAGGGTCAAGAAGTCTCACCTTCAAGCTCTTCGTAGAGAATTTGAAATTCTTGAGATGAAGTTCGATGAAGGAGTGACAGAGTATTTCTCCAGGGTAATGACAGTGGCAAATAAGATGCGAATTTATGGAGAAGATATGCAAGATGTGAAAATGGTTGAGAAAATTCTACGCTCTTTGACGAAAAAGTTTAATTACATTGTTTGTTCTATTGAAGAGTCAAAAGATACAGATACTCTCACTGTTGACGAGCTACAAAGCTTCTTAATAGTACACGAACAAAAGTTTCAACGACGAAGTGGAGAAGAGCAAGCCTTGAAGGTGACAAATGATGAAGGAAGAGGTCGTGGTAGTGGTAACTATAGAGGAAGAGGAAGAGGAAGAGGAAAGGGTCGAGGATATTTCAACAAAACAAATGTGCAGTGTTATCGATGCCAAAAATTTGGACATTTTCAATATGAATGTTCTGAAAATAAAGAAGCAAATTATGCCGAATTCGATGAGGAAGAAGAAATGCTTCTGATGTCTTATGTGGAATTGAATGGAGTTAAAAGAGAAGATACATGGTTTCTAGATTCTGGGTGTTCTAATCATATGTGTGGTGATCGATCTATGTTTAGTGAGCTCAATGAAGATCTTCGACATTCAGTGAAATTAGGAAACAACACTAAAATGAATGTGTTGGGCAAAGGAAATGTAAAGTTGTTGTTAAATGGAATTAATCATGTGGTCACTGAGGTATATTACATTCCCGAATTAAGCAGCAATCTTTTGAGTATAGGGCAATTGCAGGAAAGAGGCTTGACTATTTTGATTAAAGGAGGGGAGTGCAAAATATTTCATCCAAAGAAGGGTCTCATTATTCAAACAAAAATGAGCAACAACCGGAGGTTTACTTTGCTAACTCAAACTCAAATTTCTTCTCAAGCACAATTTGGTCAGTGTCTTCAAACAAAAGCTGAAAACTTGTCTCATCTTTGGCATCGATGGTATGGGCATTTGAGTTATAAAGGTTTGAGAACCTTACAGTATAAAAAGATGGTATACGGGCTTCCTCAATTTTCTGCCTCAGATACCACATGCACGAATTGTATCAAAGAGAAACAACATCGAGACCCCTTTCCAAAAAGGAGCACTTGGAGAGCAACACAAAAGCTGGAACTTATTCATGCACATATTTGTGGTCTGATTACTCCTACATCTAATAGCAACAAGAGGTACATTTTGTTATTTATTGATGATTAGAGCAGAAAAGCATGGGTATATTTTTTGGTAGAGAAATCAGAGTCTTTTAATTCCTTCAAATATTTTAAGTTTATGGTTTGAGAAAGAAACTGAGTTGCATATTAAGAGTTTACGCACCGATAGAGGAGGACAATTTAATTCAGTTGAGTTTAGTGATTTTTGCAAAGAAAGAGGGATCAAAAGACAGTTAACTACCGTTTATACTCCGCAACAAAATGGTGTAGCGGAGAGAAAAAATAGAACCATAATGAACATGGTTCGTTCAATGCTATTAGAGAAGAACATACCCAAAAAAATTTGGCCGGGGCAGTAAATTGGACTGTCTATGTCTTAAATAGATGTCCTACGTTGGCAGTCAAAGATATCACACCAGAGGAGGCTTGGAGTGGGATAAAGCCTTCAATAGATCATTTTTGGGTTTTTGGTTGCATAACACATGCGCATGTTCCAGATGCAAAAAGAGTCAAACTAGACAATAAAAGCATCTCTTGTGTGCTAATTGGAGTTAGTGAGGAGTCAAAAAGTTACAGACTATATGATCCAATTAGTAAAAAAGGTTTTTGTCAGTAGAGATGTATTTTTTGAAGAAGAAAAACAATGGGATTGGGATGTAAAGCAGATACAAACAGTACACCTAGATTTAGGTGATGGTGATGATGCAATTGAATAAGAGGTGAGTGATAATGAAAATGAACTTAATAGGGATGAAGAGATTAGAGAAGAGGGAGTGAGTGAGAAAGACTATGTTTTTAGCGAAGGTGAACAAGGCGTGAGGCAATCTCGTGAAAGGCATATTCCTACATGGATGGGTGATTATGTTAGTGGAGAAGGTCTATCAGAAGATGAAGCTCATTTGGCACTAGGGGTATCAACCGATCCATTGTATTTTGAGGATGCTGTACAAAATGAAAATTGGAGATTGGCCATGGAAGATGAAATAAAATCCATCGAGAAGAACAAAACATGAAAACTCGTTGAACTTCCGATTGAAGCTAAAAATATTGGAGTAAAATGGGTTTATAAAACCAAATACAACGAACATGGAAAAATTGATAAGTATAAGGCTCGGTTGGTTGCTAAGGGCTACTCTCAACAACATGGAATAGACTACACAGAAGTCTTTGCACCGGTGGCCAGAATGGATACGGTAAGAATGATTATTGCTTTAGCTGCACAAAAGGATTGGAAGATTTTTCAGCTTGATGTTAAGTCATCTTTTCTCCATGGTGAGTTAAATGAAGATGTTTATGTAGAACAACCAAAAGGGTATCAAAAGAAGGGAAATGAACACTTAGTTTACAAATTACACAAAGCTTTATATGGTTTAAAACAAGCTCCACGAGCTTGGTTTAGTCGGATTGAAGCACATTTCATTAATGAAGGGTTTCAAAGGTGCAACAGTGAGCAAACATTATTCACTAAGAGAAATGTAGAAGAAAAAATTATCATTGTAAGTGTGTACGTTGATGATTTAATTTTTACCGGTGATGGTGAAGTTATGATGATTGAATTTAAGAATTCAATGCTGTGAGAATTTGATATGACCGACTTGGGTAAAATGAGTTTTTTTCTTGGGATTGAGGTTTTGCAAAAGTCGGATGGCATTTTTATATGTAAAAAAAAATATGCATCAGAAGTTTTAAAAAGGTTTGGTATGCTGGAAAGTAATCTTGTGAGCAGTTCAATAGTTCCTGGATTCAAATTGAGTAAAGATGGAACTGGAGTCCATGTTGATGATACATATTACAAGCAATTAGTGGGAAGTTTAATGTATCTCACTGCCACAAGACCCGACATGATGTTTGCTACTTGTCTTATAAGTAGATACATGGCGAAACCAACCGAAGTTCATCTACAAGCAGCTAAAAGAATACTTCGATACTTAAAAGGAACTGTGAGCTATGGAATTCATAACAAGAAAGGAGGAAATGGTGGATTGTTGGCATATACAGATAGTGACTATGCTGGAGATATGGAAGACCGAAAAAGTACATCTGGGTATGTGTTCTTAATGAGTTCAGGTGTTGTCTCGTGGTGTTCAAAAAAGCAGCCTATTGTTACTCTATCAACCACAGAAGCCGAGTTTGTTGCTGCTACAGTTTGTGCTTGTCAAAGAGTTTGGGTGAAGAGAATTTTGAAGGAGCTAGGGTATTCTAATGAAGAATTGTACTACTATATTGTGTGACAATAGTTCAACCATCAAGCTTTCAAAAAATCCAGTTTTGCATGGTAGAAGCAAACATATTGATGTGAGATTTCATTTTCTAAGAAATCTTACCAAGGATGGTGTAGTTGAATTGGTTCATTGTGGAAGTCAAGATCAAGTGGCAGACATTATGACCAAACCTTTAAAGCTGGAAGTCTTTCAGAAGCTTCGAAGGTTGTTGGGAGTATGTGAGATTTGTGATAAAAACTAATTGTCTTTGTTAAGAACATTTAGTTTAAGGGAGGGAATGAAAGGGTTGTCAATATTTAGTTAGAATAATGGCATATTCTTTAGGAATACCTATTCTTTAGCATATTTCATTTTATTCAGTTTCAGTTAATAAGCTCAAGGTGAGATGCTATTTTTCCTCAATTGTATGGTGGTTGCTATTTATGGGTCTAATTTTGATTCATTTAAATACAACAGGTATAATCAATAAAACATATATCAGTTGTGCCAATTTTTGTGTTCTCAACATATATATATATATTATTTAATTAAAAAAAAAAAGTACAACAATTCTCTACCGGTATGGGATGGGAAATAGAGATGTCCATTTAACATGTGGAGAATTTCTGTTTGCTAGGTGAATGAGACGGGGACGAGGATCGTTTTTGCCGGATTTGCTAAACGAGATTACTCATCCTCACCCCAAATGATTTTATATATATATATATATATATATAGGAAAATTGTAACCTATGTGAATTTAGAGTAAAATAATTAAAATATAGCACTTTTTTTTTTAAAAAAATATAGATATGACAATTTTTATCACTGGTAGTATGGTCTATCGTCGATAGTAGTCTATCACCTCAGTTTTTTATAGATTTTTTTCAGTGACTATCACTGATAGTAGTTTATAACCGTTAACAGTCTATCAGTGATAGTCTTCTATCATTGATATACTTCTACATGTGATAGAAGTCTATCACTGATAATCTATCATTGATTCTTCAAGAAAAGTTATTTGAATAAATAGTTTATTGATATTATCACTAATAGAAAAGAGTACTATCGTTGATAGAATACTATTACTGATAGAAATAGTACTCTCGCTAATAGAATACTATCACTGATAATACTCTTCCGATTTTAAATGGAGCTAAAGAGAGTGATTGAAAGTAAAAATATATATAACATTTTATTACATATAATATCAATAAGTTATCACTGATAGCACTATATCAGCGATAGTATTCTATCGCTGATAGTACTCTTCCGTTTTTACAAAGTAATGTCATTTTTATTCTGAAGTTTACGAAAAGAAAAATTATTTTATAGCATTCTATCACTGATAGTATCAATAAACTATCATTGATAGCTTTCTATCAACGATAGTATTCTATCACTGATAACATTCTATCAACGATAATATTCTATCACTAATAGTACTTTTCCGTTTTTATCAAGTAATGCAATTTTTATTCTGAAGTTTACGAAAAGAAAAATTATTTATTGCATTCTATCATTGATAGTATTCTATCACTAGTAAGATTCTATCGCTGATAGAATCTATCACTGATAGTACTCTATCAGCGATAAAATCTATCATTGATAGAATCTATCATAATCTATCAGCGATAGAATTCTGGGTTGGGGAAGGAGAAGAGACGCTGAAGAAGAGGAAACGGAAGTTTAGGTGAAGAAATGAATTGGGGTCTCTTGGTTTTTCTAATTGGGTTTAATGTATGGGCTTTTTGGTAATTTAAATGGGTAAGCCTTCTTATTTTGCTATATTTGCAATTCTTTTAATTTTTTGCTATATTTGCTAATACTTTGGGCCTGATTGCTATCTATGCAATCAGCCCTATAGGAAAATTGTAACCTATGTGAATTTAGAGTAAAATAATTAAAATATAGCACTTTTTTTTAAAAAAATATAGATATGACAATTTTTATCACTGGTAGTATGGTCTATCGTCGATAGTAGTCTATCACCTCAGTTTTTTATAGATTTTTTTCAGTGACTATCACTGATAGTAGTCTATCGGTGATAGTTATATATCAACGATATCAGTTTATCAGTGATAGTCACTGATTTGTTGTCATATTTGCAAAATATTTTAAATTTTGTTAATTTAACATTATTTTGAGTTTGATTGTTGTTTATGCAACTAACCCTATATATATATATATATACTCAACTTAATAAATTGAAGACATTTTTTACATTTGAGATTGTGATTATGGTTGATGACTTGATTGTAATAACTCTATGTTGTTAGTATTTAAAATTAAAGACATTTTTTTTCATTATTAATATATTTTTTTTTATTATGATATTTTATAATTCTTGAACTTTTAGAAATTATGGTGCCTATAATGTTGAAAAATGTTTTTATTAAGATTTAAATTATTCAATTTTAAACTTATAGCATTCACAAGAAGAAAAAAAATTGGTTGAGAATAAATTAATTTTTTTTTTAATAATAAACGGAAAATATTAACAGCGGGGAAAATTCGATCCATGCGAATTACCCACGAAAAAATTTCGCCCTGTTACCCACAATCAAAGGTGAAAATATTCGTCGATATGTTGATATATTCGTAAATCGAAGGGTTCGATATAAATATTAAGGGTTAATGGATATCTTTTATAAATACATGTAAAACATAAAAAAAAAAAAAAAAAAAATATCATCTATTAATTTTAATATAAATATAAATATTAATAACAAGATTTATAACTTAGAATTAAAATGAAATTAATTATTAATTTTTTTTTTTATTTTTTTTTTTAAATTGATTTACATAATTATTCGTATATTTCACCAATATATCCATGGATATATTCGTAAAATTGAACTATCGCCTACCGATATCGATATCGATATCAATATTTTCGTCATTCCTACAATTAAAAGAAAAATTTACATTAAATTTACAGAAATGGATAATGGAATGGGAAGGAGAGATAGGGGCGGGGACTATCACGATCGTGTCCCCCTACATGCACGATGCACCTTTCTACTTTTGTTCCCTAAACTGGTGGAAGTAATATTTAGTATTGAACCATTTTATTTTAGGTTTGTATTTATGTATGTGTTTTTTTTTCTTCTTTCTCTTACCGTTTTAAAAATGTTATTAAAAAACAAAGTCAAAATTTAAAACACGAATTAAAAAAATTGAAATTTTGTTTTTTTTTTTAAAAAAAATTGTCTAAGAATTCTCATAGGTAGAGATGTCAACGGGACGAGTTCGGGTAATGTCTTCCTCACTCTTGTTCCCGCAAAATTTCCTATTTTATTTCACGAGAACGAAATGAATATTCTCGACGGATAATTTTCTTTTAATTTATTTTTAACCATTTTTTTTTTTAAATTTTGTTATTTGTTAAATTAATTAATATTATAATTATATTTGGAAAATTGTAACATATGTCAATTTAGAATAAGATAAGTAAAAATATAGCATGCTTTTTTAAAATTTTGCGGATATGGCAATTTATATCGCTGATATCTTATGACTGATAGAAGTCTATCGCTGATCATCTCAGCTTTTTATAGATTTTTGTCAGTGATAATAGTCTATGACTGATAGAAGTCTATCAGTGATATGATAAAGTATATGAGTGATAAAAACGATTTTTTTTTTGTCATATTTGCAAAACATTTTAAAGTTTGCTAAATTTACAATTAGTTTGGGCTTGCTATTTGTGCAACCAACCCATTATATTTTAACAACTTCATTGTTAAGATGAGATTATTATAGTTGGATCAGTTATTGATATATATATATATATATATATATATATATATATATATATATATATATTATACGGGGATTATCCATCCTCACCCCGTTTAGCTGGCTAAAAAAAATTATGCTCCCTACCTCATTCTCCGTATAATCAGGGATTCCTCTTCGGACCGAGCTAAATGGACATCTCTACTCATATGTTTGCAAAACAAAAAAAAGTGAAACACACTATAAGAACTCGAGAAGAGGTGGCAAACAAATAAAACTAAAAATGGAATGGTTATCAAACACATGTCTCTTAATGTTAGATTGTAATAATTTAGTTCATGTACTTTGAAAGAGCAGATGAAGAAGGCGAGTTTTTTGTAAAATCAACGAGGTTAACCAGCAACGGCCCCGACAAAGAAGAAGAAGAACTTGTTCTGTCGTCTTTGTAATTTTTTCCCTAAACTTTTTTTTAGGTTTATTTCAGTTTTTTAAATATATATATATAAATTTGACTTATTTTTTTTGACAACATGTGGGGTGGGATCGAACCCATAACCTCTTGATCACTAGTCAATATAATATGACGGTTGAGCTACGTTGATATTGACATTTTTTTTTTTTTTTTTTTTATTTATTGTTAAACAACATTTTGTTTAGAGATGTATTAAAAAAACATATCTTTAAATGTAAACTTTTATGTTTAAGAACTAACCATTTCAATAAAATTTCTAAATATAAATATATTATTTAATTAAAATTAAAAAAATAAAAAGTATAGAGGTCTATTTAACCGTTTGCCTCCATCAAGGCGGAGAATTCTTCTGTGAAGATCATTTTTGTCTCGTTTGCTAAACAAGATTACTCGTCCCGCTACAGATGATGTTTTTTATTTTTTATATATATATAAAAGTTAGAATATAGTTGATGACTTTTTTTTTTTTTTTTTTTTTTTTTTTTTTTTTTTTTTTTTTTTTTTTGATAGCAATATAGTTGATGACTTGTAATATTTAAGTTAGACTTAGTATTTAAAATTAAATATTTATTATTATTATTTTTTACATAGAAAATGAGAGATTGAACCTAAAATCTCTTAGTCACTCGAAGATATATATCATTGAGTTATGCTATTGTTGGCATTAAATACTTTTTTTTTACTTTTGAGAGTTCATTGTTAATATTTTAGTTTTTATTATGATATTTTATAATGGGCTGGTTGCACAAATAGCAATCAGGCCCAAACTAATTGCAAATTTAGTAAACTTTAAAATGTTTTGCAAATATGACAAAAAAACCCGTTTCTATCACTGATAGACTTTATTATATCACTGATAGACTTCTATCAGTGATAGACTATTATCTCTGATAGACTATTATCACTGACAAAAATCTATAAAAAGCTGAGGTGATCAGCGATAGACTTCTATCAGTCATAAGATATCAGCGATAGAAATTGCTATATCCGCAAAATTTTTAAAAACATGCTATATTTGCAAACAATAAGTCTTAAATGGTCATTTACTACGATTTCCCTTTTATAATTGAGATATATTATAATTCTTAAACTTTTATAAATTATGGTAGCTATAATGTTAAAAATTATAATTCTCGATCCAGTGAATTACTTACGAAAAATTTGTTATCTGCAAAATTAAACGGATAATTTTACAAAAATGGATAATAGAATGGGAAGCACTCAGCCCTACTATGTGAACATCTCTAACGGGAAAGTGCTATCACGACTATGTCCGCTCCATGCTCATCTCTAATTTTGTTCTCTAAACTTGTTGAAGTAAGATGTGGTATCCGTGTTTGAACCATTTTATTTTTGGTTTGTGTTTTAAAAATTTTAGTTTATGATTATTACATTTACCTATGTGTTTTTTTTTTCTTTTTTGCTTTCTCTTCTAGTTTTAAAAAGGTTATTAAAAAACAAAGTCAAAATTTAAAACACAAATAATAAAAAAAAAGTTTTGAAATTTTGTTTTTTTGAATTTGTGTAACAATTCTCATATGTAGATGTCAACCCGATGGGATCAAGTAATGCCTTTCTTGCTTCTGTCCCTGCAAAATGTTCCGTTTAATTTTGCAGGATGAAACGAGTATTCTCTACAGGTGATCGTTAAGACATACATATGCCCGCTGAGCTATGCTCGCTTTGGCTTATTTTGTTATTTGTTAAGTAATAAGATGTGGTTATTTTTTAGACAGGGAAATTATATATATACGGACAGAGCGAGTATGCTATTACCCCACCTCGTTTAAGCAAAAAAAAAAATCTCACTCCCTGTCCTATTTCCCGTTAATCGGAGATTCCTGTCTCGTTCGGGACAAACTAAATAGACATCTCTACTCATATGTTTGCAAGACTAGTGAAACACACCATAGAACTTGAGAGGAAGTGGCAAACGAATTAAAAACATAAAACTAAAAATGGAATGGTTACCAAACACAACATTAGTCTCTTAGGAGACGTTTGACCCAAGGAGTTGCACGAAGTTGAAGTTGTTTAGTCTAGGGAGTTATGATTTCTGAAGTATGTGTGTTTGGGACAAAAAGTTATTTAGTTTGAAGTTCTAAAGTTTGTGGTGTGTTTGAGACAGAAAGTTGTTGAACCTGAAGTTCTGAAGTCTAAATTTATTTAAGTTGTTTTCTTATACACAATTTTTTTCTACATAGTTTCAAAATTTCATTATTAAGGACTTTTTTTTCATTTCAATAAATTCAAAAAATGAGATTTTTTATTTTTATTTTATCTATCTTTACAAATTTCTTGATAGACAACAAAAAATAATTTTAAGCACAATAGCTTATTTTTTCACATTGATTATAATATATATATATATATATATATATATATATATATATGAATTATAAGATTTCATTAATGTATGTACATTTTACAAACTTTTTTAAAGAAAAAAACAACAACACATAAATATAGTTTTATCCTGACCCATGTGTCAAACAAATCTTTCTCGGTCTCCACCCTCTTAAACTTATTATTCCATTTCAATCTACTACACTCGGAAATCAACATCTCAACGACGATTTATTTTAGCTACTTTTGTACAACTTTTTCTATAATTTTTCATATTTTCATGGTTAAGACTTCTTACAATAAATTTTAAAAATGTGATTTTTGCCTTTTATTTTACGTATCCTTCACAATTTTTTTTTTTTTGAAGATAACAAAAATAATTTTGACCAAAATACTTCATATTATTTTTTCAATATCACTCACATTAACTATTCATTTTATTTGATAATTTTGAAATAAAAGAGAATCGTATAATAGTACGTTAAATATTACGTGTGAATTTAAAAGACTTTAATCCATTAACTTAAACGGATCTAAATAAGTTGATGTTTTTATTTCTCTTGTAACAATACTATCTTTTGAATTTGGTTTAAGTACAACTTTTGATTGAACAACCTAATTTATATTTAAAATAATAAAAATAGGTTGAATTGCATTTTTCGTCTTTTCAGACATTTTGTTTAAATTACGTTTTTTTAAATAATTTAAAATATCGTGAGAGGGAGAAAGAGGAAGAGAGAGAAATGCGTTGTCTTTACAAATGAGACAGATTAGTAACTTTTTTTTTTTTTTTTTTTGACAACATGTTGGAGTGGGGGAAAGGTCACTAGGTTATATATCATATCGATGAGCTATGCTCTTGTTAGTAGACAGACTAATAACTACTATTAAAGTTGGGAGTTCATATTTTTTATCCGAGTTCAACAAGTCTGTGGGCCAGACAGAGAGTTAACTTCTCTCCCAACTCCTTTCCAACAGATACAGAGGCCAAACACCCAATAACTTCAACTAAGAGCTAAAAGTTCTTAGTTATAAACTATTATTAATTAATTTAGGAACATGTTTTACGTTATAAAATTTGTATAATTATTATTTTATGATATCATATAATTTATTATATATTATATCATCTTTAACAAAAAAAAAATGAATTGAGTTTATAACAAGATGCGCTATAATTTTATTAAAGTTGTTTTTATCTTTTTAAATATATTTTTGTGCTTTAAAATTTTAAATTCAAAATTATCAGCATAAAAAAAATTGTTTTTAGCCTTTCCACTATTTGGATCACACCAGTCGAAAACAATTTTAAGAAAAATAATCCAGATTGCATATCAAACATATTCGCTCAACTCAATGAATCTGAAAACATAAAACTGAGTTCGGATTATATGTCCCAAAATATGTCCTTATTTTATCTTTTACATAAAACTCTAAGTAAAAACAAAATATTTTAAAAAGTTCATCAATCAAAATAAATAAGTTGTCACATATGAACTCATATTGATTGCAATACTGAAATGAAATATTAATACTTTCCTCTTCCATTTGTGTCATTTTCAAAATTGAATGCAATTATTTGATTTTAAGGAACACACTTTGCATTTGGCCTTCTCATCCTTATCCCATATTTGCAAAGTAAAAGCTTAAGATGCATATGTAGCTGTACCTCATTCATAAAAGCTTATTGATTCTTGCCATACACATGTTTTATGAGAAAATATCAGTTGATAGAGATAGTATCCCATGAGACCAAGAAGTTCATTTTAATAAATAATAAAAAAAAAAAAAAATCAAATCGAGCATAACTTAATTGACATAAATTAAATGCATTTAAAAAAACAAAAGGTGATAAATTGTCTAACACTAGAATCATCCACTTAATTAAGATTTTTAGCATGAAATATTAATTTACATTAGTCACTTTAAGGCTAAATTTGTGAGTGTTTTTAAATGCTAAAAAATAAGCTAGTTCAAATCTCTATTTTTAGCTATAATTTTGAAGGTACTTTATACCAAAAGGAAAATGTCACAAATAGTTAAAAGTGTATTTTACAAATAAGGTTTTTTTTTTTAAGATTCACAAAACACTTTTACCACTAGTCATGCATCATGTTAGTCAAATATGACAAATTCTTGTTTATTGTTACCAAGAAAGTTTCTCTTACCAATCTCTTTTTATCCATGCAATATATATATATATATATATATATATATATATATTTTTTTTTCACAACATGTTGAGATGAGGGATTGAACCTAAAATCTCATGGTCACTAGACAATATATCATGTCATTGAGCTATGCTAGCCTTATGTACACATGTTGTCCAACACATTCCATCTTTTTTCATTGTCCACCGTGCACACATGTTCTCTAACATAATTCATATTTTTTTAAAAAAGATTAAATTATACTAAACATCTATGAAAACTTCACATGTAATCAAAGTGAGCATAACTCTGATAATTAACGTTTACTACTTCACATGTGGTTGGAGGTTCAATTCTTATCTTGTAGTCAACAAGAGCATAGCTCAATGACATGATGTATCACGAGGCATAAAAGAAGCATTTTCTACGGGATCCCAAAACTACCCGCCACTCCGACCCAATTCATGATGAGCCCACCAACTTCTTAGCAAGATGCCTACGGTTAAAAAGTATCGACATATCAAGATCCAAATTTGAATTGGTTCCTAGTCCGGATCAGAGACCACTATGTTCGCGCTGACAGGTCCAACAAAGAAACGAAGTAGTGGTCTCTTTCTCTCCATTACGAACGACACGCTTCGCATCCTCCCTCCCCGCGTCCACTAGCCCTCCTGTCCAAAGCGAAGAGAAGGCGAAAAAGCGTCGCCGAAGAAATGTCTAGTGACTATGAGGTTCTAGGTTCAATCCCCACCCCAATATGTTGTAAAAAAAAAAAAAAAATCTCATCTTATAGTAAAAATAATGATAATAGATGAAGGATTAAGTATTAATTTTTTTTTTTTTACAACATGTGGAGTTGTGGATTAAACCCGTGACCTTTTGGTCATTAGTTTATATAATTTTTTTTTTATAAAAGCATTTTAAACACTCCACAAACTTCGATTAAACATTTTGTTTAATCGGCTAAAAATAGTTCTTACAATTTTAAAAATCATATCCAACGCATTTTAAGTGTTCTTAAAAAAAATTCGAGCCACTCTTGACTATGTAGTCCAACACTATGATGTTTTTAATTGGCTGAAAGAACATTCGTTTGATTCAAAAATCATGTTGAACTCACGCCTACACCCAAGGAAAATTTAAGTGTTGGTCACTATTTCAAAAATTTATAACCTTTCTTTAGGAACAATACATATTTTTTTAAAAAATATTATATTACCAGTGTGAAAATAAATATTATATTACCAGTGTGCGAAGATTTTAACCTATAACCTTTAAAAAAAGAAGTTTAGATGCATTAATTCAATCTTAAATTATAATTTTGATTTATGAATTTTCAATGTTATATCTCTTTTATCTCGTACTTCAAAGAGTTTTTAACAATCATTAACTTTTTCTAGTACAAAGAAAAGAAACAAAAAAATTGAAGGTCCTTAAAGACAGTTAATTGACACCCATAATAGATAGTCTTTCGTCCTGACCATTAAACTTTTCGAGTCGTGTCCATTTAGTCATTATGCTTTAAAAAAAGTTCTAATAATTAGGTGCTAAACTTTCAATCTTACACATCTATCGTTGTCATATATCACTACCTCTATTAATTCAATGTTTACATCACTAAATATTTGAATCTACTCAAAGTTAGACTATTACATAATTCTTAAATATACATTTATTAAACCACCTAAACTACAAACTATCAAAGATTCAGAGTTGATGTCAAAGTGAACATAGCTCAACTGACACAAAATATGTTTATCGACCAAACGATATGTGGTTTATATTCTCACTCTCATATTATACTTAAAAAAAAAAACCCATCACATTTATAAATTTATTAGACTACAAATTTGTTAATTCAACCAAACGTGGGAATGACCATCAGAAAGTCATTCCTCATTCTGATGCCCACCCTCAAAGACGCCAACCAAACGGCCCCTTTAAGGGTGGGCATCAGAATGAGGAATGACTTTCTGATGGTCATTCCCACGTTTGGTTGAATTAACAAATTTGTAGTCTAATAAATTTATATATATTTTTAAATCGATTTTAGTAGCTTATTGATGTAAAATGTGCGATAGTTATGCGATACATATGCGATCGAACAACAACCTATGCGATAACTATATGTGATCGCACAACAACTTATGTGATCGTATAGGTTGCTAGTTATCTCATAGTTATGCGATTGCATAGGTTGTTGTGCAATAGCTATGCGATCGCACAATAACCTATGTGATCGCATAGCTATCGCACAACTACCTATGCGATTGCATAGTTATCGCATAGGTTATAAGGTATTGCACACCAACGTATATTTAGTAATAGATGATAGATTATATTTGATTTTTAAATTATATATCTGTTATCATTAGTTTTTCAATTTTATTATTGTATTAGTTAATTAATTAGAATTAAAAATTTGTATAATTTCAAATACCTTTGGTTGAACATAATTATTAAGATTTATTGTTAAATAAAATAAACAACAATTAATTATTTAAAATTTATTTGCAAATCTGATGACATGCAGCACCCAACACAAACATTATTTATTCCTACAAAAATCTGATACATTCTCATAGAACACCAAACGCAGACATCTTATCACTAGTAGAAATTGGAGCTATGATGACAAATAAAAACTGTCATCAGGACTTTAGATGACAATTTTTTTTCAGTCGTTATAGCCCCTGCCTTCTTTACTCTATAGATGACAAAAATCGAAAACTGTCGTCAATGTTGGTTTGGTGACAATTTTCTTCTGTCTTCATAATACGGTTAATGACAATTATTTTCAGTCAAGAGACCTTATTTTATGACACATAAACATTGTCACTGAATGACCACTCATATTATATTTTGTCATTTACACACAATTGACGACATGTAATGTTTGTCATCGAATCGAAATGGATGATAGTAAATTTTGTACGCTTTGATGACTTAATTTTTCTGTCACTAATAGCTTGAAGACCACAACTATTGTGAGTCAACAAAACAAATTCAATGACATGATTTTTTTGTCAAAAAAATCAATAATAGATTATTATTTATTTATTTTTTTTTTATCAAATCTAAATATATTAATATTAATATTTTTAATTGTTATTATTATTATTATTATTAATTAATAATAATGAAAATTACAAAGTAAAATAAATAAATCTAAGTTTGATACAATTCAATATCATTGAAATAAGATCTATATATCAATACATCATTGAAATACCAAAGTTTATCAGCTTTTACATAAGCTAATTCATATGTATACAATATTGAAACTAACTACGATGCTCCTGAATTGTTGCAACATTAACACTAAAATGTTGCATAACATGATGAAATATTCATTTAACTCAACCAAAAAATCCATCATTTGATACGAAAAAGAAGAGTGGCCGGAGGCGAACGGAGGGAGGGTGGCCGAGGGAGGAGAATCGGCGCTGCTACGGTTGCGAACCAGATCTGAGACGAAAAAGAATCGGAGCTGAGCGTGGCGGAGGGAGGAGGCAGATCTGAGGAGGCAGATCTGAGGAGGCGTGGTTGAAGAGCTTGGGGGAGGGAGCAGGCTGAGGAGAAGTTTTTTTTTTTAAGATTTCTCACATATACATAATATTAATAATATATATAATAAAATATTAATAATATATATAATATAATATTATATTTCCCTCCTCTCCTTTTTCAATTTTTTTGGATTTCCCTCTCTTTTTTTTTTCTTCACTTTTTCATTTTTTTTTTTTTTAATTAATTAATTTTTTTATAAGTATCGCTTCAAAAAAAAAAAAAAAATTTATAAGTATTTTTAGGAAGGGGTGAGAGAACATAAATAAATTAGTTATAAATTAATGTAACCTATTCAGGACATTTTAAAACTGTCATCGATTGATGACATTCTAAAATTGTCATTAAGTTTCGAAAATCTGAAAAATTTCGTTTTTTTATGCCAAAAACGCTCTCCAAATGGAAGATGACACATTTTTTCTTCCTCTCTCTTCTTTTCCCTTAGCCCACATGTCATCTATTCCTATTTTTCTAGTAGTGAGGGCTTCTAAATTAATATATTCCAAACATTTTATTCTTAGACATCTTTTATTTCTAGACATCTGCAAATTCTCAAACCAAACGGCCTTAAGGGAACACAACTTTAAAAATTCAAAATTTTATTTAAAATAATTTAAAATACGTATCTAAATATAACCTTAAAATTCAAACAACAAAATGATTAAAACATTACATATGTGTCAATCCAAATTTAAATCAACCTGAGTATAAAATCTTCACGTCAAAACTATCAAATAAAATAAATGGAAGAAGAAACTAGAAAAGGTCAACAATTAGAAATGTCCATGTGCGGAGCGGGTAATGTCTTTTCCGCTCCTATTCCTATTTCCATCCCCATTTCATTATCCGTCTCTGCAAAATTAAATGGAGAATTTTGCGGAGACAAAATAGGTATTCTCCCAAAAAAAAATATGTGGAGATTGAATATTTCATGCGAATAATTTTTCCCACAAATAATTTATTTTTTTTAATTTATTCTTAACCATTTTTTTAAAAAAAATTGTTAATTGTTAAGTTGATTAATATTATATATATTTAAGAGAAATTGTGTCAATTTAGAGTAAATAATTTAAAATATAACACTTTTTTTTTTTTTTGTCAATTTCTATTAGTATAGTCTATGTAGTTTACCACCTCAATTTTTTTTTTTTTTTTTTTTTTTTTTATAGAATTTTGTAGTAATAGTCATATATCAACGACAATAGTCTATCAGTC
Source organism: Herpetospermum pedunculosum (assembly GCA_028017165.1). NCBI lineage: Eukaryota > Viridiplantae > Streptophyta > Magnoliopsida > Cucurbitales > Cucurbitaceae > Herpetospermum > Herpetospermum pedunculosum. The sequence continues at coordinate 7,963,220 of CM051528.1, forward strand.
ATAGTCACTGATTTTTTGTCATATTTGCAAAATATTTTAAATTTTTTTAAATTTGCTATTATTTTGGGCTTGATTGCGGTTTGTGCAACCAGACCTATATTTAATTCAATAAACTTTATTTTCAAAATGTGTGTTTTTTTATACGAAGGAGTAGGGGTGATAGTAAAAACCGAAAAACCGACGAACCGAACCGAACCGATCCACTGGATTGGTTCAGTTATTTAACAAAACATTGGACATAACCGATATTTTCGATTTGGTTCGGTTTTTAATTGAAAAAACCAGTCAAAGCCGAACCAAACCGAAATATTTAATATATATAAATATTTTTTTTAAAATAAGCTCTAAAATAAAACCCTATCTTTCTTTCTCTACGATTTTTTCCTTCAGCCGATTCACTTTGTGCGGCAAACCCATTTCAATCCCATTTCTTTCCAACGACCCAATTGCAAGAGCGGAGCTCTACCAACTGACGGCAGAGACTACTGACCCTCTTCTTGTTCCTAGCTGTCTGTTACGAGTCCGAGAAGTTAGGAATCTAAAATATGAGGGATCCCTCAAAATAGAGAAGGGTGAGCAGGGCTTCCGACGCCGTGAATCAATAAATTCGGGTGATAGACGAAGGCGTTGGTCCATCGGTGCCTTAGGGGCAATCATCAGCGAAAATTGAGAAACAAGAAGAGATCCATTAAGAGAAAGATTTATCCGGTCGTGGCTGATTGAGCAGGTTCGCGTAACTGCGAGACGTTTAGGTTTGTCCGTGACGCTTCGGGGCGCGCCACTCTCTTTCTGAGTTATTCCAGCTTCTTCACGATTTCGTGCCGCGGTAAAAAAAAAAAAAAAAAAAAAGGCTGTCTCAGCGGAAGGAGAAGGACCTGCAAGTTCACCTCACAACACACAACAAATCTATTTCTTTCTCTGCCAATTTTCATTCATGAAATGATAGTTTCTACCCAACAAAGATTGATTTTTTCATTATATGTTCTGGATTTATTTATTATTGTTATTTTTTTTAAATTGAATAGATGGTTCCTGCAACTTTCTTATTCTTCTCCCCCTTTCTTTTTCTTTTTATACACCATTTCCTGCAACTATGCTGAAAAAAGTTTATGTTCGATCCGCACACCGACGACATTCGCCGTCTATTTTCCACGTTTGGAAGGATGAATGACGCTTCGTTGCTCATCTCCTTCGTCGGTCGTCGAGTTCCTAATTTTGATTTGTTGCAGTTCACCGTTCAACAACACAACCCATCGATTTCGTTGTTGTTTCCGTTCACCTCCACCGATCCATCAATTGCAGTTTGCACAACCATCAACAACATCCGTCGTTTTGGCCAAGAAAGCAAAAGATCAAACAAAATGGAAAATGAAAAAGTGGGAGAAAAAAAAAGCCCATTTAGACCCAAAACCGAAACCGAACCAATCTAAAATCGAACCGTCGGTTTTGTCCTTTATTGGACATCGGTTTGGTTCCATATTGCACAAAACCGAGAAAAACCGAACCGATATCACCCCTACGAAGGAGTATGTAGTTATTTTTTTATGAATATATATATATATATATAAATTATATGGGATGGGACGAGTAATCGGGGCCGAGTGGGTATGTTATTACCTCTTCCTACCCAGTTTAACTAACATAATTTTTTTTCCTGTTTGTTGCTTCCTTTTCCGTGTAATCGGTAATTTTTCATTCTATTGAGAGCAGGTCAAATAGACCTCTCTAGCACCAATTTCATGGGAAATAGCAGAAGAGGCGTGGGTGAGGACGAAAAAGTAGGGAAGGCGAAAGTCCCAAGTCAATACAAAAGCTGTTTGACTTTTTAAAGCAGCCGGTCCGCAGTCCCAAACCGGTGAGCTGTCTGATTGGCCAATTCCAAAACCTAAAATCCGACACGCCACTAAACGACAACAAACAACATCTTTTATTTTTATTTTTTTATTTTTATTTTTAAGATGACCTAAATTTTCGACAAAAATCTCAGCCGGTGTCGTATTCCCATTGCTAACCTTCCAACATCACTCTTTTAAATTGGGTTTAATTTCATTACAACTTACACTTAATTGTTGAGCTAAACTCTAAATCCAACGTAACTCAATTGACATACAAATGTGTTTTCGATTAATATGTTTGAAGTTCGAATCTCCCACATCAAGTTGTACTTGTACAATATATATAAATAATTGTTGAACTAAACAAAAGACTTATCTAATATATTTAGAAGTTGTTTACGGGCCGCGAGTGAGTTAATAGTGAGACAAAGTTGGTGCTCCAAACATCACTTAAAATTTATGACAAAATGAAATCATAAATTAGTTAACTACATTTCAAAGAGCGTGCTTTTTTTTTTAATAATATTATTGTTTTCGAAACTTTTTATAAAATTATTGCAGGTTTCAAACTATTTTTAAAAATATTGTTAAAGATATTACGCAAGTCCACATCGTTTTTTCAAAGCATTCACGTAAAGCAATACCGTTTTTTCAAAAGATCAATATCATTTTATTCATATATGCAAAAAAATCTAAAAAGATATGACTGAAAAGCTAACACAAAAAGCTTCAATTTGATACATGGTTTCATTATTTTTGAAGTTGTATATCGAAAGATAAAAATGGTAGAACTTGAGCTACGATTCTAAAATTTGTAGAACCATAGTCCAACTTCAAATGATCTTTATTTTTCGATATACAATTCAGAAAACATAGTCTTTGATCCCATTTTAATGTTAAAAGAATAAATCTATTAAATACAAATTAAAGTTTTAACTTTTAAATTGCCTATTTGGATCATTTTTCGAAGAAATAGTAATATATTTTGATCATTTTCTTTTTGATTTCTTCGAAAATTTGGTCTCTCTTTTGTTTTTTTCCCCCAAAAGTCAAAATCAAGCCTTGTCCATATTCTTAGTGCAAGTTACTCTAATCTTCTGGTTTTTGCTCTGCTTTTCTAAGGTATACCATCACAAATCTGAATATTAGCGAACCCCAGATAGTATATTTCATTTAGAAGTTGTGTAGGCCTTCTGATCATTTATTTTGAGTTTCCTCGCCGGAGACTGGTTTTCCGGTCGCCGTGATATAACTGGCTTTTCCGGCTTCCGGCTTCCAGCTTCATCTCTGATCTTTTTTCTTCCCCCTTTCATTTTAATGGGTTTTGAGCTGATGGGTCCGCTCTCTCAGTTTATAGGTATGAATTAAAGAAGGTTGACTGGTAGATGAGGCAGAAAAAAGAGAGATAAAAACCTAGAAAAAACAATCCCCCGCCGCCAGCAATTGGTTTTTCAGAACTCTAAATCGTTTTTCCGATACTCAAAATGCCCACAGACTTGGAAAATTCCTCCACCGCTTCCGGCGAAGCCAGTATCTCCTCCTCCTGCAATCAGCCTCCGCCGCCCAAATCCGCCGTAAAAAGGAAGCGTAATTTACCCGGAATGCCAGGTAAAGTTTGCAACTTTTCTATTTAATTTTATTATTTTTTTTGTTCTCTTAAATTTGAATGATTTTGTGAAAACAGATCCAGAAGCAGAGGTAATTGCTCTGTCTCCGAAGACCCTTTTGGCGACAAATCGATTCGTTTGTGAAATTTGCAACAAAGGGTTTCAAAGAGATCAGAATCTGCAACTTCACCGGCGAGGTCACAATCTTCCATGGAAACTCCGGCAACGGACGAGCAAAGAGGTGAAAAAGAAAGTCTATGTCTGCCCGGAGCCGTCGTGCGTCCACCACCATCCGTCGAGAGCTCTCGGCGATCTCACTGGAATAAAGAAGCACTTCTGCCGTAAGCACGGCGAGAAGAAGTGGAAGTGCGACAAGTGCTCTAAAAAATACGCCGTGAAGTCCGATTGGAAGGCCCATTCTAAGATTTGTGGCACAAAAGAGTACAAATGTGACTGTGAGACTGTATTTTCGAGGTCGATTTTCAAAATTGATATTTGGGTTTTGTTTGTTTGGTCAATTTTTCTAATGGGTTTTTGAATTTGATTTGGGATTTTTTGTAATTTTGTAGAAGAGATAGCTTCATCACTCACAGAGCCTTCTGTGATGTGTTGACGAAGGAGGCCGCCGGAAGTCTGTCTCCGGCGGCGGAGAATCCTAATTTGGAGTCCGATCCCCAACCTCCGCCGCGGGGTAGCTCATCTCCATCGCCTACTGCTCCTCCTTCTTCCGCCGCCGCCACCCCTCCTCCATCAACTGACGCTATATCATCAATCTCGTGCATTCAGAATAAAGGTAAATCTAAATACAATTAGGTTAAAATCATTAACTCTAATTTAAGTATTTGGAAACTAATCTAGGCTTTTTTAATGTTTTAATCTCAAGACTTATATATATATTTTTTTTCTTGGTTAGATATAGAAAAGTATTTTATACTTGACTGCTTGGTATTTATTTTTAACAAGTTATTTAAAACAAATGTGAGACTAGAATCCTGTTTTTAATAATATTGTATTTTTTTAACTTTTTATAAAAATAGTGTAGGTTTGAAACTATTGTTAAAATTATCTTGCTCCACATGGATGAATCGTCATCTACTTTTCTTTTATTAAAAAAATGATATATTTTTAATCAGATATTCAAAATTTTCAAAGAAAAGGTATGGTTTGAAAGCTTAGAGGGAGAACTTCAATTTGATACCTAGTTTTACTATTTTTGAGTGGTGTATCAAAAGATAAAGACCATCGAATTTGGACTATAGTTCTGCAAATTTCAGAACTAAAAATTCTTTTGAGGAGTGCATTAAAAAATTGATATTTTTTTACCCAAATATTCAAAAATTTCGAAAAATGTATGGTTGAAAAGCTAACACAAAGAGTTTCAATTTGATATCTAGTTTCATTATTTTTAGAGTTGTGTATTAAAAGACACGTCGAAGTTTAGCTACAGTTTTGAAGTTTTCAGTCATATCTTCAGTGCTGGGTGGGTTTAGTGAAGTTTTCATAACTTTGACGATATATATTTTTTAATACACAACTCCAAAAATAGTGAAATCATGTATCAAATTGAAGTTATCTGTGTTAGCTTTCCAACAATACCCTTTTCGAAGTTTTTGAATATCTGGGTAAAAAGATATCAATTTTGGAATGCACTCCTCAAAGAATCGTCAGTTTTGAAATTTGCAGAACTATAGTTCAACTTCAATGGTCTTTATCTTTTGATACACAACTCAAAAAATAGTGAAACCAAGTATGAAACTCTCTCTGTTAGCTTTTTAACCATACGTTTTTTGAAATTTTTGAATATATGGTTAAAAAAATATCATTTTTTTATAATAAAAGTAACATAGGTGCCGATGAAGGTCGTCTTTAAACGACTTTCATCCATGTGGAGCAAGATCGTCTTTTCAAAAGACGATCGTCATCCACGTGGAGCAAGATCGAAAGACGACATTTGCTCGGGTGTAGAGGTCAACGACCTCCCACTAAAACCAAAATATTTTTAAAAATAGTTTCGTACAATATTTTTATAATTTTTTTTTAAAAGTACAATATTTAAAAAAAAAACAACCTAGAATCCTCCTTCCCAAATGTAAAAAAAAAAAAAAAAAAAAAAAAGCTATAATTACAAGTTTGGTCCCTAATTCAAAATTTATCTATTTGACATGTACTTTAAAGAAAACAAGTATTCAAACAATCAAACCTTTAAGAATATATATCTATTTGGTCACGAATTTTAAAAGGTTTTTAATAGTTTTCTTTAACGTTTAATTTCGTGTCTAATAAATCTCTATTAAATTACAACAGGAACATATCTCAACTAGTTAAGACATTATAACCGATTGTCAATAAAGATCATGTATAAAGAGCTCATAAGAAATGGGTTCAAACCATGGTGGTCACCTACCTAAGATTTAATGTAATACAAGTTTTCTTGATAATAAAAAATATCAAATTATCGTGTTTGATAAATTAATATTAAGTGAATGAGTTCAAATAAAAAATATCAAGTTATCGGATAAATTAATATTAAGTGAATGAGTTCAAACCATGATTGACATGATATTAATTTCATTAGTGTATCGACATGGTGACTAATGTTACATGTAAAGATGGAGGATTCAGGATTCAACCTTGGACTCCATAGTCACTAATTCATACATTATACTCTTTTTTTTTTTTTCGTTCTTGAGATAAATAATACATGGGGGAAATTTAAACGTTCAATCATTAAAGTCAAACATACAACTATATCTTAACTAATTGAGTTATGGTTAGGTAGAATATGATTTAATCAATTAGTGTTTGAAATAACTTACCATTTCAAATAGTTTTTCAAGTTATCTTTAAGGTTTTTTTTTTCGTTTTTAATAACATGGAATGTGAGAGAATTTGAACCTTCAATCTATCGATCAATAGTTCATATTTTATATTGGTTGAAGTTTTGATCTTGGATTAAGGACAAATCAACCTCCTCAAATGCGAAGAATATAATTAATAAGATTTAAAGTTCACACAATTAAGAAATGTAATTTTGCTTTCTAATCCTACCATTAAAATTGAAAATTGAGTGACTCACTTACCTTTTGATTTTCACCTATTTTGTTTTCTTCCATTTCAGCAATGGAGTTTCCGGAAAGCCCTCTGTCGCCGCTAGGAGAGGCACCGGGCAAAATTGCCCTAGCTGGAAGCTCCGGCAGCAGCAACACCACCATCGGCAGCAGCAACACTACCATATTGGCTAGTTTGTTTGCTTCCTCCGCTGCATCACTGAGCTTACAGCCCCCGCAACCGCCGGCGTTTTGCGACTTATTACGTGCCATGGCGCGGCCCGATCAGGCGACTGAAATTGCACCACCGCTGGTTTTCGAACCTCTTTCTCTATGCCTATCGACCCACACCGGATCGTCACTTTTTGGATCGGGAATCCAAGAGCGCCGCCCATATGCACCGCCGCAACCGCCGGCCATGTCCGCCACTGGGCTCCTGCAGAAGGCCGCTCAAATGGGCGTTGCGGCAGCGAGCACATCGGTGTTTCGTGGACTTGGTTTATCAACTTCCTCTTCTTCTACACAGCAGGGGAGTTTATAATAAGTGGACGGAAAGACAACCCTCCGCCGCAGCCGGCGGCATATTTTGTCGTTATGTTGAAATGGCGGTGATCGTTCATGTACTCTTCTAGGTTATAGGAAAATGAAGCTATGAAATTGGATCGGTTCGAAAATGAAATTTATATGTTGTTCATTTGAATCAAGCTCTCAGGGTCAATTATATCTCTGCATTGGCTTGTTTAGAAGAAGAATCCAATTACAAGTTTAGTCACAAACAATTTGTGCCTATTTGGTCGGGTCTAATATTTCAATTTTTTTATTCGAGCATAACTCAATTGTTATGATGTATGAACTAGTGATTATAAGATCATAAGTTCAATCTCTCACCCCCACATGTTGGAGAGTTGGGAGTAGAAGTCGTTTGGACCACAGACTTGTTGAACTCAATAAAAAATATAAAACTCTCGAGACTTCAACAGTAATTACTATTAACTCCTCAGACTTCTCAGTAATTACAACCCTATCTCATTTTTTAAAACAACACATTTCTCTTCCTTCCTCCTACAATATTTTTAGTTATTAAAAAAAAAAGTAATTTAAACAAAATGAGAAAAATGACTAAAAATGCAATGACGAGTTTAAGAGGGTGGAGACGATAAAGATGTGTTTGACACATGAGTCAAGATAAAACTAAAAAAAAATCTCATCGTTAAAATATATTATAAATATTTTGATAATCAATATGAAAAAATACTTGTGCTCAAACTATTTTTTGTTGTTTTAAAAAACATTTGTAAAGGATAGATAAAATGTTTTTTTTTTTTAAATTTATTAGAATTCGTAAGTCTTTAATAATGAAATTTTAAAAATTTGTACAAAAATTTGTGCAGAAAAAAACAGTTAAAATAAACCGAAACTTCGGAACTTCAGTTTCAACAAGTCTCTGTTCCAAACACACCACACAACTTCAGAATTTCAGACTAAACAACTCGAGCCTAAACACATACTTCTGCTCCAACCACTCAAATAACTTCTCGTATTAAACAACTTCCTAGACTAAAACAATTTCAAGGACAAACGCAAAGTAATTGAAAAAGTGATTCTTTAAATTATTTTATCAAAAAGATTATACGAAATCATCAATGGCATTTATTGATTTATTTATAATTATATATTTGGAAATTTTAATAAGCCCACACAGTCCACAGAAATCTGGGAGGAGGTCATTTCGGAGCTTCATTGGCGCTTATTTCACTTCCTAGGGTTTATCCTCCCTCGTCCAAATTACCTGCAGATTTTTCTTCTCAGGCGAGTGATTTTCCTTTATTACCCGCTATTTTCGCTAATCTCCATTTGATTCATTTTCCTCCAAGTTCGCCACTCACCTTCAGCTGAAATCGGTACTTTTCTCTTTACATTACTGTGTTCCCTCCAAGTTTCATGGTGTCCTATGGTCGAGAGATAATAACAGTTGAAATGTCTTATTGTCTTTCTGTTAACTGTTATCAACTTTATATTTCGGAAGTTGGGTAATCTCGCTTGGTTGCATATTCAACTGAATTGAACAATTTATGGCGTTAAATGTTACAAAAAGGACATAATATGTAATACCCACGAGTTTTTGCTTGTCTTTGTTTGATGGCGATGCTGATACTGCATTAGAATTGAATTAATTCCTCTTGGAGAGATTCATGCGTTGACACTCAATCTACAAATATTAACCATATTGTATAGCTCAGTTCATCTCACCTGCTGAAGGTATGCTTTTGTATATACTAATTGGTTTTTATTTTCCATATCAGGTTTGTTTGAGCTGCATTCTGTTTTGAGGCTTTGATTGGTTGTAGATGAATTTAGAGTGATGAAACTTTTCAACCTGTATGGTATTCTAGGTTCTACGTTGATTGAGAGTGTCTCCGAATCAAAAGTATTTTCTAGAAGGGACTAAGATGCAAACAGGATCTGTTTTGAGGCTTAATTCTACTATATACTCTGGTGTTCAGAAAGCAATAGCTGCTGGACAGCAGAGTGGACTGTGCTATATAAATAATTTGCTGCTTGGACGAGGGGAATTGTTGACTAAGAATAGCAGGTTGTCTCATTCCCTGCCGTATTCTACAATTTTGATATCAAATACCTTGCACTTTTCCCCAAGATTCCCTTCCAAAAGAAAATCTATGGCTGCTACTAGTGCTCAATCTGTTTTTGGAGATGGTGTCCATGTTGAAAATTTATTCACAAACCGTGGAAATGCTTTAGAGCTTGCAACACCTGTGGGAGTGTTCAACCATAGAAGTCATAGGAATTTTCAGAAAGTTCGTATGAGTCTGACAAGGAAACAACCTTTCAATCATCATCTAATCTCTCGGAGCAGTTCAATTGATATAATGCGTGTGAAGGGCAACTGGTTTCTGCAAGTTGGGTTGACCAATCTTCATGCCTTATCTCATGCATGCTATGCTGTGGGGACTGCTAATTCTCCAGCTTTTGACAGCAATTCTCATGATGAACAGTTCACAAATTCAACCATTTTGTCAAGCAAGTATGTCTTCTAATTTTCTCTTAGTTAGATAAGTGTTTATTGTATATTAGTATATCTTCTTTCAATCTAGTAGGTATAATTTGATTAGGACTATTTTTAGCTATTAATGTTGAAATCCTTTGGACTATCTTTGGTAATATCATTTTCCGAGGCATCATTGGCCTTATTTAGTCATGGTTCTATATTCTGATAATTACTGTCTTATGCTGTGGAGTGTTAATCCTGATTAGCCATGGTTGATTTCATATTTGAGAGTGTTTGTTGCGCTCATGCTCATGTTTTCTCTCTATGCTATGTCTTCATCTATCTTATGTTATTTTGTCATTATTGGAATTTATTTTCTTGTTTTTTGTCTTATTAAAATTCATTTATGTTCATTAGCATTTATTTAGAATTTGAATGTCTTCTTAAGAAACATATAATTCTATGACAATTAAGATTTTGCCTATAATCAAGTACTTTTGCAATCAAGGGACTTTTTGATTGTTTGACTATTATTGATACTGATGTTGAGTTTTCTACTTTTGTTTTTCCTCTTTCAATCTCTATCATTCTTTGTCCTGTGTCCTGTATCATAAACCTTTACTCTTTCACATTAACTGTACCTTGACATGATTTGTTTCAATCTCTAGAGGTTTATTAGGTGAAAGGACTTTGAAGCTGCTTTCAGGATCATGCTATCTTCCCCATCCAGCGAAGGAAGAGACAGGAGGAGAGGATGCTCATTTTATTTGTGTGGATGAACATGTAATTGGTGTTGCAGATGGTGTTGGTGGTTGGGCAGATGTTGGTGTTGATGCTGGGATGTTTTCTCGTGAACTTATGTTAAACTCGATAAGTGCAATACAGGAGCAGCCTAGGGACTCAGTTGACCCTGCCAAGGTGTTAGAGAAAGCTCACTTAGGCGCAACAGCCAAGGGTTCTTCAACAGCCTGCATCATTTCCCTTTCTGAAAAGGTAACCTGTAACCACTACTGCCAGTCCCTGAACTTCCAACTTCCAAGGTATCCGTACCGTATCCAATGCCTTCCTAATATTGTATGGTTAAGGAGTTTATTGTAAGATCTCTTACCAAGTTTGAAAATAACGTGCTTTACTTTTGGCCTATGAATTGCTTAATACTGTGAATTGAAATTTCGTGTATGAACGTCACTCCTAAAGTATGTCCTCATTCAACTTGGAAGTTGGGCGTTAATGACATGGCTTGTCCAGGCGCACCTAGGTGTTAGGTGCAGGTCTGATGCCTCGCCTCAAGGCGAGGCGCACATTAAGCGCGTGCCTTCCCATGAAACCCAGAAGATATGGGCTTGCGCCTTAGGGCTTTCTCAATAATTAAAAAAAAAGAAATTAACTAACCCTAAACGCAATAATCCTTCCTTGCGTTTAGGGTTTCTTCTTCTTTATAAATTAAAAAAAAAAGATATTTTAGGGTTATTTCTTCATTATTAATTAAAAAATGAATAAACTTTGCTAACCCTAGGGATTTTTTTCTTCATATTCTCACTTCAATCATGCTTTCTCTTCTTTATATTTTGTTTATATTTTTTTAATGCATAGTGCTCCTCGCAAAATAAAGCCCGCATTTTTTTGTGCGCCTTGCGGTAGGCCCCAAAGGGCCACTATGCCTTAGTGCGCCTCGAGCTTTTAAAAACACTGGGCTTATCCCATTTCTTCTAAATACAAATTCACGTAAAATTGGCAACCAAAAGTATGCTATCATCCAACTTTGAAGGTATCTAATTCATCGTGCCTTGATGCTTAGGATTAGCCAAGTTAACTCTTCTTACTATCTTGGACAATGGAATTATCATTATGATGGGAAAATATATTTTTAGAGAATTTGTCTACACTGTAAGCTTCTAGTTTCAAAAGTAGTTATAACCTATTTCACTTGTTATTTTTTTATTGGATTATTGTTAAATAGTTTATATCCCTGATGGTCCCGAAGGCCGAAACATCAACTGCTATATGTGGTTTACTTGCAATGAAGAACCTATAATTTGGATTTTGGATAACAAATTTCTAGTTTGAAAATATGTAAAATAATAGAATGGGATAGTTTCTTTTCATTTTTTTTAAAAAATAAAAAATGTATTAATGAAAAGTTTTGTTTTAATATCTCTGCAGGGACTCCATGCTATTAATCTGGGGGATAGTGGATTCATAGTTATAAGAGATGGAAGCACTATTTTCAGATCTCCCGTTCAGCAACATGGCTTCAATTTTACTTATCAGTTGGAGAGCGGCAATGGTGGTGATTTACCCAGCTCTGGAGAGGTCTGTTGTTTTAGCTCTCTTTTTTGCACTTTTATGTTGCTTAAAACATCTTTATCTTTACAAGGCATGGAGTTTCTAGGCTTTTGTCTCTGCTTACATTTAAACTGAGATTATCATATACACTTGGTCTCTAAAAAGTTAAAATAATCCTCATCTTCCTGCCACCAGGGTGAGGGGCAGAAGTATGGAAATTCATTACGAATGTGAACAGATCATTAGATCAAGCAGTTTATCTCGTTTTCTTTAACAATTTTTCTAATTTTCAAACCCAAAATGGCACGAAGACCTTGAGCAACAAGATTGTGATATTATGTACTTATGGACCAATATTTCCCCTTGGTTAGAGGTTGGTATACCTTATATCTGTTTATGTAATGCACTGAAGAATCTTTCTTTAATCCTTCTTGCCAGGTTTTCATAATACCTGTCGCTCCAGGGGATATCATAGTTGCTGGAACGGATGGATTATTCGACAATCTATACAGTAATGAGATTTCAGCTGTTGTAGTTAATGCAGTTAGAGCTGGCTTGGAACCCGGAGTAACTGCTCAAAACATAGCTGCTTTAGCACGCAAAAGAGCACTGGATAGGAATCGGCAGTCTCCATTTTCTGCTGCTGCTCAAGAGGCTGGTTATCGCTACTATGGGGGTAAGCTGGACGATATTACTGTTGTTGTTTCGTATGTAGCAAGATCCACAATTACATGATTTTTCTACAATGGAGGCCGAATCAAGTGTATTTTAGTGCAACTTGATGGTGATTGTGAGGATTGAAAATCTTTGGTCCCAATGTTTCCATGAAGTGCAGTAAGCTGCAAAAGAATGGTTTTTTCATCAATCATCGCACAGCTTTCCTTAGGTTTCGGTAAACTCCTATCACTTTGTACTCCTTTTTGAGAAACAACCTTTAGGCAAATAATAGATGTTACTTGAGATTTTTTTAGTAAAGAGACAGTAGTAGCATCCCACTGATTGCTGCAATCTCTTCATGTTCTTGCTTCTAGACTCGATTAAGTCGTCATTATTTGGTGCGAAATAATTAACATGTACTATATATTATTCTTTCTAGTCTTTGAGCGCAATGGATAATTTTTTGTTTGTTATATGGTCGTGAGTAGTTTGCTCGAGTGGTCTTCTCGAGTAGTCAAAGACCGATTGCAAATTCTTCATGCCTTGTAATCAAGTTGAGTTCTGATCATGATCTCCTTGTGCTTAGAATATTGACTATCCTACTAGTTGTTTCCAAAACTTTACCATTGATTTGGAGTAATTATCATGTGAGATTAGTTTTAAGGTAAATGTATCTTTGAAGATTTTTTTAAAGAACATGTCAATGAGTTGTGGTTCCATGTGGATTTTGACATTAGAAAGGTAATTGATGTGTAAAGACCATTTGTGAATCTTGTTATAGTAAGGGATGTTTGGCTTGTTGTCTTGATCAGTTTTGAGCTCAGGAAATTCGACTTTATGGGGGTGTTTTGGCTCAAGCAGTTGTTGGCGAAGGAGTTGAGAGGAGAAATTAACTTCCCATTTGGCCTACGGACTTGTTGAATTCGGATAAAAAATATTAACTCTTCAGACTTCTACAATAATTACTATTCAAGTCTGTCCTATTTTTCGAGGCAAACACATTTTTTTTTCTCCCTCTCCCCTACAATATTTTTAATTATTAAAAAAAAACGCAATTTAAACTAAATGTGTAAAATGACTAAAAATGTAATTCAACATTTTTTTATTATTTTATTATAAATTAGGTTGTTCAATCAAAATTGGTATTTAAACTAAATTAAAAATGTAATATTCAGAGAAATAAAAACATTAGTTTATTTTGATTTGTTTAAATTCACATGTAATATTTTTATTTTAAAACTATTAAAATAAAATGAATAATTAATGTGAGTGATATTGAAAATAGAATGTGAAGTATTGTAGTAAAAAATATTTTGTTATCTACAAATAAATTTGTAAATGATACCTAAAATAAAAAACAAAAATTACATTCTTAAAATTTATTGGAAGAAGTTTTTAACAATGAAAATATGAAAAATTATAGAAAACAAATGTACAAATAAAATAACTAAAATAAACCGTCATTGATGAGATGCTGATCTCTGGGTGAAGTGGATTAAGATGAAATGACAAGTTTAAGATTGTGGAGACAGGGAAAGATAATGTGCGAGACATATGACTTATGGTAGACAATTATAAAAAATTAAAAATGAGTCCAAAATGGATATATATATATAATCAATGTGAAAAAATAATGTGAAGTATTGTGTATTGTGCTCAAAATTATTTGTGTTGTCTTCAAAGAAATTTGTCAAGAATAGATAAAATAAAAATAAAATATTTCATTTTTAGAATTTATTGGAATTGAGAGAAGTCCTTAATAATCAAATTTTGAAAGTTTGTAGAAAAAAAATGGTGCAGAAGAAAACAATTAAAATAAACTCAGACTTTAGAACGTTCAATAACTCCTTACCCCAAACACACCACAGACTTAAGAACTTCAAGACTTAAGAACTTCAGACTAAACAACTTCCTGCCCCAAACACACATACTTTAGACTAAACAACTTCAACTCCCCCAACTCCTTGACCAAACGCCCCCTATGTGTTTGTCTTGTGCAAAAGATTAATCATACAAAACCTTAGTTTGTATTCAAAAGTTAGGTTAAATTACTAGTTGAACTAAACATTTAAATTTGTCTCAAATATGTCTTTAAACTTTAAAAAGTGTTTAATAGGTCTATGAATTTTAAAATGTGTATGATAAGTCCTTGAACTTTTGATTTTATATTTAATAGGTGCTTGACCTATTTTAAATTTCCTGAAATTCATTAACTTATTAGACTCATATATAAAAGTTTAATATTCTATTAGACATAAAATTTAATTATATATTTAATAGAATCGTTAATTTAAAAAATATCGAATGTGCCCGGGATAAATCCAAAAAACAGACCAAATTGTTCTAAGTTTTAGAAAAGAAGCCCAATTTCAAAATACACGTTTTTTCTGTTGAGAAATTCTCGTTTGGGTACTTAAAATTATTCATAATATATCTTAAAAATGTTAAAAGTTATTTCAAATTTCAATTTGTAGCATAATATTTTAAAATATTTTTGTGTTTACTCACATTTTTTTTCCAAAGAAAAATATATATATATTTTTTTTAACAACGGGTGAAAGATTCGAACTTTAGACCTCATGGTCATGAGGTCTTGAAATATGTTGGTTGAGTTAGACTCAGGTTGGCCATATTTATCCACATTTAATGTTTTAATTTTTTTTAATGACATCGTATTTTATCATTTAATAATTTAAAAAAATTTACAATGTTGTTTAATTTCTTATTTGAGATCTTTAAATTCAATTTTCAACAAAATCCTGGTTTGACAACAAGTGCATGATGTATCCCGACCATGAGGTAAAAAAAAAAAAATCTTGGTTTCACCTATTTTTCCTTCTCTATTCTTTATTTGTTTTTATTTATTTATTTTAATTTCATTCATTTAATACAATTTTCTTATTAAAATATTAAAATTTCTCAATCTATATCTTTTCATTTCTACCTCGTTCTAACTTTCCTTTTCAATTGTTTCTTTAATATATTTCATCCGTAGTTGCATCCTCTCGTCGAATATAACGGTCCGAAGAAGAAATCTATCCTTTGCCAAATCGAGCATAGCTCAATTGGCATAAGGTTGTACCCGTGACTATAAGGTCATGGGTTCAATTCTCTCTTTAATTAATATACTCGTTGCAAAAATTAAAAAAAGAAATCTACCCTCCTTGAGATATTACCTCTTATTATTATTTGTTTTTTGAGATGTACCTCTTATTATTCAACAGTAATCTGGGGCGGCACAACGGTGGCTTGCAACGTCCGGAGAATGGGGCGGCACAACGGTGGCATCTGGTGGTTCTGGCGTCGAACCCATATTTGCAACGTCCGGAGAATCTGAATCGTCTGTACCCTCGCTTCGTCTGTACCCTCGCTATCAAATCCTAACCATCGGAGATACCTACCGTTTAAAAACCCTCGCCTATGTTGAACCCTCACTGCATCGTTGCGACCGCACAATCATCTGAACCCTCGCCATCGAACCCGAACCTTGACTTTATTGTCAACACCCTCGCCGTAGAACCCTCACTATATCGCCAAAAAAAAAATGACGCTTGAAAGCCTCGTCGTCGCACAATCGACGCTAGAGAGTTTGAATCGTCCGACAAAAACACTCACAAACCCTCGTCGCCGCACAATGGCCGCCGAAGAATCCTAAAATTCTGAACCCCCATCGCCGAACACAAACCGCGGACCTTCACTATATCGTGAAAAAAGAAGAACAAAACCACGCTTGAAATTTCTAGTTGCTTGGAACCTCTTGTCATGAAAAATAGTGAAAATCATGAATATGATTTTTTTTTAAACATTAAATGTCATTAATAAGGTATTTGAATCAACTTTTTTCTTTCTTAATTTTAAATTTCTTGGTATTTTTTTCCCTCTAAATATAGATATGTCATTAATAGGGTTCTTTTGGTAATTGCCTTGGTAGGAATGAATGTGCGGTAAGTTCAGGGTAGACATGAACAAAAATATAGGGCCCGTTTGATAACGTTCCCGTTTCTTGTTCTCTGTTTCCTGTTTTTTGTTCCCTGATTTTTTAGAACTAGAAACATGAACATGTTTGATAACTACTCCGGTTTCTTGTTTCTTGAAAAAAAGAAGCAGAAACATAAACTTGTTTGATAACGTTTATTGTTTCTTGTTTCTTGAAAAAAAATAAACAAAATAAATTGATAATTATATTTTTTCCTTTTTATAGTTTAAATATAATTTAGTATACATAATATAAAAAGATATAACATGCATTAAAATATATATATACAAAAAAACTATCAAAAGTTTACATAATCGAATACAAATATAAGTCTCGATGCAAAATTAAAAATAACCATAAAATTGTATTTATACTATGTTTTTGTGTGTTAACCGTGTAAGGAGACATTTGTTTAAGAATAGGGAATTTAGTCTTTTTTTTTTTTGCAACGGTATTTTACTTAAAGCGTATGACCTCTTAGTCACGGGCACAACCTTATGCCAATTGAGCTATGCTCAGTTTGGCAGGGAATTGAGTCTTCTACACACCAAAACAACATTCAATAACATTTTGGAGTGAGAAATGTCGGTAGTTAAACATTTATGGATGGTGTCTCTTTTCTCTAAAATCTCGAAGTCATTGCCAAATTATCATTATTTGTTATGTACCGTGTTTTAAATTTTCGTCGATTTGTATACATCTTCATCGACATTTTCATGTGTCAATGAACTTAATATCGACATGAGAGGTGAATCGACATTTCAATTATATTTTAGATAAAATGACGTTATATAACTAAAATATAATTATTGTGAATCTAATATGCAATAGTAAGAAAATTAAACTTATTTAAAAACCTTGAAATGCTTATTTGCAAATTTGAAATGTGGATGTTGATGGAAATATCAATGTCTCAATTTTATGAAAATGTTGATAAAAAAAATCGATAAAATGTCGATGGATAAATATTTATGAAAAAAATATATATATATATTTTTAAAAATATATACTTAAATTAATAAACAAACATAATTAAGAGGAAGAAAAGATAAAAAAAAAAAAAACAATAATATTAGTTCTAGGATTTGAACCCAAGACCTTGAATGCAAAAGATTTACCTAAGCACATCCCTTGCCAAAAAATCAACTCACTTTTTTGGTTTAAATAGGAACTGGAGTTTATAAATGGGAACGGAAGAGAAGAAACAACTTTTTGGTGTTTCTCAAATTTTGCCAATTTTTTAGAAACGTTTCTCAAAATTTAGAAACAAGAAACCAGAATAGTTATCAAACAAATATGTTTCTTAAAAAATGAGAAACAGAAACAGAAAACAGGAAACAGGAAACAGGAACGTTATCAAACGGGCCCATAGCTTTTTATTTACAATTTTAAAAATATGGGCTTCTTTTTGGACAATTTATGTACTGGGGAATTGTGAAATATAACTATGAATAGCCAAACCGAAAAATAGTTAAAAGTGTTTCATATTTTGATTTAATAGCTACCTAAATTATAGGGGTTGCGAGGAACAATTTTTCTTTCAATTCTACTCGAGTAGATATGAGTATTTACGGTCAACCCACATCGAATCAGGTTTCATTTCATTTATTTATTTTTTAAATCTATCAGCATCTTATAATAAAATTCTCAACGGCCCAAAAATATCTTACCCTAGAATATCAAACAACCTCCTAGAATCATGCTTTTCGAAAATTCTTTTATTTATTTGAGTACGAATATATCGATTTCTTCTACTCATACCACCAGATTCGTTTGTTCATACCTCTAAATTAATGGCTGCCCATCAGATTACTATTATTTTCGATGGTGTATGGAATTATAAGAACATCTACAACAACTTCAAGTCTTGCATTGTTCATGTACCTCGTGATTCAACCCTTGGTCTACACCACAATTCCATAGCCAAACTTCTCGTACTAGATGCCCCAAAAGAATTTCACAGTTGTTCCATTTAAGAACGAGGGAGAGAAATCGTTGATCACAAGACTCTCTTATGACGATGACCTTGTGTGGGCGCCAACATGTTATTCAAACTGAGAAATAAGTCTATAGAACGCGCACACAACACGGGTATCCCTTTACAATATACATAAGACATTCTACCAGGATATCTACAGGGGCATAGACGGAAGAAACACATATCTGAGAGGTATATAACAACAAATACAATGAAACAATTCACTCATGCTCTACATATATCTAATATATATGCTCATAAATTTACACACACAAAAACAGATGGATATAAATGTATACACAACACGATCTATATATCAAATTGTACAAAAATGTATACGGTGTATACCCAACCACGAACCATGCATGTTCTTATCATCGCTCATATATCAACCAGAGCATATAAATTTAGTACCTCCATGTGCATTATATAAAAAATAAACATAGTAACTCAACTCATTACCTTCTTTTCTTCATACTACAAAGGACATACATAAGAAAAACACAAATTTGAGAGGTATATGATAGGAAATATAGTGAAACAAATCCCTCATGTTCTACATATATTGTCATCGCTCGCAAACATATGTATACAAATGTATAACAACACGATCTATATATAAAATTGTACAAAAATGTATACATATGTTCTTGTCATCGCTCGCATACCAAAAGAGATATATAAATATAGTATCTCTATGTACATTGTACAAAAAAATAAAACACAACACAACACAACTCAACATTACTATATTTTCTTCACACTACAAGGGGATACACAAGAGAAACATATATTTGAGCAGTATATAACAATAAATACAGTGAAACAAACCACCCATCAACTACATATCTAATATGTTCATAAATTCACACACAATGAAACAAATGTATATAAATGTATACACAACACGATCTATATATAAAATTGTACAAAAATGTATAACGACGTATGTTCTCAAATAGTTAGACTAAATTAAATCCCTATAAAAATGGGATCAATTTAGACCAAATGATGATCAAAATTTGTGGGTTGTAGAAGTGGTCGTTTTCAAAATAGCTAAACCAAATAAAATCCCTAAAAAAAAAATTGGATCTTAAACTCATATATTAAAACAAAATCTCCTAACAACATTGGGTAGAGTAGCATAGGAGTGAAAATACATTGTAAATGTTCGTTTATAGCGGGAGAGATCTGATCGATGGTGCAACAGATGTGGAGGCAATCAGACGGAAGAAGAGTGCTCACGTAGTTTGAAGAAATGCTTCGTAAATGAAAATTGAAATCGGGAGTGGAAGAAGAAGAACGCACTGTATATGAAAACGCATATACCCAGAATAAAAGTTGAACGAATTTTGAGTATTCGAAGATTGAAGGGAATCACAGTAGAGTTTTATGTTCAAAACATAGAGCTCTTGAAACAACATGGATTCAAATTTGGAAGATGAAATAGTTTTCAATGTGCATAAAATGATTGTAGTTAAATATATTTTCGATTTGACATTTTTTTTCTTGGGTGGATAAATGTTTTTTAATTTAATTTAACTATTCTTGTGGTTGCTCCATTTTTTTTACCTCGATGGAAGAAAAAATTGAAGGTGAAATTACTTTTATGCCCTCTATTTTATATTGGTTAAGTTATAATTTTTTTTTTACCAACTTTTACCTACTAAAATTTAATAACCAATTGTAAAACACACATTTTTCGGGTATGGACGAATCAATCGACTTGCTGAAGCTTTTGCCTTCTATGATGGTCTTTTTAAAGCCATCGAAGTTGGACTTCACCCTTTATAGGCCGAGGTCGACTCATTGATTCTTAAGAAATTATGGTAAAAGACATTTTTTTTTATCCTATATTTCATAAATGTCATTAGACTTGAAATATTATAGCTTTAACACGACTTGATTTTTGTTTTCTTTTTAAATCCCATAAATGACACCTCCATTTTTCGAAAATTTCAATCAAAATTTGAAATATTATGAATTTTTTTATATTCCAAGAATGTTAAGATTGTCATTTAATGTATATTTATTTTTTTATTAACTCAAAATTGAAATAATTAAATTAATTTTATATTCATTAAATTTGGGTGTTTTATTAATTTTTTTCCTTATTTACATTTTGCCCTCAACCTTTTTTCCTGCCCAACTCATATGCCAATTTTATGAAATATTTCAATTTTTTCAACTTATATACTTTGTTTACATATATACTATAATCCAACATATATACTTCGTTTATATATTTTTTCTTTTAATTATTTATTCTTTCGTGATTCAATTTTAATTTTGAATTATATATCTCATATTATAAAGTATATCCCACATTTATGAAATATAAACATTAAATCAAATAATAATATATATTCATATTATTAAATATACATCACGTTTATGATATATAAACCCTATTTTTTTCTCCAATATATAAATATCCTTATTTCTCTCTTTCTCCCTTTCCTCCCCCTCCCTCACTTCTTCCAACTCTGCTTCATAGTTGCCCATAGAAAAACCTACAATCGTCGCCGTCGCCTCCCTTTTCCTTGTTGTCGTCGCCTCCCCTGTTTCAACTCTGTGTCAGAATTGAAACAGATATCTTTTTAACACGATACTCAAAATTTTCAAAAAATGTATGGTTGGAAAGCTAACAGCGAGAGGTTCAATTTGATACCTGGTTTCACTATTTTTGGAGTTGTGTATCAAAAGATAAAGACTATCGAAGTTGGACTATAGTTCTGCAAATTTCAGAACTGAAGATTATTTTGAGGAGTGCATTAAAAAAATGACATCTTTTTACCCAGATATTCAAAAATTTCGAAAAAGGTACGGTTGAAAAGCTAACACAGAGAGCTTCAATTTGATATCTAGTTTCACTATTTGTAGAGTTGTGTATTAAAAGATACAGATCGTCAAAGTTTAGCTACAGTTTTGAAGTTTTCAGTATCTTCAGTTCTGGGTTTAGTGAAGTTTTCATAACTTTGACGATATATATCTTTTGATACACATACACAACTCCAAAAAATAGTGAAACTACGTATCAAATTAAAGCTCTGTGTTAACTTTCCAACAATACTCTTTTCGAAGTTTTTGAATATCTGGGTAAAAAGATATCAAATTTTGAATGCACCCCTCCAAAGAATCTTTAGTTGTGAAATTTGCAGAACTATAGTCCAACTTCGATGATTTTTATCTTTTGATACACAACTCAAAAAATAGTGAAACCAGTTACCAAATTGAAGCTCGTCGCTGTTAGCTTTCCAACCATATCTTTTTTGAAAATTTTGAATATCTAGTTAAAAAGATATCAATTTTTTAATAAAAGAAGTACATACCGAGAAGAATTCATGTGGAGCAAGATCGTCTTTTCAAAATACGACCTTCATCCACGTGGAGCAAGATGTAGAGGTCGTCTTTTGAAAAGACTACCTCTGTTTAAAACTGATTTTTTGTTTCAAACTTACCATATTTTTATAATAAATTTTAAAAAATACAATATTATTAAAAAATAGTAAAAAAAAAAGAAAAAAATTAAAATCAGCGTGAAACATTTTGGACAATTTGTTTAGAATTATCAATAAGCTAGCGACCTATTAAAAAAAAAAAAAAACCAATCTATTTTTATGTGTGATAATTGTATTGAAAGAAATTGTTGTATCAAGTGGAGGGTCGTCAACTTATTCAAGTGGGAATTAAAAAAGAAAAAAAGAAAAAACCACTCAATACCACAAAATATCTGATTTCAAGTTGTCAATGAGGAAAAAGTAATGAGAAGTAGAAGGAATAATTTGAATTAATTTTAAGAAAAAAAAAATAAAGAAAGGTCATTGACGCATACAAGTGTTATGCCGACCCACTTGTAAATAAAGGTCGGTTTGGATTCACCTACTAAAAATAAATGTTTTTCATTTTTTTTTAAGAAGGGTTTATAATTAAAATACCCATAGGTTACATTTTTTTCAAAAATATTTTTTATTTAAAAGTTTATTTGGTTTGTTTAGTGTTTCTTCACAAATAACAATTATTACTAAACTATACAAATTAACAAGTTTAAATTTGTATTTTAAAAATTATGACCGACGTTTACTATTGATGATGGTCGGTGACATGATAAGAGTGGTAGTGGTCGTCATTAGTTCCCGGAGGTCACCGGAGTGATTGTCGTCGGAGGTGTCGCCAGAGACCGGCCAGAGAGGAGGTGGGCGTCGGTGATTGGTCGAAGTTTCGTCGGAGGTTGCCGACAATCGACTGAAAGTGGTCACCGGAGGAGGCTGAGACGTCTCTAGAGGTCGGATGGAGGTCTCGTCGGAGTGGTCACCGGAGAACGGCGGTGGTGACCAGAGATGGTCATAGGAAATCGGTGACGGTGGCTAGAGATGGCCGCCAGAGATTGGCGATGGTGGCTGGAAGTCTCTGGCCGTGGTCAGAGATGGCTGGCGACGTCGGTGTTAGAGGAGGTGGCCGACAAATGAGTGGAGAAAATTTTAAGAAGTGTGAAGGTATTTTGGTAATTTTAATATATTATGAAAATTAGATACAACTCTCAATTAAACTCCAAAAAAATAATTTATTTTTTTAATGATTTATTTTTAAAACTACCAAAAAGATCATTTTGGGTTGCCAAACCCTCAAATTTGTTCTCAAATTAAATGTGTTTTTTTCAAAAATTAATTAAACACTTACAAATGCAATTCAAACCCACACTAAATCCCACAATTCCATTTTTCAAAACAATTTCGAAGTGAATGTCAGAAGAGATGGCTGGTACAAGTTAACATGAGTATAGTCTAACTTGTTAAATTGTATGTACGTGATCGATCAAAAGTTAAATTTTGAATGTCAATATGAGCATAACTCAATTGCATCACGTACGACTTAATGACTAAGAGTCAAGAGGTCACAGATTCGATTTTTCTCATCTCCCCCACATGTTGTCAAGAAATAAAAGTTTAATTTTGAATCCTCCCACCCCAAATCTTGTTAAATAATTACAAATTTAGCAAAATTTAAAACATCTCGTAAATATGGTAAAAAATTAGTGGCTATCACCGATAGACTCTATCGTTGATATATGACTATCACTAATAAATTTCTATGACTACTACAAAATTCTATAAAAAACTGAGTCTTTCAGCGATAGACCATATTATTATGGATAGAAATTGAATCTGTTACAATTTCTCTATATATATTTATAATTATTTATTTATTATTTATTTCTTTATGATTATTATTATTATGGTTATTATTATGGTTATTATTATTATTATTATTATTATTTTTTTTTTTTTTTTGTATAAAAGAGAAATAACATTAGTTAGTTAAATGATGACATGCCTATTTAATAAAGTTTAGCTGATTTAGTAATATAATATATATTAATGAAAGAAAGTGGACAATTAGATAAGACCAAGGTAACATGTATAACATACTTTCGTTTTTCAACAATGTATATCAAATCACTTTTATAATCTATACCACTTTATTTTATCTACTTTATTTTATTATTTGTTCGTCACTTCATGCTAACTTAGGTAACATTCGTTCAATAAACAACATAACGTGATAGATGCAACATACTCTCTATCGAAAGAAATATATTAAATCTCTTTTATAGTATGTTTCATAATTTTATTTTGCCCGCTCTTCCTTTTGCATAATAGACACGGTTGTACCATCAATTTTTTTTTTAAGTACACGTATAATCATTTAGTTAATAGTCTTAGTTAATAGTCTTGATTACGTAACATTACAATTCAAAATTTAGAGATGTAATTAAAGTTTTTTTTTGTTTTTTTTTTTTTGTATTGCAAAGAGAATTAAAGCCTTTTATAAAGTATAAGAATTAAATAAATATAATCATGAAAGTTGATTAAATTGTAATTTAACTTAAGTTTTTATTATTATAATTTCATTTTCCAGCGTTATATTTTTCTATTTATTTATTTTTAACCTTTTGTAAAAAGAAAATATGCATTGCTATCTGTTGTAAAAAAATAAATAAATAAATAAAATGCATTGCTATCAAGATGATTATTCTCTCAATCTATCACTTTTCATACTTTTGCACTGTATGTTTAAATAATTTTTAATTCCAAAAGTTATCTCAATTTGTTTTCCCTCAATCATCCTCTTGGAAATAAAGGTTTAATTTGAGGGGTCATTTGAACTGGCACATTTAAAAAAAAAAAAGAAAAAGAGAAAAAAAAAATTGCAACATGAAAGAATATTACAACAAATCTCAATTGTCTTTTTGAATAAAATTGATTATTTTTTTAAGAAGAAAAACTTAGCATATGACTTTATTAAAAAAATATAAAAACAACCATATGTAAAAAGGAAGATTTTATTGGGTTATCTCATTTTCTAAAGTTTTTGCAAATATATAATATTAATTACAAATATAGTAATATATATTAACAGAATCATTAATCACTAATTGATATATATTAACAGAATCATTAATCACTAATTGAATCATAATAGTAAGGAAAATTGTGTACCGTTTAAAAATCATATTTTAAAAAATGTCTAAATATAATATAATTTTTATTATTATGTCCTATTACTTATAAATCTTATAATCCTATCATTTTTGCAATTTAATTCCTTATCTCTCCTATCAATTAATTATCCGCATTTATCTCAACATTTTAAGTTTTTAGTCAATTTGCCTTCATCTCTAAAATCTCACGATTTTAGTCAATTTATTTATATGAAAATATTCAATATACAAATAAATCGATAAGTATTAATCAATTTATTTATATGCAAATATTCAATGTACAAATAAATCAATAGGTATAAATATATTCATAATATACCGTATATATATGAAGATATTTCATACATAACTTAATCTTATGTTTAAAATAGTTGGTATTTTTATTTATATAAAAATATACTATTTATAACAAATTGCATAATAATAAACATATGGTAATATATTAATTTATATTCGATCATACTATTATTATTTTTTTTTTTTTTTTAGTACACAGATCCTTATTCGTAGGTAGATAAATTAGAAATTGAATATAACATTGTCTATTTAATAAGAAGTCAATTATGAATATATATCATATTATAAATCATATATCCTAACTCATATATTCTACACTGTTTAGATAGTTCTATTATTCTAGTGAATATATATTCATATCTTAAGTTCATACATTTCTTTCATATTCAAATATACCACGTCTGAAACTTATGTTCATATTTCTTCATTTTTAAATAGTTAACATGTATAAATGAATCATCAGGTATGAATAATATATTATCAATATATACGGTATATATGAAAATATTTCATATCTAATTGAATCTTATGTTTAAAACTGGTGACATTTTTATTTACACGAATATACACCATATATAACTAATTACATATCTTTAATATATGGTAGTATATTAATTTATATTTGATTATACCATGTATATATGTATTTGGAGAGATTTGAAAAAAAAAAAAAAAAAAAAAAATTTGAAGAGAGAGGAGAGTAAATTACTAAGAATTGATTAATATCATTAATGCCTTAATTTTTGGATTTACAATTGTATTAAATTATGTATTTATACCTTAAATGATTAAAATTTATTTTATTTTATTTCATACAAATCTCAATAGTTATATGAAGGGCTTTAATGTAATTAAACAATCAACTTTTATGAAATACTCCTAATACATTTGATCATTTGTGAAATAAATGAGACTTTTGTACATATTTGTAAAATCATAGTAGTCTATAGTAGTCTTAAGGCTGGTAGAAACCCCTCATAGTAATCCATTTGTTATTTTCTTCAATATTCGTTGATTTACTGACAAAACACAATATATTTATTTTAATTTTTCTTCTTGATAATCTTTGTATTTTCTCTTGATTTCTCATTAGAATATGATGTATTTATACAACATATTCTAACCTTAATTTCTCAAAATACATATAAATTCTAACTAGATACTAACTAAATACTAACTATTTCTTAAGATAGATAAATCCCTAATACCATCCCTCAAGTTGGAGCAGGATCACAAATGCCCAACTTGAAAATAAAGTGAGGATAAGGTAAAATGTAATTGTAAAATTTTTTTTGGCAGCCTCCGAACACGGGTCGGTGTTGCAAACTTCAGGTCGATGCTCATTGCATCTTCAATTTTCCAAGAGCTTCCAAATGCGGGTTGGTGCTCCAATCTTCAGGTCGATGCCAACATGATATCTTTCAATTTATGCGGGACATCCTATCATCGCTTTGACCACGCAATATAACAAAAATCTGTGAGCCTCCGAACGCGGGCCGGTGCTCTTCATTGCAGATTAAATTTCATGGTTGTTGAAGGAGAGTACGGAGAATTTCCACCTCAATGTTCCCTTCAGTAATCCGAAGGAGAGGTTTTCGCCTTAGTGTTCCCTTCATTCATCGTCATCGAAGGAGAGGACAATTTGTGCTCCCTCAACACCCTTCAGTAATTCTAAGGAGATGAAGAATCAAACGCCCTCAATCAAACCAAAAAACGTGTTGCAACGCTTTCAGATCTGGAACATGAGCGACGGTGGCGGCTCTTTCACCTCCGACATTTGAGCGGCGAAAACTTCAAGTTTTCAGATCTGAACCTCGAATGGCGGCGAACGTTCAGATCTGATTTTTTTTTCCCATCTTTTCTTCATCTCTAAGTGTAGACAATGTTTTTTTTTTTTTTTTTTTTTTTTTGAAGAAGAATGTAGACCATTTTTTTCAATTTTTTTTCATCAACATCTACATATTTATCTCTTGAACTGAGTGCAGACACACCAAATGCGAGAGGAATAAAGTTGTGCGGCGGCGGAATCGCCGCCGCCCTAGCGTTTTTGTTTGATCGAGTTTAACAAGATCTTCGCTCTTTTATCATGACAAAAAACAATGTATTTCTTTTTATTTTTCCTCTTGATAATTTTTGTATTTTCTGATTTCTCATTAGAATAGAATGCATTTATACAACATACTCTAATCCTAATTTCTCAAAATACATATAAATTCTAACTAGATACTAACTAAATACTAACTATTTGTTAAGATTGATAAATTCTTAATATTTACATTATCAATAATTGATTTAGAGTGAGTTTAAGGGATTTAGACTAGCATTTTAAACTGAAGCACTATTTAAATGCTTATACTCTAAAAATAATTTAAAATATTTTAAGAATTTTCAAAAACTCTTTTAACTATCTAATCAAACATTATGAAAAATTTAAAAAGTGCTTTTAATTGGTCTTAAAGCACTTTCCATCGTTCTAAAAATTATACCAAACTCGATCGCCTTTAGATACGGATTGAAATGGTTCTAGTAATGCTCAGTATGCCATAATCTTTTCATTTTCTTAGTGATCTCACTTTTTTTAAAAATCAACTTTTTTTATCTAGGAGAAAATTAAATAGACTTGGATTAATGCAATTCTATTAAATTTAGCCATTATGAAATTCAAATATGATCGAGGAACAATGAACATAAATAAAATATTTCTAATTTTTATGAGAGAATACCAAAATAATCTAAAGGACCATTTATTTTTTATTTATTGTTATTATTATTTTTTTTGACAACATGTGGAGTGAGGGTTGAATCTAGGACCTCATAGTCACTAAGCGATACATCATGCCGTTGAGCTATGCTCTTGTTGACAATCTGGACCATATTTTTTCGATCAAGCAACTAATAAATATTATAAATATTTTCTTAAATCGATAAGGATGCAATTCAATGAATCCTCTTTTCTTTGCATTAAAGTCTCAAATAGTTCAACCCTAAAAGCTAGATGCATCCTTTTGCTATGCTCTTCAAAGTTTTCATCTAGGAATTTGTAATAATAATAATAATAATAATAATAATATTTTTCATCAAGTTAATTATGATAAGTATAAAAATCAAGTTAAAAATGGTTTTTAAATAAAATAACAGCTTTTTAATATAGAAAAATTGTTTGAAAGAATAATATTTAGAGAAAAGTTGGACATGTTTTGTATATCTTATAGTATAAAGATTTTTTCTTAAAAAGGAGTGGTTCTATTAGTTACAAATATGTTTTCTTATTATATATTTTGAAGATTTTGGGTCAATCACTCTAAAATCACTTTTTAGATTAACCATATCTCAAGTATTTCATTTGGAAAAAGTTTTTAAATTTATCCCAACCTTTTAAGTTTTTTTTTATTTGTTAAAAATTAAAAGAAAATATTTTGATAATCTAAAATTACTTAATAAGCTATACTAAACACACTTTTAATTAATAATTTTTTTTAAATGTATTTATAGAAAAAATGATTTGTTTTTAAATATATATTTTTTTAAAAGTTATTCCAAACACATATTATACCATAACATCTTGGGTTGTTTTCTTGAATTTTATTTTCTGTTTCATTAATTTGAAATCTCTATATAATAATTAGTTGTATTTTAAGTAACTAGCTTTAAATGTCTTATAGTTTTGAAATAAATGAAACCAAAAAAAAATTCTTTCTAAATAGTTTTTAAATAAAAAAAAAAAATACTACAAACCAACTGAAAAAAATATCTTTCTAAATTACAAAATTTAGTTTCATAATAAATGTCCAAATAATTCATTTAAAAAAAATAATTATATTTGTGAACTATACATTTGGATTAAAAACCATTACTAGTTTAGTGGCTTAAAATTCCTAAGGTTATGTTTCAAAAAACTATACATTTGGATTCTAAGAAGTCTTTGTTTATTAACACCATCATTTAGGCTCTGTTTCAGATTGCGATAACTTTTAAAATAATTGTTAGCAATTGTACTTTTAAAAATTTTGTTTTATGAAACATATTTTATAAATTTTAGCTCTAAACTTGAAAAATTGATTAGAGTGGTAAATAAATATTAAATTAAGGTATTAATTTAAAAAATTATAAAATAAAATTTGAATAAAAAATTATAAAATAAAATTTGATTGCGTGAAAAAATAATAAATATATAAAACAAATCTTAATTTTTTTTTACAAAAGAATCTTAATTAATGCGGAGATTGAAACTCGACCTCTTAATCAAGAACACAACTTTATGTCAATTGAGTTATACTCAGTTTGTCAATAAATCTTAATTTTGAAATTAAAAATTGGTTAAGAAGTTGATTCTTAGATAATCTAAAACCTAGGAGGGTGTGAAATGAACGTGTTATGGAAAAATGATTTTAACCGATTATACTAACAATTTGTTTTACCAAATACAAAAAGTAGTTACTTTTTTTTCTTAATCACTTTCAATCCTCCCAAATGCGACCTTAGTCTTTCCTTATTAACACCACCACTTAAGTACTTTAGTGCTTGCATGACAATGACACAACTTTATGCCAATTGAACTATGTTCGACTTGACCTTGCATGACAAGGTTATTGAAATAACAAATAATAATTTTGCACAACATAGCACAAAAAAGTAGGCTAACCAAATAAAAATATAAGACAATTATTACATAATATGTAAATTTAAGCTGGTATTTTTTTTTTATCAACTCTTATTTTATCTAGCTAGTTCATGTTTCTAGAAATATTAAGTTACTCTTAGAAATGAAATAAAGAGAAAGAAAGAGAAAAAAAAGACAGATATATGGTCGTTGTTGGAAAGCCAACCAAAACGGAACTCAACTAGTTATGAGATTATATTCTCGATCAAAAAGTTAGGACGTTAGAACCTCCACCAGCTCATGTCGTATTAAAAACTAAAAAGAAAAAAAAGAAGATATTTGTTAGGCATAGACATAGGAGATAGAAGATACCCATGATCATGTCTCCAAATTAAATCAACTTCCTAAAGTCATTGTCTTTGATCAATTATACAAATTTGGAATCTCAAACCTTTTTTTTCCTTTCTTTCTTTGTTTTCTTTTGTAAGCTTCAAGCTTCTATCTTCCACCGCGTGTCTCTCCCGTGTCCTTCCTTACAACTTACAACCTTAGCCCTTAAGGACATGGACTTCAAACATTTTTTAAATCTATTTTTTTTTTCTTTTTCTTTTTCTTTTTCATTTTCATGTATATATATTCTTCTCCACAACCTTTTTTTTTTTCCCCAACCTTTTGAATTTTTATAGTTTTTGTTCTATACAATGTAAAACGTGCACTTATTTTAACCCCACAAAAAAAGTGTAGTTTTTTTTTTTTTTTTTTTTTTTTTTGAAAACAAATATACTTTTTTATAAAGTGATCATGGTGGGTTAGAAAAGGTTAAATGGTCATTTTTAGACTTTTTTAGAGTCTTTAGGATATTTTCCGTTTTTTTTTTTTTTTTTTTTTTAATTTATTTATAATTTTCAAAGTCACAATTGGGTAATTGATTTTTGACCCACACTAAAACATAAAACATAAAACAAAATTTCAAATGAAAAATTGAAAAAGAAAACACGTTTAAAACGTAACATTAAACTTGTGTCGGTTGAAGTATGCTCATGTTGACAAAGAATAATGTATTTTAAATTGTTCCACACGTACATGATCAAATTCACATTCTAAACTATTTAAGCGATATAGTTACCCGTTGCACTAAGTGATTGTTTGATCTATTATATTTTTCTTGGATGTTAATTTGACCTACAAATTATATTAAAAAGTTATTAACAAATTAGTAATTAACAAAATAGATGTTTCGTAGATTTAACTAAACTTTAAGAGATGGTTTGGTTTAAAATTTGTAAATGCCTAAAAATATATAAAAAAAAATGTTAGAGAATCAAAGATAACGTTATGTTTTTGGTTGGGCAGGAAAATGTTATATCAAAATTTTATATGACGACACGTTATGTTTGTATCAATAGATTTATGTTTGTATTAAACAGAATGCTATCAAGATTTTATATGGAGACAATTGAAAGTATTTGATATGAATTCCCTAGACAATCAAATTCATATCAAAGATGGAGCTCAAGGAGATCAAACCATTGTGATGGAGCAAGGACCAATCACAAGATCAAAGGCTAAGAAGCTTCAAGAAGCTTTAATTACCTATACCCAAAACTACATCAGAACAGTCAAAGTCAACGAAGAAGAGAAGGGCATGGACTTCAATTTATCACAAGTCCATTTCGTGGATGACTAATGGATAATGTTAAAAACCAAGTTTAATCTCCATATTTGGTTTCTTAATGTACTCATTAAAGGTGTAACCAAGTCCTAGATGATCTTTCATATTCCAAAATGTCTTTTTGTTTTTCCAAGGTGTCTTTTAGAATATCAAAGCACCTTTTGGTATTTCAAGGAAACTTTTCATATTAGCATTTATGTTAGGGAGTTAAAGAGTCTCTTGGTTGAATTCCTTGTCTATAAAAGGGATTGGTCTTGTCTTATGAAAACAACAACTTTGATATTTGAATTGAAAACTCCATTGGAGCATTTCCATAGCCGAGAGCTATTGTTACCTTTGCATTTCTTGTTTGACTTGCATGTTTGAGAAGCATTCTATTAGACTTGATCAATCTAATAGTGGAGTGTTTCGGTTCAAGGTTAGGGACAAGTTCCTCATCCTTGGATATTCGATCTGAGGTATTTCTATTCTTCTCTTTATCTTGGGGTGAAACCGATCTGATTAAGGGGTTTTAGTGTTTGTGATTCAAGGGTTCGAATAACCAAGGGGTTCTTGATCCAATTCACTAGGGTTTCGTATCATTTGGTATCAGAGCTTTGGCTCTAGATCGGGTATATCATTTATCTTTCTTTCGTGTCTTTTGTTTCAATCTTATTCAAAAAAAAAAAAAAACCATCTTCTTGAAGTGTTTTGTTGTTTCTGTCTTCCGCGTGCATCTGTTGTATTCTGTATTTCTGAAGATTAAAAATTTATTAAAGTATGTCAAATTTGTTCTTGTCTTGTTCAGCACGAATTTATCTATCCAACAAGACAAATTACACTTTAGTCTGAGCTCTATAACTTTAGTTATAAATTTTTCTTCAGCCCAAACGTTTTGAGTGTTCTGCCCAGTTTTTATGAATTTCCTCATCTACATTCTATTCCTTGTTTCTTAGTGTTCTACATCTCCGAAATAAGCCTACTTGATATCAGATTAAAGCCCTATGAGTCAGCTATCCATACAAATCTGTTTTGTACAATTTCATTGAGTAGAACAAAAGATATTGGTTTTTGAATGAACATTGTTCGGCCTGGAAAACCTGCTGTTTAGACTCTACTGCAGCTGACTTCGGAATATTATATCTGGCTGATTACTACTTCGCAAACAGTCAAATTGGGTGCCGTTTTGAAGATTATTGAAATATCTTTCTAACCCAATTGGTTTTGTTTCAATCCGAGCTCTAAGAAAGAAGATATCACACCAAGAGTTAAGGACCGCCCTGCAGAAAACTTTCCATACTTGGAAAATCAGTTCTAAAAAATATATTGATATATCATTTGGAGAATTATTTTTGACAATCATATTCAAATCAAAGATGGTGCTCAAAAGATCTTTAGGATTCGAGGACGAATCCCTTTGAAGAACGGGAGGATGATATGAATTATCTTGACAATCTAATTCATATCCATGATGAAGGTCAATGAAGTCAAATCATTGTTATGGAGCAAAGATCAAAGTCAACAAAAAAGAGAAATGCACTATCTCACAATACCATTTCGTGGAAGATTAATAGATCATGTTAAAACCAAGTTTAAAATCCATATTTTGTTACTTAATGTACTCATTAAATATGCAACATAGTTCTAGGTGATCTTTCATATTTTAGATGAATTTTAGTTTTCCAAGATGCCTTTTGGAATATCAAGGCACCCTTTGGTATTTCAAAGTGACTTTTCATATGAGCATTTATGTTAGGAGTCTCCTTGCTTAATTCCTTGTCAATAAAAGGGATTAGCCTTGTCTATTGTAAAAAACAACTTGATATGAGATATGAAATGTAGTGTTTTGGGTTTGAAACCCTGAAAGCTTTTAAGCTTTGTTTCTTGTGTGTTCTTGTGATAGAATGCATGAATATTTGGAGCATTCAAGTGAGGATTGATCTGTCTTACTTGTGGAGTGCTTTGAAGATCGAGGGTTGATGGGAGCCAAAAGCTTTGTCCGATCCTTGGTTCGTTAGATCAACTAAGTAACCTGTATTCTAGCCTATCTTAGGGGCTGAGATCGAATTGGCTACTGGGGTTTTCAAGTTAATGTGTTGGGGGTCCGTATAATCAAGGGGTTCTCACGCTTATTCTTGGAGGTTTCATATCATTTGGTATCAGAGCTTTGGCTCTAGATCGGGTATATCATTTATCTTTCTTTCGTGTCTTTTATATCCATCTTATTCAAAACCGAATGATTAAGGGGTTTTAGTGTTTGTGATTCAAGGGTTCGTATAACCAAAGGGTTCTTGATCCAATTCACTAGGGTTTCGTATCAGTATTAATACAAATTATTAATTCTAATTCAAATAGTACTTTTTAATCCGATAGTTTATTATAAGTATTAAAAATAAGGGCTGGTCACTCAAACAACAACCAGACCCAAAATAATGGTAAATTTAGCTAAATTTAAAATATTTTACAAATATAACAAAAAAAAAATGAGGGACTATCACTGATAGACTCTATCCTTGATATATGACTTCTATCACTGATAGACTCTATCCTCGATTCTGCCCTAAGGCAGATTTTCTTAAAAATGATCAAACAACCACTTGGTGCAACGGGTGAGTGAGCGCATCACCTAGATAGTCCAGAGTGAGGGTTTATTGATCCTGCACCGTGCAAACGTGGCATGGATGATTTAAAAATATTTAACTACATTATATATCGCCTATAAAGGCAGATTTTATCGAACAACCACTTGATGCAGTGGGTGAGAGCTCCGCCTAAAATAGCAGATAGTGGGGGTTCGATTTTGCCCTAGGGCAAATTCATCAAGTTTGATATGTTATAAGAATTACCAAATTACTAATACTGATATCTTCTGTATTTTTTTTAATTTTGTC
Organism: Herpetospermum pedunculosum; assembly: GCA_028017165.1. Lineage (NCBI taxonomy): Eukaryota > Viridiplantae > Streptophyta > Magnoliopsida > Cucurbitales > Cucurbitaceae > Herpetospermum > Herpetospermum pedunculosum. The sequence goes on from CM051528.1 coordinate 7,997,554, forward strand.
GATAGTTTATTAGTGATAGTCATTTTATCATAGCTCAGTGATAATCGTTTTAAGTCACTACAACTCATTTTTGTCATATTTACATAATATTTTAGATTTGTCATAATTTTGAGGGTACGAACCCAAAAACTATATAAAATTTGGCCTATAACTATTTTCTAAAATATAGGTACGGAAAAGGTATATTTTCTTGAGAATTTTTCTCTTCTTTTTTTAGGAATTTTGATGTTGGATGTTAATGGATTCATGATATTTGAATCATTGAGGGTTTGTTATGATTGCATTCTAAATCAAAAAGGTTCTGATGCTAATTTTCATTAGGTTTTGGAATAATCCACATATGCTATACGTTGATACATATGACATCAATTTTGATTTGTTTTCTGCTTTTAATTATTTATTTAGTATTTTTAAAATTTGATTGTTGAATGTTTTCTGTCCTTTGTTTCATACCATTAGATCAGATTAAGGTTTGCTTTATAAATAACAATCCTGTAAAATAATGGTAAAAATAATAAAAATATAAAATATTTTACAATTATATTAAAAATCAGTAATTATTATTAATAAAAATTTACTGGTATTAAAAATTGTCATATTTGTAAATTTTTTCAAAATATATTTTTCATAGAAACTCTAAATGGACTATTAAATTATGTAATATTCTATATAATTTGGATTTGGATGCTTAATTCCAGTGTTATAATAATAAAAAAATTAAACAAATAATTAATGATAAAATGCCAATGATTAATAACAAATTCATATGTTAAAGTGAGCATAGCTCAACGGTAATTAACATATATTTTTTCGCTTAAGGTTGGAAGTTCATATCCACATAACTCTCCTACCTTATTTATTGTACTAAATAATTAAAAAAAAAAAAACATGCAACATTGAAATTTATCGTTCCAAAAAAAAAAAAAAAACATTGATATTTAGAAATTTTTAACGTACTTTTTTTTTCTTTCTTTTTTCCTTTTATTTTTGAAAAAACTTATGATGTACTTGTTACATATGATTTTGATAAGTGTATTAAGGAATAAAATTTATGAAGTAACTTTAGAAATACTAGTTTTTACCAATGTACACATTGTACGTTTGAATGAATTTGATATTTTATTGTATTTTTTTTCTTTCAAAAAGTTTAATGGAAAATGATTACATGCATGAAAATTAATTATATTACTGATAGATAATGTCAAATAATACTTGAGTAATGTATTCAATTTATCATATGGTTGTTTTGGTACATGAAAAAAAATATTTTAGTTTATAGTTAATTAATACTCTCAAGTAGAGGTTAGAAGATCGAGTATCAAGATTCAATCCCTGAACTGGCTTAATGAGTTTCGGGTGGTCGAACCAGAGTTGGAAGTTCTTTTGAAAGAGGAGAAAATTTACTAGAAATAGAGAGCGTGAGAAAATTAACTGGAGTTGGGAGATAGAAATACCAAGTGGTTTCATTTGAAGGCTAGTTTTCGGCGCCGTACTAATAAAATCACAGGTTTAATGGACGATAATGAGATTTGGCAGGAGGATGAGGTCTCAATGGCTTCCATGACTAATGTTTATTTTAAGAAGCTATTCAAATCCAATAACTCAGAGGAGAGTAGCATTCATACTACTCTAACAAGGATTTCCTCATCCATTACTAAGGAGCAGAATCGTCGCCTGACTAGGCTTTTTACTAGATTAGAAATTGAGAAGGCTCTCAAACTTATGCCAACTGCAAAAGCTCTCGGCCCGGATGGTTTTCAAGCATTGTTCTTTCAGAGGTACTGGGATTTAATGGGAGATGAGACATCTGAGCTATGTTTGCAAATTCTTAATGGTCGGACAGATTTGAGTGCGCTGAACAAAAAATTCTTAGTTCTTATTCCGAAAGTTAAAGACCTGAAACGTCCTAGTGAGTTTTGGCCTATTAGCCTTTGTAATGTGATTTACAAAGTCATTTCAAAAGTTATAGCTAATAGGCTGAAATTGGTTCTCGACTCTATCATCTCGCCATCTTAGTCTGCTTTTGTCCATGGTCGTCTAATTTCGGACAACGCCTTAATTGGCTTCGAGTGCATTCATGCGTTGAACAAAAAACGTAGTGGGCAAGATGGGATCATTGTTCTTAAGTTAGACATGAGCAAAACTTATGACCGAGTCGAATGAGCTTTTTTAAGGAGGGTCATGGAAAAAAATGAAATTATTAGAGGGTCATGGAAAAAAATGAAATTATTAATTTCTCTCCTTATGAATGGTGTGGAATTAACTTCTTTCTGAATTTTGTTGAATGGGATTCCGTCACAAGTTTTTCAACCTGGCCGAGGTTTACGTCAGGGAATCCTCTTTCTCCTTATTTTCCTCCTTTGTGTTGAAGGCTTTTTAGCTCTGCTTCATTAGAAAGAACAAAACCACTAATAGGGTATGGAAGACCATTCAGAGATGAAAACAGAAGTTGTTTTCGACAAGAGGCAAAAATGTGCTTATCAAAGCAGTTGCTCAAGCCATTCGGACTTACACAATGAGCTGCTTCAGGATTCCTTCACAGGTTAGTGTAGACATTACTAAAATGTTTGCACATTTTTTGTGGGGTTCGACTTCTGATAAGAGGAAGATCCATTGGCGTTCCTGGAGTCGGATGTGTGTTAGTAAGAAGCAAAAGGGAGTGAGTTTCAGGGATTTAACTCTGTTCAACCAGACCCTTCTGGCTAAGCAGTGTTGAAGGCTAATCAAACATCTTGATAACTTGTTGGCTCGGGTTCTGAAGGACAAATATTATCATCATGGCCTTTTCCTGCGAACAAAGTTAGGCTCGACTCCTTCTTATGCGTGGCAGAGCATCATGTGGGGCAAGAAGTTGTTTGATAAATAATGGTACAAATGGAGAGTGGGTAATGACAAAAAGGTGTTCATTGACAGTGATCCTTGGATCCCTTCAAGGGAAAATGGTCGGTTGTTGTTGTCACTAGCATCAATCCACAATCTTCCCGTGGCTTCGATGTGAACATTAATGGGCCTTGGAAGGAGGAACAAATCCAGGAAATTTTTCTTAGTGTTGATGCAGAGGCGATTCTGGATATTCCCCTTCATTCGAGTGGCAGAGAAGACATCATTATCTGGAATCCTTCGAAACCTGAAGTTTTTTCTGTTAAGACTACGTATCAACTCGGTCTATCTTTTGGGAATAAATATGAGGCTTCACCCTCAAATGTTGAAACTCAAATCATGAGATGAAAAACTTTTTTAGCCTCTAAAAATTCCCCAAAAGTTAAAATTCGTTGCTGGAAAGTTTACAATAATATTTGTCCTGCTAAGATAAATCTTCGATGGAAAGGAATCTTTATTGATAATTTTTGCACGGACAATGAAGAATCAACTCAACACCTGTCCTGATTGCGAGGTTACCAGGCATACTTGGTCTTTTTGTCCATCTATTAACTTGACTCATTTATGTGATAACAGGAACCATTGGTCTATTCAAGAACATTGAGATTGGATCCTAGACAAGGATCAAAGGAAAATGTGGAGTACTCAATGCTGATAGTGTGGAAGATTTGGGATCCCCGAAACAAGGCATTTTTCAACAATGCTTTAGTGACAAATCAATTCGTGATGTCCAACATTAGCAACCTCTCTTATGATGTTATAAATGGTAGTTCAGGACCAGTACTAAGGAGAAAGCTCATGTCAGAAATGACGGAACTTTAGATGATGTCAGTGGTAGTTGACAACCTCCCACCTTCAATTGGTGGAATCTGAATGTGGATGCATCTTGTAATCCTTATTCCAAAAGTGCTAGTCTTGAGTGGGTCATTCAGGATCATCAGGGGTTGTCAAATTTGTAGGTTGTCGTGCTCGGTCAAGTTGAGATCAAAACTTTAGAGGCCACATGGCCATGATCGAATGTCTCAAAACAATCTCCTCATCCCCGAACTCTTGCAAGTGCCCAACCGAAGCTAAGATGAATTGTTTGGAAGTTTGTAAACTTCTCAATGGCACTAGTGTCGACATCACCATAGTTGCCTTCTTCATCTGCGAACCCTAGACTTGAAAGTTGCTGCTGGGGTGATCTCATTCACCCATTTGCCTCGTCTGGTCATTGTTATGGCCCATCAGAAAGCCTCTAGAGCGATGGAGACTCCCTTTTCGGCTCAGTGGGAGGATCTTATTCCTTCAAGTTTTATTATGTTTTTAGCAACCGGTAACCCATAAGACTTTATTTCTGATTAGTTTATTTCTATTTTATTTAAATAAATAAATTGAAAAAAAGAAAGAAAAAAACCCTCCGGCTACGAAGAAAGAAAATAGATCGTAAATTTAGGAACACTTGTGCGGTGTTGGGTTAATTAATGGTGGTTAATTTAAGCCATTTATAACTATTTAATTTTTATAAATATTATTTTTGTATTTTAAATAAAAATAAATATTTTAATAAAAAAATTGAAAGAAACAAACCTAAATTTTAAAAATAAAAAACGAATTCGTCCCACGCGGAGTCTAATATTTGAGGAGCAAAGAAAAAAAATACAAAAAATAAGACTAAGAACATACTTTAAATTCATTAATCACTCTTTTTCTATTCAAAATTATAATTAAAATCAATTATTCAAAATTACAATTAAAATCAATTTTAATAGTATATAAAATGTAAAACTAAACATTTAAACTATTTTAAATGATTTAATGCATATTTTAGAGTAATTTTAAATATGATAAAAAGTGATTTTACCAATTTCAAAATCATTCACAAACTTGTCCTAAAAACTCTTATAAGAAAATTTTATTTTTAAGTTTGGGACACAACCTTATGCCAATTAAGATATCCTCGGTTTGATATATTTCTTAAGTTTTTTTCGCACTATAATTCATTGATCATGACAGATATTTAACGACATTTTAAGGTTATGCGTCAAAAGAGTGACAAACATATGATAACTCTTAGATGATGGAGAGTGAAAGACATCTTTTGGATTAGAATAGGGTTATCTTAGATTGAGATGACCGTGAGATTCAATTAGGGAAATTATTCAAAGAGGTCGCCACGATGTAACTAACTGTTTGCATTGTTCATGGTATGAAAGAGAAACTACAAAGTATTTCGATTTTTTTTTTTAATGATTATTAGGAGAGATATTGCAGACTTTCGAATCCACATCTAAAAGATTATTAAAAAACAATCACATTTTAATGATCTCATTGAAAATTTAGTATGACTGACAGAAAAAAATTGATTTTATTCTTCAGTTTTTAGCCATAAATTTTGCACCATACTTCTTCTGGTTGTGAATTGTGATTGTATGCAGTGCCACAATGCATCCTGCTTATCACAATAATACACGACTATAGTATATTCAAATTTTGTTGATGACATGTCGACATTTTCGTTGTTATTTACACATGTTATAAATTCGAATCAACATAAGGTATTTTTTTTAAAAAAATATTTTTAAGATTTTTTTAGAAATATCTAACGATATTTGACATTATATTTTATCGATATTTCCATCAATATTTCAATAAAATTGTGACCTCGACATTTTAAACTTTGTGCACGCCTGGATGAAACTCTAATGTTGTCATTGCTATTGTTTTTTGTTTTTATTTTTTTCAAAATTTTTATATTTGATTTATTGTTTTTAGAATTAAAAACCATACTTTTGTGATTTGCGGGTAGTTTTTTGGGTTTAGGGTTTAGATGAGAGATTTAAACTTTTAATCACTTGATTAATAAATCATATTTTATGTCAATTGAGTTATATTAACGTTGGTAAAAAAATTTGTTGAAACATATTTTTAAAATAAATTTAATGAAACTATTCACTAAATTCCATGCATCTAAAAAAAACTTTACCTTGCAAGATTCTTACAATTTAACATTTTAAAACTTAAAAAGATATATGTATATACTATAGTGTAAAGAAATATAATGAAATCATTCACACAATTCCATGCACCCAAAAAGTTATTTTTTCTTTTCCATATTTGGCTGCATTGGATCCTTTCAAGTGTTCACACTTCCCCATAAGAAAAAGCTATCCGTTAATATTACAAAAGATTTAAAAATTGATTCATCTAAATTATAAAAAGTACCTTAAAATTTTTGGAATTTGTTTAAAAAATAATCCAATATTTTAAAAGTAATATTACCTTGTACTTTCATTGTTTCAAAACTAAGAAATCCGTTAAAATATTGGACGTTAAAATCAATGTAACGGGACGCCATTCTTTTAGACTTAATCCAAACAAACATCTCAATTATTACCACACCATTTCAGGTTACTTTCACGTTGATTTTCTGTCCAACATTTCAACGGATATCTATTCCGAATATAATTTTGAAAGTTTAGGAAGGATTAGTAATAGTGCAAAACCATAATATTTTTGAAATAAATGGCAAAGTTAAGGTATTTTATTTATTATTATTATTTTTAATTTAATTAGGCAATTGATTGTAAGCCACCCAATCAAACCCTTAATATATAATTAATCCCCAAATACCCCTAGTATATAATTAATTTTTTTTTTTATAAAAGTTTTCCATTGAAAAATAAATATTTTCTAGAAGAAAAAAAAGGACCCAAAAACATCTTTTTATATAGGTAGGGGTTAACTTTGTATTAAAGTTCCAATAATGGCACAAAAAAGAGAGAAATAAATAAAAGATACAAAAAAGAAAAGTTGGGAAAGAAAAAGAAAGGTGAAAGTTGAATATGTAAATTTGGAAAACAGATCAATTTGGCAATCACTCATTGCTTTGTCACCCAATTCGAACATATTCCCTTACATAAACAGTCATAAATTCATATTATAATCCAAAGTTGTGATATTATATTCTAAGAACCCTATTTTATAACCATTTTTTCTATTTTTTTTTTTTATTATTTTTTTTTTACATGAAAGGAGCGACTCTTATTAAATCAAACAACACAATTACAACTAAAACTCAACAAAACTCACAAATCAAGACATAAACTTAAAAATTGGTTACAACATTAGCAAGAACCTTAAGGTCAACTTTCTTCTATCAAGACAACTAAATCTATCTTTAATGCTCTACTTAATCAAATCATTAACGAATTTAACAGGATAAGATCTTTGCTAAAACACACACACAAGTTTTGGTTGCACCAAATGAAATAGACAACCGCAACAATGACAACACTTGATGTTGTAAATCAGACTCCAGTTGCCCAATAATCCAACACTTCCAATAAAAAAAAAATCAAGGGCCATGTTGTGTAACCCAACCATCCATGAATCATCCTTAATAACGCAACAGAGAAATGGCAGACAAAGAATAAATGGTCATGACTCTCCAAAAAATCAGTACACATATCGGACAATACGGGGGAATCAATGGGGATTTGCACTTTTGAAGCTTATCTCTAGTCAACAACTGAGAATTCACGAGTCTACACCACACAACTCGAGCATAATCAACATTCTCAACTCCAAGAAGAGATTTATAAAATTTGTTTACCATAAATCTTCCATTAATCTCAGTAGCCTGCAACATAATTTTAGAAATAGTGACTCTAAGTTTGAAGATGAATATTATGTTTGCTTCCTTACCATTTATATAATAATTTTAAAAGGTTCGTAACCAAAGTGGACCTATAAAGTAATGTTTTATTTTTTTACAAGTTAACAATAAATTAATAGTAATGATTAAATTTAAGGGCGGATGAAAGTATAAGAATTAAATTTAGACATTTTAAAAAAATAATGTGATTAATTTTATTAACTATTTTTTTCCTTGTTTTTTTAACTTAATTAGTATTTATTTTTCTTCTTTGTATTTTTCAATATATACTATTGTTGGGTGTATTTCTCAATATACTAATTATCTAGACATTTATGAATACGAATATTTTCCAATATATATTAATTTTGGGGTGTATTTCTTAATATATACTACTTATCTCAGGTCATCATTTTAATTCGTGTGTTTACGTAGTGCATTTCTTAGTATATACTATTTATCGTAGGTCATCGTTTTTAATTAGTGTTAGTATCCATCAATGTAATTTTTGTGTTTTAGTTTTTTCAGGATGTGATTATGGTTTTTACTTAACTAGATTGTTATTTTAAAAATAAAATAAAAATGGAAACAAGTTTTAAGTTTGAGATTTTTTCTATGACCTTTGTTGAATGCACTCGGTCTCCAATTCGAATTAGCCTAACGGTTTACTTTTTTATTTTCAAATTATATACTAATTACTACATCCACATTTTCAGGATCATCAAGATAGTGTATACTTGTCGATACATTGATTGCGATTTTGATTTTTTCGTTTGAATCTGTAGCTCGATTTATCAAGGGTAAATATGGACACGAGTATTTTGGTCTCATCACATTTTAAAGATTATACTAAATATAGAAGTTAGCTATTTTTCAAAACTTTATTTCGGTCATCTATTTTTAGAGTTGCACTATTACATTTAAGTTATTCCTCTTGTTGGCCCAACAATGGAATACACGAGTGAGACTTTATTTGATAATCTTTTTAGCAGGGTCAACTACAAGAATAACTGAGATTGAGAAGTGCAAGTTGAAAAATAGGTAACTCGATTATTTTGTCAAAAAATAACTAAATTTTATATTTAGAATAATATTTACAATATGTTTGGACCAAACTACCCTCATGTAAAAGCATTGAACTCAAACTTCCTATAGAGATTTATTCAGAGAAAATAATGGGGAGAGTAAGGATTTATTCCGAGAGAATCAGAAAAAAATAAAGATTTATTTGAAGGGAGAATATTGTGAAAAATAATAAAAAAAATTAAGATACGGTCAAAACTAATAACAACCACCAATTAAATCGAAACTAAACAAAATTCAATAAAATCTAATATGAAATATTAATTCAAATGATTTTTTAACTAAAATTTTCATAGACGGTTGTGAAAAAAATTATAATAACGGTGTTCTCAATAATTTTTAATGTGGGTATATATTCGAAGTTACATGTACATATAAGTATATCATATGAAGTATATGTGTATATACATAAGCCATTAATTGGTGAATGTACATGTAAGTATAACATAGCCCGTAAGAAAATTATATAAGCAATTAAATTTTTCAGCATATTATTAATGTTTATAAAAACTAAAATGTTCATAGACGGTTATAGGAAAATTATAAAAATGACACCCTCGATAATTTTTAGTGTGGGTATTTATTCGTAGTTACATCTATAACAACGTACGTGTAAGTATATCATATGAAGTATATGCGTGTATATACACCATAAACCATTACTCTGCGTATATACACCATAAACCATTACTCTGTGAGCATTGGACAAAGATACTAAAAGAATTAAAATGTTCATAGACGGTTGTAAGAAAATTATAAAAATGGGGGTCCTCGATAACTTTTAGTGTGGGTATTCGTAGTTACATCTATAACAATGTACATGTAAGTATATCATATGAAGTATATGCGTGTATATACATCATAATCCATTAATCCGTGAACATTGCACAAATGATACTAAAAAATATTAAAATTGGTATGCATGTTGAGTTTACCCGGAAGAACGTTCAATCAATTGTATTATTACCTGCAACATTGAATTAGGAGATTTGCAAATCTTCCATCTTCCAAATCTATTTGAAACAATCATTGATTTTCAATTTTGAAACCCTATTACCTTGGAAAAAAAACTATCTACTTCAACCTTCTATATCGGTGAACGCTTGGGCTGAAAACTTCGACTTCCAAAACCTTTTATGACGTATTTTCAGAGTCACTAAGAATCTTCGTCTCTCTCCACTCTCGTATCTGTACATTGTCGTCGTTTCAACTTTGGAAAAAAAAATGTACCATTTTTTCAAAATGTATGAATCTAGTAGGGTAATCAGGTTGTTAGTGGGATGAATATATATATATATATATATATATATATTACTGTTAAACATTTTCAAATCTAAGTTGTTTGAGTTTTTTTTTTCTTCAAAAACTCATTAATCTGTTTGTTAGAAACTTTTTCTCCAACACGAATCTGATTGTTAGAAACTAAAATAAATATAAAAAAAAAATTTAAAATTAGTTATGTCGACGGTCAGGAGTATAATCAGAATGAAAATTGTCAACCCTAAAATTGTGGTAGTCGGGATGAAAATATAAACTTTCTTGGTTATTTTTCAATTCAGTTTTTTATTCCTAGTTATTCTTGAAAATTTACTTTTTATTTTTTGTTTTCTGTTTTTAAAAATTAAATTTATAAACACTATTTTCACTTATATATCTTTTTGTTATCAAACTTTAAAAAAAGTTCTTGACCACAAATTTGGAAAAAAAAAGAAAAATAGTAGTAGTAGTAGTTTTTAAAAACATATACCACATATATCCTCTTTGTTTTGTCATCAAACATTTTAAAAAATATTCAAAATCTTAACAAATTTGAAAACTAAAAGAAGTAGTTTTGAAATTATATTAAAAGAAATTAGGAGATGGCAAATATAATATTTAAAAACAAAAAATTAAAAACAAATAGTTATCAAATACGACGCTAACAAATAAAAATAAAATTAAAATTAAATCAAAAGTTTAGTCCCTAAACTTTAAAAAGTGTAATAAACTTTTAAACTTTTAATTTTGTGTCGGCTCTAAATTTTAAGGGGTTGTTTGGCCCACAAGGTTGGAGGAGTGGAGTTGGGAGAGTGAGCTTACTCCTGTTTGGCCACAAAGTTGTTGAACTGAATAAAATATATCAACTGAGTGAGCTTACTCCTGTTTGGCCACAAAGTTGTTGAACTGAATAAAATATATCAACTCTTCAAACTTCAATCGTAATTACTATTGAAGTATATCTTATTTTTCAAGGCAACACATTTTTCTCTCTCTTCCTCCCTCCCACAATATTTTTAATTATTTAAAAAAAAACGTAATTTAAATAAAATGTATAAAAAGTCTAAAAATGCAATTCAACCTTTTTTTTATTATTTTAAATATAAATAATGTTGTTCAATCAAAATTGGTACTTACAAAATTTAAAATGTTGTAGGACCATGAAAAGAATTATTTGGATCCGTTTAAATTAATAATTAAAATATTTCAAATTCACATGTAATATTTAACCCATTGTACGACACTCTTTTATTTCAAAATTATTCAAATAAAATGAATAATCAATGTGAGTGTATTGAAAAAAGAATATGAAGTATTGCGGTCCATATTATTTTTGTTAACTTCAAAGAAATTTGTGAAGGATACATAAAATATAAAACAAAAATTGTATTCTTAAAATTTATTGGAGGAAGTACTTGATAATGAAAAATATGAAAAATTATAGAAACAATTGTAGAAAAAAATAGATAAAATAAGGCGTCATTGTTGAGATGTTGGGTTCTGAGTGGAGTGGATTTAGATCTAATGATGAGTTTAAATGGGTGGAGACGGTGAATGATGTGTTTGACACATGGGCAAGGGTAAAACTATTTATTATTATTATTATTATTTATTATTTATTTTTATTTTAAGAAGTTTGTAAAATATACCTACATTAATCTCAATCTTAAAATTCATGAAATTAAAATAAAATGACAAAAGAGTCCTAACAAAAATGGATATGTATATTTGGTAATTATGAGAAATATTGAAAAAATAATGTGAGATATTGTGTTCAAAGTTTTTTTTTTTTTTGTTGTCTTCCAAGAAATTTATAAATGATAGATAAAATAAAATAAAAAATCATTCTTAAAATTTTTGAAAGAAATTTTTAATAATTGAACTTTTAAAAATTTGTAGAAAAAATTATACAAGAAAAAAAAAACAGTTAAAATAAACTCAGAGGTTATAACTTCAGGTTTAACAGCTTTCTGTCCCAAACATCAGAACTCTACACTAAACAACTTTGCATCCTAAACACAGAACTAAACTTTATACTTATTAACTACAACTCAGTGTGTTTGCCTCCTAAACACAAATTTCAGAACTTTTCAAACTAAACAACTCTAGACTTATTAACTACAACTTAGTGTCTCAAACAACTACTAAAAGTGTTTATAAGTTTTTGATTTTTTTTTAATTTTGTGTTGAATAACCGACTAAATGCCAACAAGAGCATAGCTCAACGACATAATGTATCGCTTAGTGATTATGAGATCCTAGGGTTCAATCCCCCACTCCAATATGTTGTCAAAAAAAAAAAAAAGAATAACCGACTAAACAACTTTAGACTTATTAACTACAACTACTAAAAGTGTATAAGTTTTTGAACTTTTTTAATTTTGTGTTGAATAGGGTATTGACATATTTTAAATTTTTAAACCTACCTGATATATTAGATATAATTTTTTTTTTATTATATATATATATTTTTTTAATAAGACCCAAAACTTTGAATTTTGTTTTTAATAGATCAATGTTTTTTTTAATGTCGAATGATTGAGGACCTATCAAAAAAAAATTGAAAAATTCAAACACCAATTAAACACAAAATTAAAAATTTAAAGAACATATTAAATACATTTTAAAGTATAGGGATGAATTAGACACAAATTAAAAGTTTAAAGACATATTAGATACTTTTAAAATTTATTGACTAATAGACCTATGCTAAGTGTTTGAAAAACTCCACGGATGTACTAGAAATTCTCCCCTCACTTCTTGGGATTACGTGGTAGTTGTGCAGGAGAATTTCGTATGTGGTATGAAGTTTTTCTATACCACTGCTTCCTTCACACGTGACCGACATTTTCATGTGGAGTCCACCCTTTTTTTTAATTAACAATTTTTCTTCTGTATTATCTATTCTTCTCTTTCACTCTTTCCTTCATTTTTTCGAGTTGGTTTAGAACAACAAAATAAAAACCAAAATCAAATCACCATAACCAATTTTTTAATTAACAAATTTCCTTATCTTCCATCTTTTTTCATTCTCCTTCCTCACTTCCTCTCTTCCATCTTCTCCAAACTCATTTAAACAATTTTATAGCACTTCAATTCTCTCCCTTCAAGCAGATTTTTTTTGACAACATTGAAATTAAACTTAAGCCATACAAACTCAAATTAAGTCATACAAGCTACATCGAATCTATCCTCAAACCACATGGAAAGAGATTCGAACTTGAGATCTCTTGCTCATAGTTTATATATTATTCCGGTTGAGCTATTTGGACACCCTTATTTTGTTTACTCATCAATAAACACTTACATATAAATTAGTGGTTAAAAGAATATGTAAGTAATTAGCGGTAGATTTCTAAACAAATTTAAGTTCATGTTAAAAAATTAATGGTAAAAATTAAAATAGTTTTTTATCCCTTTCATATTTAAGTTAATAATCAAAATAAAATATTTAAAAGTTGAAAGACTCAACAAAAATAACTATATATATCAAATTTCAACCACAAAATAACAATAATTTCAACATGAGGGATAATTAAACACAAATGAGTTGTTTTGGTCATTCTTTATGAAAATTGGCCCCTTTTTTTTTTTTTTTTTTCTTTGGTGGGAAATTGAAAATTAGAATGACCAAATAAAATAGAGGTGGTTGTGATTTGGGAAGAAAGCTTTGTGAGTAGACAAAGCCTAGATCATGTTTTAATGAAAAGCCTTCAAAAGTAGTCCATATCTTGAATGGAGTCTTTTATGTTTTGGAAAGTATTTGGTCAAGGGACCAATAAATTATTTACTCAAGTTCTTTTTTTTTAAAATTACATTTAATGAACACTATCCTAGTTATGTTATATGGGTTTTTAAAAACACTACATTAAAAAAATAAATAATAATAAATAAATAAAACACTTGCATTATTTAAGGTCTGGTTTCATAACCATTTGATTTTTGAAAATTAAGTATATAAACAAAACATCTAACTATGAGTTACTACGATGATTTTCATCTTTGTCGAAGAAATATTAGAACTATTAATCAAATTTTAAAAAACAAAAACAAAATTTTAAAAACTACTTATTTTTTTTCTTAAATTTTGACTTTAATTTTGAAAATATTTGAAATAGATGAATAACACAACAAAGATCTCATAATTGAATATAGTGTTTATATGCTTAATTTTTAAAAATAAAAAACCAAATGATTATCACCTCACTTTTTTGTGAAAATTTTATTGTAATTTTTTGATTTTTTGATTTTTGTTTTTAATTTAAAAATAGCCTTCTTGGTCTTTAAAATTGGATGATTTAGGAGTTTTTATTTTTTATTTTTTTTTTAAAATTTAACATTTTTATTTTTGAGCTTTTTAATTTTTAGAAACCTAAACATTTTTTTTTGTCGCTGTTTGTCTGGTAACAATGATAATTAATATATATATATATATAGTGGTAGTTAGGTAATTATGTATGGTTTAATTAAATGGAAGTTTGGCTTCAAAAAAAAAAAAATTAAATGGAAGTTTGTCATACCTTCCTCTAGTAAATAGTTATTATGTTATTCATCATATTTCAATTGTTATGAGATGTATATATCTTTGGGTGGAGTTTAATCAAGGTAACAAGTAAACTATTAAGGGACTTAGTGGTTATGAAGGATCTTGATATTATTAATACCTTCTAGGAGGGAATGAATTCAATTTTTAGTGGTCAACTACTTAAAAATTAATTTTCTACAGATTTCTTTGACAGCCAAATGTACTAAGGTCAGACGGTCTGTCCCGTAAGGATAGTCGAAGTGCGCGTAAGCTGACCCGAGATACTCACGAAAAAAAAAAAAAAAAAAAAAAAAAAAAAAAAAAAAAAAAAAAGGTGACATAAGTATCATATAATTTCTCCCCAAATTACATTTGTGAATGTATATATATATATATATATATATTTTTTTTTTTTTTGGTCCAAATTACACAATGATATAAAGCTAATTGAGTTTTATTTTACTTAGTTTTGAGAGTGACATATTGTGTATGATTTCAAAGCGAATTTAAATTTGTGTTAAGAATTAATGAGAAATTAACAATGAAGACAAAACATAAAGTTTAATTAGAATAATCAATTTTAAACATTAATTAATTAATATATATATATATATATATATATAATTTTCAATATAAAATTTATATATATTCTAAATTTTTTTTAGCACAAATTATTATTATTTTTTTTTAATGATATTTTAATAAATGCAAGGATTAAACCCATGACTTCTTAGTCACGGACACAATCTTACGCCAATTGAGCTAGGCTCGGTTTGACAATTTAGCAGAGAACTTGGTGATAGAGAAGTCTTAATCTTTGTCTCCCCATTTTATAATTATTTCGTTTTTAATTTTGTGCTTTTAAATTTAGTCAAATTTATAAAATAAATTAGTTTTTTTTAAAGTTATTTTTTTTAGTTTTTAAAATTTGTTTGATTTTTAAAAATATCAGTAGAAAATGGATAACAAAATAAAAAAAGTTACACGGTAAAAGTATGTTTATAGACTTCATTTTTAAAAATCAAAAACTAAAAATTAAGAGCCCATTTGATAACGTTCCCAATTCCTATTTCTGTTTCTCAGACTTGTTTGATAATCATTTCCGTTTCTTGTTTCTAGATTTTAAGAAACGTTTCTAAAAAAATGTCAAAATTTGAGAAATTATAAAAAATAGTTTCTCTTCGTTCCGTTTCTTATATATTATTATTGTTTTGAAATTAAAAACTTGTTGATGGCTGGTTGTTTAGGGTCGCGTACCAATTTCCTTCTCCCTTAATAGATTCTGGTTTCAAATCTTGGGCAGCTCGAATGATTGAGTAAGGGATAACCTTGCATATCAAATTTAGGCAACATTTAAATGATATTTTTTTTTCTTGTTATTTTCACAACACAATTTACTTTTATTAGTTAATGTAAATTTTTTATAATTATTTTTTATATGCTTTAATGCATATTATATATTTTATATTATAAAACTAAATTTATTTAAACTATAAAAAAAAAATAAGAAACGATTATCAAACATATTATTGTTTCTATTTCTTTTTTTCAAAAAACAAGATAATTCCTAAAAAAAATAAGAAACAATAACTAAAAATCAAAAAACAGAGAACATGAAACAGGAACGTTATCAAGCCAATCTTAAATGGTGAATTAGTTAATGAAATAAAAGTGAAAAATATGTGGAGTGTAGACAAGAGGAATCTCTTTTTTTTTTTTTTTTTTTTTATTTCCTTTTGTATTGGATGATTAAATGTGACACATAGCAACAAGTATCCCCAAGTCTTAAAGTTGGCAATGATGGCTCTTTTGGGTATGCTTTTTTGGAGGGATAAGTAAAGGGTGTTGTGTGTATAACTTGTAGTGGGGTTTTGTAGGGTCAATTATTATTATTTTTTTTAATTTTTTTTTGCCCCTTCTAACTTTACTAACTTTAATGCTCAACTTTGTTATCTTTACTACTTTTTTCTTTTCACTTTCAGATTGGAAGCTCTTCAATCTTATGCTCATCTTTTATGAATGCCCACTCTTTTGTGTGCTTGGTTAATAATGGTTATTTTCTTTTTTGGACCTATTTTCCCCCTTTTACTTTACTTTCTGGTTGTTAAGGGAGGGAAATTCTTTTCATTTCAATCATTTTTTTAATTTGTTTTTTTTTTTTATTGAATTTGTGGTGTGTCTAATCAAATTTCTGGCAAACGAGATAATTCAATGTGTTGATCGAACGACTATCTCATCAACTTAATTAATTACGTACATTCAAATAGTACCACCAAAATAAAATAGAAAGAAGAGATGGTATTCCGACTTAATATTTATTTTTGGATAATAATACACATTGTGTAGAAATAGGTCATTGGTAAATGGTAATTTATGTTTTATGTTGTAGTTAATATACCTCTTTCACTTCAATATGTGATTCATATTCTATTCATTTCATAGAGGTTCAATTTCTAATTTCTACCTATTATTAGAGCTTCTAAAAGAAGATTGCAAAAAAAAAAATCCCACAGAAGATCCTCCACCTTGCACATCTTCTCTAAGTCAAAGTCCATGTTGTTTTACAGTCACCAAATAGTAGCTATTGGGAATTTAACAGTCAAGAATGATAAACCAATAGTAATAGAGGAGAAAATGAGAAAAGATAATATTAAAATAAATGCATATAGATTTTCCTATATTTTAGTTTCTTCTACTACTATAAATTTAACTATATATATATATATATATATATTGAAGAGGAGATAGGACAATGAGAGCACTTAAAAATCTCATGCTTATCTTCAATAATCTTAGGAATTTATTCTCTATTTTTCACTAAAATAAACTTAAAAAACTTTACAACATGCTTTCTAAAAACTATGCTTAATTTATTTTTAGCATTCTAAAACAAATTATGTACCATTTTCTATGATTTTTTTTATAAACTATAGATGTATTGCTTTTTTTTTTTTTTTTTAATATATATTATTCTATTTGTTTATTAAAAACTTAAAAGTTCTTCAGAACTAATATTATTGTTTTGAACTTCTAAAGAAAGACATATTTTCATAAACAAACTATATTATTCTTTTGAACTTAATAAAGATAAGATATTTTCATGTTTTAATTTTAAAAAATCATTTATGAATTGGGGTGAGTTGCATAAATAACAATCAGACCCAAAATAATGACAAATATAACAAAATATAAAACATTTTACAAATATAATAAAAAAAAAAAATCAGTAATTACCACTAATATCTATTAATAAAATGATTATCAACAAATACTATCAGTGATAGACACCGACAAAATTTTATAAAAAACAGAGGTGATAGACTACTATTAGTGATAGATTACTATAATGGTGCGGTTATGTTAGCAGCAGTGACGTGACTCTCGAATGTTCGGAATGTGGCAATGGTCGAAGGGCTGGCAGCGGTTGAAGGTTTGCGATTGGCAAGGGAGGCTGGGTTACATCCTCTGGTTCTTGAGTCGGACTCCTCTCGTATATGTCGTTTATTCCAGGAGAAGGTCGAAGATTTTTCGGAAGTGGGTGTGCTTGTTTCGGAGGTGGGCTCTCGCCTACTTTTCTTATGTAATGGTCGTTTTAGTTTTCTTCATCGAGAAGGAAATGCGGTGGCGCACCATCTAGGACAGCTAGTTCTAAGACTGCGTCAGAGTTTCGTGTGTGTGGAGGAGGTGCCTCCTCAGGTTGAGTCTTTTGATGTCTCTCTATCATAGTTTGTCCTGAGCTTACTAAAAAAAAATAAAAAAACATTGGTAAAGCATCAATTACTTCGATCCCCATCCAACAATTGTCGGACTTAATACATATATATATATATAGAGGGCTGGTTGCACAAATAGCAATCAGGCCCAAACTAATTGCAAATTTAGCAAACTTTAAAATGTTTTGCAAATATGGCAAAAAAATTTGTTTCTATCACTGATAGACTTTATCATATCACTGATAGACTTCTATTAGTGATAGACTATTATCACTGACAAAAATCTATAAAAAGTTGAGGTGATCAGCGATAGACTTCTATCCGTCATAAGATATCAGCTATAGAAATTGTCATGCATATCCGCAAAAAATTTAAAAACATGTTATATTTTTAATTATCTTATTCTAAATTGACATCGGTTACAATTTTCCTATATATATATATAGGGGGCGTTTGGCCCAAGAAATTGGAGTTGTTTTGTCTGAAGTTGTTTAGTCTGGGGAGTTCTGAGGTATGTCTGTTTGGGGCAGGGAGTTGTTTAGTCTGTAGTTCTGAAGTCTTTGGTGTGTTTGGAGTTGTTTAGTCTGTAGTTGTGAAGTCTGAGTTTATTTTAGCTGTTTTTTTTTGCACAATTTTTTTCTACAAACTTTCAAAATTTTCTTATTAAGGACTTCTTTCAATTCCAATAAATTCTAAAAATGAAATATTTTATTTTTATTTTATCTATCCTTGACAAATTTCTTTAAAGACAACAAAAATAATTTTGAGCACAATATTTGACATTATTTTTTCACATTGATTATCAAAATATATATATATATATATATATATATTTATTTTGTTAGGACTCATTTTTAATTTTATGAATTATAAGATTGCCATAAGTATAGTCTATTCATGTGTCAAACACATCTTTCTCCGCCTCCCATCTAAATTTACTCCACTCGTAAATCAGTATCTCAACAATGATGGTTTATTTTAGCTATTTTTTTTTACAATTTTTTTCTATAATTTTCCATATTTTTTTGACAGGCAGTTGTTGAACCTCAAGTTTTGAAATCTGAGTTTATTTTACTATTTTTTTCGACACAATTTTTTTTTCTACCAACTTTCTAATTTTCCTTATTAAGGACTTTTCATAATAAATTCTAACAATGCAATTTTTTATTTTTATTTGATCTACTTTCCAAATTTCTTTGGAGATAACAAAAAATAATTTTGAACACAATACCTCACATTAATTTTTTAATCTCTCTCACCTTGATCATCAATAATATATATTTATTATTATTTTTTAAAGACTCAATCTTTAATTTTTTTAATTTTATGAATTTTAAAAGTGAGATTTTTTTTTTTAGTGTAAGTATATTTTACAAATTTCTCTAAAGAAAAAAAAAAAAAAAACAACACCACATAAACATATCTATGTGTCAAACACGTTCTTCCTCGCTTCCACCCACTTAAACTCGTAATTTCATAAGCACTACACCTAGAACCTATTTTCTATAATTTTTTATATTTTTATTATCAAGAACTTCTTCCAATAAATTTTAAGAATACGATTTTTGTGTTTTTTATTCTATGTATCCTTTACAAATTTATTCGAAGATAACCAAAATAACTTTGACTACCATACTTCACCTTCTTTTTTCAATATCACTCACATTAATAATTCATTTTATTTGGATCGTTTTGAAATAAAACAAATAGTCGTACAATAGTCGATTAACTATTACATGTGAATTTGAAAGATTTTAATCCATTAATCTAAGTGAATCCAAATAAGCTATATTTTTATTTTTTCTTGAATACTACATATTTTTTTTTTTTTACAACAATATTATAGATTAATTAGAATTCAAACATAAATGATTCGAAACAAAACAAAAATGTTTCTTTATTTTAGAGTACATTGGGGGTGGGGGATTCGAACCAAGACCTCTTGGTCATCAACACATACATATGCCCGCTGATCCATGCTCGCTTTGGCTTCTTTATTTTTATTAATTTCTCTTTGAACAAATGAAAAACTTGTATAGAGAGAAAACAATGGTTTAAGCCACAAAGTACAATGCAACTATGCAACGAACAAAAACTACCAATTGTTTCAAAACCCATCAAAAGTATTAGCCACAAACTTAAACATCTTTCTCTTTTCTGTTTTTTCAAACCTCCCCTTGTGAGATAATAAAGTTTCTCTCTGACCTCTCTTAATAGCTTTCCACATGAGCTCGGCTTCGGGGCTCGGCTCTCTCGACTTCGCTTCTTCATACACAAATAAATGAATTGAGGGATGGCTTCGGCTCGGCCAAAGCGACGAGTCGAAGCCGGATAAGCCGAGAATAAAATGAAAGCAAAAACAGAAGTGAAAAGCAAGATTAAGCTTGAAAGAGAAGCTTGTAAGAGATGAAAAAAGAGAGAGGCAGCCTTTGTCTAGTGTCGATCATGCCCCCATCTTTTCCATATTACTTGTCCCTCATGTGTATGTCATGTCATTTGGGGTTTTGTCCTTTTTTTTAATGTTAGATGAAATATTTTATTGTAAAAAATATTATGGAAAAAACTATGATAAGGTAAAATAAAAAGAAAAGTGATGGAAAAGATAGCAGGGGTTTTTGTACGGATGACCCACCCTTCGGGGGCTGCGAGGTTTTTTAACCCTCCTCGCGAAAACTTATGTTTTTTGACATTCTCTCGTGATAAGGAAGTGCACAAAATCATTCGTACCCTTCGCTTATCACGATCACGAGGAGACAACTGTGATATCCTTGTGATAAACGAAGGGTACGAATGACTTTGTGCATTTCATTATCACGAGAGAAGGGCAAAAACCATAAATTTTCAAAAACTGAGTTAAAAAACCTCGCGGCCCCGAGAGGTGGGTCATCCGTACAAAAACCTCAAAGATAGTTGGGAGGGGGGAGGCAATTCCATTTTCTAGAGAGGATCCTTTTATACAAGCTAAGCTATAACTATAACCCATCTTTCCTTTCACTCCATTTTCAACTCATTCTTCTTCTTAGCTATGAGAGTTCCTGTTGTTTCCAATCACCAATCTTCTTCTTCTCCAAATTCAAATCCCAAACTCAATTCCTCTCCTTCAACCATCTCCTTCCATACAACCCCTACCACCACCACCACCACCGTCACCGCCACCGCCACCAATCATATTCCCAACACCTGTTACGAACCCACCTCCGTCCTCGACCTCCGCCGCAGTCCCAGCCCCGTGGCGCCCCCCACCGATGACCGTCACAATAATCCTCCTCCTCTCGATTGGGATGAACAAACCCTCCAAAATCTCGATTGGGATTCGATCATGGGCGATTTGGGATTACATGATGACTCCAAGAACACCAATCCCAATCCCAATCCCAACAACAACCATAATCATCACTTCTCTGATTTCCTCCACCACTCTCAGCCTTTTGATCATCAATCCCACCTCGTTTCCTCTGATTTCCTCCTCTCCGATCATCCCTATTCCAATTCCTTCGATTTGGGCCCAAATTCCAACAATCTAGCCTTCGAATTCGTCGAAGATATCGTCCGCGCTGCCGATTGCTTCGATTCCAACGATTTCCAACTCGCTCATGTGATATTGGAGCGGCTCAATCAACGCCTTCAATCCTCCACCGGAAAGCCCCTGCAACGCGCCGCCTTCTTCTTCAAGGAAGCTCTTCAATCTCTCCTCTCCGGTTCAAATCGGGCTAATCGCCTTTCCTCCTGGCCGGAAATCGTTCATACCATTAGAGCTTACAAGGCCTTCTCTGCAATTTCTCCGATTCCGATGTTCTCTCACTTCACTACCAATCAGGCGCTTCTCGAAGCTCTCAACGGTTCGTCATTCATTCATGTCATTGATTTCGATATTGGATTTGGTGGGCAGTACGCTTCGTTTATGAAGGAGATTGCGGAGAAGGCAGAGTCGAGAAAGATGATTCCGCCGGTGATGAGGATTACGGCCGTCGTGCCGGAGGAATTTGCGGTTGAGAGTAGGTTGATTAGGGAGAATCTGTGTCAGTTTGCTCAGGATCTGAAGATTCGGTTCCATATAGATCTGGTGCCGCTGAGGACTTTCGAGACGTTGTCGTTCAAATCGGTGAAGTTCATGGAAGGGGAGAAGGCGGCGATTCTCTTGACTCCGGCGATCTTCCGCCGTCTCGGGAGTATAAACACTATAGGATCTTTTCTCGCCGACGTGCGGCGGGTGTCGCCGTGCGTCGTCGTGTTCGTCGACGGCGAAGGGTGGTCGGACTCCGGCGCGGCGTCGTTCAAGAGGAACTTGGTGGATAGCCTGGAGTTTTACGCCATGATGCTGGAGTCGCTGGACGCGGCGGTGGCCGGCGGAGAGTGGGTGAGGAGGATTGAGACGTTTGTGCTCAGGCCGAAGATACTGGCGGCGGTGGAAGGGGCTGGAAGAATGGCGGCGCCGCCGTGGAGGGAGGTGTTCCACGGGGCCGGGATGAGGCCGGTGGCGCTCAGCCAGTTTGCGGATTTTCAGGCGGAGTGCTTACTTGGCAAAGTACAGGTTCGAGGGTTCCAAGTAGGCAAACGACATGCTGAGCTGGTGCTGTGCTGGCACGAGAGGCCTCTGGTTGCCACGTCCGCGTGGAGGTGTTAATTACATAACTTCAAAATTAAGGCTATCAAATTTGATTATAATTATAAAATTACGATAATTGGGCACTATGTTAATTTGGATTAATCTTAGCTATCTAATCAATTGCAAAGAAAATGACCTCTGGCAAACAAATCAAAGAATAAATAATTTCACTAATTAAAATATCCTATTTTGTCTTTTAAGATTTTTTCCAATATCCCATAGATCCATTCACTTCATTTAAGTTTTTTTTTTTTTCTTTCCAAAATTATTAAAAGTAAGAGAAAGAGAGTTGTAAATTATACACCTATATCTAACCATTAAATTTATGATCAAATCAATTATATTTTATCAATCTTAGTTTAATAGATAAAACACGAGTTAAATATTTTAAATCATTCATGTCCCGTTCCACTCTCTGCTATTTTAGGCGGAGCGCTCACCCACTGCACCAAGTGGTTGTTCGATAAAATTTACAAGTTTCTAATAGATCAACCATCTTTAAATTTGTTTATTTAATTTATGTAATTAAAATATTTTAATAATTTTTTTAAATTTTTAATTCGGTGTGTAATATAGGTCTATTTAAAAATTATTTTACAATTTTGTATTGATTTAAGTGGTGTAAATCTTCCTTGAAATTTAATAATAATAACTAAAAATACACATTTCTCAACTAGAGCATAATTGCATAATTTAGTAGTAATCACATCTTGTTTTCTTTAAAGTGCTAGATTCATTTTTTTTTTCTTAAAGCAACTTTGAAAGTTTATGTCTTTAATGGATACCCTCTTGAAAGTTTAAGTTCAAAAAACTTATAATTTAACTTAAAGAAAAAGAAGAAAAGGGATTTTTATTATTATTATTATTTTTTTACCATAAACTTTATAAGGTGTATGAATATGAATATTCATGTTCAAAACTATTCATCATATCAACTTTAGACATAGATAAATGTTACTATTTTTAACTTCCATTCAGTTTTTCGTCAATTCACCGACTAAATTTTAATAAAAAGCAACATACAAATCTCCATAGCTTACTAGTTTTGCATAAAATTAAATTTATAGTATGAATTTTTTTTGTTGTGTTATCTACTTTCTTACTGTTTTCAAAATTCAAATCAAATTTTGCAAATTAAAAAATAAAATTGAAGCTTTATTTGATAATCATTTGGTTTTTGAAATTTGAGTTGTTTTTTTCAAATTTCTTAACAATAATTATATGTTTCATAAGAAATTTGAATTTTTAGCCAAACTACACTAAACTTAAAAAAAAAAAAAAAAAAAAAAAAAAAAAAAAAAAAAAAAAAAAAAAAAAAAAAAAAAAAAAAAAAAAAAAAAAATTCTAAATCTTGATTTGGATTTTAAAAATATTAGTAACAAAAAAACCATTATATGGGAGTAGTGTTGATAAATTTAATTTAAAAAAATTAAAAATTAAATTGTTATCCAAAAGAGATGTTTTTTTAGTTTTCAAAATTTAGGTTGAATTTTGAAAAGAGTTGTAAAAGATTATAAAAGGTAGATAACAAAACACAAGTTTTCTTAAGTAAAAATAATGTATATATGCTTAATCCAAATGTTTTCTTACTTTTTTAAATGTTAGATGAAATCTATTATGAAAAAACAAGCATAACTTTACCTTAAACTCTAAATCGTAAATCGACATCAATCAAGTAAACACAACATTTTTGTTTAACCGATGACAATAATTTCAATATTTTCGATTTCAACTAATTTTGTACAGTCAAGCAAACTATAAGTGAGTTTTATTTTTTAGGCTTTTTGCTATAATCATTTTCTTAAACTTTTTTTCTTCTTTTTATTGGTTGATTCAGATAAAAATAATATGTTTATTTTCCATCATCGTAAAATTTGAAATCATTTCTACCCAAATTCATATGTCAAACAGAGCATTAGAGTGCATTTGAGATTGCGGTGAGCGGGCAAAAGTAATTTTGAAAAATTCTTAACTGTTTATTGGTGTACTTGTTTTTTTATTTAATTTTTTTTTAATATAAAAACCACTTTTTAGGGCTTCATTGGATTGTTTTGATTTTTATGGGTCCGTTTGATAACGTTTTTGTTTCCTGTTTTTTGTTCCCGTTTCTCATTTTTTAAGAAACAGTCTTGTTTGATAACTGTTCCCGTTTCTTGTTCCTAAATTTTAAGAAACGTTTCCAAAAAATGGGTAAATTTTGAGAAACTACAAAAATACTGTTTCTCCTTGTTCCGTTTCTTTTATAGAATTTCGTTTATAATATTCTAGAAAATCTAATGTTGCCTTGTTGATGAGTTTGACTTCCAATTTCAAGTTTCCTCACTTTTGTGTCAGGGTTTGATTTTTAGCATTGCACTTTTTTTTTTTTTTTTTAATATATTTTTTAGATTTTGAATTTTTTATTTCTTGTTTGATAACTGTCCCGTTTACTGTTGCTAAATATTTTGCATGGGCCCTTACTAGTATTTGATAATATAACTTTTGATAATTATTTTTTATTATTTATTTCTTAATTTACTGTATTATTTATATATTATTTTAATTTTAGTACACTGAACCCCGTTGAAATTTTGCAAATATAAATTTTGCTCACTAAAACATACATATAATCTCATTTTAATATTTTACAACAATAACATATACAAAGTTATATAATTGAGTTAGATCCAAGTCGACATCATTTAAGATAAAATAACTGAGATGACATTGCAAGTCAAATTTGGACAACATTGAAAGGATAAATACAATACAATTTTATAGTTGTTTTTAATTTTACATTGAGATTTATTTGTACTAGATTATGTAAACTAAATTATATTTAAACTATAAAAAGAAAAAAATAAACATATAGAAAAAAATAAACCAGAAACAATAAATAGTTATCAAACAACATGTTAATTATGTTTCTTTTTTATCTTCAATAAACAAGAACCAAGAAATGTTATCAAACAAGTTTTCGTTTCTGTTTCTTTTTTGCAAGAAACAAGAATCAAAGAAACAAGAAACAAGAGTAGTTATCAAACATGTTTTTGTTTCTAGTTCTCAAAATACAAGAAACGGAGAAAAAGAAACAAGAAACAGGAAACGAGAAACGGGAACGTTATCAAACGGGTCATATATTGTTTGTTTTTAGTTTTATGTTTTTTAAAAATAAAAACCACATAGGTTTGATAATTGTTTTTTTTTGTTTATAATAATTTTTTGTTTTTATTTTTATTTTTTTTTCTTCTGAAAAAGATGAATAAATGTTTTAGAGAGAGAAGTGTGTTGAGACATGAAAATAAAAATTTAGAGACATAATGTTTTAGAGAGAAAAATTAAACTTATTAAATTTAGAGACATGAAAAGAAAATTAGAGATATATTAGAGAGAAAATTTAAACAGTAAATTTTGAAAAAAAAATTAGAGATAAATTAGACAGAGAAATATTTTTTAAGAAAAAAATTTGAGATATATTTATTAGAGAGAAAATATTTGTTAGAGAAAGCGAGAAAATTATAGAGAAAAAAAATATACATATTCAACCGAGAATATGGCCCCGTTTGGTTCGGGATCAATTTTTATTTTTATGTTTTCAAAAATAAAAAATACAAGAAAAACAATGAGTATGTATTTGGTATATTTATTTTTAAAAAATAACAAAAAAGATGACAAATTTTAAAAAACAACTTGTTTTCACTATTTTTTTAACTGTGTTTTGAAAATTATGAAAAATACGGTATACATCCTTAAAAAAAAAAATAATAGATTCAATATTGCAAAAAATTGATTCAACTCAGAACAAAAAAGAAATTCTAAAAATCTTAAATAAGAAATAATTAAATTAAATTATTTTTTCTTTATAAAATAAATTTTACTAATCATCTTTCCTTCTCAAATTTACAACCAAACACAATTTTAAAAATTTGAATTTAAATTAAAATCAAACAAATTTTTAGATATAATAAAAATAAAGAATTTATTTTTATTTTCTACTAAATTCTTTGTTTTGAAAAGTTGTTTTCAAATCACGAATCCAACGGAGCTAAGTTTTTTTTTTTTTTTTTTAATGCAAAGTAAATATTAAGTTAGAGCAAGATAAATTTGTATGCCCCTAAAATATATGGATCTATAATTATTTATTTATTTACTTTAGAGAGGTTAGATCGAAATATTATGGGTATTTAACTATTTATATTTATTGTTTAATAAAATATGACATTAGATAGTAATTACGTATTTTTAATTTGAATAAACTTTAAAATAGTATATTAAAAATATTAATTGGAGTTATCTTTTTTTAGTACATTGGGTGGGAGATTCGAACCACAGAACTCTTGGTCATCAAGTCATACATATGTCAGCTGAACTATGCTCGCTTTGGCATTAATTAGAGTTATCAGTATTTATATTTTAATAAATTTAAAATAATATACTAGAAATATAAATATATAAATAAATTTAAATTCAAATTAAAAAGAATAAAGAAAGGAAAAAACACTACACAATAAATAAGGAAAAAGAAAAGATACATGATCAACAAAAAGCATAGTTCATATGCTTATCCTATAGTTAGGAATAAAAAAATCATTACATTTTTATATAACAATTATATTTTTCTAAATGTTTATCCTATAATTTGAAGTAATCACAAAATATAATTGATAATTTAATCCATAAAAAGTTAAACAACTGATTTATAAAAATTCATATACTAAACATAAAGAAATAAGTAATTAAAAAAAAGTATATTTATCTACTTTGTGCTTCATATGATTTTTTTTAAAGCATAACTGTTATCAATTCTAAAAGCTATCGTCGTTTGCTATCGTTCTAATATAATTGAATTCGGATCGGACTGGTTTTTGGTGGATATTGTTCCTTATTGGGCTTAGCTGTAGGCCCAAATTTCTGTTCCCTCGGTCTTCTTTCAATATGATCAGAGTGAGGTTTTTTACTTTAGTAATTATGGATGTGTTGTTGGTTACCTCCGCATATTTTCTAATTTTTTCGTGGCTTTTCTTTTGTATAAAAGTGATATTTTTTTTAGTTGGTACGTAAATTTGAACTTCTGACATCAGGAGAGTTAATGCATGACAAATATAGTTGAACTATGTTCACTTTGATAAATATAATTTAATTATTTGTAGTACAATTTAGAGGTGAGAGGATTCAAATTTCATACCCCATGGTCGATGACACATCTTTATGTGAGTTATGCTTAGTTTGACAATTCTCTTTATAAAATAGTTGTTGGGATGAGCCCTTCCCGCTACGTAATATTAGACTTCCAAGAACTGACCTGTTATCCTTCCACCCACAGGAACAGGAGGTGACAGTGTTGTATAAAGTCAATCTCACGCGATTCCCTCTCGTCTAGTGACAATGGACTCCGGGCCCTCGCCCTAAGCCCATAACCCAACTCTCTACATAGAACATGCAGATATAATCTAGTATAGTTTAGTTTTTTTTATTAATTTTAGATTAATTAGTTCTAATTTTAGGTATATTTAGTTATTTGTTTATTTTATTGTAAGACTATAAATAACCTCTTTTGAGATTTGTAATGCATTATTTTGATCGTATTTTAAATAGAACTTTGAAGGCGTTTGGTGTGCAGGTTTGGAATGTTTGGAATGTTAAACCTGAGAGTTTAAGTTGTGTATCATATCATTGATAGCTTGAGTTTAAAAAAATTTTGTTTGGTACAGGTTTATGATGTTTGTATAATTATTGGATTTCTTAAATGTTTAATTATATTTAATAAATTTTTAGAATTTAGATAATGTTTAAATTTTAAGTTTTATTATTTATTTTTGTTATTTTAAATTTTTAAGATTAAAAATTTATCTTAAATCTATTTATTGGAAATGTTTTTTTTTTTTTTTTTTTTTTTTTGTCAAATTACACTTAAAGTTTTCAACAGAAGTTGGAATATACCTCACCTAAAAAACTTGTTTCATTTTATTTGTTCCATTCCTATCAGTAGGGTTGCTGGAGATGATTGTTGGATGTGCCAAAAATTTGTTGCGCACTTTTAATTCAATGCAAACCGCAAGTATACGGATCAAGTTTTAATATAGTGTATGTAAATACGAGTATCGTCCTCAGAATTGGTTTTCTAGTTCACTTAAGTATCGCGAATATAATCACTCAATTTTATTTAGAGAAATAAAAGGATAGAAGATAAGATTAAAACAAAATAAAAAACATAAAATAAAAAATGGAGAACAACAAGGGGAGATATCTTAGGGAGTTGATTTCGCCAATTAAATCAATGAATCAATTAATTAATGACTAAGAATCAATAAATCATAAGTCAGGAAGTCATAGGTAAAAATTGCATCTTTCGGACACAATTAAATCTCATGCAAAATTATAAAACTAACATATTTGTATAGTTTTTAATAACATGCAAGGCATTACGACCCTTCATTTAACAACCTCTAAAGAAGTACCAATCAATTTCTTGTCAGAAACCCCTTCAGTCATGCAATTAAGTTCTAGTCTAAATTACAACTTATCATAGTAAATTCAGACCAATTAAACAAATAATCTGTGATCAAGAGATTATAAGCATTAAGCACATAAAAGCATGAATGAAAATAAAATAAATCAATCAAAGACACTTAAATTAATCAAAACATCAGTCTAATGGCTACATCAATCCCTAAGATAAATGAGTTTAGTTAATCATGTTCGACATTACAAAATATAAACTCAAAATTAAACTCATAACAAAACTACAAATTAAAAAGGGAGAAGAAATAAAACTAGTGTAGATTTCACGTTTCCGCTGCAATCTCCACGATTGCATGTAATTGTCTTCTTTTTGCTCCCAAAAATCTTCTCTAACTCTTAAAATTATGTATTTTCGAAATTGGGAATGACTCTCAAAAATCTCTTAAAAAATATGTATTTATATGAAATTGTAGGGCAAAAATTGTGTATGCATCAAAATTGGCAAGTCTGTGGGCTGCGATTTGGCACGCGCAGGAGGTGCAGGGCAGCTGGGATGGGCCGCACGTCAAATAAATAAGTAAAACACGCTGGGTATAATTATTAAAGAATTTGGCTGGCTTTGATGGTTGAACTTAGGATGGAAAATCAAATTGCATGCCTTACGTCCTAAGTTTGAAATTTGTAAGGATCACTTTTTCATTTTTTTTTTATTTTGAGCGTAATAGCGTCTAGACGCTCTCCCCTCGGGTTTTTGGCTTGCTTCTCTCATCCTTTTCACTTGGGACCTCATATTTGTATTATATTAGCTTATTTTTTTCATCATATATCTTCTAAAAGCTCTGTTTTGCTCCAAAGACTCGATATCTATAAAATAATCAAATATAAACGTGAAATTAATCGTGTAAATCTTTAAACTAGCATAAAATAAGTCCTAAATATAGCTCATTTTGTGAGTTATCAATGTGGCATTACTCAAAATATGGACTCTATAATGTTAAGAGTGGTTATAAACTTGCTCTAGCTCTCTCATCTAATGGCCCTTCAGATTCGGGTCCCTCAGAATGCTCTATGGAATCTAAAGCTTCATTCCAAAATAAAGAATTTTATGTGGAAAGCGCTTAGAGGTTATCTTCCTATTTATGCAATTCTTAAGAAGAAAGGCATTGATTGTCTTACCTTTTGTCCTCAGTTCCCTACTTCAGAGGAATCAATCTCCCATGCCTTTCTGTTTTGTCCTCGGGCCAAAGCTATATGGAATCGTCTCCTCCCTTCTTTCCTCCATAAGAAGTATGCCCATCTTCCGATGGCTGACCACGGGGACTTTTGGCTGTCGTCTATAAGCAAAAAAGATTTATCTTTGGCCTGTGTTATTTGTTGGAGTGTCTGGAATGACAAGAACTCTATTATCCAAGGAAATGGAATCCTTAATATTGATACAAAAATAATTTGGATCTCTGATTACCTTGCTGAAGATAATCATGAAGCGCAGCTCTCTGATCTCAAAACCAGTATTGGAATTGTGATCCGAGATTCTTCTGGAGCAATTTTTTGTGCCCATTCTATTAAGGGTTTCTTCTTCCAAAAACCCTTTCATGCAGAGTTAGAAGCCATTCGAGTCGGATTATCGCTTGCGCATTCATTGGGGATCCGTAATTTGCTTATTGAATCTGATTGTGCCTCTGTTGTACAAGCCCTCAACTCTGGCAGTTTGTTCCTTAATGATATAGATGTTTGAGTTGAAGATTTCAAGCATCTCCGCAACTCCTTTGAGTTTCTCGGCATCTCCCATATTCATCGCCTATGTAACATCTTAACTGATGCCCTAGCAAGGTTTATTTCCCCCTTTTCTGTTTCTTGGGATTCTAATTTCCCTCATTGGATTTTATCTCTGGCTTGTAAGGATCTTTCTCGGAGAATTGCAAAATTTGACCCCATTTTGAAAAGGTTTGTCAAAATTGACCTGAATTTGAAATTTTAACATTTCTGACCTAATTTTTACAGTTGTCACACATTTTCAAATTTAATGGGTTGTGAAATTCTGAATGTATCCCTTTTCTTCCATCCTTTCTTCTCTAGATTATTTTTTTTTTCTTATCTTCTTCCCTTCTTCTTCTCTGTAAGTAGTCAAAAAAAAAAAAAAAAAAAAAACTCACCTATTTTTCAGAGATCTGGACACTAAAAACCACGTAAATAAAACAAAATCTCAACTGATTTAGAAAAAAAATTCTTCAGTAATTTAAAGAAAACCAAATCTCAGCTGATTTATTTTTGTTAATCGGGAAGAAAAAAGTTACCAATCGTTTTTTTTAATCGTAATATTTTTTTTTATTGTAGATCGTGTTATTTGTTTAGACAATCGTCTTATTTGTTTATGTTGTAGATTTTTTTTATTTATTATCGTTGGATTGGTTAACACGATCGTGTTATTTGTTAACACGATTGTGTTGTTGATTTTTTTAGATTTTTATTTTTTATTTTTTTTATTTATTATCGTGGGATTGGTTTCAACGATCAGATTGAGATTATCGGATTGATTTCAACGATGTGGGATTGAGATTGGTTTCAACGATTGTGGGATTGAAATTGGTTTCAAAGATCGTGGGATTGGTTTCAACGAGATATTGGTTTCAACGATGTGCCGTAGATTTTGTTTTTTTTATTATTATTTTTAATCGTGATTGATTTGTTGGTCTGTGATTTGGTTGATGAAATCAGATTCATAAATATTTGATTTAAATCGGTACAAATTTGTTGTAGAGAGGAGAGAAAACGGTAACAGAGGAGAGAGAGAGGAGAAATGATGAATAATAGAGGAGAGAGAGGAGAGAGGAGAGGGATGAATTTCATGGTTGCTCGGAAGATGAAGAAAATGGTAATTAAGGAGGAGAGAAGAGATGAGAGAAGAATGAAGAAGGGTAGAAACATAATTTCACATTAAAAAAAAGTTGAAAAGGTGAGCCAACTTTTAAATTTGGGTCTGAAAAGTTAAAATTTCAATTTCAGGTCAATTTTGGCAAACCTTTCTTAAATGGGGTCAGATTTTGCAATTCCCCTAGCTTCTTAATATAGTTTGTCATCTCACTCTCGTTCTAGTTTCATTTTTATTGACATTGATTTTAATAGTCGGTGGCGTTTTTCTTCTCTCCCACTCTTTCTTCTCCGTCTTTCTACTCCTTCAACATTTTTCTCATCAGCTCCGCATTCGACCCATCATTCATGGAAGCTCCTCCTGAAGGTTACCGCAGAAACGTTACCAAATGACATTCATTATCCCACCCTTCTACTTCATATATGAATTTTTTTAGATCTGGAAGATGCCCTTCGTCACGGTGGGAGGGTTGTTGGCTAGTCGACAAAAAAAAAAAAAGGATATAAAGAAGAAAAGTGGTGGAGGGAGAGCAAGAGGGAGAGAATAAGCGAGAGGAAAAAAATATTAAAAAAATTTATTTAAAAAAATCCGGTCAAATTTCATTTAGGCCCAAATATTTAGGTCAATCATTCAAATTACTCCAGGTCACTTACTATTTATCATATCATTCTTCTTATGTAAGAGGCCATACTCATTTGTTGTACAACAAATAAGATACGAGGATTTCAACCTCCAATCTTAAAGAAAAGAGTAAATGTCAATGATTGCTTAACAATGCTTATATCAACGGACTGAACTCTTTATTCCATTATTTTTGTTCTCAAATTGTTGTATATGGCTCTAAAATCTCCCTTTTCCCTTCTTTCTTCTCTTTGTTTTCACTTTAATTTTCTTTCCTAAATTTCCACTTTTCAAATTCCCTTCTATTTTTTTTTGTCATCCCTCAAAATTTACAAATACAAATATACTCTTTTCCTTATCATTTTGGGATGAGCACTTATTTATTAAATTATTACACATACCATAATATTAGAAACGATTTTTTTTTTCTTTTTTTTCGTGAGTGTCCGGGTCAGCTTACGCGCACGTCGACTATTCTCACGGGACAGACCGCCTGACCCTACAACATTTGGCTGCCAAGAAAACCCGTAGGAAATTAATTCCTAAGTAGGTGGCCACCAAGGATTGAACTCATTCCCTCTTAGAGGACTATTATATCTTATATTTTTTTTTAGAAACGATATTATCACAAAAAAAACATATATATAGCCAGAAAGAGAAAAGTGAAAAGGAAAAATAGGATTTACACTAGCTTGATAAACTTTCTACAAGGAAGAAAAAAAAAAAAAAGTAATTAAAATATGTTCATAGAAATTAAGGAAGAAGTAATGGTAAATATCAAAGGTAGGGATTAGGCCATTCCATGTCATAAATGCAAGTGTTTTGAGGCATGTAATAAAACACATCTTCATAATCATAATCATAATATGATGATGTGGGGTCCACTGCCTCCATTGACATTGATGGGCTTGGGCTATTGCTGCTTAAAGGCCCATCGGCCCCTACCCTCTCCTTCTCTTTCTCTGCTTCTGAAACTTGCTCCTTCAGCTTCACTATCTGCACATTTTATGATGCTAAAACTTTAAACAATATTTCTCATGCTATATATCTATATTTTTTTTTTCTTCTTCTTTGTTTTTTTAAGTAGAAAAATAGACAATTTGGCAAACAACTATTTTTTAATTGACGGTTTTAAAATAAAAGACCAAATACTAGAATCTAGAAGGATGTCACGAGACTAAAGTGCTCCTCCAAATTCTAAAACTCTAAACCCTACCAATAGGATAAAATTTCATCCCAATTTTGGTCATTTTTCAATTTTTTTAATTTTTTTTTGTTTTTGTCATTTTTCAAAACCATAAAAAATATTTAAGATTTTTTATATTAATAATGTACTTTAAATAAATTATTACATAAATATGTTACTTTTCAAATATTTACAAAACTAGGATACCTAAATCGTGTACCATGAACACAAGTTATGATCTGTCACGTCACATGTAACTCGTGTTCATGGTATACGACTTAGGTTGGCGCGTCATGTTAATCGTGTTCATGATACACGAGTTACTCCCTAAATCGTGTACATGGACACGAGTTACCTCTAAAGTCGTGTACCTAAATCGTGTCTATGGTACGTACACGATTTAAGTACCTAGTAAATATTTTTGAAAACTATCCTATTTTTATAATAAGTTATTTAAAGTATATTATTAATATAAAAAATTTAAATATTTGACTATTTGTATTATTTTTAAAATAAATAAATAAAATAGAAAAGAGAGTGTTAGTTGTTTTGTCTTGAAGTGAGACCCACCGAAGTGGGCCGATGGCCCATAGAAACACAGACAACGTTGTACGAAACACTTTATAATTTACCCTTTTTTTCTTTTTTCTTTTTTTAAGAATTATAGAAAGAAAAAAAATGTTTTTGTAAGTGTAAGGCAATTGGCTTATCAAAAGTTATTTGAAACATTTTATCTTTATTTTATTTTTTTCATAAAAAAGAAAAAAAAAAAAAAAAAAAAAAAAATTCCACCCGGATTCTCAACAAGGTGGCGTGGGTTACTTCGAGCCCAGAGCCCATGCACGTTCATTCATGCTGCCCCACTTTCCCCTCTCTTTCTCACCCAAACAATATTTCCCCACTAAATTTTTTACAATTTTTTTATCTTTTAATAATCTTTACCTTTTAACAAAATTTTCTATACTATATATTATGATAATATACTCTCACTCAAATATGGTAGAGTAGTCAAATCGAACCTAACTCAATTAGTATAAGATTGTTTACTTGATTTTGATTAAGAGATCAAAAGTTTAATTTTCGCTTTAACTATTATCATTTTTACAACGAATAGAAAAGAATGAAAAAAGAAAAAAAGAAAAATAGTAATTAATACTAATAAGTATCTCTTATAGATAATGGTTGAATTAACCCATTTATGTTTACACTTATCCTTAAGGATTCAGTATTTTATTTTATATAATCATACCATTATTAAATATTGTTTATAGTACTATAAATTTTCTCCCATTTTCTCATTAAGTAATTGAATAAAATAATAAAAAAATGAAAATGGTTTGATTCTGTTTGGGAGCCGGAAAAAAAAATTGAGAGAAAGTGAAGAGAGTGGAAAATGGACCTCAGTTTCAAGACGGCATTTTTCAAGGACGACAGATTCATGAAGCTTCTTCAAGTTAGAATACTCCTCCTCTAGTTTCTTGTTCTTCCACCGTGCACGACGGTTCTGAAACCACACAGCCACCTGCCGGGGATCGAGGCCGAGCTCCGACGCCAAACGATCCTTCTTTTCAGACTCCAATTTATGTTCATTCCCAAAACTCGTCTCCAAAAGATGAACTTGCGCCGCTGTCAGCTTCCTCTTCTTCGCCCCCGCCTCTGCCGCGGCGGCGTCCGTTCCTCTATTCTTCTTACGACGTCGTCTTGGTTTCGACTCACCCAAATTACCTATTGGAAAGAATAAAAAATGAATCTTTTTTTTACCGTGTACTATTAGACATTATGAGGTTCCATCCTAAAACCAATTAGTTATAGAATGAGTAGCCCATGTATATTATATTGTGAGTGAGGTCCCTTCATCTTTTCGATGTGGGATCGGGATCCTCAACATGTACGAGTAAATTGAGCTATATTCAAGTCATCGTGCATAAAAATGTATTTGGGTACAAACCTTCTTGTTGTTGGGGTAGCATTTGGATGTATAAATCATTGTACAACTGAGAGATTTGTACTGCTTGTTGCTCTTCAGCTTCTTGATGGTTCATGCTGTGATTTTGTTAACTCTGAGGATTTCTTGGTATGAAATGATCAAACCAAACCATTCCTTATTTATAAAGGAAAGTCATCTCTCTTTTTCTTCTAATCCATTCAAGTCTGTGAATTTACCTAAATCTCACTATCATCCATTTATATTACGGTTTTGTCATCTTGGAATAAAGAGGGAAATTAATTTATAAATTTGGAAAAAGAGGGTTTGTTTTTTGTTGCCTGGCTTGAGGGTGTTTTCGTCTTTTTCTATCATAAGTCATTTTTTTTGGTTAAGAAGAAAGAAAAATAGCTTTGAAAATGAAAGGCTCAAACATACTCACGTCGGTTTTTTTCCTTCTAGCCTACCTTTGATCCACAAAAAAGACAAAAATTGCTTTAATTTTTATTATTTCATGTCTTTCTTTTCCTCTTTTATAATTTCATTGGCAATAAATGGCAAAGAGGATAAGATTCCAATTTACAACTTATTAACATTTTTAAGACCAATGATCTTATCATAAAAATCATGTTTACCGTTAAATGCAACATTTTTATTTTTGATATCCGTGAGTGTCCGGGCCAGCTTATGCGCACCTCAATTATTCTCACGGAACAGACCGCCTGACCCTACAACATTTGGCTGCCAAAGAAACCTGTAGAAAATTAATTCGCCACAAAGGATTGAACACATTCCCTCTTAGAGGGCATTAAAGTCCCAAGGCCTTTTATGACCACTAGACCAACCCTTGATGGTTTATTTAGAAGAGTGTTTAGGGTGTGTACAATACTCGAATCAAGAAATCGTATAGTTGCTAGACTAGACTTTCACATTGATAAATTCTACGTTCGAACTAAAAAATCGTATGTCGTCGAACTTTCACATCAAACTAAATTCTACGCATTCAGCTGAGTAAACTATATCCTTAAGCAACAAAAAGGACCACACAACTAAATCATGCGAGGTCATTTTTAGGACAAATATTTAGAAACCATCATTTTCGTAGGGTAAAATGACTTGATTGGAAAGTTCGCAAGTTTTCATGTCATTGGATAAGGATTGGTATGTTTAATCCACTCGAGATAAATATATCTCTATTAACTCACTTTTGACTTATTTTGCAGTCAACTTAGAACGTAATTAATTTGATAATCATGATAATTTTCACCTCCAATAAACTATAAAGAGTCATAGTTTTGAATAATCATCCTTATATCTATAAAAATAATTTTCTAAATAAAGTATATACATTCCTCTTTTGAAATGATAAAGATTGAATTGAAACAAATTCAAAAGCATCACCAATGGTAAAACTAAAAGTTGTTTAAAATTCATTTTTGGTCTCTAAACTTCTATCAAAGTAACAATTTAGTTCCTGAACTTTAGTTTGTAATGATTTAGTCTCTATACTTTTAATTTTGTAACAATTTAGTCACTATATTTTAAAATTTGTAACTATTAAGTCTCTATCGTAAAAAAATTCGTCAAAATTAAGTGTCAATTTTTATTATTTAACGACTAATTTTTTTTTGTAGTTTATAAACATTTAGTCTTTATTCAGTTTATTGATTTAGATAGGTAAAAAATCTCATTAAATCTTAACAATATTTTTTAAATTGTTATAAATTTTTTAAAATTTAAATAATAAATTGAAAAATAAAGATGAAATGAAAAAGAAAAATAAGATTTAGAAATAGGGGTAAAAGAATGTGTGACAAATGTATTGAGCAGGTGTTATGGCCTACATTTGGGGGGATTGGAAATTGCCAAGCAATGGAACAGCAAAGAGTTTGGCATTTCCTTGTTAGGTAATTAGAAAAGAAAGGTGGGGGTATAGTGGTACAAAAGCCTGCCATCCCACCCACTAAACCCACCCACATAAAAAAAAAAAAATAATAATAATAATACAAAAAATAGAAGAAAAATAAAATAATAAAAAGGTTTTGGATCCCAACACCTGAGACTGAGGGGGTGTGGTGAGAGGAAAAGGAGCTCCAATTGAAAATAAAATAACATATTTTGAACAGTCCAAAATGTACCCTCTTGATTTGGACAAACAAAGTCCCACTTCCCATTTCTTTTTCTTGTGTTTGATTGGATGGAATTAATTGTATTCTATAGCCTTATGCCTCTATTTTGGTGAACTCATCAATATGGTTGATAATTTTGTATCGTTGATTTAAAATAGAAAATTTATCGAGCATTTTCTCACACACGGAAGTGAATTCGACATTTGATTGAATCTATTATCAGTGCTAGCAACCGTAGAACTAATGAAATGCATCAATTGTTGCGCTCGTTCAGATTCCTGCTCCAGAAAAGGTAGTTGTGTATTTTCTAAGTGAAAAGTCGTTGGTGGACAAACCAAGGCCAATGCCCTACGTGTCCGTCCAGTAACCTGAAGTCGGGCTAACTAATGAAAGTGTGCTAAATTGATTGTTCCAAGAAGAAAGCTAATGAAAGCAAAAGTCAAGAATATCTAATTAAATTTTATATCCAATAATTATTTGAGGAGATCGCCACAATGTAGCTGATAATTTTTCGACAATTTTAAAGGAATAGTCACATATTGTAACGAGGGAAGTTAGAAGAACAAAAACGCCAAAATGCATATAGCCCCATATGGCGTGGCTCGAGATGAGTTGTAAACAGCAACTTCCACTGTTCTTGCTTTTGGGACATTTCAAACAAACAGTTTGTGTCCCTACATTTTACTTTCTCTTTTTTCTTCCCTCGACTTCTTTTGCTTACACCCACAACGAATTCGACAGCTTAGGTATCATACCATAATTTATAAGTTTTTTTTATTTATTTGATCTTTATTTTCCTAAAAGAAAGTTCAATCCGGTCCGCTTGCACGTATTCTTCACCTATTGGCACGAGACAACAGTATAATCTTACGACATTTGATTATCGAAAAAATTATACTCTCATTAATGTAGTCATCATGACTTAACTTTAAATTTTGAAGATTATTTTGAGTATATCGAAGAAATGTTAACTAATGTGACATGATATATTATGATGTAATTGAACTTTTTAAAATTGAGAAGATGAATGTTTGTAATTTTAACCATGGATATATATTAGTGATCCTATAAAGTAACCAACAAGGTTTGACCTAGTAGTTATGAAGGTTCCTTGAGACTATTAATATTTTTTGTAGAAGAAAGAATTAATTTTTTACGTGTTCTTTGACATCCAAATGTTATAGAGTCAGTCTCTATTATGTGAGATTAGTAAACAAAACAAATAAAATGTAACATAATAGAGTATTTATTTATTTATTTTATATTTATGTATATCTACATATACATTTCTAAGAAAACAAAATAACAACTTTTAGACTCCAAGTCTAATATTGTACAAATTTGGATTGAATCCTATCCATTTATTTTTTAAAGAAGAAAAAAAAAATCCTATCCATTTATCTGAAGAATGAGAGAAGTGGGTGTGTTAGTACATGTAATTATGGGGGACAGATGGAGGTGGAAATGTATGGTCCTTCCATTCTCTTTTCATCAAAATGTTACATTGTAAAGCTGAAATATAGTACACATTTGAGCTAGCAAAGCCTCTCTCTCCTCTATAAAATTAACTTTCTTTTATGCAATTTTATATTAATATAATATATAACATCACTAA
The DNA here is from genome assembly GCA_028017165.1 of Herpetospermum pedunculosum. Lineage (NCBI taxonomy): Eukaryota > Viridiplantae > Streptophyta > Magnoliopsida > Cucurbitales > Cucurbitaceae > Herpetospermum > Herpetospermum pedunculosum. The sequence goes on from CM051528.1 coordinate 8,037,039, forward strand.
CAACTCACTTCTTGATTATAAAAATGCTAACATATAAAATAAAAAAAAAAGTTCTCGACATGTCACATCTATTATGTTATTATTTGTTTTAGTATAACAAATATGAAGTATGAAGATTCAAACATTGAATATCAAAAGAATGAGTGCATGTCAATTACTGTCCACTTAAACTCAGTTTGGTCGAAATTAATTTTACACTCTTAAAATACTTTTGAGACTTTCCAACAAAACGCTTGTGTGAAAACTAAAAACTGAACACATTCTATAAATGTTAGTTCTCTCACAAAGTGAAAAATCATATATATCAATATAAAATGAGTATTGATATAACATTTAAGATGATTCATTAACGTAAACAAATAAATATAATGTTAGTTCTCTCACAAAGTGAAAAATCATATATATCAATATAAAATGAGTATTGATATAACATTTAAGATGATTCATTAACGTAAATAAATAAATAAAAATGAATATATAGAATTTGAGTACATAAACCAAAACTTAAGTTGATTGTGAGTTAGGAGAATGATAATGTAATGTTTTTAATGAACAAAAGGGGAATATATATATATATATGAAAATTGTAACAGATGTCACGTTCAATGTCACGTTCAATTTAGAGTAAAATAATTAAAAATATTGCATTCAATTCACTGATAGTAATCTAGTAGTCTATCAACTCAGTTTTTTTTATAGAATTTTGTCCGTGACCATCACTAATAATATCAGTGATAGTCATATATCAACGATAACAGTCTATATAGCCACTTATTTTTTACCATATTTGTAAAATGTTGTAAATTTTGCTGTATTTATCTTTAATTTGAGGCTATTGGTGCAACCAACCTATATATATTGGAAAGGGCTAAAATTGGGGTGATACTTTATTGCTTTATATGTGTGTGTTTGTGCCAAACCCATGCATTATAATGGTTGAAAATTAGTGAATTTTATGAATGACGCCTTGTGTTGTTGTTGTTGGCCTTTATTTTGAAAATATATATATGGATATTAACAAAGAAATGGGACTCCCAATTTTGGGAGCTACCACCACGTGGCAATGATATTGAGTCATTGACCAATTCTCATGTGGGAAGATTCATAGCATTGGGGTAACCCTTAGCTTTCAAAAGCATTTCCACTTTCTTTCATGTCTTTCAGGAATCACTTCCATTTCTCATTTTTTAAAAAGATAAAGTAAAAGGTAAATTAATTAAACACCTCAAACTTCAACCAACATCAAAATATCAACTTTCTTACTTACTATACAAATACCTTTGTCTTTTCTTTTTAAGAGTGTTTTTTTTTTTTTTTTTTTTTACAACATGTTGGAGTGGGGGATTGAACCTAGGACCTCATGATCGCTAGGCGATACATTATGCTTTAACTATTTTTTCGTTTTTTGTCAATATGTAAAATGAGAGATTCGATCTTCTAATCTCTTATCAAGAGCATAGTTGAAACTCATGATTTTTTTGGGTGGGAGGAATCGAACATGTAACCTCTTAGTCACTAGGTCATACATTATGTCGGTTGAACTAGGCTGATGTTGACTCAAACTCATGGTTAATATATCTTAAGTGAATCAATTGTATGAAAGTTTAGAGTTTAATTGATACAATTATAAGTATTCACACATGTAAAAAATGAATTTTATTCAAAGAGTGCATAAATTAATACATTTACGAAAATTTAGAGTTTTAATTGATACAATCTTAAAGTTTAAAGTTTAGGAGTATAAATTAATTTTTTTCGAGATAAAAAATAATAAGAAAAAAAAGAAACTAGAGTTTCATTGCATCTAATAACAATTGAATTTCTACCCACTAACTTGTGATGATAATTTCATTATGGATAATAGCATTCAACACACATAAGAGAAAAAAAGAAAGTTTCAAAATTGGAAATCTAATCCTTATTAATCACTGATTTTAGAAACCAAATTGGGATGAAATAAATGCATTATTGTGATATAAAAAACTTTATTAAAAACACATTTGATTTAACAAAAACATGAGTGAAGAAGATGAGAAAGCATTGGAGAGAGAGAATTGAGAGGTGAGTTTGATTAGAAAGTTTGTCTAAAGAAAGGAAAGGCTGTGGGATAGAGACAGGTTCCACGTAAAAGGAAGTTGCACATGGGAGCAACTCAAACCCTAAAATGCACCCGTGTCACTCCCCTATTACTCACCAATTACTTATGGACCACTCCAATTTTATCCACTTCTTCCTCCTCGTGTTTAATAGTCGGGTCTAATAAGTCTTTTAACTTTAAAACGTGATCGGGTAAGTTTTAAAATAGTTTTCATTTTGTATAGTTTATACAATAAGTCTTTAAATACTTTTCATTTTGTATAGTTTATACAATAAGTCTTTAAATTTCAAAAGTATATCGAAGTTCGAACTTAAAATTGAATGATTTGGAGAGCTATTAGTTACCTAACAATTAAAATTTAAAGGCTTATTTGGATATATATTAAAAATAATTCTATCACACGTTCTTTAGGTTAATGAATTATTACAGTATGTTTGGATTGACTTTTCAACTTTTAATTAAAAACAAAAGTCTAACTAGATTTGTAGTGATTGACAACCACTAAAAATGACATTTTAAAAAATGAGTTTGAGAAATAATTCATTTTGAATGAAATACTTAAATAGTATTTTGATAGGAATAGAAGCAGAGAAAATCAAATAAAATTGAATATAAAAATATTTTTGAGAAAATGTAACCAAAGATAAGAAAGTTTTAATATTAAACAGTTTTTATAAAATATGCATTTTTTTTTTTAGGTAATCTAAAAGATCCTTAGACACAATTGGTTATAGAGGAAATAACTCATGTATATGTTATATTGTAAGTGAGGTTCTTTCATCTTTTCGATGTCTTCCTGAATTATAGATTTAACCTTCTATTTATTTTTAACTCGTCAAAATCTATATATCCACTATTCATAAAGTGGTGTGTATCTCAAACTAAACCCTTTGGAATGACCTCTTACTATACCATTCGATTCGCTGTCGAAATGCCATCAAATGGTGACTATGGTAAGTGTACCATGAAAAGAATGTCAAGGAACCAACCCTCGAGATTACAACTTTTGAGCTCCTAACATAATAACTCTTGTGTAAATATCCCACCCAACTTCTAGTGTATATGAGGGCAAGTCATCTCTCTTAATGGGAGACACAAAAGAGAGTAACAAAAAAAATCAATATTTTTACTTGTAGTATTAAACTTAATTATACTTTATGACAACTTTTAATTGTGATCTTCAAAACTCTCTAGACGTACTCATCATGGATTGATCTAATAACATGGAAAGATAAGTGAACAAAATGAAAAAAAAAAAAATTAGAAGGAATGAAAAAAAAATTAGAAGGAATGATGAATTTAAATTTTGTAGTGGTCACATATTCAAGATATTAAAATCACACGAAATTTTCTTATAATTAAATATTATAGGATCAAAGGATTTATCTCCAAATTACTAGTTGATTTTGTTAGGAAAGAAAATCGAGCAATAAAGAATAAAAATGTAGAAATCAACTCAGAGTTTACGTGGTTTATTAACCTTATGTTAGACATAATTGTGATGGATTGATTTAATGACATTGAGAGAGAGGATAAGTGAAAAAAAATGCTATAAAATGAAGGGATTGACCTTTAAATTAGTAGTTATTTGTTAGGTTGAAAACTCCACCACATGAAACAATGATATTACATAGAATATAGTATTGAAAATTTTGGTATTCTTTATGCAGTTGCGTCCCATCCTTTCTCATCTCCTTTTTGTCACGTCAATGTCATTAACTTATCTTACTACTTACTGCTATATTTTTTATCCATAACTTTAAAATATAACATATTTTATAAATGTCATGCTCTGTTAATTCTACTATTTTCTCTAGCCATTTTCCCCACCAACCATTTTTCCCATTTCTCTCCCTTCAATTTTTTATACCAATCTTTAACGAGATAGAACTTAATAACTAATTTAGATATCGTCTATATATATATATATATAGATATACATATTGTTCAATTGATGAAGACGGGTTGGTATAAAATATCCACTATTTTATGTTTTGAGATTCGACGAATATTCGTTTAACATATTTATTTTTGTCAAATCGAACATAGTTAAATTGGCATAAAATTGTGTCACTGAGTAAGAGGTCAGAGGTTCAATCCCCACATTAATTAAATAACTTTGTAAAAAAAAGAACACATTTATTTTTGAAAAATTGTAACCGATGTCAATTTAGAGTAAAATAATTAAAAATATAGCACTTTTAAAAAAATTGCAAATATGAGAATTTCTTTTGCTGATAGTAGTGATAGTAGTCTATCACCTCAGTTTTTGAATTTTGTTAGTGACTATCGATGATAGTAGTCTATCAGTGATAGTCATATAAGATGTCAATTTAGAGTAAAATAATTAAAAATATAACATTTTTTTAAAAAAAATTGCAAATATGGTAATTTCTATCACTGATAACAGTCTATCGCTGATAGTAGTCTATCACCACAGTTTTTTTATAGAATTTTGTTAGTAACTATCACTGATAGTAGTCTATCAGTGATAGTCATATATGAGCGATAACAGTCTATCAGTGATAGTCACTGATTTTTTGCCATATTTATAAAATATTTTAAATTTTACTATATTTACCATTATTTTGAGCTTGATTGTTGTTTATGCGACTAACCCTTTATTTTTTTTTTAAATCATTTATAAATCTTATGATCAAAATAATGAAAATTTTAAAAAGTCAAATTATATTAAGTTTTTTTTTTTTTTTTTTTTTTTTTAAACTTATTATTATAAATTATATGATATTATAAAATAATAATTATAAAAAATTTATAACATAAAATATATTCATAAATAAATTAATAATAATTGAGATATTTAATTTGTAAGGAAAACTATTTTTATGGTTTATAAATATGTTATGAAATATATTTTGAAGCATCGTTTAAATTGAGATATAAATATTTTTAAATTTATATTTTTAGATGACTGAATCAAATTTAAACTTTTGAAACCCGACCATGAATAAAAAGAATTGAATGGCAAGGTGATGAGTAACATTTTAGTGGTAGGGGACGTCCAAAAGCAATCGTACTCTTTGTCCATATACATTTATATATGTCATACTCTCTAAGGTTAATTAGTGTGGTGGATGGACCATTACACGTGGATGCATCATTTCAAAGTTTGGAGGATTTTTGCTTTAATTTCTAATTTTGCTCTTGTTTATCCATCTAACTTTTTTTACAAAAACTTACTATATTTTACATGGTTGTTTTCAAATTGAATTGAATTCTATTTTTACTTCATAAAGTTTATTCTTATCACTTAATTTCAACCATACTATTTTTATCTTCATCTTTAAAAAAATGTTATATATAATATAGTAAAATTAAGAAGTTTAAATGGTAATCAAATTGACTTTTTATTAATTATAGTTAACTTTAACAAAAATAGACTTTGTATACAAATTCAAGTTTATATTATATAACTTTCATAATTCAAAGCAGTGAACATAAACCGTTTGGTTTAGATTACTAAATGTTTAGTTTTTGAAAAAAAATCAATTTAGAATAATTTGAGATGTTTGGCAACCACCGAAAATAAATTTGTGGATAATAAATTTTTGAAATAATGCATTTTGGGTGAAACACTTAATATTAATTTTTTTAAAAAAATGTTTCTAGGTGTTTAATGGAAAAACCTACCCAATTCTCATATTGTATTAAAATTACTAAAATACCCTCACACTAGTCCTTTAAATTTTCTCCACCCACCAACCTCCTCCGATCACCGGCGACAATCTCCGATCGCCGCCCCTCACCAGCTCCGGCGAACTCGTCTGACCACCACTCCTATCCCGTCAATAGATGGAGGGATTGAATCTCCGACCTCTTAGTTAAAAACATTATTTTATGCCAATTGAACTAAACTTGATTTATTAGTTTAATTGATTATTAATTCATATTGTTTTTTAATAATTGTCTTTTATAGTAATTTGAATAAAGAAACACTCTTAAGGTATAGCAAATCAAACACACTCGTAGATAAAAAATACTTTTTGAGAAAATGTAATCAAACACATGAGTGTTTTAATTATAAACATTTTTAGAAAAAATATTTTTAAAAAATACATTCTTTCAAAAATATATATATATATATATATATATATATTTTTAGTAGTGACATCCTTACTTTCCAAGGATAAGACCAATGAGGTAGCATCAAAAGAGAGAGAAAAGAGATTGAATTAACTAATTAATCCCAATTAACAAAAAAAAAATTAAAAAAAAAGGTGATTGGGCAGATGAATGAGATTCCCTCCTTTGCAAGCTTTTGTTTTAAAAAAATAAACTTGGTACATTGACTTTAAAGAAATAAAGAATAATGAGATAATTAGGTTTGTTAATTGAAGATTATAAATAATGGGTGTCATGTTTATACCGACAAAGGCAGGCCTTGTTTCCCCAGCTTCCAACTTCACAAGTTGCAATAAAGCTAATGGTTACAATTATGATTGATCATATCTTTTAATTATTTTAATTAACCTGCCAAATCAGAGATTCCCTTTGATTTCAAGCACTCATTTCGATTAACCAAATCCCTTAATTATTAATATATATAATAACTCTTTTCTTTGGTTTTCTCTACTTTCCATGGGCTTTGTTTTTTAATTTTTTTAAAAAAGTTAATTATGTTTCAGAGTGTTGATAGTGGGGTTACTTTATCTAATGTCACTTTTGTCTTTTTCAAAAAAATAGTTTCTTTTGTAAATTTTTTAATATTTTTGGTCATTTATAAATAACAAAAGTTGATAGAATTAAAATAATAATTTTCTTTATTGCTATGCGTGTTAAGGAATTGTTTAACACACTGATCATATACTTAGCAGAGCGTGCAAAGAAATTTAAGAACAAACTATCCCTAAACGAGGGCACATTATGCATGCAAACATATTTAACTTGACGGGCCTTTGGAGTTACATAATTAGACTTACACTTCATTAACATCCCTAACTTTATGATCTCCCTAATTTACTTTTTATAAGTAGAAGACAAACCTTCACCATTCATGTTTCTTCCTCTACGAAAGATGTAAGTCAGTTTTCAATTACTATAATTACAACAAAATTAATAGTAAAATTTTTTTTGAAACTTTTTGTTTCGTCAGGCTGTGTGTTGTGTTCGATTGCTGTGGGATAAAAGATCATCTTTTCTTTGAGTGCCCATTTAGTAAGACAATGTGAACCGAACTTCTGCGGTGGGATCATTTTTTCTCATCGGTGGGTACTTGGTTTATTGAGTTGGATTGAATTTGTTGCATGGGACGAGGTGACCGACTCGAGCATCGGGTTTGGAGGCTGGCTCTTGGTGTGCATAACTCGTGTGTTAATGGAATTAGCCTCCGTTCTCCTCAGTCTATTCTCATTAGTGTCCATGTCGATATAGCCTATAGATGTGTTCCGTGACTGAGAGTGTTAGAGAGTTCTCCAGTCTCTATTAGTGTTTTATTTTGAGATTTGTTTTCGTGAGTCGTGAGTTGTTTTCCTTATTTTTTTTAGGGCTGGTTGCACAAATAGCAATCAGGCCCAAACTAATTGCAAATTTAGCAAACTTTAAAATGTTTTGCAAATATGGCAAAAAAACTCGTTTCTATCACTGATAGACTTTATTATATCACTGATAGACTTCTATCAGTGATAGACTATTATCTTTGATAGACTATTATCACTGACAAAAATCTATAAAAAGCTGAGGTGATCAGCGATAGACTTCTATCAGTCATAAGATATCAGCGATAGAAATTGCTATATCCGCAAAATTTTTAAAAACATGCTATATTTGTAAACAATAAGTCTTAAATTGTCATTTACTACAATTTCCCTTTTTTTTATGTGTTTTTTATTGTCTTGGTCTGGTGAGATTCTCCACATTTACTTTTCTTAATATATTACCATCGAAAAAAAAACATTTTGAAATCTTAATTTTATGAAAAGAAATATTAATTTGAACTAATAAACTTTTAATCAAATTCACAAGGGGAAAAGAAATATTAATTTGAACTAATAGACTTTTAATCAAATTCACAAGGGTAATAGTGATTGATATATCATTGTCTCCAATGGTAAAAATTAAGGAGAAGTTAGAAGGAAAAGTTTAACAAATTTATTATTTATATCATCTAACCTTTTTTTTTTTTTTTTTTTTTTTTTTTTTTTTTTTTTTTTTTTTTTTGAGCTAGCCTCTTCACTACTAAGCAAGAACTTTTCCTTACTTTCTAATTGCAATTTATTTTTAATAGATGAAAAATATTAACAAAATCAACTCATTAACTATAATATAAACAATTAAACCAATAGTAATAAATAGATCATAAGAAGACAAGTTTTTATTCTTTTTATAAAGTACACCCTATAATATATTAAAATTACAGATTTACCTGTGTCTAGTTGGAGATCTTGGGCAAAAAAAAAGATACAACTGCAATAACATATTTGCAAGTATAAAAATGATTAAGAATTTTCAGATCGTATATTTCCCTTTTCCAAAAGTATAATCCAAGTTGTTTTTTCTGTTTTAATTTAATTGTTTAAATGAAATTCTTTTTTCTTGAGTGACACATATAAACATTTGATTCTTTTTGTACCATCTCTATATTCAATATTCAATTGGGGTACATCATATCATACCGAGAAAATATGTACTCTTTAATTTAAAAAATCTCAAAATTAGTGACAATTTAATAATAATAACAAAGTTTGAAATTATTAAAAATTAATGAATAATATTTCGTACAATTATAGGTTCGAACCGACATAGAGGGACCCCCAATGGAAAATAGTGTATAATGTGTGGGTATGTGAGCAATAGTGGTGTGTCTGTTTTGTACTGATAATTTGAAATTCCAATATCTTAAAATTGAAAACATAGATAGGGCCATTTTATGCTTTGAAATTGGAGAAAATGTGTTGTTGTTGTCATCATCTTAGATTCCTATTTCTTCTACAAGACAAATTTGCTTATGTTATTTTTGTCACTACAAAGACAAGGACCACACACAAATTACCCTCTTCTCTCATTTTCCAATATAAATATCCATTCATAAAACTCATAATTATAAACCATTATCAATTTTTATTTTTATTAATTAATTATCGAAGTTGTCCACATCAACATAATTCAACTGACATAATATACAGTGGTCTAAGAGGTTAGATTTTCGATTTCTCCACCATATGTTATCAATTTCTTTTTAATGATAGATATTAAGTCTCTGTTTGATAACGCATTCAGTTTTTTAATTTTTGGTTTTTATTTTTTTTAAAATAAAAATTATATATGTTTGTTAACTGTTTTTTGTTTTCTATTTTTAAAAAATAAAAAACCAAACTTGTTTGATAGTTGTTTTTTATTTTTGAAAACACAAAAATTTAAAGTGGTTGGATAATTACTATTTTTTTATAAAATAAATTACTTTTAAAAAAATAATATTAAGGGTTGGTTGCACAAACAACAATCATGCCTAAAATAATTGCAAATTTAGCAAAGTTTAAAACTTTTTGCAAATATGGCAAAAAATCAGTGACTATCACTGATAGACTTTATGACTATTACTGATAAACTTCTATCACTGATAGATTATTATCACTGACAAAATTCTATAAAAAAGACTAAAGACTACTATCAGCGATAGACCATACTATCAGTGATAGAAATTGTCATATCCGCAAATTTTTTAAAAAAGTGCTATATTTTTAATTATTTTACTCTGAATTTACATCTGTTACAATTTCTCAATATATTACATTAATAATATTTTTACTCTAAAAAAATATTATTAACATTTTTTTTTTTAAGAATATAGTAATAATATTAATAACAATTGGATTTCAATTTGAATAAATAAATAAATAAAAATTTGAAGGTAATTTCAATAATTATATTATTTTTTGGCCATTTAAATAATTAAATTAAAAAAAAATGTAAAAAACTGAAATTTTGAAATAAAAACCTGTTTTTTGAAAACTTTCAATTTTTTTTTTTTTTTTTTTTTTTTTTTTAATTTGTTAATGAATGTAAAAACGTTTTCAAAAACTTAAAAAACAAAAACTCAATTAGTTACCAAACAGACATGTTTTCTAAAAATAAAAAAATAAAAACTAAAAATAGAAATTGAATGTGTTATCAAACCGTCCCTAAGAGATGTAACATTTGTTTGAAGAAGAGATACAGGAAGTCAGGGACACTGGTTTGATGTTGGCTTAAGAAACTCCAAGAAAGATAATAGATTATGGGCAAGAAGTTTACTAACAAAATCCCAATTGGGAGTTGATTTGCTTCGTATATAGTAGACATCAATAAATATATTTACATTGCAAGATATTTAGAGGGTGAGAATGATTTGTTAGGTGTGTCGAGTGTTTGATGATCTGTGTCTTGAGTTTATGGATCGTGTTAGAATATTCAATACTCACTACAAGAATTTTATATTCTCTCGACGGATGTTCTCTCGACGGTATATAAAACCGTCGAGAGAGCATCGTTCTCTCGACGGTTTCTAAAACCGTCGAGAGAGTATCGTCTTCTCTCGACGAAATATCATTTCGTCGAGAGAATATATGCCTCTCCCGACGGTTCTTCAGAACCGTCGAGAGAACATATGCCTCTCTCGACGGTTCGTCAAAACCGTCGAGAGATCATTGCTCTATCTCGACGGTTTTGACGAACCGTCGAGAGAGTACATACTCTCCCGACGGTTTTAAACCACCGTCGGGACAGGGTGCCGTTTTCTCGACGACAGTTACAATTCGTCGAGATAAATTCCACTTATCTCGACGGTTTGTAAAAACCGTCGAGAGAAAGTATGGTTATATCGACGGTTTGACCCAGCCGTCTAGAGAACCGGCCATTTCTCTCGACGATATATAATTTGTCGAGAGAACCGTTAGCCTCTCTCGACGGTTCAATTAACCGTCGAGAGAACCGGTAGACTCTCTCGACGGTTTTAATTAACCGTCGAGAGAACCGGTAGACTCTCTCGACGGTTTTAATTAACCGTCGAGAGAACCGGTATGCTCTCTCGACGGTTTCAACTAACCGTCGAGAGAACTAGATGCCTCTCTCGACGATTTCTAAAAACCGTCGAGAGAGAGCTTAATAACCTAGAATACCATCGTCTTCTTCATTTTCTCCGCCTCCTCATTCTCTCTCGCCCTCGCCTCTCCGCCTCCCATCGCCGTCTCTCTCGCCCTCGCCCTCGCCCTCGCCGCGCCGCCCTCGCCCTCGCCGCACCGCCCTCGCCATCGCTCTCGCCGCGCCGCCCTCTCCCTCGCCCTCGCCCTCGCCGTGCCGCCCTCGCCCTCGCCGTGCCTCCCTCGCCCTCGCCGTGCCGCCCTCGCCCTCGCCGTGCCGCCCTTGCCCTCGCCGCGCCGCCCTCGCCCTCGCCGTACCGCCCGCGTCTGCTGCGTCCTACCGCCGCTCCCGCCGCCGCCTGCTGCCGCCCGCCGCCGCCTGCTGCCGCCCGCCGTTGCCCGCCGCCGCCCGCCGCCGCCCGCTGCCGCCCGCTGCCGCCCGCTGCCGCCCGCTGCCGCTTGTAGGTATTTTTTTAATTCAACCTAATTTTGTTTTTCAATTTTGTTATTGTATATAATTTGCTTTCAATTTATGATACACAGCCACCATTCGCCGGTCGCTCGCCCGCAAGACAACGGTCGTTCTCCGCTCCACGCTACTTCAAACAGCTCGACCGTTCGCCTCTAGGTATCATGGTTTACTTTTGCACCTAATAATTAATGGTTTCTGAATTAGGCTAATTTAGGTTACTTTTTGTTGATTTCATTGTTTCATTTGTCGTATATATATGATTAAGCTAATTGATATGTTTAAATATGGTTAGGCTAATTGAAACTGAAATTGATATGTTTAAATTTTTATATGATTAAGCTTATTTTAGATGTCATTTATCTTTATTCTTGTATTCGTATCATTTATACATTTCATGACTGCGCTTGTAGGTAGACGATGGCATCTGATCGTAATAATTCCGGAGATGCAGCTAATATTTATATGGAAGGATTGCGGATGACGGGCACACCATCTTCTGCGGAAGATGAGTCTTCAGGTTAGTTAGTTTCAATAGATATCTATTTTTCGATATGATATTGATATTAAACTGTATGTTCATTATTTATTTCAGATATGATAATACGTAGGGTTAGGGGATATGGTAGAAATCTGAATTTGGACAGATATGTTCGAAAACACGGGAAAATTCCAATACACATATCTGATGAAATCCGGAAGCCAACGTGTGAGTTTGCCTCAACGTTCAGCTTAGCCATTGGTACTATCGTGAGAGAAAGTTTTTCAGTCAGATACAAATCATGGAAACAAGTGCCACAAGACGTAAGGGACCACGTTAAACATCGACTTATGGTAAGTTTATTGTTTAGTTGTTTGTGAATATTATCTAAAAATACTTTACTTATGTTTTTCTTTTTTTGCAGAACCATTTTGTGATTGATTTGTCGAATCCCGTGGTCCATGAATGTATTGAGAACAATTCAAAGACTTCTTTTAAGGAGTTCAGAGCGGAATTGCTCAGACACTATAAAAAAGCAGCCACCCCTGAGGAAGGACGTACACGCCCGCATAATCGAGTACCTGATATAGAGGATTGGCTTCACCTATGCGATAGGTGGGATAACCCGGAATTTAAGGTACATTACTTACATTTGTTAGAGATGACATATGACGCAATTTACATTAATTTTTCACACTAATAATCTCTTATTTTCTTAGAAAAATGCGGACACCAATAAACAGAATCGAGACATGATGCCTTTCAATCATTGCACTGGAACTAAGTCATTCCTTTACGTACACGAATCAATGGTATGTTGGAAAAACGATTTATGGTTTATGTTTTTTTATTGGATGATTATTGATATGGTAAAAAACTTTGTTGTAGAAAGCAAAAGGTGTGCATTTAGGACCTATTGAGTTATTTCGTGCAACAAGAACTCATAAAGAAGGTGAAAATGAGTGGGTGAATGATGCCGCTCGTGAAAGTTTTGTAAGTTTCCTACTTCCTAAAGATATTTAATTTTAGTTAAGTTGGTATCAACATTCTTATATCAATTTATTATCGCAGGAAAAAATGAAAGAGTTGCAAAGTCGCCCCACTCCAGAAGGGACCCAACCACTTTCTGAGGAAGAAATACGTGAAGAAGTATTGGGCAGTAGATCATGTCACGTTAAAGGTGCTGGTTATGGACCAAGGCCATCAAAAGCAAGAAAGCGTAGCTCAACCTATCCATCGCAGAGAGAGCATGAACTAAGTCTTGTTGTGACTCAGACGCAAGAAGAGTTGAGTAGCACCAAACAACAATTGAATGAGACCGTGGAACGACTGAATGATACTCAACAAGGGTTGAGGCAAATGATGACTGAAAATACATCTGAACGAGCGAAAAATGCAGCCGAATTAGCTAGCCTTAGGGAAATGCTTAACAAACTCGTGCATTCACAAGGCGGAACATCGAAATAGGTATGAACTATATCCTCTTGTTATAAAATTATTTATAGTTTAGGAAAACTTGTTGAGTTTGGCTATCCTGCAGTTATGGTAGCCAATATAATTTTGAGTATATGTGTGTTGAGTTTGGCTATCCTGCAGTTATGGTAGCCAATATAATTTTGAGTATATGTGTGTTGAGTTTGGCTATCCTACAGTTATGGTAGCCAATATAATTTTGAGTATATGTGTGTTGAGTTTGGCTATCCTGCAGTTATGGTAGCCAATATAATTTTGAGTATATATGTGTGCTGAGTTTTTGGCTATCCTGCAGTTATGGTAGCCAATATGATTTTGAGTATATGTGTGTTCAGTTTGGTGTTGTTTAAAGTTAAGTTTAGCTAATGGAGTCAGTACATAAATGAAAAGGAGAAGAACAATATGTGTGTTTAGTTTAGCTAATGAAGTCAGTACGTCAATTTCGTAGTTTAGTTGAAGTAGATTTCGGTTGTTTTAGTTTAAGTTTAGTCAATTTTGTTGTTTAGGGTTAGTTTAAATTTAGGTAAGTGTAGTTTAAGTTCATTTTGTTGTTTTTCTTTAGTTGAATTAGATTTGAGTTGTTTTGTATTGTTTAAACTTTAGTTGAAGTATATGTGTTGAGTTTAGTGTAAAAAAACTATATATATGTGGGTTGTTTTAGTTTAGTGGAAGTAGACTTCGGTTGTTTTAGTTTAAGTTTAGTGAATTTCATTGTTTAGGGTTAGTTTAAGTTTAGGTAAGTTTAGTTTAAGTTCATTTTGTTGTTTTTCTTTAGTTGAATTAGATTTCGGTTGTTTTGTATTGTTTAAACTTTAGTTGAAGTATATGTGTTGAGTTTAGTGTAAAAAAACTATATATATGTGGGTTGTTTTAGTTTAGTGGAAGTAGACTTCGGTTGTTTTAGTTTAAGTTTAGTGAATTTCATTGTTTAGGGTTAGTTTAAGTTTAGGTAAGTTTAGTTTAAGTTCATTTTGTTGTTTTTCTTTAGTTGAATTAGATTTCGGTTGTTTTGTATTGTTTAAACTTTAGTTGAAGTATATGTGTTGAGTTTAGTGTAAAAAAACTATATATATGTGGGTTGTTTTAGTTTAGTGGAAGTAGACTTTGGTTGTTTTAGTTTAAGTTTTTTGAATTTCATTGTTTATGGTTAGTTTAAGTTTAGGTAAGTTTAGTTTAAGTTTAGGTAAGTTTAATTTAAGTTCATTTTGTTGTTTTTCTTTAGTTGAATTAGATTTCGGTTGTTTTGTATTGTTTAAACTTTAGTTGAAGTATATGTGTTGAGTTTAGTGTAAAAAAACTATATATATGTGGGTTGTTTTAGTTTGGTGGAAGTAGATTTTGGTTGTTTTAGTTTAAGTTTATTGAATTTGATTGTTTAAAGTTAGTTTAAGTTTATTGAATTTGATTGTTTAAAGTTAGTTTAAGTTAATTATTTTGGTTGTTTAAAGTTTAGGTAGGTGTAGTTTAAGTTAATTTTAGTTTAGTTGAAGTTATCTTTTGAGTTTATGTTTTAAGTTATAATTCCATCATTTTTCTTTTTTCAGGTATATTTTGGGTTGATGTTATTCACAAAGCCTCGGAAGAAGCCTCGAAGATTATATATGTAGGCTTAGTTTTGCTTGTAACCCTTAGTTTTGCTTGTAACCGAACTTTGTACCAATTACTTTATATTTTAATGAAGATACTTTTTTTTACAAAGTAATGTTCCAATTTATTTAGATATTATCAGGTATTTTAATTAAAAAAAAAATTCTTGAATAAAAATAATATACCAAAAACCCAAACATACATTTCTCTCGATGGTTTGGTTTAATTAAACCGTCGAGAGAACATATATTTGTCTCGACGGTTTAGATAAACCGTCGAGAGAAAGATCATGCTTTCTCGACGATTTGGTTAAATCAAACCGTCGAGAGAACCTATACACTCTCTCGACGGTTTGGTTTCACAAAACCGTCGAGAGAGTGTATAGGTTCTCTCGACGGTTTAGTTAAACCGTCGAGAGAAATACGTTACTCCCGACGGTTTAGTAAACCGTAAACCGTCGAGAGAGACAGGCTTCTCCCGACGGTTTGACCAACCGTCGAGAGAGGATATTCTCCCGACGGTTTAGTTGAACCGTCGAGAGAACCAGGATCCGTCGAGAGAACTATCTATCTCGACGGTTTACTTAAACCGTCGAGAGAACATATTCTCTCGACGGGTTGACCAAACCGTCGAGAGAGATGGTTCTCTCGACGGTCTCCAAAAAACCGTCGAGAGAGGCTCTCCCGACGGTGTTCTCTCGACGATTCACCCCGACGGTTTTTTTTCCGTCGAGAAAGCCTATCTCGACGGTTTAGTGGCTTCTCTCCACGATTTTTTTGCGTCGAGAAAAACTAAAATTCTTGTAGTGACTTTGTATCTCTTGAATGTTTAAGTTGACTACTACTTTATATTGACATAAATATGATAGATTGTGTTCGATAATGACTCGATTATGCTCGTATGCTTTGACCATTATATTTTTTTTTTAAAAAAATATGTTGTTTACTTGTTATGATTCAAAAAAATTATCTCAAAATCTTCCCACCCTGAAGCTTGTTCCATCCTAATCCAATGAGCAAATCAAGAAAAATGTCATTTGTTTATATAAAAAATAATAATATTAAAAACCCATTGTTATTTTTTAACATTTTTGGAACTGTATTTAATCCTTTTTAGCCTGGAATTACGCCTTGATTTGGTGCTTAATCTAGGTTGGGTTGCCACAATTTCCAGCTCTAACTTCAAGGACAAGTGTATTATTCAAGCTCTATATTCAATACTTTTAATTCTTATTTTTATTAAAATAAAAATAAAAATAGTTATTAATTTGCATTTCATTAAATGCTGACGTATGGCATGATTTATATGTCCAAATTCAATACATTATTTAATTCCCAAAGTAGAGCACGTGACATGAGAGAGACAAAGATGACCTGTCAAAAAAGGAGAGAGAGATGAACCTAACCTGAAAAAAGACCATTTATTTAAACAATATTTTTTCGAGTCTTCTAGAACGTGGAGCTTTTTTTTTTTTTTTTTTAAGATTATACAAATCCAAACTGCCACATCTAATATATTTTAGAGAAGACTATGGTATTAAATGTCCGTCGACATGTCGATATTTTCATCGACATTTCCACATATCTATAAGTTCGACATCGACATGAAAGGTGAATCGACATTTCTATCATACCGTACACAATCGATAAAATATTAAAAAAATAAATAAATAAAATGTAACGTGAATATAATATTATAATAAATATATTTTAACTCATTTAAAAGTGTACAATGTTTATCTATTAATTTTAATCATTTTTAAAATATATATATTTTAAAATCTTCCAGAAATATCCATCGACATCGACATTTTATCGATATTTTCATCGATATTTCCACAAAATTGAGATTTCGATATTTCTATCGACATCGACATTTAAATCTTTGAGAAGACATACAATAAATGGAGAAATGAGAATAGATTCATGGCAAAAACCCAAACAATGGAACATAAAAAAAAATATCTACGTAAAAGAAATCGCCCTCTCAAAAAAAAAATTATAGAGCTTAGAAAGAAGAATCGTTTTCAATTTATAAATAATGACTTGAAAAGAGTTTGATATAATACTGCAGCTGGTGTAGTAGTAGATGACGATGTGAAACGCTATGCTCACTTATGTAACAAATATATCATATCATCCAATAGATTATTTTTGGACTGAACCTGAACGGTTCAAGACATAAAACATTACTCTAGACCAAGAAATGAGTGGTGGTGTGTAAAATACAAAGATTTTAAAATTTGTTAATTGAATAGAGTAAAGCCCTAATTGTTTATTGATTTTGGGGTGGAGTAAACATTATAGAAGGTTTCATACAAATGGGCTAAGATATAATGGACCTAACTTTGATGATCTACTTTGATAATCCAAACTCTTTGAGGCTGGATTTGACAGCCCAAGTTTGCTTTTCTTGTATTATTATTGACAAGTTTTTGTATATTATTCTTTTTTTTTTTAGATCGTATATTATTCATTCAAATAAGAAAATTGTAAGGAAGGACTAGAATTAAATGCCAAAATGAAAAACAATTTTAAGTTCATGTATTTGGATTCAATGATTAGAGTGATTAATGATTTTAAGGATGAAAGTGAATACTTTTTCTTTTCAGTTACAACGAGATATATATAGTGACACAAACAGCAATCAAGCCAAAAATAATTACAAATTTAACAAAGTCTAAATTTTTTTGCAAATATGGCAAAAAAATCAGTGGCTATCACTGGTAGACTTTGACTATTACATAGACTTCTATTACTGATAGACTATTATCACTGACAAAATTTTATAAAAAAAGACTACTATAAGCAATAAACCATACTAATAGAAATTGTCATATCTGCAAATTTTTTTAAAAAGTGCTATATTTTTAATTATTTTGTTCTAAAATGACATATGTTACAATTTTCATTTCGTTTTGTTTCTTTTTTTCTGCAACACCCAAACACTATCGTCAACGTCTCTCGCACATCTTCTCTGTTGTACATTCAATCACACATTCGAAAGTGAAGTGATTTTCTCCCAAACATGCGTTACTATTTTCATTTTGTGTTTTGGAAAAAGCCAAATTAGAAGTGTTGTGTTTGTATGTGAAGCAGATTCTGAGGAATGGCAAGTACAAGAAGGTGTGTTTCATAAGACCAGTTTGAATAAGGAGAAGAGTATGCATATTGCAAGCAAAACAAGATTTTCCATGGGAGATGAAAGGTTTTAGGTGAAATCTTCACTAAAGGATGAGAAGTGTGTAATTAATATTATTTACTTTTTTTTTCTTGTTTTTGAACCTATTAACATTTACTTTTTTTTTTCCTTGTTTTTGAACCTATCAAGAGTTGTTTAGTTCACCCAATTGTTGAACTCCGATAAAAAATATTAACTCCTTAAACTTCAACAGTAATTATTATTGAAGTCTGTCCCATTTTCCAAGACAACGTATTTCTCTCTCTTCTTCTCTCTCTCCTTCCCGATATTTTAAATTATTTAAAAAAATGTAATTTAAACAAAATTAGTTAAAATGACTAAAAATGCAATTCAACCTATTTTTATTACTTTAAATATAAATTATGTTGTTCAATAAAAAATGGTAATAAACAAAATTCAAAATGTAGGTATTCCTACTATTGAGAGAAATAAAAACATAAGCTTATTTGGATCCGTTTAAATTAATGGATTAAAATCTTTCAAATTCACATACCCACTATTGTACGACTATCTTTTATTTCAAAACAATCAAAATAAAATGAATAATGAATGTGAGTGATATTGAAAAAAGAATGTGAAGTATATTATGGTCAAAATTATTTTTGTTATCTTCAAAAAAAATTGTGAATGATACATAAAATAAAAAGCAAAAATCGCATTCTTAAATTTATTTGAAGAAGTCCTCAATAATGAAAATATGAAAAATTATAGAAAACATTGTAAAAAAAACAACTAAAATAAATCATCATTGTTGAGATGTTGGGTTCCGGGTGCAATGAATTAAGTTGGAATAACGAGTTAATTAAGTGGGTGGAGTTAGAGAATGAGGTGTTTGACACATAAGTCAGAGTAAGGACTATATTTATGTGTTTTTTTTAAGAGGTTTGTAAAATATAACTGCATTATTAAAAACAAAAAAAATCTCAATCTTAGAATTCATGAAACTAAAATAAAATGGCAAAACATGAGTCCTAACAAAAATGAAAATATATATACATATAATGTGAGAGATATTGAAAAAAAAAATTGAGGTATTGTGCTCAAAATTATTTTTGTTGTCTCCCAATAAATTTTTAAAGGATAGATAAAATAAAAACAAAAAAAATCATTCTTAAAATTTATTGGAAGAAGTTCTTAAAAAAAAAAAAAAAAACTCAGACTTCAAACTCCAAGTTTAACAACTCCCTACTCCAAACACATAGGAGGCGTTTGGGGCGCAGGGTGGGTTATTATAGTTGGTGGGTTATAATAATTGGTGGGTTATAATAGTCTGTGTTTGGGGTGCAGAGTTGTATAGTCTGGGTTTAGTAAGCTGTGTTTGGGGTGGAGAGTTGTTTAATCTTTGTTTAAAATACAATTTTTTTTAACATGGAGTTTGAAATATGTGTTTATGTTAGTTTATTTTTTTTCTACAACTTTTTGTTGTATTTGTATAGTTAAATGTATATTACATATTAATTTTTTAAAAGTTAGAAAAATAATTATTGTTTAGGAAATCACAAATAATCGACAACAAGAGGCTCGGTGGAGAGAGAAATAATACAGTTTTCTTTAACATGAAGTTTGAAATATGTGTTTATGTTAATTTATTTATTTTCTACAACTTTTTGTTGTATTTGTATAGTTAAATGTATATTACATATTAATTTTTTAAAAGTTTTAAAAAATATATATTATTTAGAAAATCACAAATGATCAAAACTAAGAGGCTCGGTGGAGAGAGAAATTTGGGATGAAATGGAAGATAAAGAATCGTGGTGAGGAAGACAAAGAAAGAGGAAAAATCGATAAATTGGGTGAAAAAAAAAAAAAAAAAAAAAAAAAAAAAAAAAAGTGCTACAGTGTTACGGTAGCAAACGGGGTTATAATAACCTCAACCCCAACATATATAGTTGGAGCTCCAAACATGGGGTGGGCTATTTAAGCCCACCCCACCCCACTTGGTGGGCCAAACAGGTCCATAGACTTCAGAACTCACCAGACTAAACAACTTAAGACTTATTAAATCTAATTTCTTGCAACTTCTTGCCCCAAACAGCCTCTTAGGGGGTGTTTGGCCCAATGAGTTGTTGGAGAAGGAGTTGGGGAAAAGTTAACCCTCGTTTGACCCACAAACTTGTTGAACTCGAATAAAAAATATCAACTTTCCAAGACTTCAACAATAATTATTATTAAGTTTGTCTCATTTTTCAAGACAACACATTTCTCTCTCTTCCTTTCTCTCTTTCTCCCCCTCAATATTTTTAATTATTTAAAAAAAGTAATTTAAACAAAATGTGTAAAATGACTAAAAATGCAACCGCTTATTTACATCCGTTTAAATTAATGGATTAAAATCTTTCAAATTCAGATGCAATATTTAACACCCTATTGTACAACTCTCTTTTATTTCAAAACTATCACAATAAAATGAATAATTAATGTGAGTGATATTGAAAAAATGAGATGAAGTATTGTGGTCAAAATTATTTTTGTTATCTTGCAAAGAAATTTGTGAATGATATTTAAAATAAAAAGCAAAAAACGCATTCTTAAAATTTATTGGATGAAGTTCTTAACAATGAAAATATGGAAAATTATAATAAAAATTGTACAAAAAAATAGTTAAAATAAACCGTCATTATGGTGAGATCACTACAAGAATTTTGACATTTCCCGTCATTATGGTGAGATCATCGATGCTGGTTTTCGGGTACCGTGGATTTAGATGGAATAATGAGTTTAAGAGGGTGGAAGCGGAGAAAGATGTGTTTGACATATAAGTCACATTAAGACTATACTTATGTGTTGTTCTTTTTTTCCTTTAAAAAAGTTTGTCATACATTAATAAAAATAAAAAAATCTCAATCTTAGAATTCATAAAATTAAAGAATGGATCCTAACAAAAAAAAAATAAAAAAAAAATATATAAATATATATATATATTATAATCAATGTGAAAAAATAATGTGAGGTATTGTGCTCAAAATTATTTTTGTTGCCTTAAAAGAAATTTGTAAATGATAGATAAAATAAAATTAAAAAATTCGATTTTTTAGAATTTATTGAATTTAGAAAAATACCTTAATAATGAAAATTTAAAAGTTTGTAGAAAAAAAATTGCGCAAAAGAAAACCGCTAAAATAAACTCAGACTTCAAAACTCCAAGTTCAACAACTCCCTGCTCCAAACACACCACGAATTTTAGAACTCCAGACTAAACAACTCGCTGCCCCAGACACACATACTTCAGAACTCCCCAGATTAAACAACTTCCCCAACTTCTTGGGTCAAACGCCCCCTTAAGGAGCGTTTGGCCAAGGAGTTGTGGGAAGGAGCGTTGGGAGGAGTAAGTTTACTCCCCGTTTGGTCCACAAAGTTGTTGAACTCGGGTAAACAATATCAACTTATCAGACTTCAACAGTAGTTACTATTGAAGTCTGTCCCATTTTCAAGATAACACATTTATCTCTCCCTCTCTCTCACGATTTTTTTAATTATTAAAAAAAAAAAAAATTAAACCAAATGTGTGTAAAATTACTAAAAATGCAATTCAACATATTTTTATTATTTAGGTTGTTCAATCAAAATTGGTACTTAAACAAAATTAAAAATGTAGTATTCTTATAAGGGAGAGAAATAAAAACATCAGGTTATTTGGATTTGTTTAAATTAATTGATTAAAATCTTTCAAATTCAGATGTAATATTTAACACACTATTTGTACGACTCTCTTTTATTTCAAAACTATCCAAATAAAATGAATAATTAATGTGAGTGATAATGAAAAAAGAATGTGAAATATTGTGGTAAAAAATATTTTTGTTATCTTCAAATAAAATTGTGAAGGATACATAAAATAAAGAGCAAAACTTGCATTCTTAAAATTTATTGGAAGAAATCTTTAATAATGAAAATATAAAAAATTATAAAAAAAAAAAAAAAAAAAAAAAACAGCTAAAATAAGTCTTCATTACTGAGATGCTGGGTTGTGGGTACAATGGATTCAGATGGAATGACGAATTTAAGTGGGTGGAGACGGAGAATGATGTGTTTGACACATGGGTCAGAGTAAGACTATACTTATGTGTTGTTTTTTTTTCCTTTAAATAAATTTGTAAAATATACATGCATTAATAAAAAAAAAAATATCTATCTTAGAATTCATGAAATTAAAATAAAATGGCAAAAGATAGTCCTAACAAAAATGAATATATATATTTTGACAATCAATGTGAGAGATATTGAAAAAATAATGTGAGATATTGTGCTAAAAATTATTTTTGTTGTCACAAATAAATTTGTAAAGAATAGCCAATAAGAGCATAGCTCAACCAACATAATATATGAACTATTAGCAAAATGTCTCAAGTTCGAATCCCCCATACCCATGTTGTTAAAAAAAAAAAAAAATCTTAAAATTTAAATCGAATAGCTCACGAAATAAAATGAAAAGTTGTTGTTCAGCAAACTTGAACTCGAACCACACGCATGTCTATTTTCCCACCAATGATCAACCAACTCACCTAGCAATATAACTTAATGATTTTACCAGCGATATATTAGTTATTCTCGGCCCAGCCCAAATTCAGCCCAATCGCAGCTGCATTATCCTCCATAGATGCGCGCTACACTTTTTCAACCCATCTGATTTGCCATATTTGATTTATGCACGATTTTGCCCTACCAATTCCATATTAATACATCTTTTTTAGTCTTTTTTTTTTTGGAGCCAATTTGGAGAGTAATTCTCAATTTCGAAAATACATAATTTGAAGAGTTAGAGGAGATTTTTGGGAGCAAAATGAAGACAATTACATGCTTGGGATCGTGGAGATTGCAGCGGGAACGTTAAATCGACACTAGTTTTATTTCTTCTTCCCTTTTTAATTTGTAGTTTTGTTATGAGTTTAATTTTGAGTTTATATTTTGTAATGTCAAACCTGATTAGCTAAACTCATTTATCTTGGGGATTGATGTAGCCTTTTAGTTTTGATGTTTTGATTAATTAAATGTTTAGATTGATTGCTTATCTTCCATTCGTGCTTTTACCTTCTTAATGCTTATAATCTTCTGATCAAAGGTTGTATGTTTTCATGGTTTAAATTTATGCTTGAGAGAGGATAATTTAGACTAGATCTTGATTGCCTGACTAAGAGTAGTTGAGAATGATTAGGGCTCTCTTAGAAGTTGTTTTAAAGAAGAGTTTTTAATGTCTTGCATGTCTTTAAAAACCAGATTGAACAATTAGTTTTATTACATTGCATGAGACCAATTGCGCTCGTAAGAGTCAATTGTTATTTTTGTTCTTCTAGACTTCTGGAAATTTGCATGTATAATCTAGGCATTTGATTGATTGAAGCGTCAATCTAATTGGCGAAATCAACTCCCTAAGATATCTCTCTCCTTGTTGTTCTCCATCTTTTATTTTATGTTTTTATTTTATTTCAATCATATCATTTATCGTTTTATTTCTCTAAATAAAATTGGGTGATTGTATTCGCGGTACTTAAGTGAACTAGAAAACCAATCCTGAGGACGATACTCGTATTTACATACACTTTTATTACTTGACCCGTACACTTGCGGTTTTGCACTGCATTAAAAGTGCGCAACACTTAGTTATGAAATTTTGAAAATTTGTAGAAAAAAATTATACAGAAAAAAAATATCCAAAATAAACTCAGATTTCAAAACTTCAAGTTTAACAACTCTCTACCCCAAACACAAAACAACTCTCTACCCCAAACACAACACATACTTCATAATGAATTTCAAGTTTAACAACTCCCTACCCCAAACACAACACACACTTCAGAACGAAAAACACAACAAAGACTTCAGAACAAATTTCAAGTTTAATAACTCCCTACCCCAAACACAACACAGACTTGAGAACTAACTTCAAGTTTAACAACTCCCTACCCCAAACAGAACTTCAAGTTTAACGAACTTCAAGTTTAACAACTTCCTACCCCAAACATAACACAGACTTCAGAACTCCAGACTAAACAACTTTGCACCTTAAACTTATTAACTGCAACTCCTGTCCCAAACAACCCCTTAAGGAGTATTTGGCCCAAAGGAGTTGGGAAGAGTAAGTTTACTCCCCGTTTGACCCACAAATTTGTTGAACTCGGGTAAAAAAAATCAACTCCCCAGACTTCAACAATAATTACTTTTGAACTCCTCAGACTTTTGAAGTAGTTACTATATTGAAGTTTGTCTCATTTTTCAACGCATCACATTTCTCTCTCCCTCCCTCTCACGATCTTTTTAATTATTTAAAAAAAATCGTAATTTAAACAAAATGTGTAAAATGAATAAAAATACAATTCAACCTATTTTTATTATTTTAGATATAAATTATGTTGTTCAATCAAAATTGGTACTTAAACAAAATTCAAAATGTAGTATTCCTACAATGTAGAGAAATAAAAACATAAGCTTATTTAGATCCGTTTTAAATTAATGGATTAAAATCTTTCTAATTCAGATGTAATATTTAACACAGTATTGTACGATTCTCTTTTATTTCAAAATTATTCAAATAAAATGAATAATTAATGTGAGTGATATTGAAAAAAAGAATGTGAAATATTGTGGTCAAAATTATTTTTGTTATCTTCAAATAAAATTGTGAATGATACATCAAATAAAAAATAAAACTCGCATTCATAAAATTTATTGGAAGACGTCTTTAATAATGAAAATATGGAAAATTATAGAAAAAAATGTATAAATAAACCGTCATTGCTGGGATACTGAGTTTCGAGTGTAGTAGATTCAAATGGAATGACGAATTTAAGTGGGTGGAGACGAAGAATGATGTGTTTGACACATCGGTCAAGTTAAGATTATACTTATGTAAAATATATCTACATTAATAAATATATCTACATTAAGTTCTTGAGTAGAAGATCTTTTATTTCTTTAAAGAAGTTTGTAAAATATATCTCTATTAATAAAACCAAAAAAATTATCAAACTTAGAATTCATAAAATTAAAGATGAGTCCTAACAAAAATAAATATATATGTCAAACCGAGCATAGCTCAATTGACATAAAAAAATGGATATATATATATATATATATATATTTTTTTTTTTTTTAATCAATGTGAGGGATATTGAAAAAAATAATGTGAGGTATCGTGCTCAAAATTATTTTTGTTGTCTTCAAAGAAATTTATAAATGGTAGATAAAAGAAAAATAAAAATTTTCCTTCTTAGAATTTATTGAAAGTCCTTAATAATGAAATTTTGTTAGTGTGTAGAAAACAAATTGTGCAGAAAAAAACAGCTAAAATAAACTCAGACTTCAGAACTGTAAGTTCAACAACTCCCTGCCCCAAATACTTCCTAGAGAACTTCAAACTAAACAACTCCCCATACTAAATAACCTCAACTCCTTGCAACTCCTTGGGCCAAACGTCCCCTTAGTTTCCTTTTTTTCGTGTATTTTCCTATATACATATACTACTTATCTAGGTGTATTTTCTAATATATAGACTACCTATCTAGACTTTACAAATGTATTTTCCAATATATATTATTATTAATTGTATTTCCCAATATAAATTGCTTATCTTTGGTCATTGTTTGAATCTGTGTTACTTATCTAGGTATGTTTTTCAGTGTATACTACTTGTTCACACAAGATTTCAATATAGGAGAAATTTAATACGTGGAAATGAACTTGAATTTTATAGATTTTGATATATATATATGAGTGTTACAGTCTCTAATATTTATCCTATGATGCTTTCTCTCGAGTATGTCAACTTTAATCTTTGGACTCGTTGATCTTCTTGGATGGTCGATCTTTGGGCTTTGGATGATCGGTCTTTGGGCTTTTTGATCTTCTTGGATGATCGGCCTTTGGACTTTTTGATCTTCTTGGATGATCAGTCTCTAACTTGTTGATCTTCGTAAAGTCTTCGACTTGTAGTTTCTTAAAGGTCTTCGGCTTGTAGCTTATCGAAGATCTTCGACTTGTAAATTATTGGAGGTCTTCAGCTTGTAGCTTCTTGAAGGTCATCGACTTGTAGCTTATTGAAGATCTTCGGCTTGTAGCTTCTTGAAGATCTTCGGCTTGTAGTTTCTTGGAGATCTTCGTTTATATAGCTTATTGAAGGTCTTCGGCTTGTAGCTTATTGAAGGTCTTCGGCTTATAGCTTCTTGAAGATCTTCAGTTGTAGCTTATTGAAGGTCTTCGACTTATAGCCTTTTGAAGATCTTCGACTTGTAGCTTCTTGAAGGTCTTCGGCTTATAGCTTCTTGAAGATCTTCAGCTGTAGCTTATTGAAGATCTTTAGCTTGTAGTTTCTTGAAGTCTATTGTTGAAGACTCTGACTTCTCTGGATTCTGGCTCCAGGCTGAATGCCCAAAATGAATGGTGGTCTCCTCTATTTATAGAAATTTGATGGACCTAGTATCAGTTTGAGCCCGATTGACTTTTGGGCCCAACTTTTGGGCTTAAGCTTATTTAGGCTTAATCCAATCATTTTTCTAGACTTGGATTATTTAAATTTGATCCAATTCATTTTTAGTGATCTCGGCCTACATTATCTTCGGTCCAACCTCCACGTGGCATATTTGATTGAACTAGTTTAAATCATCTATTGGATTAATATTAGACATGAGGCATTATTTGATTTACCGATTTTCATGTCTTTTGATTTAATTTGAGGACACGTGATGATTTGTGATTGGCCGAAATTTCTTATTCAACACTACTTATCATAGATCACCGTTTTAATTATTGTTAGTATCTATCTATGTAATTTATGTATTTTAATTTTGTCAATTCATAATGTGATTTATTATTTTTTACTTAACTTGATTTTTTTTTTAAATTTAGAAACAAGTCTCAATATATACTAATTATTAGGTGTATTTTCAAATATATACTACTTATCTTAGGTTATCGTTTTAATAATGATACTTATCTAGGTATATTTTCTCGTATATACTACTAATCTTAGGTCATCGTTTTAATCCGTGTTAGTGTTAGTATCTATCTAATTTCTGTGGTTTTACTTTTTCTCATTGGATCAAATTTTAAGTTTTAGATTTTTGTTCTCATTACGTTTGTTGAAGGCACAAATTAAACATATATATATATATATATATATATATATATATATATATTTTTTTTTTTGGGTGAATCCAACTTGATACTGTAAACTCGGGAGATTGATTTTTGGGTGATACTAGTGGGTTTATTTATTGTATATTATATTTTATATATTGGCAAAACCCTAGTGGCCTCGCCTACTCGATCTTCTTTCAATCTCCATCACAAACTAGACTATCATTTAAAGACTCCAACAAAGTAGTGACCAATCCACCCCAAACCCTTCACTCTAACAATCACATTCTAGGTAAGGTTTGAAGGGTCGAGGTCGGATTTTATGGAAATGTCGATCAATTTTTTTTTAAAAAAAATTGTGACAATCATGAAAATTGAAGAAAATTATTTGAATTAATAAAGACGACTTTAATTGAGACTCATATTTTATGATTTCATTTAAAAATAAAAATAATATTTTATATGAAAATATTGGTATAAAAAAATATTAGAAATATACTCACAACCTATCAAAATTGTCAAACTGAGCATAGCTCAATTGACATAAGGTTGTGTCTTTGACTATGAGGTCATGGGTTCAATCTTAGTCATGCTCGCTTTGGCTAATTACTGTTTTTAACCCTAACATCTTAAAAAAAACATAAAATATTATTGGTTACATAATTCGAAAGATCCAGTGATTGAATGTGCTGAAAATATTTCATTCTGTCAACATTTGAATGTGTCGTTGACTTGTTGAGACATGTTGACGTGATCATTGAACATTTTATACCATAATTCTAATAACTACTCTCATTCAACACATGATTTCAAGATATTGTGCCAACCACTCAAATCACATTATCATCATAAAGGCAAGAAGTTGTTCGATGCTCATAGATCTCTAAATTGACTACAAAAGGGAGCAAGATGTTGAGTAAGAGGTCATGGGTTCAATCCTCGCATTAATTAAAATACCGTTGCAAAAAAAAAGATGTTGAGTATGTGCATCGAACAACTTCTCCCAAAAGATCAGCATGACCAGCAAAAATATTTAATTAATGCGAGGATTGAACCCATGACCTTTTAGTCAAAGAGACGACCTTATGTCAATTCAGTTATGCTCGGTTTAGTCTCAATACTCCTTTTGTTGGATGGATTTAAAGGGGGAGAAGTAAATAAAATGAAAACATATGGGCTGAATTAATTTATTGAAACGATATGATAAATATTATAAGATGTATACGTGATCATCTAACTGTCGGTTGAATCGAACGGCTACGATTGTGTAAGGATGATTTTATTAAAGAAAAGTAAATGAGCAGCTCAACGGTCAGAAAGTGGAAACCCGCTCCCTCTTTATTTCGAACCTACTCCCAGTCGCACGTGAGAAATACACAGTTGCTCGGTTTTTTTTTTTTTTTTTTAATTATCTTTTCTCAAACCAAATTACATGTTTACCCTTATGCCCTAGGGGTAAATATATAATTAGGTATTTGATTAAAGAATGTGCTTATTAGTTATGGACTATCTTATAATTCGCAAATTAAAATATTAAATTAACTTTATGAAAAAGTACAAATAATTAAAAATATAGAATTTTTTAAAAAAATTACAAATATAACAATTTATATCAATAATAGCTACTAATAGAAGGCTATTAGTGACTATCGATAAACTGAGATACTTATTTTTTTTTTTTTTATAGAATTTTGTGAATGATTATTATCAGTGATAGTCATTTTATCAATGGTTATCACGAGTCTATTAGTGATTATTATTGATTTTTTTTAGACATATTTATAAAATATTTTATATTTTACTATATTTACCATTATTTTAAGATTTTGCTATATTTACCATTATTTTAGACCTAATTACTATTTATGCAACTCGACCTTCACTTTATCCGCTCCTATTTTCTCTCTAGAACTGCATATTTGTACTTTTGTTCCTACCATTCAAATTTCGCATTTGCCATTATAGAGTTTGTATTTATGAAATCTCCATCAACCCAACCACTTTTTTTTTTTTTTTTTTTTTTTGTCTTCTTTCTATTCAATTTGAGATAATTTTCATCATTTAATAATAATAATAATAAAATCTACCACATAAATAATAATAATAAAAAAATTAAATCAATCTCACTTGATAGCTTTTAGATCTGGATAAGGTTCTTGCTCCATAATGATTTTTTCAAAAAATTTAGGATAGATTTCAATCCTATTTTTTTAGTTCAACAAAATTATTTCATTGTAGTCTATAAATTTTCAAATATTTTTTTAATTCACCCCAACTTTTCAATATTATCATTCAACAATAAGACTAAATACATTTGAAAATTCATTTTTAAACTTTCTACATATGACTTCAAGTAGTACTAGTTCATGTAGACATTTATTAACCATATAATTGAACAAAAGATGGGTCCATGCTAAGTTTATGTCAAATAATTTACCAAAAAATTAATGACAAAAGCAAAAAAAAAAAAAAAAAAAAAAAGTTATGCAGAGTAAAAACACTAAAACAAAATGCTTAGAATAATTTAGTGATCAATCAAACCTTAAAATTAAATATAACCTTAAAAATAAATATAACCTTTTAAAAAGCACAACCAACCAATATTTGTCCATGAAATGATACAAAGTTTATGAGGAGATAACAGTAGTACATGTAATAGATATTTAGAAAGGAGCTTACTTTTCTCAAAGAGTTAATTAAGTCTGATCTTTGTTGAACTCCTACAATGTCTACTTCTTTAACCCCAAAAGTAGAAGTACCAGCCCGAAATAGTCGAATCGATACGCCAATCTGATGAACTTGAGCTTGAAATCGTTCCATGGCGGATATCGTGGCTCGAGTTCTAGCCAAAAGCTTCTCTGCAACACTGCTTTTTCATGGCTGAATGTATCAAAAGAATACTTGCCATGGTAACTCCCAAAACCGCTCTGACCGACACCGCCGAATGGTAGCGAATCGCACACGAACTGCAAGAGAAAATGCATCTCAATTTTTTATCTGCTTGGTGCAAAAAGTCATTTTAAAAAGGCCCTAAGTTGGTAGAGGACAATAATACCTGAACCATGGTATCATTGAATGTGACACTTCCGGATGATGTTTCGAATAAAATCCGTTTCTTGAGAGTTTCGTCTCCCGTGAAGGCGTAGAGAGCTAGAGGTTTTGGTCTTGAGTTGATGAACTCAATGCTTTCTTCAATTTTGTTCAACTGTTTCAAGAACACTGATGGATCAGAGAATGTATGGTTGTGTGAAATTATTGAAAGGTTACAACACTAAAGATAAAAAAAATGTTTTTAAGCATTTGAAAAGTCATTTCAATCAAGCATAATTCTTACAGTGATTATCGGTAACAGAGGGCCGAAGATTTCTTCCGTCATGATATCGGCATCGATTGGAGGATTCAATAATATTGTTGGCTCAATGAAGCTACAAGATCAAAGCAAAGCATTCAATAGAACAGATCAGCAGCAAAAAGTAGCTCATTGGGTTGGAGAACTTTGCTTACAGTTTTTGTTTGTCTATGGAACCACCATGGACAATGGAAGCTGCAACCTTGGGGTCATTGAGAAGACTGCTAATTCTTTCGACATGTTTCTCATTAACAATTCGGGCAATGCCCGTCGCGTGTTTTGAGTTTTCGCCATAAAACTTCTTGATTATTCGTTTTAACGACTCGATCTGAAAGAGGAAGATCACGAAAAGATCACAAAGATAAGCTAGCCTTCAGCTGACAAGTGACAAGAGAATAGTTATTAGAGTGAACTTGTTTTTACCAATTCAGAAGCAAACTTGTCCTCCACAAGCACATAATCTATCCCTATGCACGCCTGCCCGGAGCACGGTCCCCATTTTCCTCCGACGATTCTCTTGACTGCAACCTATGAATTCAGGGCAAGATAACACAATTACATAACCGAACTTCGATTCGTCAAACGGCATTACGATTTCAGCTACGAAAATGAAACAAACAACCTTCATATTGGAATGAACAGAGGAGTAATCAAAGATTGCAGGGCATTTCCCCCCAAGCTCTAAAGTAACAGGAGTTAAATGCTTTGCAGCTTCAGACATCACAATCCTTGCAACCCTCGGACTCCCTGCAAAAGAAAAGATCACTCGTAAGTCGTCCGTAACCATTGAATCGAAGAACACGATCGATCGCGATTGTTAACGAGTCAGAGTAGTTTATTATACCGGTGAAGAAGATCTTATCCCACTTATGCTGTAGAAGTTGTTGACTAACATCAGCTCCACCCTCCACAACCTTGATAGCTTTATTGTCAAGGTAAAGAGGGAGTGTTGCAGCAAGAAAAGAAGAGCAGGCCGGAGCGTATTCCGATGGTTTTATTACCGCCGTGTTGCCGGCCGATATCGCTCCAATTAACGGATCCAATGCCAAAGCTGCAAAGAGAAATTCTTCAACTTTGGACATGTTTGGGAGACAAATTCTGAAATAGGAAGGAATGTACTCACAAAGGGGGAAATTCCAAGAGGAAATGATGAGAACCAGACCAAATGGCTCAGACAAAACTTCTCCTTTAGCTGGGAAGAACAATAATGGCAAAGATTTCTACCTCCAAACAAAAACAAACCCATATGAGAAATTGAAAAGGAAGAAGAAAGAAGAAGAAAAAACCAACCTTTTTAGGGGCCATCCATTTCTTTAAAGAGCACAAGGCATTGTTTGCAGATTTCAGAACAATTCCAACCTTAAACAAGAAGCAGAATTAGGGTATGTTTCCATATAAAGAAACAGAGTGTTGAATTTCCAAATTTGTGTGAAAGTGATTTAAGAGAAAGTTCACCTCATCTCGAAAAATTTCCACAGGATGCTTTCCAAGATCTTGATAGAGAGCTTCAAAAATGGCGTTTTCTTTGTCGTGGATGAACTGAATCAAAGAATTCAGCTGGTTTTTTCTCCATTCCAAACTCCTTGTTCTTCCATTTCTGAAGTTTTGTCTCAGTTCCTCCAGATTGGCTTCCATTCCTCTGTTTTCTTTTGTTTTTTCTGTTCAAAGTGATTTTTGAGTCAAGCCATTACTTTCCCAACTTGACAAATACTCAGATTTTATGGAATCGGTTAGGCCTAGAATTTAATGTTTCGTGTTCTTCATGAAAGCCACGTCCAACTATTAAACCATCCATTTAAATGTCCGAGTTTTTATTTATATATTTAATTCCAGTCTAACTCAATAATTATGGCTTCTCCAAAAAAAAAAAAAAAAAAAAAAACTCAATAATTATGATGCTAAAAAGCTTTAAGTCGGCCAAACCAACATGACATAAAGAATGTGTTTTAATCACTCAATTTTAAGTTGAGACGATGGTATAAATATACTATTAAATTTTCATCGACATGTCGACATTTTTCACATATTCATAGATTCGACATCGAGTAAATCGACATTTGTATCATACCGTACAAAATCGATAAAATATTAAAAAAAAAAACAACAACAAAAAGTAACCTAACGTGAATATAATATTATAATAAATGTATTTTAACTCATTTAAAAGTGTAAAATATTTATTTATTAATTTTAATATATATATATTTTTTAAATTATTTTATAATTTTTTCTTGAAATATCAATCTACATCGACATCTCCATAAAATTAAGACCTCGATATTGTCATCGACATTTAAATCTCCGGTTTTACACTACTATTTATATAATATTCAATGAATTGCAAATGGAAGTATTTGTATTTATTCCATTGCAATTTTTTCTAAAATTTATTAAAATGTTTTTGTTAGCTATAAAGCAGTTTTTTTTTTTTTTTTTTTTAAGAAAAAATAAAAAAATCATTTTCAAATTTAGATTCATAAAAAAAAAAAAAATAATTAAGTCCATCTTGCTAGTAATTGTTTAGTATACATACAAAAATTGAAAGATTTTGGAATTACTCTTAAAATTTAGGGCTGGTTACACAAATAGCAACCAGGTCCAAACTAATTGCAAATTTAGCAAACTTTAAAATGTTTTTTAAATATGACAAAAAAAAATCGTTACTATATAGACTTTATCATATTACAGACTTCTATCCGTGCGTGATAGACTATTATCACGGACAAAAATCTATAAAAAGAATCAGCGATAGACTTCTATTAGGCATAAGAAATCAGCGATAAAAATTATCATATCCGCAATTTTTTTAAAAACATGCTATATTTTTAATTATCTTATTCTAAATTGACATCGATTACAATTTTCCTAAAATTTATTCTTTTCCTTTCAAATTATCCTTTAGTATTAAAATTTGTTTAGATTTAAATTTCTATGGGTCTCTATGAATTTTATTCTTTTAGTTTCAAATTCTTCCTTAGGGTTAAAGTTTGTTTAGATTTAAATCTCGTCTCTTTTATAACCAATTTGGTTTTTATAAAAATTAAATGTGAAAAAAAAGTTTTAAAAGATGGGTTTTTGTTTTTTTAAACAAAACCTTACTTTTTTTTTTTAATATTCTTTAGAATAAAATACTTTTAAATTATAGAAAAATTACACCAGGTATCCCTTTAGAGTAAAATAATAATAAAAAAATATATAACATTTTTTTTACAAGATTTACAAATATGACAATTTTTATCGGGATAGTCACTATAGAATTCTATACGTGATAGTCACTGATAGATCATAATAAAAAAAAAATATAACACTTTTTTAAAAGATTTGTAAATATGATAAATTTTATCTGTGATAGCCACTGATAAAATTCTATAAGTGATAGTTACGGATAACAGATCAATAACTACTGATATACTTTTATTGACTTTTTTTAGGGCTGGTTGCATAAATAGCAATCAGGCCCAAACTAATTGCAAATTTAGCAAACTTTAAAATGTTTTGCAAATATGGCAAAAAAACCCGTTTCTATCACTGGTAGACTTTATTATATCACTGATAGACTTCTATCAGTGATAGACTATTATCTCTGATAGACTATTATCACTGACAAAAATCTATAAAAAGCTGAGGTGATCAGCGATAGACTTCTATCAGTCATAAGATATCAGCGATAGAAATTGCTATATCCGCAAAATTTTTAAAAACATGCTATATTTGCAAACAATAAGTCTTAAATTGTCATTTACTACAATTTCCCTTTTTTCATATTTGCAAAATGTTTTATATTTTGTTATATTTGTCATTATTTGGATCTGATCACTGTTTATGCAACCAACCCTAAATTATATAAAATATTCTTGAACTCTTGAACTCTGAAAAAGGTTACAATTATTATACCACACTATTTATGCAACCGCCTTAAATTATATAAAATATCATTTGAGAAAAGTTACAATTATACCTCTTAGACTTTAAAAAACTTCATTTTAACCTTTGTACTTTAAATTAATTGTTTAAAAAAATATCTTAAAAAAATATTTATAAATATATATAGAATATTTGTCGGTTAATGATATTTAATGTTCGAAACAACTTGAGTCAGTTTTAACTCGTACATATATTTTATAAAATAATATTACAAAAATAATTTATCATTCATTTTATAGAAAACATAAAATAAATAAAAAATGATGAAACATTTATTAAAAAAATTGGAGCTTTGCTTTCTAATAGGTCTCCTAACTGCTCCTCAAGGAGTTTTGTTGGGAGAAATTAAACTCTTGATGACTCAAATTGGTGTTACGGGTCCGATTTTTAGCCCGAGAATGACTAACAAAGTTGCCCAATAATCTGGTGGGTCATGTTTTGTTCATGGAAATGCCCTATGTGGGAGTCAAGTCCTCCAATTTGATTGTCTAGGTTTTTGCTTTCTGATATTTTTTTAGGACAGTTTACCTTCTTAATAATATTGTTACCGTTTGTATTAAAAAAAAAAAAAAAATAAATAAAAAATCAGAAAACAAAATTAATTATCAAATTCAGTTATCAAATAAGTCATTATTGATTGGATTTACACCTATTGTTTCTATATTTCAATTTTAGTCCATGTCATGAATTTTCATGATTTAGCAATTAAAAAAAACGATCATTCTTGCCTCTTAGTTATTCGAGAGATTACAATTTGAGTATAGATTAGTCAGGACCATTCCAATGATTGAAGGTTCCTTTCTTAGTATGTAATTGTAAAATAAAAAAAAAATAAAAAAAAACAATCAATAACTTTGATGAAATTAACAATTTAGTTCCTGAACTTTTAAATGTGTAACGATTTAGCCATAAAAAATCTCATCAAAGTTAACTGTAATTTTTTGTTACAAAGTATTAGACATGTTTGAGAGTGTTTTTTAAAATGGTTAAAATTGTTTTTGTCATGATCAAAATCAATTCATCTCAAATAT
Organism: Herpetospermum pedunculosum; assembly: GCA_028017165.1. Taxonomy (NCBI): domain Eukaryota; kingdom Viridiplantae; phylum Streptophyta; class Magnoliopsida; order Cucurbitales; family Cucurbitaceae; genus Herpetospermum; species Herpetospermum pedunculosum. Next base: position 8,072,798 of record CM051528.1, read on the forward strand.
GTATGTTTTTTTTTTAGATGATCTCAAATATGTCTTTAATCGTTCACAATCAATTTAATGTTTGGTTTTACATTTTTTAATGTGATATTCATACCATCAAAATTTATTTCGAATTTAAAGCATTTTTTAGAGTGGTTTTGAATCTGATAAAAGTAATATTAACTATTTCATAATCTCAGCTTCAAACATACCCTTAATCTTTATAGTTTAGAAACACATTTGGTCAATAATTAATTTATTGATCTACCTGTGTAACAAATATCATTAAATCTTAATAAAAAAATTCACGATAAGAACTAAATGATTACAAATTTTAAAATACAGGGACTAAATTGTTACATATTAAAGTTTAGAGACTAAATTGTTACAAATTTGAAATCTCATAGACTAAATAGTTACGGTCTAAAGTTTATGGACTAAATTGTTACTTTCATCAACGTTCTCACGAAAATATATATATATATATATATATATATATATTAACCTTTACTCTATATTGCATTTGAGTTTCATTCTACTTCTTTTTTGTTGTAAATATTCCAATATTTAGTTATGTTTGAAAATACAAATCTATTTTATGCACGAACTAAAAAAACAAAACTATTTCGTGTACTCATTAGTTTAATAGACCATGCATAAACTATTTTATTTTGTCCCACTCCCGTCTAATTCCAGCTTTTAAAATGTATATACTTGTACTGCTTATTTATTTATTTTTTGAGAAGTCTTGTAACTGTTATTAGCCAGACCTAAACAATTAAGTTTTGTAATCTACCTTTATATATACAACAAAACACAAGAGAGAAATCATGGGTGTTACACCCTAATACCTCAATCGTTGACGTCATCCAGCCGCTTCCAGAACACCGCATCGATGAGACGCAGCCTCAACAAGAGGGTCGGCTAAGGCCGATCAGGCAGGACCAACTACACCAAATATGGTAACCTGCTCACTGGCCACCTGGCGGTTGCTTCTCGGCATCCGAATGTCATCTCACCGCCACGCCGCCTTGATTGTACGGAGTCGGCGACAAATCCGATGTAATCCTAAGTATAAATATGGTCACAGCCTCATATTAAGGTACACAATATCTTGCTAACTCCACTTTTGTTCGACTTTTCACAACCTTTTAATTGACTTAAGCATCAGAACATATTGGATCGAGTTCCACTCCGATACAAGTTTCTCTATTTCTCTTTGCAAGTTTGTTTTGTCATGTACCTCCACCCAAGACCAATCAAAAGAAGAGAATCCAATTTCTTTCATCAATAATGGGTGAGTGGAAGTATATATATATAGATAGATTTTAGATAATAAAATAAAATATTTATTAATTACATGATTTAATTTTTTTTTTTTCCACATGTGAGAGTGAAGATTCAAATTTCAAACATTAATATGTGGGGTGAAGATTTGAAATTCAAACATTTTCCTGATGATATATGCCCTAATCCGGAATTGCACGGTCTTGATGAAACAGTGTCATCTTCTTTGTAGACCATACGACAGAAAAAAGTCGGTCTTTTTTTCTTTCTTAAACGATAAAAATATTGAATTTGTTTTTTTCTCCTTTTTGGAAAATAGGTTACTTATTTATTTGTATTTTATGTGGAATTTTTCATACTCAGACTGAAACGTACAAGACAAAGGTATTCCTATTAATAATACCTATCTATATGCATTTCTTTTCCGCCTTCATTTATTTCCCATTTGTATTTATATTCAATTTTTTAATCATGTTTGTGTAATGTGAGGTTGAGAAATAATGAGTTTGTGTAGCATATATATGGATGTCCCTGAGAAACGAGTTAAAAAAAATTACCCTAAGATTTTAGGTTAGGGGCACAAATTCATATAAATTAAGATTTAGGAGACACGAGTTCGTATAAATGTAATTTTAGATATGGTGATGCAATATAAAATTAGGTAATATCAGTTCCAAAAAAAAATCATTTATGTTAAATTACAAATTTATTTTTTAAAATTTTGGATTTGTGTCTATTTAGTTCTTAAATTTAAGAAAAGTGCGTCTAATCGAATTTTAAACTTTTAATTTTGTGTACAATAAGCTTCTGAATTCTCAATTTCGTGTCTAATAAGTCATTGGCCTATTTGACATGTTTCAAAATCTACGAACTTAATAGACACAAAATTGAAAGTTCAGAATCACGACATTAAACATAAAATTCAATTAATTTTTAAAAAAATATAGAATCCATATTTTATTTGAGTCAATATGCTTCTTCTTCTTTTTTTAACTCGTTGCACTCGTTTCTACATGATATATATGCAATCTTCTTAACTTGCATAGGATCACCATAAGACTATATAAAATTTGTATTAAATAATACAAAATGCATAGTTTTAATTTTCCTTAAATTGAACCTTCAAATCCTAAAAACTTTACTATCAATCTTTTAATTTTTCTCATAAAAAACACTTCTGGAAGTAATCTCCATTTAAATGTAGAAAAAAAAGATGTAACCTCCTATATAGGTTGAAACTTCAATCCCCATCACACTTAGAGATGTCCATAGAGCGGGGCAGAGTCGGGTAATGCCTTCTTCGTCCTCGTCCCCGTTTCCTATTTCATTCCATGTCCCCGCCCGCAGAGAATTTGCGGGAAACGGGTATTCCTAATTTTTCGCACGAATAATTTATTTTTTTAATTTATTCTTAATCAATATTTGTTTTGTTATTTTTTAAGTTGATTAATATTATATATATATATATATAAATTTAATTTAATAAACTTTAGTGATAAGATGTGTTTTTTTTTTAAATAAGAGGAGTGGGTAGTTATTTTTTTATTATGAAAAAAAAAAAAATATATATATATATATATATATTTAAAAAAAAAAAAATGGGGCAAAAAAAATTTCCGCTCCCTGCCCCATTCCCCGTGTAATGGGGATTCCCCGTCCCATTCAGGGCGGGGCAAATAGACATCTCTAGTCACATTTGTAACTGAAACGGGATGTAACAAACGACTTGGCGCGTCATGCACGAATCTCCAAACATTCTGAAATCTAGATTGAAGACCACACACCTTAGGTGTGGTGTGGTCTATTATCCTTGAAGGACATTCAAACTATTTAATTGTTTATATTTCTTCCGGTATTTTAGTACTAAAAAAAACGAACAAAAAAAATCTAAGTATAACTTATTATATAGGTTGAAATTCGACTCCATCACATTTATAATTGAAAGGAAAATTTAGTGGCAACCAACTTGATGTGCACAAATCTTCGAACATTCTAAAATTTGGATTGGTAATAAGAAGACTGTCTAAAAGGAGAGATGTCAACATGAAAAATGTCTAGCTCACTTTGATTTTGGAAAACGCAAAAATTAGTAATTCAATATACACAAAAATGGACACAACTATCCTACTTCTTATATTTTCTACAATTTAAAAATGAAATAAAATGATGTTGTAAAAAATGAAATTGTTGGGAGGAGAGAGAGTGAAGTAAGGGATCGAAGTTAACAAACACGTTAAAACAGAAAAAAATAATTAACAACTAACCCGTCAAAGTTACATGATTATACATTTAACATACAAAAATGAATTCAACGTCTTTGTATACCTGAGAAAATTTTGTTGCTACAAATGGTTCTGCCACATTCAGGTGTATACAAGGCAGTATAAAAATCATGCCCTTCTCCGGTGAGTTGCTCCCTTCCTCCATTGAACTCCATTGAAGTATTCACCAGATTGACCGATACAAGTCGTATGTGCTCCCATCATCCACTAAAGTGTATATAGTGCAATAATAACCCTCATAGCTTTTGAATCGGACAAATCGTAACAAATCGGAAACGCACGATTAAAAAACTCAATAAATCAAAAAAAAAATCTGAAAATACCGTGTTAGTAGTCGGAGAAAGCTCCGTTTGGCAGCTTCGCAACAATTAAAAATATTTGGAGAAGTTATTGCGTGATGAAGCGATAATGGAAAATAGAAGAAAACAGCCCGAAGGGAGACGATAGAGTTGCGTAAGATTGAAGATGAATCCTAAACTAAACTAACGAAATAAAAAACCTGTATCAATCAGTATATATAGAGATTTCATTAATAATGAATATTTTTATTTTATTAAAATTTATTTTATTTAGTTATTTAAATTTTAAAATATTTACTCTTACAATTCTATAAAAGTTTAATTAATTAAATATTTTAAAATAAAAAATCTAAATCAAATTAGTACCGGTATATATGGATTTCACTCCATAAATATTAATAATATTACTAATTTATTAAAATTTAGTTTATTTAATTATTTAAATTTTAAAATATTTACCTTTTAATTCTACCCTATTTAACTAATTAAATGTTTTTAAATTTTAATATTTTTCATCTTTATTGATAAAGTTTATATCTTATTTTCTCAAATATTTTAAACCTTGAAATTAGATAATCTTTTCATACTTATTTTTGGAGTTTTAATATTTTTCATCTTTATTGGTAAAGTTTATATCTTATTTTCTCAAATATTTTAAACCTTGAAATTAGATAATCTTCTCATACTTATTTTTGGAGTTTTTTAATGTTTGGATATATAATTCTCTGATCTAAACTTTGCTATTTATATTTATATTTCAATGTTATTTACCAAATTGAAACTTAGGATACAATAAATTTTAATTTTGATACACGTTTTGGTTTACCTATTTTTTAGGTATATAAATCTAGGATCTGTGTAGGGTGGGCAGAGAGTTTGTTGTTGCCTATTTTTAGGAACTAAATCATCGGGCTTACATAGCTTGTAGTAAGGTGCTGGTGTGTGTCCATGGTTATACTCTACCAAAGGTGTGTAGGGCGACCCCAACCTTAGAATTACGTAGAGTATACAGGGCCCACAAACCACATAACAGAATAAATAATGCAGCTGATAGTCGGGGTTAACCCATTTTTTGAAGATTCCGATACAACTTCGTAGTAGGGAGACAGAAGGTTTCTTGAAAATTCAGGGCCAAAATTTGGAAAATTGTGAGACAATGCATAAATGTAAGGGTTGTTGGTTTACAATCAGAAGTTCACTCATCCACCCTTGTTTGTAGGGTGGGCAGAGGGTTGATTTTTGCCTATTTTTAGGAAGTATTACATCGAGATTACACGGGTTGGAGGAAGCCCTTGGAGTGTGTCCATATATATACCCTACCAGAGGTGTGTGCGCAGCCCCACTCAAAGGAATCCATGGAGGTATACAACGACAAAAATAACTTAACGGCAAAAATAATGAAGCTGATTTTAACGGAAAATCATTCACATTATCCAAACAAAATCTGATATTAAAGTATTTAATTCCAAAATTAATTAATAGTGATTTTGAAAAGGAATTTCTACGTACTTAGCCTTTAAGACTACTATGATTTTACAAATATGTACAAATGTCTCATTTATTTCACAAATGACCAAATGTATTAGGAGTATTTCATAAAAGTTGTTGTTCAATTACATTAAAACCCCTCGTATAACTATTGAGATTTGTATGAAATAAAATAAAATAAATTTTAATCATTTAAGGTAAAAATACATAATTTAATACAATTGTAAATCTAAAAATTAAGGCATTAATGATATTAATCAATTCTAAGGTCATTTACTCTCTTCTTCAATCAAAACTCTCTCTCCAAAAATGACTTTATTATTTATTTATTTATTTTTTTGCATATATACATTATTATGCAAATCTCTCTCTAAAGACATATATATACATGGTATAATCGAATATAGAGTAATATACTACCATATGTTAAAGATATGTAATTAATTATATATGGTGTATATTCGTGTAAATAAAAATGTCACAAGTTTTAAACATAAGATTCAGTTAGACATGAAATATTTTCATATATACCGTATATATTGATAATATATATTTATATCTGATGGTTCATTTATACATGAAATATTTTCATATAAGTGTAAATGATAACTATTTAAAAGTGAAGAAATATGAACATAAGTTTCAGATGTGGTATACTTGAATATGAAAGAAATGTATGAACTTATGTTATGAATATATATTCACTAGAATAATAGAACTACCTAAACAGTTGAATGTATAATATATGAGTTAATATATATGATTTATAATATGATATATATACATAATTGACTTCTTATTAAATAGACAATGTTATATTCAATTTATAATTTGTCTACCCATATATACATGATATGATCGAATATAAATTAATATACTATCATATGTAATCATTATTATACAATTCGTTATAAATGATATATTTTTATATTAATGAAAATACCAACTATTTTAAACATAAGATTAAGTTGTGTATGAAATATCTTCATATATACAGTATATTATGAATATATTCAAACCTATTGATTTATTTTACATTGAATATTTTTATATAAATAAATTGATTAAAATCGTGAGATTTTACTTGGGGAGAGATGAAGACAAAATGACTACAAAAACTAAAATGGTGAGATAAATGCTTGTAAATAATTGATAGGAGAGAGAAGCAATTAAAGTGCAAAAATTGTGGGATTATAAGATTTATAAATAATTCAAAATAAATGAAAAATATAATTAATTAATAGGTAGAGAGAAAATTAAAAAAGGAATAATAGTCTTCCAATTTGGGCAATTTGACTTTTTGTACCCAAAACCAAAACAAATGGGTCTTTTAGACTCTCAAGGAAAAAACTAGTAAAAAACTAACACTTTTAGACCCCTGATCCTGATGTGAAAGGTTTTAAATGCCCTTACTTTTAGGGACATGAAATGTCTAAAATACCCCTCCTAAACCCAAAAAACTTCTTGAACTTCCAATTTTTTCCTTGGCTTATTTTCAGTGAAGATTTAGAAAAAACAATAAAAAAAAATATGGAAAATTAATTTAAAATTCTATGAAAATCTATCATTTTAATCAAAAATTTAAAAATAGGATTTGAAAATGTATCGTTATAACAAAAATATCTCAACTTTAAAGATTTACTATTTATCTCATGACTATTTTAAGTTATAATAAATCTTTATAACTTAAAATAGAATGTAGATTTTCAAATACTATTTTTTTTTCTCTTAAATCTAGGCTTTTGTTTGTAAATTTATCCTGCATGAAAACTCACCAAAATAAGTTTTCTGTATTTTTTATCGGTGAAAATTAGCGGTAAATTGAATGGAAAACAAATTTATCAGTCGGAAAAAACCGACAAGCGGTCTGGAATTCATATTTAGGAGATTTATCAGGAATTCATACGATAAAAAAAACATAAGTTTAAATTTAGGAGATTTATCAGGAAAAACCAACATTAAATTTATTTACTGGTCTTGAATTCATACCGGAATTCATATCGATAAAAAAAACAGAAGCGATTTATAAGAATAAAAATAATAGGATTTGAAGCTTGAGATTTATCTTTTTCTTCTAAATCTACGCCTCTGTTTTTTTTATCGATATGAATTTCAGATCGGTTTTTACCGACGGATAAATTGCTTCTATTTTTTTTATCGGTATGAATTCAAGACCAGTAAATTTAATGGTGGGTTTTCCTGATAAATCTACTAAATTTAAGCTTCAGTCGTTTTTATCGGTATGAATTCCAGACCGGTAAATTTACTGGTGGGTTTTTACCGACTGATAAATTTGTTTTCCCTTAAATTTACCGGTCGGAAAAAACCTAAATTTAACGGTCAGAAAAAACCCACCGGTAATTTACCGGTCTGTAATTTTCACCGATAAAAAAACACTAGAAGCTTATTTCATGGTGGATTTTTCACGCATGATAAATTTACAAACAGAAGCGTAGATTTAGGAGAAATAAAATCGAATTTGAAAATCTACGTTCTATTAATCTTTATAACTTAAAATAAATAGTAAATCTTTATTTAAGATAAATAGTACAAAATAATATTTTTGTTATAATGATATTTTTAAATCGTATTTTTAGATTTTTGATTAAAAGGATAGATTTTCATAGAATTTTAAATTATTTTTTCATATTTTTTTATTGTTTTTCTTAAATTTTCGCTGAAAATAAGCCTCTGTTTTTTTTTTATCGATATGAATTTCAGACCGGTTTTTACCGACTGATAAATTGTTTCTGTTTTTTTTATCGGTATGAATTCAAGACCGGTAAATTTAATGGTGGATTTTCCTGATAAATCTCTTAACTTTAAGCTTTTGTCGTTTTTATCGGTATGAATTTCAGACCGATAAATTTACTGGTGGGTTTTTACCGACTGGTAAATTTTTTTTCCCTTAAATTTACCGGTCGGAAAAAACTTAAATTTAACGGTCAGATAAAACCCACCGGTAATTTTTTTTTACCGACTCATAAATTTGTTTTCCCTTAAATTTACCGGTCGGAAAAAACCTAAATTTAACGGTCAGAAAAAACCCATCGGTAATTTACCGGTATGTAATTTTCACCGATAAAAAATACTTATTTTCATGGTAGGTTTTTCACGTATGATAAATTTACAAACAGAAGCGTAGATTTAGGAGAAAAAAAAAATAGAATTTGAAAATCTACGTTGTATTTTAAGTTATAAAGATTTGATATAACTTAAAATAAATAGTAAATTTTTATTTAAAATAAATAGTAATAATTTTCCATTTAAAGTTCAATTGATATTTTTGTTATAACCATAGATTTTTAAATCCTATTTTTAGATTTTTGATTAAAATGATAGAGATTTTCATAAAATTTTAAATTAATTTTTCATATTTTTTTTTTTGTTTTTTCTAAATCTTCGCTGAAAATAAGCAAAGTTAAAAAATCGAAAGTTCAGAAAAAATGAAAAGTTTTTTTGGGTTTAGGAGGGGTATTTTAGACATTTCATGTCCCTAAAAGTAAGGGCATTTAAGACCTTTCACATCAGGGTCTAAAAGTGTTAATTTTTTCCTTGGGAGTCTAAAAGACCCCTTTATTTTGGTTTTGGGTACAAAAAGTCAAATTGCCCTTCCAATTTGGTAAAAACTTTTGTGAAAATGATATTATATTTGGACATTTTTTAAAATACGATTTTTAAGTAGGCTACGATACACAATTTTTCTTTTGAAAATAGAGAAAACTAGTAAGCTATAATGGGAACCGAAATAAAACAAACATCCCCTAAAATTATTGTAGACATAGAGTGCAAACCATTCTTAGTTTTAGACATTTTTCATTACTTCTAATTAAACCTAGATATTCTTCTTAATTTCTGAAGTTTATATCCCGTTTGTTGTACTAAAAATTGATAACCTTTATGATCTTGGGGCAACTACAAAAATAGCTGAAACGAGACTATGCAACATAAAAATAACTAAACTAATTATTGTGTTGAAAAATAGCTAACTCCTATAATTATAAACTTCTTTAGAATGTAGTTGGACGAAACTACCCTTCAGGCATTTAATGAACTACCTACAAAAAATGAGAGATTTAATCCCAGAGAATTAAATGAAAAACAAAAAATGTGAACGTTAGAACATTGAACTCAAACCCCCTACAAAAGAAAGATTTATTCCGAGAGAAAATGAAAGGGAAAATAAGGATTTATTCAAAAAGAATCCGGGAGAAAAATAAAGATTTATTTTAAGAGAAAATCATGTAAAAAATAATAAAAAATTAATATATGGTCAAACCAAGATAACAACCAGCAATTAAATCGAAACATGTAAACAAAATTCAATAAAATCTAATCTGGAATATTAATTCAAATTAATTTTTAAACTAAAATTTTAATAGACGGTTGTGACAAAAATTATAATAACGATGCTCTCGATAATTTCTAATGTGTATATATTCGAAGTTACATGTACATATAAGTATATCATATAAAGTATATGTGTATATGTACAAACCATTAATTGGTGAACGTACATGTAAGTATAACATAGCCCGTAAGAAAATTATATAAGCAATTAAATTTTCAGCATATTGATGTTTATAAAAACTAAAATGTTCATAGACGGTTGTAAGAAAATTATAAAAATGACACCCTCGATAACTTATTGTGTGAGTATATATTCGTAGTTACATCTATAACAACGTACATGTAAGTATATCATATGAAGTATATGCGTATATATACACCATAAACCATTACTCTGTGAGCATTGAACAAATGATACTAAAAAACTTAAAATGTTCATAGACGGTTGTAAGAAAATTATAAATGAGGGTCCTCGATAACTTCTAGTGTGGGTATATATTTGTAGTTACATCTATAACAATGTATATGTAAGTATATCATATGAAGTATATGCGTGTATATACACCATAAACCATTAATTCGTGAGCATTGAACAAATGATACTAAAAAACATTAAAATTGGTATGCATGTTGAGTTTACGTGTGAAAACGTTCAATCAATTGTATCATTACCTGCAACATTGAATTAGGAGATTTGTAAATCTTCCCTTCTCCAAATCTATTTGAAACAACCATCGATTCTCAACTTTGAAACTCTCTCCCTTGAAAAAAAAACTATCTACCTCAACCTTTTATATCGTTGAACGCTTGAATTAGGCTGAAAATTTTGACTTCCAAAATGACGTATTTTCGAAGTGAGTAAGGATCTTAGTCTCTCTTCACTCTCGTCTCCTCTTTTCAAAATACATGAATCTAGGAGGATTGTTAGTGAGATAAATTTGTATTTTTTTTTTTTTTTTTTTTTTTTTTTTTGCGGTTAAACTTTTTCAAATCTAAGTTGTTGAGATTTTTTCTTTTCTTCAAAATCCATGGATCTGGTTGTTAGAAACTTTTTCTTAAAAAAAACGGATGAATGAATCTGATTGTTAGAAATTAAAATAAATATATAAAAAAATTAAAATTAGTTATGTCGGTTATCCGTAAATAAACGTATATACTAGGAGTATATACTAGGAATATAATTGGGATGAAAATTGTCAACTTCATTCCTTAAAATTGTGGTAGTCTTGACATGAAAATATGCAACTTTCTTAACTATTTTTCAATTCAGTTTTTTATTCTTAATATTTTTTTGAAAATTTCCCTCCCTTATGATCTTCCCTTTACATAGGGATGCAAAATATGAGGACCCACATTTTCGATAAGGGCCTTTGAATCTGCAGTTGTGATGGCAAATGTCAAATGGGGCCTCCAATCGAATCTCTCAACTTTTTGGTTCACTCCCACATTAATTGTTGAGCTGAGGCCTGATGGACAATAATGCTGCTCAACAGGGGCGGATCCAGAAATTTATGTCAGAGGGGACACAATTCAAATAAGGTTAAATTACTAGTTTAGTCTTAAATTTCGTATTTGTGTATATATGATCCATAAACTTTAAAACCTATGTAATAGGTCTCTAAACTCTCAATTTCGTATCTAACAAATCCATAAATTTTCAATTTTTTTATCCAATAGAAACATATTCTAAATTTTAAAAAAATATTTGTTTTATTAAACATAAATTTTTATTTTGTGTTTAATAGGTCCTCAATTTATTCGACATTTTTTAAAAATTCATATCTATTAGATAAAATATTATAACTTTAAAGTTCAATGAGATATAAAATTAAATCTCTCTATAATAGAACAATTATTTTAAAAAAATAATAATAACAAAATTGAAAACTCATAAATTTATTAGACATGGTTAAAGTTTAAGGATTTATTGAACACAAAATTTAAAAATTAAGAATCTACCAGACATTTAAACTTTAGGGATCTATTACACATAATTTTGAACTTTGAATGACTAAATTTATAATTTTAACTTCATATAAATATAATTTTAAATACACAATATATAATATTTATACTAAAAATTTTAATTCTAAAATTATTCATAAGCAAATAATGAAAGCAGAGAATTGGAGGCGTGCCCCACGACCATCCTTCCATCAACTGGATATTAAAAAAATTCCGCATTTCTTTTATTATAATAACAACTAATTCAATTTAATTCTACAATTTTATATATAACTATACAAACTAAATAATTCGAGGGGGGGCACGTGCCCCCCTGGCCCCTACATGCATCCGCCCCTGCTGCCCAACGATCTAATATAAAGTTTAATAAAAACAAATATGTTAATTGGCAGATTTGTTATCATTAATTTTTAACTTTTAATTTCATCAATTACACTCAAAATTTGATAAGTGTTGCAATTAACTTATTGATTTCTGTCAAACCGAACATAACTCAATTGACATAAGATTGTGCACAGGACTAAGAGATCATGGGTTCAATCCTCGCATTAATTAAAATACCGTTGCAAAAAAAAAAACTTATTGATTTCAATTTCAGCTAAGGACAAAATTATCATGTACACAAAATAAACTAAAACCACATTTCTACTTCTTCCTCTCTTCCTCCGGCTAATTTTGTTGCGACTGCCCGTCCATTCAACCCGCCGCCACTCGCCTCTCTCCAGCGTGAGAAGTCATCCATTAATATATGAAGGTGGGTTTAGTTTGTTTGTTTTTTTGGTACAAAAGATAGTTGTATGATCTCATTAAAATAATAGGGTGGTGGAAAAGGAGAAGAAGAAGAAAATGAAGAGTATTTGGGGGAAATGAGGAAATTAATAGAGTCAGAGGGCTAACTAGAAATGGAATAGTAAAATTAGAGATAGCTTGAAGATGGATTTTTTTATTTTATTTGGTTGTTCTTTAATTAGAAGGCCACTATTGAGATATTATCTACCTATCATATTAGGAAGATATTTACCTTTGTATTAGGAAAATATCTTCCTATATTTATTATTATTCACTATCTATTTTAGAAATTAAGTTAACTTAAAGTTGTATATATAGATCATATTGATCCATAAGAAAATAAGAATGCAATGAGAAAGATTTAACATGGTATCAGAGCATTAGATTATTCTAGAGAAATAGAGAGAGTGGTACGAACTTAGGGCCGCCGCGCCGCCCAATTTTGAGGAAGAAAAAATTGCAATGAAATTCTAAAGAGAGCGGCAGCGGCGAGATAATTCGAGAGGTAGAGGTCTGTTTTTTTTTTTTTTTTCCGAGCGTTCGGCACAGCGAAGCATCAAATCTGGTCTTCTGTTGGCATAGGCGTGAGATCAACGGGCTGAAGTTAGCATGGGATTTGATTTTAAATAAATCAATCCAACAATTTTGTGGCTGAAGTTAAGAGTTGGGCATCAGTTTACTTTGGCATCACAATAAAAAAAAAATGTTTTAATATTATCTTCGATTCCATGCCTATTACAAGTATTCTATTTTTTTCGTGAGATCTGATATGTTGCATGAAAAAAAAAAAAAAAAAAAAAAAAAAAAAAAAAAAAAGAAGAAGAAGAAGAAGAAGATTGTTTTAGATATTTGAGGGAAAAAAAAGAGTTTTTCAAAGCTTGCAATTTGTGAAATTTGTGGTGGCGGATCGATTCTGAGAGTTCGAAGGCAAAATGTGGTGGCGAGAAGAGATCGGAGCTGATCATTTCTCGTTGGTGTTGAGATTTGGCCTTGATTTCGAGAGGTCGATTCAGTGGCGTGAAATTTACCGAGAGTTTGGTGGTGAAGCGAGGAGCGACGACCATTACTAAGAGTTTAGTGGTGGGTCTTCCCTGAGAAGTGCCCATTATTGAGAGTTTGATGGTGGGTCTTTTCCAAGGGTGCAGTTCGATGGAGAGTTCCGACGTTCAAAATCATACTAAATCCTAGGGTGGCGGCGCCGCCGCTGCCACCCACGACCTTTCCTCTCCGATGTTGCTTATCTTTCCACCTAAATCCTTAGTGTGTGTTACATCTTACTTCTAGAGAAGAAGAAGAAAAGAATATGGAAAAAAATATAATCAGTATCTAAAGTTTTGTCATACGCAATCTGTCCAGATCTGAAGTCCTCTTCTAGATTCATGAACGGCCACCGTCGTCGCTGCTCCGGCACACTCCGAAGGTCCGTTCGTTGTCAACCGCACGCAAGAATCAAAGAGATCTGGAGAGCTCTCATACGCGGTCCAAATTTGAGTTTCGGTACCCAGCATGTCGTAATCGTAAGCTTTGTGAGGTCGTGGTTTCTTCAGATTTGGGAGCTAGTGTTCCAGCTGTCGTTACTTCAGATCTCGGAGCTTCAGCTGCAACTTGCGTAATCTCTATTTGCACACATGATCGTGTGTATGAATGGAACACTGAGGGCAAATAATTTTTCCTCAACTTCGATGAATGAAATGGAGAGAATACTGAGGACGTCTGATCCTTCCTCTCCTTTGAATTACTGAAGGATGTACTGAGAGAGCTCAAATTGTCCTCTCCTTTGATGACGATGAATGAAGTGAACCCTGAGGCGAATATCTCTCATTCGAATTACTGAAGAAAGCACTGAGGTAATTGATTCGTCCTCTCCTTCTTATATGGTGAACAACCATGAGATTTAATATGCCAGCACCGACCAGCGTTCGAAGGCTCGCAGATTTTTTATATTGTGTGGTCAAAGCGATGATGCGAAACCCGCATAAAATTAAAGATGCCATATGGACATCGACCTGAAGAATTGAGCACCAACCCGCGTTTGGAGGCTCTTAGAAAATTAATGATGCAATGAGCATCGACTTGAAGTTTGCAACACCGACCTGCGTTCGGAGGCTGCAATTTTTTTTTACCATAACTTTTTACATTATTCTCACTTTATTTTCAAGTTGAGCATTTGTGATCCTTCATGCTTCAACTTGAGGGAGAGTATTAGGAATTTATCTATCTTAGGAAGTTATGTTTATGCATTTATCTTATTACGTATGTATTTTGGGAAATTAGGGTTAGCTTAGGTTGTATATAAGCATCTTATTCTAATGAGAAAATCAAGAGGAAACCATTGATTTGTCCAGTTGGAAAATACTACCGATAAGAAAAGTAGGCTACAAGATTTTGAATGCGTCTCTTTCAACCATAATTCATGCAGGAGGTAGGTGAGTTGCGACGGTCGATTAAAGGTTGGCCCGAGAGAGAATAAGAGAGGAAGAAAAATGGTGGTTTTGATTTATTTTTTTCATGTCAATTTTGTTCTTCTCCTATGTTACTCAAATTGAACCCAATGAATTTTGATTGCAACACTTTGACTTTAGGAGTGTGATTGATCAAATTGAAAGTTCAGCGAGTTAATTGTAACAAACCCCATAGTTCAGAGGTGGTTTGTGCAATTAACCTATAAAAAGATTTAGAAAAAATTACTGTCCATCAAATTTCAATTTGGTAGCACTTGGGTCCCGAAGATTTCAAACTCAACCATTATACCTGAAGTTTGGATTTGGTTCATTTTTTGTCCCTCCGTCAAATTTTTGGTTAAATCCTAACCGAACGCTCACGTGATACTTATTTTTTTAATTATTATTATTTTTTTAAAATATATATATTTTCTTTTTCTTTCTCCTCCCTCTTCCTCCTTCACCATTTATCTTTCATCTTTTTCCTTCTAAGGTCATCCTCGGCGATACGATTTTTTTTTTCTTCGTTCTCCCTCTCCATCTCAGTCTCACATTCATCTCCCCTTTCTCCCCCTCCTTCCCCTTCCCTCATTTTCAAAAAAAAAAAAAAAAAAAAAAAAAAAAAAATTACTACGGATCTAAACAGATTTGTATTAAAAAAAACGTTTTTATCTGGGTTTTAGATTTGTATTTTTTTTTTTTTTTTAAACGAGGGGAAGAAGAGAGATGGAGGTGGGAGGGAGAGAGAGAGGAAAAGGAGAAGGAGAAGTGAACGAACAAAAACAGTCACCGACGACAGTCATGGGAAGAAGAAGATGGATGATGGCGGAGGGGAAGGAGGAGGGAGGAGAGAAGAGGAGGAAAAATAAAAAGAAAAATAATATTTTTTGAAAAGAATTTTAATAATTAAAAATAGGTGTCACGTCATCATTATGTTAAAATTTAACCGAGATAGACCAAAAACGCACGAAATCCAAACCGGTATAATTGTTAAGCTTGAAACTTTGGAGACCCAAATGCTACCAAACTCAAACCGGTCATCAAGATAATTTTTCCAAAAAATTATACTAAGAACTAAAATAAAAATAAATAAATACTTAGAAACTATAATAAAAGTAATTTACTAAAAGATAAAAAAAATTATTGGTCTACTAAGTCCTAAACTTTAAAAAGTTTCTAAAAAAATCATTCAACTTAATTAATTTCAATTTTATGTCTAATATGTCTCTAAACTTTAAAAAAGTTAAATAGGTCTTTAACTTTTACATTTGTGCCTAATTAGTTCTTAAAATATTCAACGAATTTTAAATTTAACAAAACTATTAAATATAAAATTAAATTTTGTGTTTAATAAAAGATTAAATTTTTAATTTTGTATCCAATGAATTCATGAATTTTTAAAAATGTTGAATAGGTCAATAACTTACCGGATACGTAATTAAAAACTTAAATTTATTAGAAATTTTTAAAAGTTCAAAGAGCTAGATTCAATTTATTAAAAAGTCCTGATTGATTAAATTAAATAGAAGTTTTGGTGGTTGTACTTGTACCCAGGACAATCATTTATTTAGCAAGAAACAGTCTTTTGTTTGGTGAATATATATAAAGAAGCAAACAATAAATTATATTTTGAAAAATAGGTTGGAGCTGGAATTTGGAAAATTTTAAAACATTTGTTAAATTAGGTACTAACTAACAGAAAGAAATAAAATGTTCATTTCATTAAAAAAAAAAAAAAAAAGAAAGAAATAAAATGCTAATGGAACACATCACCAACTTCTGTTAGAAACAAAGCATTAACTAAAGATGCCTTTTCTTCCACCTTCCACTTTACAAAATGTAGACTTGTAATAACAACCTATAATTCATCACATGGATTAAATTAAAGTTGCTGCGTTTAGATTCTTATTTTCAACCCCTCACTCATTCATATATATATATATATATAATTTTTTTTATATTTGTAAAGATATGAATAATGGAAAAACCCATAAAAAAAAATAGTATTGATTCATATAAATCACTTTATGGTAAATGCCTCAAATAGGATCCAACGAATAATTAAGGGTCTATTTGATAACGTTTCTGTTTCTTGTTCTTTGTTTCCTGTTTCTTGTTCTCTGTTTCTTTATTCTAGTTTTTTGAGAACTAGAAACTAAAACATTGTTTGATAACTACTCATGTTTCTTGTTTTTCGAAAAAAAAGAAACACAAACACAAACTTATTTGATAACTATTTCTTGTTTCTTGTTTTTCTCCTATTGTTTTATAGTTCAAAATATAATTTATTTTTATAATATAATAAATAAATAACATGCATTAAAACATATAAAAAAATAATTATCAAAGTTTACATTATCTAATATAATAAGCCGCGTGGTAAAATTAACAACAATAATAATATTGTTTCTATCATTTAAATGTTGCCCAAATTTGATCTGCACTGTCATCTCTCTTACTCGAATCATTCGCCTTAATTAAATGATATCAACTCAAATTCAACTAAATTGTTTTGCTAGGTAAATGTCGTGGTTGTAAAATATTAAAACGGGACTAAAAAATAATTAGTGAGCAAAATTTATATAGGGATGGTTGCACAAATAGCAATCAAGCCAAAAATAATTGCAAATTTAACAAAGTCTAAAACTTTTTGCAAATATGGCAAAAAATCAATGGCTATCACCGATAGACTTTATAACTATTACTGATAGACTTTATGACTATGGCTGATAGACTTCTATCAGTGATAAACTTCAATCATTGATAGACTATTATCATACTGACAAAATTCTATAAAAAAGACTACTATCAACGATAAATTTCTATCAGCGATAGACCATACTATCAGTGATAGAAATTACTATATTCGCAATTTTTTTAAAAAAGTGCTATATTTTTAATTATTTTACTCTAAATTGTCATCCAATACATTTTCTCAATTTATATATTGCAAAATTCCAACCAATTCTAAATATAGTGAAAATTAAAATAATATTTAAATATATACATTACAAAATTTAAAATTCAAAATTAATATAATATAAATATATATATTTTGCAAAATTTAAAATCCAAAATTAAAGGAATATATAAATTTACTGCAACATTAAGAAATAAAATAAAATATCAAATATTTTCCTCCGTTTCGAATTGAAACAAAAATATTCGTCGCCTGAGAGATTCGAACTCTCGCGGGGAAACCCCATGTACTTAGCAGGCACACGCCTTAACCACTCGGCCAAAGCGACAAGATTTTCTTAAAGGGGTGCAACACATTGTGACATTGATTTATTTATTAATTTAAGTATGTTTAATATATATATATATATATATATATATATATATATATATATATATATATATATTTTCATAAATATTTATTCACATTGTAATTTTATCGATATTTTTATCAACGTTTCCATAAAATTGAGACATCGAAATTTTCATAAAATTGTGACATTGATGTTATTGAATGTTGTTTTCGTGTGTTGAAGGCTCGATTCTCTATTCTTAAACAAATGTCTCCTTACCCGGTCAACACACAAAAACATATATCAAATCAAATCAAATTTGGATAACATTTGAAGTATAAATACAATTTATGGTTGTTTTTAACTTTGCATCGAGACTTATTTGTATTCGATTATGTAAACTTTAATTTTTTTTTTAATTGCGTGTTATATCTTTTTTTATATTATGTATACTAAATTATATTTAAACTATAAAAAAGAAAAACAACAAACATGATAATGTTTTTTTTTTTTTTAAATAAAAAAACAATAAACAAGAAACGTTATAAACAAGTTTCTGTTCTGTTTTTTTTTTTTCTTTCAAGAAACTAGAAACAAGAGTAGTTATCAAACATGTTCCTGTTTCTAGTTATCAAAAAAATAGGGAACAAGAAACAAGGAACAAGAACGTTATCAAACGGGCCCTTACAGTCTTGCAGACCAACAAAGCAATGTCAAAATTTAATACATTGTGAGATTATTTTAATATAAGAGGAATAACAGAAACGGAACCAACAGAAACAACTTTTTGTAGTTTCTAAAAATTTGCTCAAAATATAGAAACGTTTCTTAAATTTTGGGAACAAGAAATGATAATGGTTATCAAACAAGTCTGTTTCTTAAAAATTGAGAAATGAGAATAGAAAACAGGAAACGAGAACGTTATCAAACGAGCCCTCAAGGTTTGTTTGATAACGTTTCCATTTTCTGTTTTTTTTTTTTTTTGTTCCTGTTGCTCATTTTTTAAGAAACGGACTTGTTTGATAACTATTCTCGTTTCTTATTTCTAAATTTTTAAGAACATTTCTAAAAAAAAATGACAAAATTTAAGGAACTACAAAAAAAAAAATGTTTCTCAATTCCGTTTCTCTTTATATTATATTTATTCGTTCATAAAATAACATCAATTTTAGATTCGTTTATTGGTAAAAGAAATTTCCAAATAAGCTCTTCCTTTTATGCAGGTTCGGGCTTTGAAACATGATTATTACTCCTTTTTTTTTCCTTTTTTTTTTTTCTTTTTATATACTATTTTAATTTTGAATTTTACTATTTTTTTTTTTTTTGGGCTGGTTGCACAAACAGCAATCACGCCCAAAATAATTACAAATTTAACAAACTTTTAAATATTTTGCAAATATGGCAAAAAAATCAGTTGCTATCACAAATAGATTCTATCGTTGATATATGACTATCACTGATAGTCTTCTATCATTGATAGACTACTATCACCGACAAAATTCTATAAAAGACTGAGTCTATAGCGATAAACTTCTATCAATGATAGACCATATTATCATTGATGAAATTACCATATCCGCAATTTTTTTTAAAAAAATGTTATATTTTTAATTATTTTACTCTAAATTGACATCGGTTACAATTTCTCTTTTTTTGGGCCGGATACAAATATAAGTCTTTTATCTTATTTAAATACATTAAAAAAAAATATTAATTTAAGTATATTTATTTATTAATTTTTATGTTTTTTTTTTCATAAATATCTATTGACATCAATATTTTCATCAACATTTTCGTAAAATTAAGACCTCGACTTTCCATAAAATTGAGACATTGACATTTTCATTAACATCGAAATTTTAAATTTTGCAAATAAGCATTTCAAGATTTTTAAATTAGTTTAAATTTCTCACTATTAAATATTAGGTTCAAAAAAAAAAAAAAAAAAAAAAAAAAAATCAGAAAAAACCAAGGAATAGAAACCTAGGGCTTTTTCCTCTTCGTCTTCTTCGCGTGGAGCGTCTGGGCAGCATCGCCGCCGCCTGGAGGTGCCCTCTAGGGCTGTTGGCTGGTGGGTGTTAGGTGAGGTTGGGGTCGGTTTCGAATGGGGAAGAAGGGGAGGTTTAAAGATCGTTCGTCGGAGGGGACTCACGAGTCAATCTCGGGTGGTTTATCAAAGAAGGTAGCCCCTGGTAAACGACTGACTGAAGTGAAGAACCATCTGAGGGTTCGAGGCGGTGCTGATTTGGGGTTAGATGGGTTCCCGGAGAGCGGCGTTAGGCGAGGTCTGAAGTCGGAGGGGCGTGGGTTGGTCTCGGCGGGAGGAGGCGGCAGTGTTGGGTTCGCCGGTGGTGATGGGTCTGTGGAGGGAACTGAGGTGCTAGCTGGGATGGGTGGTGGGGATCGTGTCGCCAACCAGTCGAAGAGTGAGGGCGTTGGTTTGGGGGAGACGTTGGAAGGGAGTGGGTTGTCGTTCCGTGATGCTGTGGGTGAGGTGCGGCTGGACCAATCCGGACCAGCTGGTGCGAAGGTAAGCCAGTCCGTTTTAGACCGAACTGATCCAACTGTTGAACCGTTGGTTCGAACCGGGCCATCTGTTGAACGGTCTGACCAGACCAATTTTGAGGTAATCCGAGTAGACCAATCTTGTGTTATGGATGGGCGGGCAGTCTGTACTATTTCCCCTTGCTCGGGTATTAGTGTGTCTAGTCCTTCGAGAACTGATAATATTATGCTTGGTGTTGGCCATTCTCGTGGTAATGTATTGGGGCCCATTGGACCGAACGGTTCTGTGAGCGGTGGAGGTGGTGTAGGGAGGGGTTCGAGTAATCCTTCGTGGGTGTCGCTTTTTGGCTGCGCAACTGCTACTGAGGAACCTATGGTTTATACCCCCTGCAGGTTATTGATGGGGTGCGTGTTGTCGTTCCCCCTGCTGGTGTCTGTGATGAAGGCATTGCGTTCTGGCAGTATTCGATAGTTGGGCAGTTTGTGGAAGGGCGTATGTCGTATGCTGTTCTCTCTCGGTTAGTTAGCCGTATATGGGGTCGAATTGAGGAACCGATCATTTCTATGCTCGATAATGGTCTTATTATGTTTCGGTTTCGTTCTGCGGCGTCTCGTGACTGGGTGTTGTCTAACGGGCCGTGGCATATAGGAGGTCGACCCATTTTACTTCGACAATGGTCCCCAGGTATTGCTCCCGAAAATTTTGTGTTCGATACTGTTCCGGTCTGGGTTAAGATTTTTAATGTGTCGTTTGAGTTATGGTCTTGTAAAGGGTTGGGCTCTATTGCCTCAGCAGCTGGGAAACCTATTTGTTTGGATCAGGCTACTGCAGAATGTTCCCGGCTTTCCTTTGCCAGAGTGTTGGTGGAGGTAGGGGTGAATAATGAGCTGCCTTCGTCGGTTCCTGTTAAGCTGGATGAGGGGGTTGTTGTGGTTAGACTTGAGTATGCTTGGAAGCCGAAGCGGTGTGTTCACTGCCAAGTTTTTGGTCATTCTAGCTCTAATTGTAGTAGTCAGGTGGCTCAAAAGTTGTGTGAGCTCCCAACTGTGGCCCCTAATGGTGTCCCTGGCGTCTCCCTCGTCGGCAATTCTGCTGTCTCCCCGGCTGTGCCTGAGGCGGGTGTGGTTCAGGATTCGGTAGTTCGTGGTGTGTCTTCGAGAGTTGCTAAGAACCGTAGAGTGGGCCGAGTTGCGGCCCCGTCCAGTTCTCCTCGTGTGTCTGCTCCTCGTCTAGTGCTTCCCTCTGTTAGGGGCCCGTCATTATCCAATTCTTTTGCTGTTATTGCGCCTGTTGATACTGATTTGATGGTTGAGTCGGATAGGATGCTCCCGTTGACTTTACGTGAGGAGGCCAGAGTGGGTAATGTGGCTATTGTGCAGGATGGTTCGAATGGTATGGTCTCGAACTCTACAGCTGTTGTGGTGGATGAGGATTGTGGTGATCCCCTAATGGATCAGGGTATTGTCATGACTACAAACCCTGTGTTTTATGACTAGGTGGTGTTCTTGGAACGTGCGGGGTTTGGGGAGCCCCGTCAAGGGTCGCGTGGTTCGTTCCTTCCTTAAGTCGGCTAAAGTGGGTTTTTGTGGTCTTTTGGAAACTAACGTTAAAGCGCATTAGTTTCAGTCAGTTTTTCGTAGATTTGGTGAAGACTGGCAGTGTGTTTGTGGTTATGGTGTTAATGGGTTGAGTCGTATTTGGGTTATGTGGCGCTCTTCTCAGTTCTCTTTTATCCCTTCTGTTATTGGCCCCCAGATGATCTGGGGTACTCTGGTGGATCGCTCTTCCCAGACGTCCTTCCATGTTGCTTGTGTGTATGCAGCCAATTCTGAGGTTGAGAGAAGATTGTTGTGGAATGAGATTGTCTCTATGTGCCAGTCTTGGACCCTCCCTGGGGTAGTGATGGGTGATTTTAACGCTATTCGGGCTTCTTCTGAGTGCTTTGGGGGTATGTTGCTTGATTCTGAAATGAATGCTTTTGATGGTATGATTTCTCAAGCGGATCTGGTGGAGCTTCCCGTCACGGGCAGCTGGTACACTTGGACTAATACGCCTCAGGGGCCGGCTGACATTATGAAACGGTTGGATAGAGTTTTAGTCAACTCTGAGTGGATGTCCTCTCAGCCGGTTTGCGAGGTGCGAGCTCATAGTTGGGGTATCTCAGATCATTCCCCGTTGGTGTTTGATGTTGGGCTTCACGTTCCTCGGCGGCCGTCCCCATTCCGTTACTTTTGCCATTGGGCTGAGGACCCCCGTTTCTTAGACATTGTCGCTGGCAGCTGGGTTAAGTATTCTGATGTTTCTCCTTTGGTTAGCTTAACGAGAAACCTTAAGGCTCTTAAGCTTGTCCTTCGTCAAACGTTTGGATGTTCTCTGTCGTCTCTTAGCTTGCAGGTTTCTACGACTCGTGCTCATATGGAGGAAGCTCAGTTAGCTTATGCTGAGAACCCTCTTTCCCCTACTCTTCAGGCCCTAGCTAGTAGCGCGTCTCAGAGTTTCTGGGCTATTGCTCGAAAGGAGGAGGCTTCTCTCAGACAGAAATCTAGGGTGCAATGGCTGGCTCTTGGAGATCGTAATTCTAGCTTCTTCCATCGAAGTGTCAAGGCCCGTCTTATCTGCAATAGCATTCAATCTCTCACTAGTGGGGATGGTCGTACCATTTCTTCTCAGGTTGATATTGCTCAGGAAGTGGTAGCTTATTTTCGCAATATCTTTGGCACCCAGTCGATTGGTTACAGGGATCTTACTAACCAGTTGGCTTCGATTGTTGATTTTCGTTGGCCGGTGGAAAGTGGAGTGGATATGGTTAGGCTTGTCTCGTGTGAGGAGGTCAAACGAGCTTTGTTTGCCATGAGTAGTAGTAAGGCCCCTGGTCCCGATGGCTTCTCGGTTGGGTTCTTCAAAGCTGCTTGGAATGTTATTGGAGATGACTTTTGTGCTGCGGTTCTTCACTTTTTTGCCTCTTGCTACCTTCCTCCCGGTGTGAATGCTACAGCGATTACTCAGGTTAAGAAGAAGGAGCTCCCTATGGGGCCTGGTGATTTTCGGCCCATCTCGTGTTGTAATGTTGTGTACAAGTGCATCTCGAAGATCCTGGCCAATCGCTTAGGTACCTTTCTACCTGCTTTTGTAGGTCCAAATCAGTCGGCTTTTGTTAAAGGTCGGAGTATTGTGGATAATATCCTCTTGTGCCAAGAGTTGGTGGGCGGGTACCACCTTAATAAGGGGCGTCCTCGGTGTGTTTTGAAGGTTGATCTCTAGAAGGCTTATGACTCTGTCCATTGGGATTTCTTGTTCAGCCTTTTGTTGACCATTGGGACCCCTCTCCAGTTCGTGAGTTGGATTCGGGCCTGTATTACGTCCCCTACGTTTTCCTTCCTAATAAATGGTTCTCTGGAAGGGTTTTTCCCGGGCCGGCGTGGGCTTCGTCAAGGTGTTCCCTTGTCTCCGTATCTGTTTGTGATGGCTATGGAGGTGTTGTCCCGGTTGTTGAGTTCTCCGCCTAGAGATTTCTCGTTTCATCATCGTTGTGCAAAGATTCGTCTTACTCACCTCTGTTTTGCTGATGACTTGATGATTTTTTGTGGAGGTGATTGTGCCTCCCTTGCTTTTGTTCAGTCTACTCTTCTCAATTTCCAGGGGTTATCTGGTCTCTGTGCTAACTCAGCTAAGAGTTCGTTGTTCTGTGATGGGGTCTCCCCTCTTGAGGCTGCAGTGTTGGCTGGTTTGATGAACTTTTCTCTTGGGGCCTTGCCAGTTCGTTATTTAGGCCTTCCTCTCGTGTCGGGTCGACTAACTTATGCGGATTGTAAGCCTCTCTTGGAGAAAATGATGGAGCGAGTCAAGAGTTGGTCTGCGCGTGCCCTTTCTTACGCTGGTCGGCTGCAGCTCATTCGGTCTGTGTTGCAGAGCTTCCAGGTTTATTGGGCGAGTGTGTTTATTCTGCCAGCTCGTGTAGCGAAGGAGATTGATCGCATTCTCCGGGCTTATTTATGGCGTGGGAGCTCTTCTGGTGGTGGTGGAGCTAAGGTGGCCTGGGAGGATGTTTGTCTCCCTAGAAGTGAGGGTGGCCTGGGTATTCGTCATGTTCGTTCTTGGAATGTGGCAGCTGTCATGAAGCTGCTTTGGCTTCTCTTTACTCGCTCTGGATCCTTATGGGTTGCCTGGATTGATGCTTATGCTCTTCGTGGGTGTTCTCTTTGGTCTGTTCGAGTGTCAGCTAGTTGGTCGTGGTGTACTCGGGCCATCTTCCATCTCCGGGAGCAATTTCGTCCTCTTGTTCGGATGGTCATCAGGGATGGCCGTCGTTGTCATGTTTGGGCGGATTCTTGGCTACCAGGGGGCCCTATTGCTTTTCGGTTTGAGGAGGGGTTGGCTAGTGTTGTGGGGAGCACTAATTCTGCTCTTGTGTCTGATTTCCTCCTCTCAGATGGGTCTTGGCAGTGGCCTCGTATGACTTGGGAAATGGAAGAATTGCTTCCTTTGGTTCTTGCAGTTGTCCCCAATATGGAGCAACCTGATCGAGTTATCTGGGACCCTGGTAGGTCTGATGTCTTCTCAGTGGCTAGTGCGTGGGATACTCTTCGTCCTCGTCGGGATGTGGTGAGGTGGGCGAATATGTTATGGTTCGAAGGTAACATTCCTCGCCACTCCTTTATTGCGTGGCTGACGGTCCGGGACCTGTTATATACTAGGGTCCGGCTCCATGCCTGGGACTCTTTGATTCCAGCAGGGTGTGTTTTGTGCGCCGTTGCCTTGGAGACGAGAGAACATCTTTTCTTCGAATGTCCTTTCAGTAAGCAGGTGTGGACGGGGCTTCTTCGGTGGGGGCGCTCCTCTCATCGTGTAGCTGATTGGCCTATTGGGTTGTCCTGGATCTGTTGCATGGGACGGGGCATCTCTCGTAGGCGTCATGTCTGGAGGCTTGCTTGGTGTGCTGCTATCTACCATATCTGGAGAGAGCGTAACTATCGTGTTCATGGTGCTAGTCCTCGTTCCCCTCAGGCTGTGCTTATCAGTGCCCAGGCTGATTTGGCTCATAGGTGTGCCTCTTGGTTACGGGTGCCATCGGCCCCGGTGTCTATTAGTGATCCTCCTTGGGATTTGTTTTCTTGATGTGATCTCTCAGTTCTCTTTTTCGTGTTCTTGTGTGCCTTGTCCCCGGGCTGTGGGGTCCCCTGCTTGCTTTTAGTAATATATACCTCTTCAAAAAAAAATATTAGGTTCACAAATAGTGATATTTTAGTTATATAACATAAATTTATCTATAATATAATTGAAATGTCGATTTATCTCTCATGGCGATACTGAGCTCATTGACACGTGAAAATGTCGATGAAAATGTCTACACGTCAACGAAAATTTTAAAAACGGTCCATAACAAACAATGACGAATTGACAATGGCTTCGAAATTTAGAGCAAGGAAGACATCATCCTCAAGATAGGGAATAAGTGTTTAACTATCGACATTTTTCCCCTGCGAAATGTTATTGAACGTTGTTTTGGCCTGTTGGAGGCTCGATTCCCTATTTTTAAACATATTGTATTATTCTATTCAATATTACATTAGATTCAATGATCGTAAAGATGACTTTTTCAATGACATTAGCAATGAATCAATCATTGTTGAAGATATACAAAGTTTGTCGAACAATTTACAAAACCGTATAATTGAGTTAAATGTGAGTAAACATAATTTAAGGCGAACGAATTGAGTGAGAGATGACATTGAAGATCAAATTTGGACAACATTTGAAGAATATATACAATTTTATCGTTGTTTTTAATTTTTCATCGAGACTTATTTGTATTAGATTATGTAAACTTTGGATAATTATTTTTTATATGTTTTAATGCATGTTATATCTTTTTTATATTATGTATACTAAATTCTATTTAAAATATAAAAAGGGAAAACACAGACAAGAAATAGTTATCAAATAAGATGTTTTTGTTTCTGTTTTTTTCTTCTACAAGAAACAAGAAACATGAAACCTAATCAACTAAGTTTTTGTTTCTTTTTTTCAAGAAACAAGAAATAGGAGTAGTTATCAAACATGTTCATGTTTCTGGTTCTAAAAAAATAAGTAACAAGAAACAAGAGAACAAGACACAAGAAATGAAATCGTTATCAAACATGCCCTAATAATCTTGTTATATGAAAAAAAAAAAAAAGTAGTTATCTTGTCATTTTCTAAACATAGAGTCCCCTAAGACTTCATCCAATAATATATACATATGGAATGAAGGATTTTTAATTTTTAACCTTTTGATTAACAATACTATTTTATATCGGTTGAGTTATACTCATATTGACACTCTTTTTTTTCACGGTTAACACGGTTACATAGTGATAAACTAATTAAAAAAAAAAGGTATAAAATACATTGAAGAAAATTTACTATCATAGCAATATATATTATAGTTGAAAGAAAGATCATTTATTGTTGATATCTAGTTGTTGTTTAGTTCAATTATAGTTCATCATAAACCACGAATGCTATATATATTGCCTAGAGATCTGCCTATTGTTGGTGAAATTCTTTCGCAACAAGATCGTTCCTTGTGCCTTTGAATGGTTATCATGATAGAATTTGCATAGAATTTGAATTTGAGCCATTAAGGATATGTTTTGAAATGGTTAAAATTATTTTTATCATAAATCACTAAAAATTACGCATTTAATCATAAATTAAATTAATTTGATGGTATGTCATTTTCAAATTGTAAGATTTGAATGATAAAATACATATTTTTGACTAATTTTGAATATAGATTTTAATCATTTCAAAATCATTTTCAATTTTTTTTTGTTTTGTTGGTATAATATTCATAAAAATAAAAACAATATATTATATAATGATGGTATATATTTATTTTTTTATAAGAAGGGAATAATGATGGTATTGATAGCGTTGTATAAATCCTATCTAATTTTATGCTAAAAAAAACAAATATCTGGATAAATAAGTAATACAAAATAAAATTATCAAACAAATTCATACACAAAAAAAGTTATAGGTTTTAATATATTGTCGAGCCCGACATGGATCACATGATAGAACTCAAGCCCGACATGTCTTATTCATGGACCACATGTACTCATGCATCAAACTCAAATTTATTGGTAGCTACTTTTCCTAACTTATTATATCTAAGTAATATTTTTAACTCCACATTTAGTTGTCACTAAAATGATAAATTTATTGTAGATCAGTACCAAAATTATTTTCATTATGTGTGCTTAAGTTTGTAATTTTTTTTTAGTTCAACAATTGTAAGACTGGAGATCGAACATTTGACATCAAGAGAAGAAGTACATGTCAATTACTGATAAGTTATTTAACTTTAACAATTTAACCTTATAAACAGGACAATGAATTCATAATTCACTCAAAATAAAAGATAATATTGAGAAATATGTATGGATGCAGATTTAATCACATTATTTTGTACAATATGTAAGTCTTAAACATTTTGAAACTTAAGATTCCAAAAGAAGCAAGTGTCAAATCTTGTGGATAAAAAAAGATTTCAACCCCTTACTAAAAATCTTCTAAAACTAAATATTTCAACAAAAAAAAAAAAAATATATATAGACTTTTTACAAAATTAAACTCGGTTAATTACCAATATCAAACATTAAACAACTTTTTCATACCTTAACATTTGAGATTTGGATGAAAAGTATATAGTTTAATCAAGGTAGGCATACATGAAAGTTATTTTGAAACAAATTTAGTTAGAAACATTAAAAAATAAAAGATAAAATTTTGGAAGTTAAATTATAAAATGTAGGTAGTTGAAGGGGATATTTGGCCAGATGACCTTAAATTAAGACACATGGGAGAGATTGACGCTCGATTTTAAAAATTAGTCAAAATGTTCTTTTGCTGACATCATTCTTGGGATTTCTCTCGCTCTCGTTCACGTTCACGAGAATGGAAAATTTTTAGTTATAAAATGGAGCCCGCAAAAGAACGAAAACGAGAGCGAGAGAAATCCGAGCGAGAGTGATGTCAGCAAAAGATCATTTTATCTGATTTTAAAAAACGCGCGTCAATCTCTCGAATGGACCTTAATTCAAGGGCATCGCCAAATATCCGTTGAAGAGTATTGGGTATAATTTAGAAAGGAAAAAATAATTTGGATTTTGGCAAAAGGCCCCCCTTTGGCTGCTTTGCCTTCCCTTTCCCCCAAAACTCACGACATCACTTCCAAAATTTAAATACAAAGTTCCAATATCACAGTTTGATTGCTCTGACAACTTCTTTGTTCAAAACCCACTACACCATCTTCAATCTTCATCTTCCTCTTAAATCTATCTGTGACTGTGAGCCCCAAAAAACCCCATTCCCCTCAAACATGGGTTCTCTCAATCTTGCTCTGTTTCCCCTTTTAATGGCGGTTCTCCTCTCTGTACAATCGAACACCCATTGGGAAGATACCCAAGTTCTTAAACAGCTGAAGAACGCTTTGGACCCGACTTCCATATCCTCTGGTTCCTGTTTAGATTCCTGGGATTTTTCTGTTGACCCTTGTGACAATCTCTTCGGCCAGAAATTCACCTGCGGTTTCCGCTGCGATGCCGTCGTCTCCGGCGCCGCCCGAGTCACCGACCTCAACCTCGACCAGGCCGGTTACTCCTCCCACTCCCTCTCCACTGTTTTCTGGAACCTCCCTTTCTTGCAAACTCTCGATTTCTCCAACAATTTCTTTTCTGGTCCGATTCCTGACTCGTTCTCTAATTTGACTCGGTTGCGCTCTCTGACTCTCTCTGCTAACTCGTTTTCCGGCGAGGTTCCGCCCTCGATCGGCTCGCTCTCTGCTCTCGAGGAGCTGTATTTGAATGGGAATGGATTTAATGGTTCTGTTCCGGCGAGTTTTGTGGGGCTTGTTAGTTTGAAGCGGCTGGAATTGCAGTCGAATGGGTTTACGGGGGTGTTTCCTGATTTGGGGGTTTTGAAGAGTTTGTATTATTTGGATGGTAGTGATAATGGGTTTTCCGGCGAGCTTCCGGGGGTTTTTCCGGCGTCGTTGGTTGAATTGTCGATGAGGAACAATAGCTTTGAAGGGGCGATTCCGGGTAGTGTTGGGAATTTGGTTAATCTTCAAGTTGTGGATCTGAGTCACAACCGATTCGGTGGCTCGGTTCCGGCGGCTCTGTTTGAACATCCGTCTTTGGAGCAACTTACGCTCTCTTTTAACCGATTCTCCGCCGTGGAAACCCCCGAATCCGGCGGCGCTTGGAGTGGGCTAATCGCCGTCGATTTGAGCGACAACGAAATTACTGGGTTTCTGCCGCCGTTCCTGGCGTTGATGCCGAAGCTCTCTGCTTTGTCACTGGAGAACAACAACTTCACCGGAATGATTCCAATTCTCTACGCCTTCAAAACCGCCGCGCCGGAGCCCGGAATCTCGCCGTTCGTGAGACTGTTGTTGGGCGGAAACTACCTCTTCGGCCCAATCCCGGATCTCCTACGGCGGATGAAACCCGACTCCGCCACTGTCCGGCTCGCCGGAAACTGCCTGTTCCGGTGCCCGACATTCTTCTTCTTCTGTCAAGGCGGCGAGCAAAAAACTTACACCGAATGCCGGAGCGCCGGCCCGGTAATCCCATAAATAAACTGCGACCCAAAGATAAAAATAAAAAAAAAAAGCTCTGTTTTGGGAACTGATTGGAATTATGTTCATAATATGAGTAGCGTGTTGTTTTGTCGTTAGTTTTTCAGATTTTTTTTTTTTTTTTTATATTTCAATTTAGGATGAAACCATCCATTTTAAGATCATAATTAAGATAATAATACATGATTTATTATTCACTAAAGTGTGTTTGGAGATGGATTACTTTAACAATTTTTTTTAATTCTTCTCGAGAATTATAAACTAGGCTTAAAACTTTACGAATAGGGAACGATAATCGTTCTACTTTTTAAAGAGAGAAAATGTACAAAAATAAATCTCATTTCAGCTATAATTTCTTCTTATATTTGTGAATTAAACTTATCGAACATTTTCATAGTCCTTAAAGTCGAAAAAAGTTATTTATTACTCATGTGGATTTCACACCTCAAACTAAATTGCACAATAATTTAACCATGAATGAATGTTAAATATGAACATAATTCAACTATGGTATTGTATAAATTAGTGCGATTAAGAGGTCATATGATCAATTCCCCACTTATACATATAGTAAAAAAATAGCAACAAAAGAAATTGATTACAACATTTGACAAAATATTACATGGTTTGTGATATTCTACTTTCTGTATTTTAGTAAGGAGTTTTTTCATATTACTGTCATTATTTTAAAATACAAAATATGTGAATTTTATATGAGACTCACTATTTTTTAATTAATAAATTTACTTATTTTCTATCATTTTTTTTTAGTTCTCCTTTCTCTCTCTTCCCTTCACTTCCTTCATCTTCTCCCGTTGGATTAAAACAACAAAATCAAAATCAAATTACCATCCTCTAATGATTTCGACTAAAACAAAAACAAAATAGGTATTAATTCCTAGGTCAATCCCATTTCGACATTGGCGGAATTGGCGAAATCGGATGTGAATAGTTCACTCCATTTTTTGTGGGTAACAATGTCGTTTCTCTCACTCTAGGTCTTTCCAAACATATGAAAAAATTATCTTTAATACATCTATGAATTTAAAATATATATATATATAACACGTCAAGGATTCTTAGATACTTTAATGAAAATTTTAAAAATCGATTGGATATACCATTAAAAATTGAATGATTTGTTTAACACTTTAAAGTTTAGAAAATTAAAACTTCAAAAATTATTAAATACTTTGAAAGTTTAGATATTAAATATACACAATGTTACTCAAACTTGTTATTGATTATGTTGTTTTAAATGGAGAAAATGATGGGAAGAGATAGAGAACTAAAAATGATGGAAGAAAATAAAATTTATTAATTAAAAATATTTGTACCCACATAAAATTCACATATTTTTTATTTAAAAAAAATCGTGTCATGTAGCAATTATTTAAAGACAATGGTATGAAATTATTTCCTACGATGTGCTATAAATTTTTTCGTTCGTGTTGTTCCTAATTTTTAAAAAAAATCAATTGGAATATGATTCGGAGTTGTAATGATTGTTGATAAATAAAGTGATTGGGATTTGGATATTTAGATTTTATTTTATTATTATTATTATTATTATTTTGTGAATCTGACAGATGAGTTTTAGAGAGCACGTGAGTGTCGGGAAGAATGGGGTCTTCAACAGAACCGCCAAGGCTCTGCACGTGTTAACGCTAACGGATCTTTTCCCTTCACGGGAGGGGACATCCTTCACACTTCACACTTTTTTTTTCAATACAATATACCTCCAATTTTTTTAATACTTAAATTACAAATTTAATATATGTGTTTCCATAGATATTTCTATTAGTATTTTTTATTATTTTTTTTTTTGCAACGGTAGTTTAATAAATGCGGGGATTGAACCTATGACCTTTTGGTCACCGGCACAACCCTATGCCAATTGAGCTATGCTCGGTTTGGCAGTATTTTTTATTATTAATATTATTAATATGTGGGATAGTAGTCTAGTAGAATATTCAAATTAATGATGTTTTATGATTTTAAGTAAGTTGAGTTATGTTACCATTTTTTTTTACAGAAATGTTTAGTTAATACAAAGATTGAACTGATTAAAAAAATTTGAATTTGAAATTTTAGGTAAGAATACAACTTTATAGTAATTGAATTATGTTTGATTTAGCAAACTATATTAATGTTGACGATATGATCTATTAGTATTTTATTCTTTCATAACGCTTTGATTATGTTTTTTAATTTTTGATTATGTTTTTTAATTTTTTATAAGTTTATTAGGTATTGTATTAATTGTTGGTGTTGTTATTTAAATGTTTCTTTTTCCTTCTAAAAAGCTTGTTATTTAAATGTTAGCAACTACTAATTTAATGTAGTAGGAAGGATTAGATTGATAAAATAAAGGTAGATGAGTGGAAAAAAAAAACTTGTGGGATGGTGTTAATGAGAATAATATATCTTTTTTTATTCAAAAATGTTATTTTAAAAAAAAAAAATTAGTTAAACAATTGCGTGCAGATGATTCATCGACCCAAGAATGATAATATTAGTTAACTCTTGGGATTCAAACCACAGTCCTCTTTGTCACCAAGACATATATATACCCGTTGAGCATGGCTCAATCATTAAGGTTCTCTCTCCATAGTATTTACTTTGATTCACCGGAAGGATTAAGTTTCTCTCACCATTTTATTTTCTAAATTACAGAAATATAATAATCATATCGTTTATCTCTCCATAAATTAATCTCGATTATTTTCTTCAAGATTTTTACGATTTTAACCTCAGATTTTTGTGTTATTTATTGTAATTTACACTATAAATACTTATATATATTGGGTTGGTTGCACAAATAGCAATTAGGCCCAAACTAATTGCAAATTTGACAAACTTTAAAATGTTTTGCAAATATGGCAAAAAAATCTGTTTCTATCATTGATAGACTTTATCATATCACTCATAGACTTCTATGAGTGAGACTTCTATTAGTGATGGACTATTATCACTGACAAAAATCTATAAAAAACTGAGGTGATCAACGATAGACTTCTATCAGCCATAAGATATCAGCGATAGAAATTGTCATATCTGCAATTTTTTAAAAAACATGCTATATTTTTAATTATTTTATTCTAAATTGACATCGATTACAATTTCCCTATATATATTTCATATATAAGTATATACTCATATGTACTGCATATATATTTATATATAATATGTAGTTGATTTTTAGATGTATTTTTTATATATACTTTTTTTTTTTTGCAAAGGAAAGTTATAATTGTTTATGGTAAATCATAATAAATTTATGTGGGAGAAATCGAAGCTTTGACCTTTTGGTTACTAGTCTATATAATATGTCGGTTGAGCTATATGTTCATGTTATTTTTTATATATACTTATAGAAGATAATATGCATTCTTGTTCTAAAAAATATATATTTTTATATATACCCGTACCCGTCATATATATAAAATATATATTAGGGTTTAGGGTTATAATATATATATTACTTCATATATGAGTATATACGAGTATTTACGGTAGGGAATGAATTTTTTAGGCGAGATTATGAGGAGAGAGAAAATCATTTTAATAAGGAGAGAAAGAGTATGATTAATATGAATTTTAGGATTTCAATTTCAACTTAACTTTTGGGATTTCAATTTTTTTTCTTAAATGATTTTGTTTCATTTTATTTTATTAAAATGTTAGAAGAATTTAATTTTTTATGAAAAACGTGAAATGTGGTGGTCATTTGTGAAAAAACCTAAGAACTTTCAACATAAATGAAAAATCATTATGGATTCATGATTGTTTAAGTAATTAGAAGGGTCCATTACAAGAATAGCTGAAATAAAAAAGTGTTATTGAAAAATAGCTAACTCAATCATTTTGTTAAAAAATAGCTAACTCAATCATTTTACTAAAAAATAGCTAACTCTTATATTTAGAATAATATTTACAATGTGTTTGGACAAAATTACCCTCTATGGAAACCTTGAACATTGAACTCAAACTCCTTGCAAAAACAAAAGAAGATTTATTACATGGAAAAAAATAAAGATTTATTTAGAGAGAATCTTGAGAAAATAAAGATTTATTCCAAAAGATAATCCTGTGAAAAATAAAGATTTATTCATGGAAAAAATAATAAGAAACTAAGATATGGTCAATGATAACAACCATCAATTAAATCGAAACACGTAAACAAAATTCGATAAAGTCTAATCTGCAATATTAATCCAAATTAATTTTTAACCAAAATTTTCATAGACGGTTGTGAAAAAATGATAATAATAGTGTTCTCGATAATTTCTAATGTGTGTATATATTCGTATTTACATGTACATATACTATGTAAGTATAACATATGGAGTATATATGTATAAACATAAGTCATTAATGGGTGAATGACATATAGGTATAACGTAACATAGGCCGTAAGAAAATTACATAAGCAATTAAATGGAGTATATATGTATACACATAAGCAATTAATGGGTGAATGTACAAGTATAACATAGGCTCGGTAAAAAAATTACATAAACAATTAAATTTTCAGCAAAATTGATGTTTATAAAAACTAAGATGTTCATAGATGGGTTGTAAGAAAATTATAAAAATGGCGCCCTCGATAATTTTTAGTGTGAGTATATATTCGTAGTTACATCTATAACAACGTACATTCATATATCATATGAGCAGGGGCGGACCTCTGAAGTGGCCCCCCCAATTTTTTTTGATTTTCTTATACTCGTAGGCAAAAATAATGTCTTAAATATATACTATTGTTATTAAATACATTTTGGCCCCCTCAAATTAACAAAATTTCATTCTGCTGCAGTGATCATTGTGCATGGTTTATGTTTTGTTGTGCTTGAGTTCGAAACTCAACCATAACAATAATTTATTTGCTTTACATTTCCTTCCATATATGTATATTTTTTTAAAAAAAATGGTTCTCTTTTAATATTTTGTTTATATATATTTAAAAATATATAAATTTCATTCTTAAAAATAATTAAGAACTATTTTTTTTTTTTTTTTAGTATTTACTTCTATAAGATTTCTTTTTAATTGAAATATCATTGTAGTATTTTAGTTATATTATTTTAGTCATTCTAATTTCAAATATCTAAATTTAGTATTTTTCATACTTTAAAAAAATCTATTTACTCTTAGTATTAGTTTATTTATTAACATTTACAAAAGTAATTTAGACTATATTAACCTCTCTTTTATAAATTTTGGAAACAAATTATGTTATATTGTATTTTTTTTTTTATAATTTTTTTTACAAATTTTGTGTTTAATAGACCACGAACTTCAAGAGTTCAATATATTTTTTAACTTTCAATTTTGTATTTAATTGGTCCTCAAATTTTTAAGTTTAAGTCTAATATATCCTTGTATTTATTTGACATTTTTTAAAATTTAGGAATCCATTAGAAACAAAATTGAAAGTATAGGGACGCATTAAAGACTTTTTAGAGTTTAGGAACTCAATTTCAATTTCAATTTTTTTTTTTTTTTTTTTTTTAATGAGCAAAATTATATGATGGTATTAAGTTTATTTAAACTTAGTCCGTAAGTCTTTGATACACTCACGTATGTTTATCACTGATAACTTTTTTTTAATGTCAACATAACTTGAGAGTGAATTCGAACCTCTAGATTTTTGGTGATCTTTTTTTAATATTTATATATTTTAATTTTTTGGCCCCCCAAACATCAACGTCTGGATCCGCCCCTGCATATGAGGTATATGCGCGTATATACACCATAAGCCATTACTCTAAGCATTGGACAAATGATACTAAAAAAAATTAAAATGTTCATAGACGGTTGTAAGAA
The DNA here is from genome assembly GCA_028017165.1 of Herpetospermum pedunculosum. NCBI lineage: Eukaryota > Viridiplantae > Streptophyta > Magnoliopsida > Cucurbitales > Cucurbitaceae > Herpetospermum > Herpetospermum pedunculosum. The sequence continues at coordinate 8,108,889 of CM051528.1, forward strand.
AATTATAAATATGGATGCCCTCAATAACTTCTAGTGTGGGTATATATTCGTAGTTACATCTATAATAATGTGTATTTAAGTATATAATATGAAGTATATGCGTGTATATACACCATAAACCATTAATCCGTGAGCATTGGACAAATGATACTACAAAAAATTAAAATTGGTATGCATATTGAGTTTACCCGAGAAAACGTTCAATCAATTGTATCATTACCTGCAACATTGAATTAGGAGATTTGCAAATCTTTCATCTTCCAAATCGATTTGAAACAGTTATCGATTCTCAACTTTGAAACCCTCTACCTTGAAAAAACTATCTACCTCAACCTTCTAAATCGTTGAACGCTTGAATTGGCTGAAAATTTGGACTCCCAAAACCTTCTATATTTTCGGAGTGAGCAAGAATCTTCATCTCCCTCAACCTTTCTCTTTACATTGTCATCGTTTCAATTTTGGAAAAAAAAAAAAAAAAACCCCTCCTTTCAAAATGCATGAATCAAGGAAGGTTGTTAATGAGATGAATTTGAGTGTTGTTAATTGGGTTTATTTTTCTTTTTATTTTTCATTTTTTTTTTTTGTTGTTAAACATTTTAAAATATAAGTTGTTGAAATTTTGTTTTTCTTCCAAACCATGAATCTAGTTGTTAGAAATTAAAACAAAAAAATAAATAAAATTCGTTAGGTGGGTTGTCCGTAAATAAACGTATATACCAGGAGTATAATCATGATGAAAATTGTCAACCCCATTCCCTAAAATCGTGGTAGTCACTGGATGAAAATAGAAAAGTTTATTAGCTATTTTTCAATTCAGTTTTTTATTCTTAACTATTTTTGACAATTCCCCTAATTAGAAAGGAGGGATTAGGAATACTTTCGAGCCTAATTTTGTCACATCAATTTTTAGAATTTTTGGGCCTCATTTTATGCCTTTGGGCTTCTAAGGCCTAATATTTCGACATCAATTTTCTAGGATGACATGGAATGTCCAAAATTTAATAATCATTTTGATTTATGTCTAAAATATTTTTTTATTAAATAAATGTCTAAAATTATATTTAGCATGAGTCAATTCATGCACTAAATAGTAAACTATTCCTAACAACAAATTCTGAATTTATATGATGCATAAAATGAGTGAGTTAATCTCAAATCTCTAAAAAAAAAACAGATTTAACTAAATTAAAAATTTAAGATTAATTCACTGATTTTATGTATCATTCTAAAATAAATTTAGAATTTGTTGTTAAGAGTAGTCTAATCTTTAGTCATGAGTTGACTTATGCTAAATATAGTTTTTAAACATGTATTCAATAAAAAAATATTTTAAACATAAATCAAAATAATTATTTAATTTTGGACATTCTTCTCGTTATCTTGAAAAAAAAACATCTCGACACAAATGAAATAAGTAATTACTTATGCTCATCTTGGTTAAAAAAAATACAAACTTTTAAATTATTAATTCCATCGAAAATATATATTAAAAAAGTGATTGAACTCAAATATATTGAGGTCAACAACCACATATTCTCACATTTTCAAGTTTTAGGCCAAATTTTTAATAATTCAGATGATATTTTGCTTTGGTTCATCTTTTTAAAATTTCACAATTCGCCCAATTTTAACCTTTCATATCTTTTCTTGGATAAAATTATTTCATTAAAAAAATAAGTTTAAATTCTAAATGCATCCTTACATAGTTCACCTATTTATTTACAAACTTAATAAGTGTTCCATTATTTAAGGAGCTCATCACAATTATTTAAGGAGCTCATCACAATGTGGTTGTCTTTTCAAAATCTTTAGATGTCGATTTTAAAATTTATCTGTCCCTAATAACTATTAGATAATAAAAAAAATTGAAGTACTTTTGCACTTTTTATCTCTTAATTCAACCAATCAAAATTATCAGCCACATTGTGACGGTCTTCTCGTATAATTTCTCTACACATAAAGGTTGCCTGAAAAATAGGAGAGTTAAATATATGCATGATATATGCCAAATACACTCGTGCTCAAATTAGTTAAACTCTAAATTTTGACAAAATTTTAGGAGCTACATCTTCACTTAGATTGTGTCCTTTATATATAGAAATGAGTTGGAATGTGTCATCATTATTGTTGTGGGTTGATCCAAACCAACTCATTGGGCCTGACCCCTTAAAGACCCAGAACTTTTCGTAGAAATTTTTTGGGATGCTCGACCACCGAGTCGAGAATGACAACCGATCATCCTGAAGGGAAAAAGAATTCTCATCATACCGACTTGACACTCTTGTTGAACATGATGGCTATAAATACAAGGGTTAATCCCTCAATATTCTCCAATATTAATATAGGCATTAGAGAATATTGGACACAACACCACACCAAATTTGCAGATCAGCTCGACAACACGTCCACAACCAAACACCGAGCTCAGACGTTTACCGAATTCGTGCATCAACAACTATAATTCTCTCGATGATGCTTCTAGTTTTGTTGAGTGAGAGAACTCACCATTGGTGATCACCATAAGCCTTGTGTGCTTTGAGTGGGAACAAGCCTTGAACTAGGAGTTACTTGGTGGGTTTAGTTAGACCCACTGATTGGCCAGCCCAATTAGAATATTGGTAACTTCATTTAGTTAGGTCAGTATCCACCCTCCATCTGAATTCATTTTGTAAACAACATGTGGAGTGGAAGATCAAATTTAGAACATCTTAGGGCCCGTTTGATAACGTTCCCGTTTCCTGTTTCTTGTTTCTCATTTTTTAAGAAACATACTTGTTTGATAACTATTCTCATTTCTTGTTTCTAAATTTTTAGAAACGTTTCTAAAAAAATGGCAAAAATTGAGAAACACCAAAAAGTTGTTTCTTCTGTTCCGTTACCATTTATAAACTTCAGTTCATTTTTAAGCCAAAAAAGTGTGGTTGGTTTGTTGGCAATATGTGTGCTTATTTAAACTCCTTACATTCAAGGTCTTGGGTTCAAATCCTAAAAGTGTCATTTTTGTTTTTTTATCTTTTCTTTCTCTTAATTTTGCAGTATTTTTTTATATATTATTTTAATTTTGAATTTTGCCACTTTTTTTTTTTTGTTTTGTTTGAGAATATATTAATAGTAATGTGAACCTAATATTAATAATAAGTCTTTTATCCTATCTAGCTACGTTAAAATGTTTATTTATTATTAATTTAAGTATATATTTTTAAAAAATATATTTTTTTTTTTCATAAATATCTATCACATTTTATCGATATTTTTTTTTATCAACATTTTCATAAATTGTTTATTTATTAATTTATATATTGAATATATTAATAGTAATGTGAACATTTGAAGTAACTCATATATTAATAGTAATGTAAATATCTACGTTAAAATGTCTCCTTACCCGGTTAACACACAAAAACATATACCAAATCAAATTTGGGTAACATTTGAAGTATAAATACAATTTTATGGTTGTTTTTAATTTTGCATCGAGACTTATTTGTATTCGATTATGTAAACTTTGGATAGCTTTTTTTGTATAAATATATATATTTTAATGCATGATATATTTTTTTATATTATGTATACTAAATTATATTTAAACTATAAAAAAGAAAAAACATAAAAACATAAAAAAAAGAAACAATTAACAAAAAATAATTATCAATGTATTTTTTTTTTTTTCAAGAAACAAGAAACAAGAAACGTTATCAAACAAGTTTCTGTTTCTGTTTCTTTTTTTTCAAGAAACAAGAAACAAGAGTAGTTATCAAACATGTTCCTGTTTCTAGTTCTCAAAAAACAAGGATCAAGAAACAGGGAACAAGAAACAGGAAACAGGGAACAAGAAACGGGAACGTTATCAAACGGGCCCTTAGTCACTAGTTCCCAAATCATGTCAATGTAGGATTTCTTTATTCCTAAGTTCATGATTCTAACTTGTTAGATTTCTTTTAGGCTTTAATCTATAATCCTATAGATTGATAATATCTAACATGCATGAATCACAATCCTAATACATGAATCTCTATGTTCATGAGTTGATTAAATAAGCGGAAGCGTACCTAGATTCATGATGAAGAAAATCTTTGAATTGGGTTTGCTCTTCCAATTCTACAAGCGGTTTTCTCCCTTCTCTCTCTAACGATGGAGGTTAATGAGAAAATGAAAACTTATCACTTATGAATCGGGGAACCACAACCCTTTATATTTTTGTTATTTATTTATTATTTAACCATCATAAATAATAAATAAATTTGACGGTTTCTACACATAACTTCCATACCATTAATTATATTAATTATGTAACTTACTCAATAAAAATAATAAATACTTAATGATCACCTTATTTTTATTGAGTTCCAAATAAAAAATAGCCCAAAAACATTTTATATATATATTTGTCCAATAAATCTAACAATCTCCCACTTGGACAATATATATAATTACATGTGTTCATCTTTATGTGCAAATAATGTGGCTATCATAATTTAAAGTTACTCCAAATCAATCTCGTCCATTAATCATATCAACATTGAACAAAAGCGGTTTAATTACATTAGTTCGTAATTCAACCCATCAATGATCACGAATATCGATATAATTAAATGACATAGATCATAGTACGGATGTGTAGCATAGAAATGACATCCAATGTGATCCATCATGTCAACTTCTAACTGGTCCCTAATGAGATCAAAATTTTCCATAAACAGAGTGTAACAAAATTCTTTATTATCCATAAACTGTAGTAATCAATAAGTCTGTATAACATACATATATATAGAAACAAACTCCCACTAAATCTGAATATCTTCAAATAACATAACACCCATTTGAGCAGTATGCTCCAAAAAAACCTTGGGTGGTAGTCCCTTAGTTAACGGATCCGCAATCATAGAGTTTGTACCAATATGTTCTATATATAAATGACCACTCTGAACTCTTTCTTTAACAACTAGGAACTTGATGTCAATGTGCTTTGACTTAGTTGAACTCCTATTGTTGTTCGAATACATGACTGCTGATTTATTGTCACAGAATAACTTTAGTGGTCTTTCAATTCCTTTCACAATCTTTAGCCCAGTGACAAAATTCTGCAGCCACATTCCATGATTGGATGCCTCATGACATGCTATAAATTCAGCGGCCATAGTGGAAGAAGCAATGAGTGTTTGTTTAACACTTTTCCATGAGATTGCTCCTCCAGCAAGCATAAAGATATAACCTGAAGTGGATCTCCGACTGTCTTGGCATCCAGCAAAATCTGAATCTGAATATCCAACGATCTCCAGGTGGTCCGATTTCTTATATGTGAGCATGTAGTCTTTAGTTCTTTTCAAATAACGCATAACCCGCTTGACAGCTACCCAATGATCCATACCAGGGTTACTCAGATATCTGCCCAACATTCCGACAATGTATGCCAAATCTGGTCGAGTACATACTTGTGCATACATCAAACTTCCTACTGCAGATGCATAAGGAATTTTCTGCATTTCTTTAACTTCAAGATCATTCTTAGGACATTGTTGAAGACAAAATTTGTCTCCTTTAACAACGGGGGTATTTCCTGATTTACAATCCTGCATGCCATATCTTTTTAGTACATTTTCAATGTAACTCTTTTGTGATAATCCAAGTATACCTCGAGAACGATCTCGATGTATCTGAATTCCTAATACAAAAGAGGCCTCACCAAGATCTTTCATTTCAAACTTAGTTGAAAGAAATCTTTTAGTTTCATGCAGTAAGCTTGTATCATTGCTAGCGAGCAATATATCATCAACATATAAAATCAGAAAAATATGTCTGCTCCCACTGAATTTGTGGTATACACAATCATCAATTAAATTACTCTCAAAACCAAATGAGATAATAATTTCATGAAATTTGTGATACCATTGACGAGAAGCTTGCTTGAGACCATATATGGATTTCTTTAGTTTACAAACCATTTTGTTTGGATCTCCCACCACAAAATTTTCTGGTTGATTCATAAAAATTGTTTCATCAATGTTGCCATTTAGAAACGCAGTCTTAACATCCATTTGGTGTAGCTCAAGATCAAAATGCGCCACTAATGCCATGATCGTCCTAAAAGAGTCCTTTGTCGAAACAGGGGAAAAGGTTTCTGTAAAATCAATACCTTCCCTCTGAGTGAAACCCTTTGCAACAAGACGTGCCTTATATCTTTCTACATCACCCTTTGAATCCCTTTTGGTTTTAAATATCCATTTACAACCAATAGGTTTCGCACCTTCAGGTAATGAGACTAGATCCCAAACGTCATTGTCTTCCATAGACTTAATTTCTTCATTCATGGCAATAATCCATTTATGAGAATTAGAACTATGCATTGCTTGATGTAAGTTGATAGGATCATCTTCCATCATTTCAACGCTATCCTCATGTTCTTGGAGAAATACAATATAGTCATCCGAAATAACATTTCTCCTTTCTCTCGTGGATCTCCGTAATGGCATTTGTTCTTGAGGTTGTTGAGTTTGTTCTTCAGGAATGTTTACCTCATTTTCAATGGGAAGATTTGTATTATTGTCTTGAAGTTCTGGAATTGCTTCTTGATTAATATCATAAATAAATTCATGATTATCATCAGTAGCAATTGTAGGAATTTGAACAAATTCCTCTTCAAATACAATTTCTTTAGTATTTCTCCCCTCAAACTCAAAATCCTCAAAGAACACCGCATTTCCCGTCTCAAAAATAGTTCTGTTCGTGGGAACAAAAAACTTATAACCCCCTGATTTCTCAGAATATCCAATAAAGTAACAACTAACTGTTTTGGAGTCCAATTTCTTTTCATTAGGCTTATAATGTCTTGCCTCTGCTGGACATCCCCAAATATGAAAATGCTTTAGGACTTGCTTTTTACCGGTCCAAAGCTCATAAGGAGTTTTAGTTGTTGCTTTAGTTGGAACTCTATTAAGAATATATGCTGCAGTCTTTATTGCTTCTCCCCAGAGAGATTCCGGTAAAGTAGAATGAGAAATCATGCTTCTTACCATATCTTTAAGAGTTCTGTTTCGTCTCTCAGATACACCATTCATGCTAGGAGAACCTGGCATAGTGTATTGAGGTACAATTCCACATTCCTCTAGGAATTTAGCAAATGGTCCTGGACGTTGTTCTCCTGATCCATCATATCGACCATAGTATTCACCACCACGGTCAGATCTGACAGCTTTAATTCTTTTACCAAGCTGATTTTCTACTTCAGCTTTGTATGCCTTAAACACGTCCAGTGCTTGGGACTTCTCACTAATGAGATAAAGGTAGCCATATCTTGAATAATCGTCTATGAACAAAATAAAATATCGTTGACCATTCCAAGAAGCCGTAGGGAATGGCCCACAAATATCAGTATGAATGAGTTCTAAGACGTCTGTAGTTCTGTTGGCACCCAATTTCTTTACATTTGTTTGCTTTCCCTTAATACATCCAATACAAACCTCAAAATTGGAAAAATCAAGAGAATCAAGAATTCCATCACTTACAAGCCTTTCAATTCTGTGTTTAGATATATGACCTAAACGCTTGTGCCAAATTGATGCAGAATTTTCATTTGTTAATTTTCTTTTAGTACCGCGAGTACTTGTATGCAAGGTTTCATTATATGAGGCAATTGTATCAAGTAAATATAGATTATCATAAACCGACAAAGAACCAGTTGCAATAATACTTGAATTTAAAGAAAGACTAAAGTGACAATTTCCAAATGAACAACAATAACCAAATTTGTCCAAAACAGAAATAGAAACCAAATTCCGTCTAAAAGACGGTACAACAAAAGTGTCTTTCAAATCCAATTAAAAACCAGTTCTTAATAATAATCTAAAATTCCCAATAGCCTCGACTTCAACTGATTTGCCATCGCCCACAAAAATGAATCTTTCATCATCACTTGGCTTTCGGCAGCTCAGGCAACCCTGCATAGAAACACTAATGTGAGTAGTAGCACCAGAATCTACCCACCAAGTGTGACTCGGTACTGAAGTTAAATTAACCTCACAGCAAACTAAAGTAAGAGATTCACCTTTCTTTGCACGCCATGCGTGATATTTGGTACAGTCCCTCTTCAAGTGTGTGGATTGCCGACAAAAGAAACAACTAAATTCCTCATTTTCTTTAGTTTGTTGTTTCTTTTGCACGGGACCACCTGCAACTTCTTTAGGGTTCTTCCTTTTATTCCTTTTATCTCTGAAATTACTTCCTGAAGCCAAATGAGCACTTTCAGTCCGATCTTGCTTCAATCTCTCTTCTTCTTGCACACAGTATGAAATGAGCTCATTAAGAGTCCATTTCTCCTTCTGACAGTTATAGCTGACCTTAAACTGATTAAATTGTGCAGGAAGAGAGATCAAAACCAAATGCACGAGCAGTTCATCAGAAAGCTCTAACTTTAGTGCTTTTAGTTTTGAAGCAAGGTGAGACATTTCCATTATGTACTCCCTTATGTTTCCTTTTCCCTTATACTTCATTGAGGTCAAGCTCGCAAGAAGCGTGCTTGTTTCAGCCTTATCGTTTTTTGCAAAACGTTTCTCAATTTCCTCAATGAATTCCTTAGCATTAGTGACTTCAGAGATATCACCCCTAAACGTTTCTGGAATTCCTCGCTTAATGATCATTAGACACATGCGATTTGATCTTTCCCATTTTTCAAGGTCCTGTTTTTCAACAAGGGTACATTGATCCGTAATAGTAGGTCGATCAATCCGAAGCGCAAGGTCTAGATCCATACACCCGAGGATAATCAAAACATTTTCTTTCCAATCTTTAAAGTTATTTTCATTCAGTATAGGAATAGAATTGACATTGGCAGATATTGTAGATGTGGAAGCATTAACTGAAATTAAAACAAAAGAATACTATGAACACATTTTTACATCTTGATTAATAAATTCACATTGAGATTTTTCCATCATAAAAAAAAAAAAAAATATCTAGCACAACATTAATATTTAGTCTTTGGACAGAAATATTAACTTGTAAGTGATATTTTTGTGCAATGATCAAATACTGACAATAAATCCTGTCAAACAATAATTCTATCTTTGGATTGAATTATTGTTCACATGGAACCGAATAATCGTCACATATTTATCATCACAGGTACTTCTGTAATTCGGCCCGACAATATTAATCTTTCTTTGGACCGATATAATATCCGCATGAATTACAGACGTACTTATCATTTAAAATTCATACCGAATCAACATTCACAAGATAAATTACTTTGGTAATTAATATGTTGTTTCAATTGATTGGTTTAAAATAATAAACTCCTTAAATCTCAAAAAAAAACTTTATTGAATTTATTAATTAAATTCTTAATTCCTTAAGTTCTTAATTATTTTATTTACGATAATTATCTAGAAAAAACTCAAGCAAACCCTAAAACTTTTAATATTTTTTCTGTAAATCTTAATCTCAATATCATGAAAATCTTATACGATTATAAAAATCTTAATCTTAATCATAATCTTATATCATGAAAATCTTAATCTTAATATCAACATATTAACATAGAGATCGGCTCTGATACCAATTGTAGGATTTCTTTATTCCTAAGTTCATGATTCTAACTTGTTAGATTTCTTTTAGGCTTTAATCTATAATCCTATAGATTGATAATATCTAACATGCATGAATCACAAACCTAATACATGAATCTCTATGTTCATGAGTTGATTAAATAAGCGGAAGCGTACCTGGATTCATGATGAAGAAGATCTTTGAATTGGGTTTGCTCTTCCAATTCTACAAGCGGTTTTCTCCCTTCTCTCTCTAATGATGGAGGTTAATGAGAAAATGAAAACTTATCACTTATGAATCGGGGAACCACAACCCTTTATATTTTTGTTATTTATTTATTATTTAACTATCATAAATAATAAATAAATTTGACGGTTTCTACACATAACTTCCATACCATTAATTATATTAATTATGTAACTTACTCAATAAAAATAATAAATACTTAATGATCACCTTATTTTTATTGAGTTCCAAATAAAAAATAGCCCAAACACATTTTATATATATATTTATCCAATAAATCTAACAGTCAATTGAATTACGTTCTTGTTTAAACTATGTTATTGTTGGCGATTACATTTCTTTGTTTACTTGGAGAGTTAGAAACAACATCATTGACATATAATATATATTTTCAAGAGCTTAGATTAAGTTAATTTGCAGAATTCCTTCCAAGCCAATTACCACTAGAAACACCCAATAACAAAGGCAAAAAGAGTGGCTGAAAAAGAAAAGACTATTTTTTTTTTCTTTTGCAGATTAAAAATCGATTCTAAGATGTATTCTTTATATGTTTTTGACGCAAGGATGGCAATTCAAAGACATAAAAAATTGGCATTTGTCTAGTAATGAATCCTCCTTTGATATGTTTTTTAACGTGGGTGCCATGCTTTGTATTGCTACATGTTGGGTCGGCTGTCTCTATTTTAATTTTTTTAAAAAAACTGAATATATTCTTGGAAAATATAGCCACTGTTTTTTTTCTATCTTAGAGAGATAGTAGTGGGTTTGTGACAATGATAAATACAAGTATATGCTAAAAATAATTCCAAAAATTTGGTTGGCTGAATTCATTTGGGAAATAAATTATGCATTTTTTTGGCCATCATTATTCCATTTCCCACCTCCACTACACCCATCCATAATTGCTCCATGTTATTTCTCTTTTTTCTTTTCTTTTCTTCTTTCTTCAAAGAAAATAAAAAAATATTATTTGAAATAGGATGAATAAAATCATCCATCCTATGATTGCCACGTAATAATTCGGCACACTCATGAAAGGTAATTGGGTATTTTCTCCACTGATCCCATTTCGAAAATGTTTGTCAAAATTGATTTGAAATTGAAATTTTAATATTTCTGACATAATTTTGACATCTCACATTTTCAATTTCACTAGGTTGTGAAATTTCGTATATGCTCTTCTTCTTCTATAATTTCTTCTCTTATTATTTTTTTTTTCTTATCTTCTTTCCTTCTTCTTCTCTATAAGTAGCAAAAAAAAAGAAAAAAAACTCAAGGATTTTTCATAAATATGTAACTCAAAACTCGGTAAAGAAAACCAAATCTCAACTGGGTGATTTATTTTTGTTAATCGGGAAGGAAAAAGTTACATGATCGTTTTGATTTTTTTTAATCGTAGGATTTTTTTAGACAATCGTGTTATTTGTTTAGATTATTTATTTACACGCGATCATCTTATTTGTTTACACGATCGATCGTGAGATTGATTTACACTGTTGTAGATTTTTCGTTTGTTTCGTGAAATTTGTTGGAGGGAGGAGAGTTCTTGGTTCATAAAATTTGGAGAGAAAATGGTAAAGATGAGAGAGAAAAGAGAAGGATGAGAGGAGAGAAGGAACAGAAATAAAATGGTAACGGAGGAAAGAGAGGAGGGAAGGATAAAGAAGGGTAGAAACATAATTTCACGTTTCAAAAAAGTTGAAAAGGGTAGGCGGGCTTTAAAAATTAGGTCAGAAACGTTAAAATTTTAATTTCAAGTCAATTTTGGCAAATATTTCTCAAATCGGATCAGATTTTGCAATTTCTCTTTTTTTCTTTTTCACCTCCCTTATGCATGCCTATTATTTTAAAAGAAAATATTCTAATAGGTCTATGGAAATGTGATCGGAGTCTTTAAAACCATCCAAAGTAAATTTTAAAATATGATTGTTTCTAATAATATTTTTTTTACTTTTTACATTAAGTTTAGAAGAGATTTAAACATTTGACCTCGACTATCATAACTAACCAATGTTTATGTTGGTGTCTTAGATACAAAATTACAATATTAAAGTATTTTTTTTATAATTTCCATCTCTTTCATCATCTAACACAGTGCAAAATGATAAACAAGGACTTTTTCAAATAATTTATCTTGTTTTGGACTTAAGGTGAGGTCACTCCAATTTTGGTGGGTTGTTGATTTTTTCTGATTTTTCCCACACGTCACCAAACTATACCTTGTTTTTCTAATTCTTTTTCCCATTATTTGAAATAGAATATATTTGTCAAAATCTAGCCACTAAAATAAAGTTCATACCTTGGGAATGGGCCTGGACTTTTCATGGAACTCAAACGGCCCAACATGATCAACCTGAGCTCAGAATTACGTCATAATAAAGAATTTAAATTAAATTAAATTATACATTACATATGTCTCCCCGCCTCTTTCTTCATAATGTTTTCGCTTTGCAACGGCCACCTAAGTCTAAGCCGTTTCAAATTCACCCAAAACCCTCTTTATCACCCAATTTTATTTTCTTTTTTAAATACTTTCTTTCCCTAAAATATTTTATTATTTATTACATCTATTAATTTTTTTTATTCGTGAATGTCTAGACCATCTACTTACGCGCAATTAATCTCCAATAACGTTAGACTTAAGTTACAATAACATTATACTATTTTTGAAGTTCTATACCATAAATTCAAAATTTTAATTTATTCATTATAGTTTATATTAAAAAACAATACTCAAGATAAATTGTAGTTGACATTTGTCTTTAAAATTGAAGGTTCAAATTAACATTGTAATTAAAAAAGAAAGAAAAAAATGACTCAGACGCTTGGAGATTCAAAATTTTCAAGCAATATCATGTGTAAACAACCAGCCGTTAAAATTATATTTTTTTTAAAACTGCAGCTAATGTCATTTAATCTAAAAAAAAAATTAATAAAAGAAATTCAAATTTAGAAATACGTAATAATCTTTTCTCTAGACGGTTACGTACGTACATCGCTACAAACCTACGGACCACCGAGGGGGAAAAAATGTACACTAACTCGGATTACTTGAACCGGGTTCGATTAATCCGGTTCTTACCCTAAACTTTACTCTCTTCTCTTCTTCCGGTCTATTTCATGGCCCGCCTCTAACTACGGCAATTTTTCTTTTCTTTTTTTGGGTTTTGCTATTTGTTTTCTGATGTCAAAAACTCGGCCGGTGCGGCGGTTTCCTTGGTCCGGCGCATCTCCAGGACTTTCCGGTGGTGGTTGGAGTGCAATTCGCTGGAGAAAGTCGGGCTGCAGGCGGGTCGGTATTCGGGTAAAAGCCGACCCGATTTGAACCTAACGCCACAAGCGTTGCAGAGAGTTTTTGCTCCGAGGGGGCCGGTTCTCCACTGAGGGGTTTTCTGGACTCCGCAATGGCTACACCGGCGCGGCGCCTGTGCTCCGAAGGCGACTCTGAACTTTTCCGCCGGCGACTTTCTCCTCCGTTTCTTCGAGACCGGAACTTCCGGTTCGAAGCGTTCGGAGATGAAGAACCAAGGACTCGTGGGGGACGAGGAGGAGGACGACGTCGTTGAACTGGAGGATGACTCGGTCAACGACGATGAAGCGAGGCACCAAACTCTGCCGCCGGTTCTGGTCCTCTTGCTTCGAGCCTTCACCGGAACGGGGGTTTTGAAACAGGGCTTCAGCGGCGAGAGAGAACCACCGTTCTCCGGTTGGTGGTCCACGGCGGCGGCAGAGGGAAACGAAGCGGAGAATCCAGAGAAAGAATCCTCAACGAAATGGGACAGCCATTCGAGGTCTGCCAAATCCTCTGCCTGTTAAAAAACAGTAAAACCTCCATCAATTGAACAAAAAAAAACCTCCAACAAGTCGATATCTGTTGAGAAACAAGGGAAAAATAGAGTACCGGAACGGTAAGTTCGGTGGAAGGCAAAGAAGGAAGATCAGAAACGAAGGAGGTGTGATGAAATTGGTGACCGGAAACAGAAAGAGAAAGAGAAGGGTTATCGTGGTCGGGGAAATGATCCGGTTGAACAAATTCGTCGTGGTTAGACAAATCAAGGAGTTGGTCGACGAAAAAGTCATCAGAGGCATTATCATGAACAGAAAGCTGTGGTTGGAGAGAGATATCGTTGCGGAAACAGGGTTTGAGAGCGGCGTCAAGACATTCCATGGCGGAGTAAGAAGTTAAAAGGAGCCTGTAGAGAGAAAAAGAAGAGGAGAATGAAGAGATGAAATCCCCATAAACGAAGAAGAATAAGCAAAAGAAAAGTACCTGAAAAACGGGGGGAGAAAAGAAGAGGATAAGAGAGGAAGGGGGTTGGGTGTTAGTTTTAGGGAGTGGTTGCAGAGAAGAGAGAGAAGTAAAAGGGTAGTTTGGGAAAGAAGAAAGAAATGGATGGTGAGTTCGGTAAAGCATTGAATGAGGGCTGAAACCTTCCGTGCCCTATGCTAAAACTGCCCGTTTCCCTCTCTCTCTCTATATATAATTATATATTTACTTTTCCTTTGCATCTAATTTTACGTTAGAATAACATTTTTTTTAACTTTACTAATTTTGTTTTTCTCTCTACTTTTTTCTACGCGTTATGTTTTATTATTTTTCTGTTGTGTACGTAAAAATTTAAATTTTTAATTTCAAATAAATGAATATATATATTAATAATAATAAAAAAAAAGTTTTGGGGCAGACGCTACAATATCATAAATAACTGAAATAATTACAAAAGGAGTTATAGAATTTAGAAATTTACGAATTTCAAAAAATTATAAAATAAAATAAACTTTTTAGAAAGTAGAAAATTATAACTGTGTGAGCGGTACTATAGAAATCACAAATCTAGATGGACTAGTGAGACGCCACGTCAGAGTATATATATATATATATTTTTTTTGGTAAATAGGAAAAGGAAGGTCACGTGCCCGTTTTAGCATTAGAGGGATATATTTCCCGCTCATCGTATTCTAAATTCTAATTTTAAATCGCATGATTAACCAACCCGCCCCCCCAAAACAGCTTACTAATTACGGCTTACAATAAACTCCAATCAATAATTATAATCTCCAAACTTTTCTTTTTTTTTTTTTTTTTTTTTTTTTTTTTTGGTTTTTTTTAATGGAATACGAAAAAACTCAATTTACTACGGAGGCAAAGAGCGTCTGAAAGGTTTTAAATTTTGATGTTTCTAACTTCAAATTAACAACTGTCATTACTGTTCATTGTCATTACTGTTCATTTTCAGATTGTTGTGAAAATTCTCTTTTACCGCTTCAAAAAATCTTTCCTCATCTGTTATTCATCCTTCTCTGTTACTACTTTCTCTCCAAAGTTTACGAATGAAGAATTTTTCTCCCACCCACCAAACAAACGACTTGCTATTTTTTTACAGATTTAAGATTTAAATCAAATCTTTCTAATTTCATTCCACCAACAAATCTTTGGTTTAATACCAACAAATCTTCCTTCATCAAAAAATTACGATTAAAAAAAAAAAAAATATCTATGTAATTCAATATCTGTAATTCAATCTCACGATCATAAATAAAAAATAAAAAAAATCTAATCCATGTAATTTAATATCTGTAATTCAATCTCACGATAATAAATAAATAAATAAAAAATCTACACAACAATCGTGTTATTCAAATAACACGTGTAAACAAAACAAATAACATGATGATAGTTTAACTATTTGAAATGGAAGATGCAAAGTCTGTGAAGTCCAAAGGTCGAGTGGGTGAAATGCCAAAAAAATCTTTCTCATACGAAGAAGACAGAGAACAACCAAGGAAAAGAAAGAGAAAAGAGAAAAGAGAAGAAAAAGAAGAAAAAGAAAGAGAGAAGAGAAAAGAGAAAAGAAAATGAGGAAAAGCAGAAGACGAAGAGGAGAGAGGAGATATATCTTTTTGAGGGTGGGATAAAATAGGAATTTTACCCCATTTAAAAAAGCTACAATCCCGTCGGTTCATAGGAATTTCACGTCATTGGATAAAATTTCAATTTGAGATCAATTTTGGCAAACCTTCTACATTTGAGGTCAGATTCTGCAATTCCCCACGGTTTAAGAGAGTGAGCTAATTTTTATCTCAACTTTCAATTTCCTAGCGTTAAATTTTATATATATATATTTTTTTGTTCTCAACGTTACATTTTATATTTGAACAAGTATTACTTTTTTTTTATAACCGGTGGAGGATTGTATCTAGGATCCATTCAATTATGCTCTTGTTAGCTTTTTTTGAGAGAAATAGTTTTTTTTTTTTTTTTTTTTTTATTTAGTACATTGGGGGTGGGAAATTCGAACCACAGACCTCTTGGTCATCAAGTCATACATATGTCAGCTGAGCTATGCTCGCTTTGGCTTTTTGAGAAAAATAGTTAACTAAGAATTTGAGTGGTAAGATATATTAGTACGCTCTTGTTAGCTTTTTGAGAGAAATAGTTAACTAAGAATTTGAGTGGTAAGATATATATATTTCTTTTTAGTTCAACTGTGAATTAATTTAACCTAACATTTGAGTGGTAGAATTTTAACTTTATTATAAAAAAAAAATTTATTCATACATTCAATAAATTAGAAGTGCGGCTTTGTATGGAATTGATAAAGTTATAAAGAAAAAGAAAGGCAAGTACAGGAATGGGCCTACAAGAGATACATTTTTTCAAAATTGTCTAATATAACATTTTTTTTTAAGTCATGATGGATAGGTCAAAAAATAAAAGTGTGATAAAAAGTCAAATTACGTTTATAATCATGTTGAAAGTCGGATGTTTTTTCTATGAAAAAAAAAAGAAAATAGAAAAAATCAGTTATAATTATCAATTTGAATTTTTCAGACTGAATCACTTCTTTAGATTAGGAAGCGTCTTCTTGTTCAACAAAATCACTTCAATCTATCTGATATTATGAGTCTCACCGTCGTGGGTCTTATTCCTCTGCAAGATCGAAGCGATGTCGTCTTCTTCTTCCGAAGAACTAAATTTCACCGTCGTGAGTTTTCTTCTTCCAGGAGATTGACTCACCGTCGTGTTCGGGTCTCATACGTCACCGTCTTTTTCTCCTAAGTACTCAAATTCGCCATCGTGGGTCTTCTTTCTTCTCCAAGTTCGAAGCGTTGTTGTGTTAGGGTTCCATACGTCGTCGTCTTTTTCTTCCGAAGTACTCAGATTCGTCGTCGTGAGTTTTCTTCTCCTCCAAGATCGAAGAAGAAGGCCCATAACGATTTATGCCACTGTTTTTACAAATAAATTATGATATAAACATGGTGATATATAGTGTATATTTAATATAAACAATGTATTTTGACACTGTTAGAACGAAGATTCAAGAGAATGTTTAATATAATCAGCTGGAGCCGAAGACTTTGGCAGGTGAGCGACGATGTGGACGTCTACTAATGAACGAAGTTTTTTTATGTGCAGTCCGACAAAAATGTGGACGGCAACTGAAGAACCAAACATGAAGAAAATGGAGGAAACCGACGACTTGGGAAGAAAAAAATGTTTCTCCAAAACATCGATTTATCTTACAGTTTTGTTAAAAATAAATTTTGTTTAATATAAAAGTTAAATTATCAAAAATACCTCTAAACTTTCAAAAGTTTCAAAAATATCCTTGAACTATGAAAAACGTTTCAAAAATACCACTGAATTTTTAAAAGTATAAAATATACCCCTGAACTATGAAAAAAAATTAAAAAAATATCCTTGAACTATGAAAAATATTTTAAAAATACTCTCACAGTTAACAACACACACAAAATTCTAATGTGAATGGTTAAATTCGAACTTGTACATGTGTGACATGGAAAAAATGAAACACATAGACACCTAAATGTTAAGAAATCATGAAAATCTTATTTTATCGATTCAAAAGATTAGAGAATAAAACAAAACTAGGACAAAATCAGTGGAGAATAGACTAGATGTCTACGTTTTCATGATTTTTTTAACATCTCAAACATCCACATTTTAATTTTTTTCATGTCACACGAGTACAAATTAAAATTTAACCGTCCACATCATTCTGTGTGTTGTTAATGTTGAAGAAATTTTTTAAAACGTTTTTCATAGTTCATGGGTATTTTTGAAACATTTTTCATAGTTCAGGAGTATTTTTGAAATTTTTGAAAGTTCAAAGCTATTTTTGGAACTTTTGAAAGTTAAAGGGTATTTTTGAAACACAACCCATAATTCGTGGGTATTTTTGATAATTTAGCCTAATATATAAGGTATTTTGACACTGTTAGGAGGAAGATTCAAAGGTATATTTAATATAAACAGTTGAAGCTAGAGACTTGAACGGATGAACGAAGACTAAAGAACAAAGTTTTTATGTGCAGTGCAACAAAAATGTGAGTGGCGACTGAAGAACTAAAACTGAAGGAAATGGAAGAAACTGACGACTTGAGAAGAAAAAATCGTTTCTCAAAAAACGACAATAAAAGAATAAGAAAATAAATAAATAATCAGTATAACCATATTAATTGTGATTTGAAAATATCATAACTTAAAAACAGTTTAAAAAAATGATTTTTATTTTTTAGATTCAAGGAAAAAATTGTATTATAGTGGTATATTTCTTTTTGAATTTGGTGGCAGTTTAGAAATTTAGTCATTCATCTTATTATGTGTTGATTTGTTAGAGTTTGTTTTCTTTGGAATTATGTTGTTTTGCATGTCTTTAAATTGGATTTTTAATACGATTGTGAGTCTAGTTGAATTGATATAATGTATGAATTATGAATTTAGAAGTCGCAGGTTAGAATCTCACTCCATATAAAAAATAATACTTAAATTTTAAACAAACTAAATAGATAAATGTAACAAACGTCTAAATAACGTAAAAAAAAATTATCGAAATATATAGTTCAATTATTTTTTATGAAATTAAAAAGCTTCGATGAATTTTCGATGAATTTTATTTGAATTTTGTAAATTTGTGTTTGAAAATAATTTTGTATGTTATTTAAGGTTTAGGACGAGATCACTTGCAAACCAAAGGTTAGAAGGAAAAACATGGATGATGTACTACAGAACTCAAAGTATTATTGTAACAAACTTTTAGGAGTGTGTAGATCAAAATAATTAGCTTACTTTCTCCTTGGAATTGAATGATATTTATAATAATTTATCAGAGTCTTTCCTTTCCTCCTAGGTAGGGCCGATCCAGGTTCATCTGAAGGGAGTCGGGCTCGACTTGGCCAACCCTTATTCTTGGACTTTTCGGCCAATGGGATCCCTTCTAGGGCCCTGGGCACTTGTAAGCCCTTTTAAGGTGGGTCGGTCTCGTCCTAGGTATCTTGAGTTGCTCTTTGCATTTGGGGCTTAGTCTATCATGGGTTGATTTGTCCGTTGTGGATCAGTTTTTTACCTCCCTAGGTTGATGTAGGTCTCGACCGACTTTAGCTTCCATCTTTCTTGTTATTACATTTTTACCTATAATACTTTTAATTAGTTAAAAACTAATTTTAGTTTTCATCCTTTAAAATGCCATCCTCTACACTCACAGTACATTTCAAAATAGGTATGATTTACTATATTTAATAAATATTTTTGATCCATCATCCGATTGCTTTTTCCGTACAACAGAAGTAGATAATCATAAAAGAATCGTCACTGTTCTCCCAAACAATTGCAATAATTCAATATATAAATATCTTAGAAATATATTAAAAGAAACTGTTTTTTGCCATGTCTCCATCACATATGGGATAATATGGGATATCTTGTCAATTTTGTTGAGTATCATTATTATTGTTATTATATTGTCTAAATTAAAGGCAGTGTACCATGTACGTTGCTAGATTTCCAAATGATACAAATGTTTTAATTAATTTTTTATTTATTTATTTTAAAGTTCAACAATTATGTGGTGGGTATCAAATCATCGACTTTTAAAATCATAACTTGTGTTATGGACAACGTAACTTCACAAATCTTCGTTGGGCATAAACCCTCGTACCTTTATTGTTGGTTTCAAATAAAAGACATCATACCAATGGAGATGTTGTCTCTCACTTACCTAATCAATGTGAAACTTTAGTCGCACTCCCCTCGAACGAAGTACCACCGAGCCTAAGATTCTACCGACACCCCTAATTTAGGGGCATGACTCGGATACCACTTGTTAAAGACAAATGACCCCATCATCTCCACAACGGTATGATATTTGTCTACTTTGGACATAGCTCTCATGAGTTTGATTTTGATTTAAGCCAAAATGTCTCATACTAATGAAGATGTTGTCTCTCACTTATATATTAATGATATTTTCCTTTGCTAACCAATGCGAGACTTTTGTTGCACTCACAACAATTCTCTCTTCAAATAGTCATCTATCCGTATTTAGACTCGAGCATATCACTTTTAACCAGGTCACTCTTCATCAGAGCATACCCCTCCCTGATAAGTTCAACCACAAATCAACTATGAGTATGTCATCGAGGCAAATCAACATGGTTAAGTTCAGGGCATGACTCTGATACTACTCGTTAGGGACAACATAACTTCATATCTCCACATTGATATGATATCATCTACTTTGGGCATAAGTCTTCATGACTTTGTTTTTAGTTTTACCCAAAAGACCTCATACCAATGTAGATGTTGTGCCTCACTTATATACCCATGGTCTTCCTCTTTCTTAACCAATGTGAGACTTTGGTCGCACTTCCAACGATTTAACAATTTGTGCCAACTGAGCTATGCTCGAATTGCCTACGAGTTTAGTTCTTAGACTTTGAAGTTTGTGTTTAATAAATCATTGAACTTAAGAAAGTCTCTACTAAATCTGTAAACTTTTAATTTTGTGTCAAATAAGTTTATAAACTTTAGCCAAAATGAGCAAAGTTTAGCGGTAATTGACATGTACTACCTCTCTTGAGGTCGAAGGTTTAGTCATCGTATCTTCCATTTGTTGTACTAAAAAAAAGTTTCTAAACTTTAAAAATGTATAATGAATCCTCAAACATTTAATTTTGTGTTTAATAAGTTTTTGACATGTTCAACATTTTTTTTAGAATTATTGGATCTATTAGAAACAAAATTAAATTTCATGTATAATATAACTCTAAACTTTCAATAAATTTTAAAAAAATGTTGAATAGGTCAGTGACCTATTAGACACAAAATTGAAGTTTAGTATTCTATTAGACACTTTTTAAAGTTGAAGGATATCAACTAACACAAAAGTGAAAGTTCAAAGATTAATCACACACTTTTTTAGATACAAACTTGAAAGTGTACGGACTAAAATTTTAATTTAATATTCTTTCTTTTCTTCTGTACAACAAATATAGAAGTGAGGATTTGAACATCATAAAAATAATAATAATAATAATAAAAATAATAAAAATAAAAAATAAAAAATTGTGCAAGCAAACTTAAAAGTAAGGAATGGAGTGAAGTAAAGAGGTAAAAAAAAGGAGTATGAAAAAGGCAATAAATATAAGATGTTGGGTGGTTTAGTTGGTAGGGGTTTGAGTTTTGAACAGTTACAGGCAGAGTGAAGTGCAATTTCCAAGAATACCCTTGTTGATTTATTTACTTTTGAAAATTTGTAAGAAGAGTTGAGGGACAGACAAGACATGGGTTGGAAGCAAAGTGAAGAAAAAAGTGGTAGAAAGGCAATGACAATGGCCCCAGCTTTTGTCCCCCACAGACCATTCTCATTTGCCTTTACCCAATTCAAAATTATTCCCCCTTCTTCCTTATGGGACAAAACACATTCATTACTCCTTTACCCCCGGAGGGTAATTTCGTAAACCCATACCCCGAAACACACACCTAACCCTTCTTTATTTTCAAGTTAAATTATACAAAATATCCGTGAATTTTGAGCTGACATGTAGAGAAAGGGAACTAGCACCGATGTGGTATTCGACTCAATACGCTTTGATGCTTAAGTTAGAAAGACGGTTGTAGAAGTCAAACTTAAGTAGAGTAAGGTTAGATTGCTTGAAGAATTTGTAGTGGGAGGTGACTTGGTCGTACGCCTAATCTGGGGTGTCATGGGAGTAGTCGGCTGGCTGGTCGACCAAGGCATTACCCCATCTGATAGTCGGCTCAACGAACCGTTCTTCGAGGTGAACCTTACCTCTTCAAGCAATTGGGCATGTAGGCTTCTTGGGATTTCGAATGAGCTCTTTGGGGATCGTGATGATGAGGTTAAATGAGCTTTTACCCATAACAACATTATTTACAACTCAACCAGGATAAAGTATGAACTATTGACCAAGATGTCATATGATCGAATTTCGGACTCCGTATACCGTCCAAAAAAAATCAACTATATAAAGGATTAAGATGTTTTTTTTTAAGCAAAGAGATGTTGAATGTTATTCTTTATTTCAACTTAAAAGATAGCATTAACTTTACTAATAACATCATTCACAAAATTAATTTTTACACATTAACTACATGCATCACATTAATTTTTGCGAATAATTTCACGTATGCCTTTTTTATTTTCACACATTAGTTGACGCGTCAGTTATTCCATCATTTTGAAAGCCTCCCTAAAGTAAATTTTTTTTTTTTTAAATTAAAGTTTAAGAATTAAAATGATAATTTTCAAAGTTAAAAATATTTTATATATATATTTTATGTTTTAGAAATGGTTTAAATGAATTATTTAGTTGCTGAAAATAGTAAATATGAGAGAGATGAAGAAGAAATTAAAACCCAAGTTGGCCCAATGAAGTTCGACAATAAAGGAAAACAATAATTGTCCTATATTAAAATGATGAGCAAGTTTGGAGAACTTTATAAATGATAGTCATCTTTGTAGTGGCTTGGTTAGATAATAAAGTAAAAGATTTCTTTTACACGCATTGTGACCACAATGCGTAGATCATGGAATGATTTTTAATTTTTGGGACAACCTATTTGTGCAAGTGCATCAACTAGAGACGAAAATTTTAGAAGAGTTTATGTTTGGTTGATGATTTGAAACCATAAATTTAAAAACAAGAAATTCAATCAAAATAGATCCTACATTTTGGTCACTAGTGCATGCATCAGTTGAATTATGTTCTTGTTGGCAAACTAGTTGTAGTTACCAACTAAATATTATGTTGAATATAAAGTATTATTATTTAATTTATAAACATATTTTATGCTAATAAATTTGCATAATTATAATTTTACAATATATTATATTATATATATTTAAATTCAACAAAAATGAATTGAGTTTATAACATAAAATACTCTATTTATTCCTTTTCAAAAAATAAATATTCTATTTATTTAAGCGATTTTTTTTCTTTTAAATATAATTCAATATTTTAAAATTTCAAATTCAAACCTTCAAAACAAAAAAAAAAACATGTTTTTACGATTTGGATTACAGAATCCGAAAACAATTTTTAAAAATTGAATCTAGATTGTACTTCAATCAAACGTATATTCATTGAACTAAGTGAATATGAAAACATAAAACACTAAATAGAATCCTCGGTTGGAATTTCAATTATTTGAACAACATATATAACAATATTGTGTATGCTATTATGATTAATGAATTATAAAGTGATTAATTTATATGATTAATGATTGAGAGTATATAATTTATGGTCATGGGTTAAATGTATAATTATACTATTATGCATAGATACATTAGTTATTTGTGTTTTTATGAAGGGCTGAAACACAAATAACAAATCTCATCAACTACCTATACAGTTTTATTTAATGATGGGTTATGATTCCTGCTCCTAGAGATTTTTCACGTTGAATTTTCTCATTCCATCAGAGAAACTTAATATCTGTAAATAGAATAATTTTGTGATTTCTCCAAGGAGTAGAAAGTCAAACCCGTGGAATCATGAATCCAACCCCGAATACAAGTACGCTTCCGCTTCTTTAAGATTCTCTTGATTTCGTGATATATTCTTTTTCGCTTTTGTTGAAACTCTAATTTGAATTTCAAATACTTATTCCCAAACAAATTTTGAAAAAAAAAAAAGGTTTGGAAAAAAAAAAGGTTTGAACATATGTAATTAAGTAGTTGGTCTACTCTTTCCGCTCATTAACTTGTATTTGTGTCAAATCATGTCATTTGTTTGTCCAATCAACGGGTCACTTCTCTAACAATGTTGACCATAAATACTTATTACAATTAAAATCAAAATTTCAAATTGTTCCTTTATCTTTTTGGTCCCATCCCTCCAAACTTTGTCGTTTAACTTATATTTATCATAATACTATAGCTTGTGGCTTCGACAAATACACATCTGATTAAAAAAAATCTTCTTAACTAAGGACATCTAAACTTTGAATAAAGAAAGTGATTATTTTTTCAGCAAACAAATTAGAAAAATAGAGGTAATAGGTAATTAACCATTTTAATCGGACGAATACGAAATTTTGAAAAGAAATGGACGAGAGAGTGAAGAATTAGCACATATGGAGCAAGTAAGTAAATAAATATGAAGATTTTTTTTGTTCAACAACATGCGAGAGTGAAATATTCGAGACTATAATTTTTTTTTAATTGAAAACATATGCTTTCTATTTTTTACTACTTCAACTATGCTTAGATTCACATAAATATTAAGACTCGAAAAAAAAAAAAAACATAATAAATATAGATAAAGGAGACAAAATTAAATCCATAACGTGTAATATTTGGGTTGAGATTAATTAAAGTGAGAAGTATGGAAAATACTCGGTACAATTATATTGGGAAATTAATATTAATAGGAAGTGAAGAAGCCAACTAATTAGTCGGCTTAAAAGTTAATTGTAACTCCTTCAAATAAAATAAATTTGTCATCAAACCTCCCAAATTCAGTTTTTAATTAAAAAATGACTTTTATTAATTTCAACATCTTACATCATGCCTAGGTCAATTAAATTATTATTATTATTATTTATTTATTTATTTTTTAGAACTAAAGCTCAACTAGAAACTAAGCCCTTAAGGCTACCAGACTCACACAACAGTGAGAAGCTCGAGGGAACAGGATCCTCCCACTGAACCGTAAAAAATGACACAGAAGCATTAGAGGCAATCTGATGTGCCAAAACATTATCCATTCTATGCACATGAGCAAATGACATTACTCCAGCTGCCTCTTTCAGATCCAAAGCTTCTCAAATGAAAAAAGCAACTAGGGTAAGGTCAACTCCAATTCCATTTAGGAGTTTACAAACTTCTAAACAATTGGTCTCTACTTCAATCGGATACTTGTTAGGAGATGAATAGAAAGATACCGCCTTTAGGCCTTCCACCATTGCCATAGCCTCTAAGATTTTTAATACTACTTTACAAAAATGGACATAGAGAATTGAATCGACCACATGAATTAAAATAAATAGCTAATTGTTTGATTTTTTTTAGGACAACAAAATAATAAAATACAAGAATACAAATTGAACTTTTGACTTCATGAGAGATAGTACATGTCAATTATCGATGTTAATTATCGGTGAACTATGCTCACTTTGGCGCTAACTGTTTGAGGTGTGTTCAAAGTTCACACACATCTTTACTTTTTGGTTTTGAAACAAAATATTTTGAGAGATCGAGTATTCATAAGTTGGGTTGGATTAAGTTTTGTCCAAAAATAAAGAATAGAACATTTTTGCCATAAAAAGAGAGTATAAATATTACCAATGGTCCATCTTATTTCAAATGTATACTTCCCTATACTTTTCAATTTTCATTTATTCTTTTATGATTACCATAAAGAATGAAAACATTTTTTCATTTCCTGTATTTTTCTATTTTTTTTTTCTCTAAAACTTTGTTTTTAATCCTTAAGGATTGACCTAATAGTCATGAAAGGTCTTGAGATTATTAAAGTCTTAAAAATGAATTCAATCCTTGGTGATCAGACTTAGAAATTAATTTCCTACGGGTTTTCTTGGTAGCCAAATGTTATAAAATTGGGTCAGGCGATCTGTCCCGTGAAATTAATCGAGGTGCGCATAAACTGACTAGGATACACGGATATATAAAAAAATAAAAATAAAAAACTTCGTTCTTTTTTTTTTTTTTTTTTTTCCTGTTTTTCTGAAAAATGAAAAAGGTAAATAAAATCTGGCGGTTTATTGGGTCACAGCTTCTAATATTTACTGGAGGCCCAAGTTGAAGGCCCATAAATTTCTAGTAGATCGAGGCGTCGTGCCCAATTGGGCCATTTTCTTGGCTCACTTTTGTGTCCAATAAGGCAAGAAATCGCCCAGTTTTCTAGGCCCAAAATACATTAATCTATCCGCAGATAACAACCTACCAGGCATAACTTCTGTCGAATAGTCACTCGTAGTTCGATATGCTTAGTACGTTCATGAAATATCGGATTCAAAATAATATGAATTGGCAATTTTAAAAAAAATACAAACATGTTTTTTATTTAAAAAATGATCAAATACTTAAAGACGATACC
The DNA here is from genome assembly GCA_028017165.1 of Herpetospermum pedunculosum. Lineage (NCBI taxonomy): Eukaryota > Viridiplantae > Streptophyta > Magnoliopsida > Cucurbitales > Cucurbitaceae > Herpetospermum > Herpetospermum pedunculosum. The sequence goes on from CM051528.1 coordinate 8,135,064, forward strand.
CTGAACTAAAATATCCTTCTAAACTCCAAATATTGAACAAACGCTAAATCCTAAAATCCTAAATCTCAAACCCTCCAAACAAGATAAAATTTGATTTTAGTTTTGGCCATTTTTCAAAAGAGTTTTTTTCGACCTTTTTCAAAATGGACCGCTCAGAAGGGACATTTAGAAGGATTCTCCATTTGATTATCACAATAAAGAAGCATCAGCAAATCGCGTAGAAGCTTGAGAAATCCAAATAGTTTCACTGGTAGTAGTAGCGAAGGTGCGATATTCGACCTTAGCAGAGGAGCGAGATAAAGTAATTTTATTTTTTGGCTTACTAAGAAATAAGAGATTCGCCCGAAGATACAATACTCAATTGTTTTGCAAGAGTCCAAGCAACCCAATTAATTATCATCAGCAAAGGGCATAGATAAAATACCTATTAATTACATTTGAAAATTTGAAAATTTGATACCCTATCTCTATATTTTTTTTTTGAACTAAAAAGAAAAAGAAAACAATAACAACAAGAACGGAAAAATAGTTATTTTTCTAAAATATAGCAACTAAATTATGTATTTTAAAAATTCAAGAACAGAAAATGAATTTATAGGAAATATAAAATCTTAATATTAAGAATAAGACTCTTTTTCCATAGTTTAGTTTATAGATAATGGAAATAAAATTTGGAATTTTCGAATGTAAGACCTTTGTTTACATGAAAGTCTGTGCATGGGAGGAGAGATCTCATGCAAGTGAAGTCCAGACGAACAAGGGACAAGAAAATTATGAGTCTAATATTAAAAAAAAAAAAAAAAATTGTTCTAAGAAGTCGAAACAAATAAAATAACGAAAAAAAAAGAATAATAATAATAAGTATACTGTATACATCAATATACATCAATATGTAGGAAAATTGTAACAGATGTCAATTTAGAGTAAAATAATTAAAAAAATAGTATTTTTTTTAAAAAAATTGCGGATATGACAATTTCTATCGCTGATAATATGGTCTATCGCTGATAGAAGTCTATCGTTGATAGTAATTTTTTTTTATAGAATTTTGTCAGTGATAAAATAGTCTATCCGTGATAGAAGTCTATCAGTAATAGTCATAAAGTCTATTAGTGATAGCCACTATTTTTTTTTTGTCATATTTGCAAAAAGTTTTAAACTTCGTTAAATTTGTAATTATTTTGGGTCTGATTGTTGTTTGTGCAACCTGTCCTATACTAATTATTTTCTACATATTTTTTTTTTTTTTGACAATATGTCGGTGAGAATTGAATCTAGAACTTCATGGTCACTAGACAATATATCATTTCGTTGAACTATAGTACTAGTTATTTTTTACATTATTTAAGATGATGTCATGGATAAGAAAATATAAGAAAATATATATATACGAAAGACTTTTTTTTTTTTTTTTTTTTTTTTTTTTTTTTTTTTTTTTTAGAAACTCGTGAAGGGCCACTTCTTAACTTTTGATAATTTGGCCATAAAATCAATGGTAATTAATAAAGTGGAAGTTTGAGTTGAAATATGTGACAACTTCACAAAGAGGTTACTAATGACATTAACGTTTTTGAAAAATAAAATTGAAAGGGTTTTTTTTTTTTTTAGTACATTGGGGGTGGGGGATTCGAACCACAGACCTCTTGGTCATCAAGACATACATGTGTCAGCTGAGCCATGCTCGCTTTGGCATAAAATTGAAAGGCTACTCTCACTCTTTTAATGACTTTTCTCCGTCTCGTTGATTATTATTTTGGGTTTCAATTTTTTATTTTTAAAATTTATGTTTATTTTCTCATAGTTTCTTTATTAGAGTATCTCATTTCTTAAAAAAAAAAATAATTAAATTATTAATTAAGTTTTTAAAATGATTGAAGATCTCAAAAAGGAAAGAGAAATAAACCTCACAATCTCTATGAAATATATGAATTATTCATCTGGATGCCAATTTATTTTAAGATGAAATTACATGACATTGAGATGATTTCGAAACTCATAAAATTTTTGTATCGAAAATATGAAGGGACGTCAGAATTATTATTAATTTTTGAAAACTTACAAAAATAAAAATAAAATAATATCAAACCGGCCCATAAATGAAGGCCATAGATTGATTTGGCAATAAATTACGATAAGAGAACTGACTGCATAACCTAATGAAGTGCAAAAGAAGTTTGTTGAAAGTCGTCTTTTGGGTTGGTGGATAATTTAAGCCAAGTTGGTTGGTGGATAATTTAAGCCAAGTTATTGGAGAGGTCATTCGATCATGTCTCTAATCTCTCTCATGCCAATTTTTTTTTATTTATTTATTTATTTAATTAATTATTAGGATGAGGGATTGAACTCATGATCACTCGGGACACAATTTTACGACCAATATAATGTGTAAAAAAACTCCACTGATCCACCAAACAACTTTTGTCTCATTCTTGACTTATTTTAGTATTAGTTTTGTTAACACGTTGTTGACCAAGAAATTTCGGCCAATCAGCGGTCGCCACCTGTCTTCATCATGGTCGGCGGATCGAATAAACTTAGCCGAGCAAATTCGGTCATAGCTCAATTGGGCTCGAAATCGAATCGGGCTAGAAAACTATTTAAATGGCAATTTGGCCCAAAGCCCAAAAGCCCATTGAACCCAAAATGTCATTGGACCCAAGCCCATTGGATCTAAACCCAAGCCCATTGGATCCAGGCCCAAGCTCATTAGGTCCATGAGAACTCTATAAATAGAGAACTCATTCTTCATTTTCAAGGTTCAGAAAATTTCTACTCCTAAGAGCTCATAGAGAATTCCCAAGCAACGAAACGAAGACTCCCTGAAACCTTGGAAGACTAAACAACCCTTCAACATCGAGAACAAGCTGCGAAGCCCTCGATCAAAATTCAACATCGAGAACAAGCTGCGAAGCCCTGGATCCAAATTCAACATCGAGAACAAGCTGTGAAGCCCTCGATCCAAATTCAACATCGAGAATAAGCTGCGAAGCCCTCGATCCAAATTCAAGAGAACAAGCTGCGAAGCCCTTGATCCAAATTCAACATCGAGAACAAGCTGCGAAGCCCTCAATCCAAATTCAACATCGAGAACAAGCTGCGAAGCCCTCGATCCAAATTCAAGAGAAAAGCTGCGAAGCCCTCGATCCAAATTCAACATCGAGAACAAGCTACAAAGCCCTCGAAACACATTTACATTTGAGAGAGAAAGAATCAGAGGATCATGCATTAGAGATTGTAATCCACTACGCACTAATACATACAATACAATACAAAATTCAAATTCATTTACACGTGTCGAATTTTCATTCGTCGTTCGAAATCTCGTGTGAACACACGTATCAGCACGTAGTATTTTTTTAATTATTTTATAATATTGTCCAATCGAGCTTAACTCAATTAGCATAAAATTGTGTCTTTGACTAAAAAAGTCATGAGTTCAATCCCTACACTAATTAAATACCTTTGAAAAAAAAATTATTTTTATAATATTGATAGTAATTTCATTTCATTTTACCTATGTTAAGAATATTCTTAAAAAAAAAAAAAAAAAAAAAAATAGTGTCTAGTAAGGCATAACTTTTTTGGTTTTTCTATTTAATTTGATAAATTATTGATTGATGATTATGTTCTCTAAAATTTGAATTTGTGTGTGGGCATTCAATTTGCCCACTCGAAAATTTTAAATCCTAAAGTTTAAAGACTAAATTTGTAATAAAACCTAATATTAATAACTAGGTGGGCATATTATTTGTTTGGTATTACTAAACTTCTCTTGAGATGTGAAATAATTATCTGATATTAAGAATATTTCATTTTACAGATGTTAAGAATATTTTTTTCTATAAAAAAAAAAAGTTGAGTATCTCTGTTCATTTATATTTGGAAGATTTTTTTTTTTATTAAGTGGTAGAAGTTTAAAATTATTAAAATTCTATTTTTTTCTTCTATATTATTAAATAAAAATTCATAAATGTTAGAACTCATTTTTATGAATAAATTGACAAAATAATATTAAAAATCTTCGTATAAGGAAGAAAAGTGGAGAGGGGCAAGTAGAGTTTAGGTTTTTTTAAATATAATGCATAATACATATATGGAAAAAAGAAAGTAGGAGGATAGATTTTTTTTTTTATTATTATTCTTCCATAAATGACACTACAAACTTTTCTTTTTTTTTTTTGGGACAAATTTATAAAGATGTAATTGTAAAAAGGTAAATAGGTGGAATGTGATAACGGTTATTTGAAGTTGAAAAAATAAATTATTATATCTCACCTTTGTTGTACTAAAAATAATTAGGTGAATTTTATTTATCGAGACTTTTATTTTAAAAATTGACATTATTTATTGAAAAATTGTAACAAATGTGAATTTAGAATAAGATAATTAAAAATATAGCCTCTTTTTAAAAAACTTGCGGATATGCAATTTCTATCGCTGATATCTTATGGCGGATAGAAGTCTATCGCTGATCACCTCAGGTTTTTATAGATTTTTGTTAGTGATAATAGTCTATCACTGATAGAAGTCTATCAGTGATATGATAAATTTTATCAGTGATAGAAACAAATTTTTTTGCCATATTTGTAAAACATTTTAAAATTTGTTAAATTTACAATTAGTTTTGGCCTGATGGCTATTTGTGCCACCAACCCTTAGTTATTTTGAATAACATTTTTTTTCTTGTAGAAATTAAAATTGTTATTTTTAACTCTAATATCATTAAAAGTTTTTCAATTAAAGTTAATTTTATTTTTTTTTCTTTTTTATTTGTTAAATTTAATAAAATTAAAAGTAAGTAATTGTGTATCATGAATTTAATAAAATTAGGAGACAAATCAATTTATATCCTTAAACATTGGAGGTTGTATCAATTAAAACCTTAAATTAATGATTGTATCAATTTCAACCTTGAACTTTCATAAATGTATCAACTTACACCATCTCTTAAAAAAAATGTTAGTTTTTACACGTGTGAAAGCTTATAATTTATCAATTAAACCCCTAAATTTTCATACAATTGATTCACTTATGAAAGTTTAGGGGTTTAATTGCTAAAATTATAAATCTCCACGTATTTAAATTAACGTTTTTAAAATAAAATTCTAAGAGAATGTGTAAATTGATACACTTATGAAAGTTTAGGATTTAAATTGATACAATCGTTAGTTTAGGGTTTTAATTGATACAACCTTAACGCACTTATGAAAGTTTAGAATTTAAATTAATACAATCGTTAGTTTAGGGTTTTAATTGATACAACCTTAAAGGCAGGGGCGGACCTCTGAAGGGACTAGGGGGGCCACGACCCCCCCAAATTTTTTGATTTTCTCATACTCGTAGGCAAAATTAATGCCTTAAAATATATACTGTTGTTATTAAATACATTTTGGCCTCCCCAAATTAACAAACTTTTATTCTGCTGTAGTGGTCATGTGCATGGTTTATATTTTGTTGTGCCTGAATTCGAAACTCAACCATAACAATAATTTATTTGCTTTACATTTTCTCCTATGTATATTTTTTTTAAAAAAATATTGTTCTTTTTAATGTTTTGTTTATATATATTTAAAAATATATAAATTTCATTCTTAAAAATAATAAAATATTTAAATTTAGTATTCTTTCATACTTTAAAATTTTTTATTAACTCTTAGTATTAATTTATTTATTAACATTTTCAAATGTAATTTAAACCACCTTTTTATAAATTTTGTAAACAAATTCATGTTATATTGTGTTTTTTTTTAATAATTTTTTTTTAAAAAAATATCTAATAAATCTTTGAACTTTTAATTTTGTGTTTAATAGACCACAAACTTCAAAAAGAGTTCAATATATTTTTTAACTTTCAATTTTGTATTTAATTGGTCCTCAAATTTTCAAGCTTAAGTCTAATATATCCTTGTATTTATTTGACATTTTTTAAAATCTAGGAATTCATTAGAAACAAAATTGAAAATATAGGGATGCATTAAAGACTTTTTAGAGTTTAGAGACTCAATTTTTTTTTTTTTTTTAGCAAAATTATATGATGGTATTAAGTTTATTTAAACTTAGTCCGTAAGTCTTTGATACACTCACATATGTTTATCACTGATAACTTTTTTTTAATGTCAACACAGTGAATTCGAACCTCTATATTTTTTGCGATCTTTTTTTAATATTTATATACTCTAATTTTTTGGCCCCCAAACATCAATGTCTGGATCCGTCCCTGCTTAAAGGTATAAATTGATTTTTTTTCATAAAATTAAAAGTGAGCAATGGTGTCATTAAAATATCATCAGTTAAATTAAAATATTTATTTATTTTTATTCTTTTTTATATGGTGTTTATTTTTATTCATTTAACATAACTTTTTATTTTGATTCTAACTACAGACCTTTTTCAACTTTTTTTTTTTTTTTTTTTAATGTCTTTTTAACCTAAAAAAAGTATTTATATCCATACTAGGTAATTAAAACCGAAAATAGGAAAGGTGAAGTATCTCTTCGGTGGTCATTCATTTTTACTACAAACTTTTAAAACTTAGTTTATTCCAATAAACTTTAAATAATTTTATTTATTTCATAAACTAAAAAGGAAAAAAAAAACTATAAGTTCCACAAACAATAATTCACATGGCTCTTGACCTAGTTATAAAGGATAAAAACTTTAATAAAAAAATTCATATTATTCATTTTTTTTAATTAAAATATGTATGATATAATATATTATAATTTCTATAATATTATAAAATAATAATTAATTTTACAAAATTTATAACGTAAATATGTTTATAAATTAATTAATAATAGTTTATATTTCACCTAAAATAATAATCGATTTTCGGCTTACGGATGAATCATGACATTGACTTTTGTATGAGATGAAGAAGCTGCTTTTGTTAGTTCATGCAATCGTCTCCACAGCCAGGGGTGAACCCAGACTTCGATGTTTGGGATCAAAAAATTATAGTATATAAATATTTAAAAAATAAAATTACAAAAAAACAAGAGGTTCGAATTCACACTCCTAAATTATGTTGACCTTGAAAAATAGTTATTGGTGATAAAAATACGTAATTGTATCAAAGGCTTACTGACTAAGTTCAAATAAACTTAGTAGCATCGTATAATTTAGTTCATCTCGATATCTTATCAATTAAAAAAAAAAAAAAAAAAAAAAAAAAAAAAAAAAAAAAAAAAAAAAAAAAAAAAAAAAAAAGTTAATTTAGAGTGTAGTCTAGAACTTAGCTTGAGTCTTGAAAAATTGATTAAAATAGACATGTTAAAAACAAATTTTATATCCCAGACATTCTTTAAATTATGTGGATGTTGAATCTAGGCGTTAACATTTATGAAAATATAGGCTAAAAAAACGTGAGCGTTATTAAAACATTATAAAGTTGATGATCGTATAAAGTTGATGATTGCCACCAAGAATTTAGAGATATTTTTTTTTCGAAACCAACAACTAAAATTTATATCCTTGTCTCCCTCTTTTTCTGTCATTTGATTGGACAATATATATTTACTTCTGGAAATCCTTCTAACTTTTTTTTTTTTAAGAGATCTGTTTTGAAAAAGGTCCAAAGATTTTTTATTGAGAAAATTAAAATTAAATTTTACTTATTACTAGAGTTTTTAGAGTTTAGGGTTTGAATATTTAGGGTTTAGTGTTTAGGGTTTCAAAGAGTATTTTAGTCTTAGACATCGTTTTATATTTTAATATTTAGTTGTTTTTTAAATAAATAAAAAATCGATTTTTTTTCAAAATTACCTGTTAAAAATGAACATTTCTCTAGTTATCCCTATATTTGGTAGGTTTCAAATCCTGGCTTGAAAGATTACAAATTTATCTGCGCCATGTTTTTTTTGTTGTTTATTATCATTGTTCATTTTTGAGTTGTTGCCCCCCACATTTTATGCCCCAATCTCAATGCCTCTTATTAATATCTCTTTGCGAATTTGAATTTGAAGTAGTAAACTTTTAATTTTGTATATAATAATTTATTTAAATATTGATACAACAAAATGACAAATTTTTAAAAAAAGTTTTTAAGACCAAATTTTCCATGTAAGTTATATATAAGTGAACTATAATGAATAAAAATCAATTACTAGTCAAACCGAACATAGCTTAATTGGCATAAGGTTGTGCCCGTGACTAAGAGGTTACGGGTTCAATTTCTCGCATTAATTAAAATAACGTTGCAAAAAAAAAGAATCAATTACTAAATTATATATTCATTATTTCATATTCGTCAATGTTTGAAAAAAAGTTAACTATTTAGTTGATATAATAAAAAAATATTATATTGGTTCTTAAAATATTATCGAAATTGGGTCTTGCAAACAATATTTTAGGGATTCATCTCTAATCCGGATCAAAAGATTAAAAAATTAAATCTCATTGTTTCTACATATTTATTTTTTGAAAAGTCTTTGTTTTTTAACTCAAAGAAAAAGAAAAAAAAAAATATTAGGAAAATAACAATTTATAGGAATGAGTCAATAACCCACCAATAATTTTTCGAGAAAGAAAAAGGGTAGAATTAAATACTTAAAAAAAAAAAAAATGAATTTTACACTCTAAATATTGAAAAAAGAAAATTAAATAAATAATCATTAGGATATACAACAAACGCGTCCAATCATAAGCCATAAAATCTTTAATAAAAAGGCATACAACTAAGAGGTATTGGGTTGCATTTGTTTTTTTTTTTTTTTGGGTAAGAATCTCATTTCATTGTTCTGTGAAATGGATTTGGATATGCAAAATTTTCGTATTATTTCACCGTTTCTGTTCTTCATCGTCGTCCCCGTAGTGCTCTTTTTCTTCACTTCAGTTTTCCGGCGGCCGCGCCTTCCACTCCCTCCGGGGCCTAAAGGCCTACCCCTCATCGGCAATATGTTCATGTTAGACCAACTCACCCACCGTGGACTCACTGCCATGGCCAAACGTTACGGCGGAATCTTCCACCTCCGCATCGGTTTCCTCCACATGATCACCGTTTCCGACCCCGACGTTGTTCGGACCGTTCTTCAGGTTTGTCTTAAATCATCATTCAACTCAGAAGCTTAATTGGATGAGTTCCGATAAATTAAAAAAAAAAATTAAAACTTAAGTAGATTGGTTATGTCAGAACACTAATATTCCCGAATTGTTTTTTGTTTTAGTACTCAGCTCTAATCACATTAAATCATTAATCAACCTAAAAAACTTAACTTAATTAGTTACTGTACAAGCTACTAGTTGGGGGGAAAATTTCTAGTACAGAAAGTTCTTCATACATCTTCCATTCAATTCAAAATTAATTTGTTAAAGAGTAAAACTTGTTTGGTGGCTACAAATATCTTTTGCAGTCCAGCCACCTGCTATGATTTGATTGGTTAATATTTAAACTATTTTTAAATAATAATAAAAAAAATTACACCATTTACTTGGTTTTTGTTCGTAACTTTCATTTTCTTATTCCATCACATTAACAACTTCTCTTACTTTCTCTCTTTCTCTGCACTCCAAACTTCAAGCCATGAAATTTCAATGAGAGTTATTTGAAATTTGAAGGAAAGAGTGGGAAATTTCACGGTTGAATTCATCTGAGGTTGGTAAAGGGAAAGGTCGATAAAATAGTTAACCAAAAAAAAGAAAAAGAAAAATACGGAGAGAAAGGAAGAGAGAGTGAGAGACGAAATTGAAAATAAAGATCATGGCATATGGAAGTGGGGGAAATAGAGAAAAAATATGAGAAGTTTTTTATCTGATGAAGAATAAAGAAAAAAGTTACGGAATAAAAAAATTTAAGTAAAGGGCGTGAAAGGTGTAAGCAAGTTTTAACTCTTTGTTAAATCAGTAAAAAATATGAGTGGGATCCACGTCTTAATTTCTCAACTCCCTTCCACGGTTTTTTTTATTTATTTTTAATTATCTTTTTTTTTTTTTTTTTTTTTTTTTTTTTTTTTTTTTTTTTTTTTTTTTAATCTTCCTTTCATCTTCTTCCATCTCCTTTTTCTTCCTATTTCTCATTTTCTGCCACTCTTAATCACCATCATTCTCATCCAGACGCAGATGCAACCGCCGACGATCCATTTTTTTTCTTTTTTTTTTAAGATCGGAGGGGGGCGAAATGTGGGTTCTCCATTTAGGCAAAACGTTAAACTCACTTACGTCCGGATCTGAATTTGTTATTTTACCTAAAAACGTAAGCTCCTCATTTGGGCGCGACGATATCTTTACAGCCTTAGTGGTGGTGATAAAATTTTAGAATTGTTTAGAAAAAGAGAAAGATGAAGATAAATGTGAACGAAGAAGATGGGAGAGAAGTAAAAAAAAAATCGTGAAAGGATCGAGAGAACGGTTAAAAAAAAATATAAAAATATAAAATATAAAATATAAAAAAAAAATAAAAAAAAATAAAAAATATGGGCACTCAATTTTTACACATTTTATTTAAGAGAAACAAATCTTCATGTGGCGATCATTCAATGGAGGCCTCTAGTTGGGCTACAGCCCAATCCAGTAACTCGACACGTGGTCCAACAGTATGACACTACGTGCCAACTTAAAAATAGTTTTTTTTTTCTTTTTTTTTTTTGTTCGATTTTTCTTTTTTATATATATATTTTAAAAATGTTTTTCTTTTATATTGTTTTTAGAAGTATGTATTTTATATTTATCAATATTCTAAAATCATTTAATCTACACCATAAATAAAGATATAAAATCTTTGTTTTGTACAAAAACAATATAAAGTTTTTAAAATTTTATTGGTTAACTATATACTATATTTTTTTTGGTTATTTATTTACTCTGATTTAAATTTTATAACAATTCATTTATAATCGTCATATATTTTCACAGATAAATTAATGAAAAATATTACCTTTAAGATTAAAAAAAAAATATATAATTTCAATGCTACTCCCTTATTAATTTTATAAGAAAATTGTTATAAATCCTTTGAAAAAAATGGTTATAATTTCTTCAAATTATATATGTATAACATAAAACTTTATAATCTAAATTGTACCCCTTTCGTTATCAATTTTATATGAAAAATGCTATAATTTATTCAAATAATATGTATATATGCATAATATTGTACTAGGTTAATTTTTGTATTTTATACCTACTAATTCTTGAATATTATTATTTAATTGACAAATCAATATGTCATTCATTCAATTATTTAAGGTACATATTCAAAATATTTTAGTTACATTATTAAACAATATTTATATATATATATATATAGGAAAATTATAACGAATGTCAATTTAGAGTAAATAATTAAAAATATAGCATTTTTTTAAAAAATTTGCGGATATGGCAATTTCTATCACTGATAGTATGATTTATCACTGATAGAAGTCTATCGTTGATAATAGTTTTTTTTATAGAATTTTGTTAGTGATAATAGTCTATCCGTGATAGAAGTCTATCACTGATAGAAGTCTATCCGTAATAATCATAAAGTCTATCAGTAATAGTCATAAAGTCTATATATAGAAGTCTATCGCTGGTAGAAGTCTATCGTTGATAGTAATTTTTTTTTATAGAATTTTGTCAGTGATAATAGTCTATCAGTGATAGAAGTCTATCCGTAATAATCATAAAGTCTATCAGTAATAATTATAAAGTCTATCAGTAATAGTCATAAAGTCTATATAGCCACTTATTTTTTACCATATTTGCAAAAAGTTCTAAACTTTGTTAAATTTGCAATTATTTTGGGTCTGATTGCTGTTTGTGCTACCAACTCCATATATATATATATATTTGTCGAAAACTTTAGTACGTAATAACAAAAATTCAAACAAGAAGTAATTGATAATTTAAAAGATTAGTTTGTTTTGTTTAAGTTTTGAAATATTTTAAATGAGATAATTAGATATAAAATTATAACATTGTAGAATTTGTTTTGATCTATTTATTTCTATTATTGTTATTTTAAAATCTCAATTTTCAACTAATTAGTTTAAAATAAGTTATAATATTGTGTAAATATAAAAAGAAATAAATATCTAAAAATGAAACAAAAATTGATATTGTTCCAGATTCGTAAAAAAAACAAAAAAAAAATATTTATTTATTTATTTAAGGTGTATATTCAATAATTTTAGAATATAGATAAATATAAAATACATAATCTTAGTTTAAATAAAATTAAAAAAAAAAAATTAAATCAAATCAAATTTTAAGTTGACACGTGGCGCAATGTTGTTCGGCCACATGTTTGGACTGTAGCTCAGCTAGCAGTCAAGTTTTGCTCTTAATTTATATCAATATTTTAATAGTCTGATCACCATGACTTCATCCAATTTAGCCCATAAATTTTAGTCGAGTTAGAATTTATTTAGTCATTAAATAAGTGTTGAACTTTTGATAATAACATCTCATAATACTATTTTAAATATTTATGTTACACAAGTAATATAATTTAGTAGAATATGACACAAAGGAGTAAGTTTCTATAAAAAAAAATTACCTTATGTCAAAAAAAAAAAATAATAATAAATAAATAATAATAAAAAAAAATTACCTACTCAAACTTATTTTTATTTGGCCCACTCTTTTATGTGTCCATATTAAAAAATTAAATTTATAATTTAATGAACAGATTTTAATTAACGATCGACTAAATTTAACAGATTCAGGACATTGTCTTCTCAAATCGTCCAGCAACCAAAGCAATTAGCTACTTGACTTACGATCGAGCCGACATGGCCTTCGCTCACTACGGCCCTTTTTGGCGGCAAATACGCAAGCTTTGCGTCATGAAACTATTCAGCCGCAAGCATGCTGAGTCATGGGCATCGGTGAGAGACGAGGTTGATAATCTTGTTCGAACAATTGCCACGAGCACTGGAACTGCCTTGAACATCGGTGAGTTGGTATTCACAATGACAATGAATATTATTTACAGAGCAGCGTTCGGGACGATTGAACGAGAAGGCCAAAGCGAATTCATCAAAATACTTCAAGAATTCTCAAAGCTTTTCGGAGCTTTCAATATTGCGGATTTTATTCCTTGTCTTGGTTGGATTGATCCTCAAGGATTCGCTGGTAGACTTGTCGAAGCTCGTCGGTCGCTTGACCGATTCATCGATAGAATCATCGACGAGCACTTGCAGACGAAGAAGAAAATGACTGCTAGTTTGGATGAAGTTGACACTGACATGGTTGACGAGTTACTAGCATTCTATGGTGAAGAAGTGGGAGAAACTGAAAGCGCCATTAAACTCACTAGGGACAATATCAAAGCCATCATCATGGTACCTAAAACTTACCTCTTTAACCTTTTAACAAGTTTTTCATGACTAATTACTTTGCTTAGTTAATCGATCTTATAATTCAACGGATTAAGATATATACTTTTAATAAAAAAAAAATAAAAGTTCGAATTCTCACCCCACATGAACCAAAAAAAAAAAATTGAAATAAAAACTCATAAAATAAATTATAGATATTTTTTTTAAGTTGTGTTCAAATATTAAAATATCAAAACGGAATAAAAGGTTAAATTACCACAATTCAGTTTAATAAATCTTCAAGACATCCTCTAACATATTAATCTTATCGATTAGATATAAAAATGAATTTTATGTTTAATAAAACTCAAATTTTCAATACATCAGTGAATTTTTAAAACTTTGAAGGACACAAAATTGAACTGTTCATGGACACACTTAAAATTGAATGTTTGTAGAACTCAAACTTTCAATAGATCAGTGAATTTTTTAAACTTTGAATAGGTAAAAGATTTATTGGAAACAAAATTAAACGGTTCATAGACATACTTAAAATTGAATGTTCATAGACCTAGTATACACAATCCTAAAAGTTTAGGCTTTGTTGGTTAACCATTTGATTTTTAGTTTTTGATTTTTGAAAATTAAACCTTGACCTATGAATTCTCTTGTTGTGTTAAAAAAAAAAAAAAACTTTAAAAAATTGCTTTTGTTTTTAGAATTTGGCTAAGAATTATAATCTTTCCTTAACAAAGAGGAAAGTCATTTTTATAGTGTTGTAGTGTGAATGTATTATTTATAGACTTAATTTTTAAAAATTTAAAATTAAAAATCACAATATTAAATACTAAATTGTAATTTGTCGTAGAATAATATATTTAAGAAATTCAAAGGGTAAAATGAGGTATTAAAAAAAAAAAAAAAAAAAAAAAAAAAAAAAAAAAAAATTAACTGTTTCCAAATTCTAAAAAGTAGGCTGAGAATTAATTTTTCTAGAGAAAAAAAAAATTATTTTTTATTCAAATTCTACGGTAGTTGCCTTACCTATATCTGTCGGTCTATTTAATAGCAGATCTTATGGTAGCTATCTGAGTTGAGATAGTGACTTTTTGAACTAAAAAAAAAAAAATAATAATAATAATAAATAAATAGTGACTTTTATTTTTTCACTTTTAGCAAATTTAATGTATTTTTTTTTTTTTTAATTCAACAAATATAGTGGGATGGTATATTTAAATCTTTTAATTCACAGTAGATGCCTAATAAATTATATAATTGCGAACAAAACCTAGCCCAACAAGATGTATTGTTTAGTGACCATGAGGTCTAAGTTCTAATTTAGAGTAAAATTTGCTTCTCTCTCGGCTACAAGTATCTTTTGCAGCTCAGCTATCTGTCATGATTTGATTGGTTAATATTTAAACCATTTTTAAATAATAAAAAAATCTTTTCACGCCGTTTACTTGGTTTTTATCGGTAACTTTCCATTTCTTATTCCCGTCAATTAACAATTTTTCCTACTTTCTCTCTCTCTTCATTTCTATGCACTCCAAACTTCAAGGCCATGAAATTTCAATTAGGGTTATTTGAAATTTGCAGGGGTTGATTGTGTGTTAGGCATAAATTTTCAAGTGGGTGTTTAGAGAAAGTGAAGGAAAGAGTGAAAAATTTCACGGTTGGATTCATCCGAGGTTGGTAAAGGGAAAGGTGGATTGGATTTTTTTTTTTTTAAATTAAAAAAAAATGGTAACAAAAAAGATTTTATTTGTCTAGAGATATTTTTAGAGTATTGCAAATCTTACTGTTAAAAAATAGTTAACCAAAAAAAGAAAAAAAAATACTTATTGTAGGGAAAGGAAGAGAGAGATGAAATTGAAAACAAAGGTCATATGACCGATAGAAGTGGAGGAAAGAAAGAGAAAATAGAAGAAGTTGTTTATCTGATAAAAAAGAAAGAGAAAGTTAGTAAAGAAAAAAAATTAAGTAAACGACCTGAAAAGTTTTTTTTTATTTAAAAAAATATAAATATTCGGTCAATCAAAATCATGACAAGTGTTGGGCACCAAAAGATACTTGTAGTCAGTTTGTAAGCAAGTTTTACTCTGCGGATTCAAATTAAATCGTGACAAGTGTTGGACAGCAAAAATACTTGTAGTCAATTTGTAAGCAAGTTTTAGTGAGATTCAAATCTCTAATTTATTGTGTCAGGTCTTCATGTCAGATATTGCTGGATGACAACAGAAATTGATTAAATATTTTATATATTTTTAGACTAAGATTACATTACATAATCCACAAAATGATAAAGTATATTGAAATTAACATGAATCTCATTCTTTCTCAGGACGTGATGTTCGGCGGCACAGAAACAGTGGCCTCCGCCATAGAATGGGCCATGTCGGAGCTCATGAAGAACCCCGACGACCTCAACAAGCTCCAACAAGAACTTGCCGCCGCCGTCGGCCTTCACCGGCGGCCACAAGAATCCGACTTCGAGAACCTAACATTCCTGAAATGCGCTCTCAAGGAAACTCTCCGGCTCCATCCGCCGATCCCGCTGCTCCTCCACGAGACAGCGGCGGACTCTGAAGTCGCCGGCTACCGGATTCCGGCGAAGTCCCGAGTCATGATCAACGCGTGGGCCATCGGGCGGGACGAGAAGTCGTGGGTGGAACCCAACAGTTTCCGGCCGGCGAGGTTTGAGAGCGACGGCGCCGCGGACTTCAAAGGCGGGAACTTTGAGTTCATACCGTTCGGGTCGGGTCGCCGGTCTTGCCCCGGAATGCAGCTGGGGCTTTACGCGGTTGAGATGGCGGTGGCGAACTTGGTGCATTGTTTCCGGTGGGAGTTACCGGAGGGGATGAAGCCGGACGAGTTAGATATGAATGACGTTTTTGGACTCACTGCGCCGAGAGCGAGTCGACTCGTCGCTGTTCCGTACAACAGACTTGTTTGTTCTTTGGACTGACGAAACTTTATCCATAATTATTAATATTATCCTCGTTAAGTAATGTTTTTGAAATGTATGTTTAAGGGAATAAAATCAGGAAATTAAAGAAAAAGTAAAGAGTAATTAATTAATTATATATATATATATATACGGGATGAAATACAAAATAATAGCAAATCTAGCCCAATCTAAATAACACATTTGCAAATATGACATAATTTTATTAGTGATATGCTGATGCACTATAAAAATTATCTATCGACGTAGAAGTTTATCGTCGATACATTATAAAAATAGTCTTCGTGATAGAGGTATATGACTAATAAGCCAAACATTGATATAAGTTTATTGGCCCAATCGATCATAACTTAATTGACATAAATTTGTATTATCGACCATAAATTTTTTTGCTGATAAACTACAAATTTACCGTAATTCTTTTCTAAATGCGTTATGTTTGCAAATAAGAAAAGTGAAATGACACCCACTGTAATTTTACAAAAAAGTTACTGAATTGAATAATTTGTCATTAGTTTGATATTCCTAGAATGGCTAAAATAAGGATCAAGATGATTTTTTTTATAAGTTCACCGGACTAAGACATGTTTTTTTTATGCTAAATTAAAAAAAATAAAAAATAGTCTTGAACTATAGTCGAGTTTAAAAAATACGTGTGAACTTTTAAAAATTTCAAAAATATTTTTGAATTATGAAAAATATTTAAAAAATGGTTAAATATATTTTTATACCAAACCCATCGTCCATGGGTATTTTTTTTTTTTAATTTTATATTTTAGCATTTTTTTATTGATCATGCTAGAATGGTTAATTCTTTAAAAAATCATAGATTAAAGTAGACATTAGAGAAGTGATGGACCAACATAAAAACTAACATGATATTTTAGGATTAAAATATATTTTAAACTTATATATATATATATATATATATATGTGAGTGTCCAGTTTACGCGCACATGATTCTACAATATTTAGTTACCAAAGAAATTAATAGGAAATTAATTCATAGGTTGGTGACCACCAAAACATTCCCTCGAGAGCTTTAATAATTTCAAGATCTTTTATGATCACTAGATCAATTTTTTAGATTAACCTAAATATAAATTTTAATAAGAGAAATTGTAACAAATGTCAATTTAGAGGAAAATAATTAAAAATATAGCATTTTTTAAAAAAAAATTGCAGATATGACAATTTTTATCACTGATAGTATATGGTCTATCGCCGATAGAAGTTTATCGCTGATAGTAGTCTATCCCCTCAATTTTTTATAGAATTTTAGTTCAGTGATAGTCATATATCACCCATAGCTTCTATTAGTGATTGACACTGATTTTTTGTCATATTTGCAAAATAAATTTTGCTAGAACTTGATGGTTGTTTGTGCAACCAACCCTTTAAATAAATTATTTCTACTGATAAAATATATAAATTACAACGTAATATGTAACTTGATTTAATTAATGTAATCTAAACATACAAGATACAATTATTAACAAATAATATACGACATGAATATTAGATCTTTAGCTGAGGAAAGAAACATTGAAGCTTCCGTTCATATAAGGAGAAATAACAACACATTGGCTCACTTGTTGGCTTTGAAGGCGTGCCTGAATCAAGAATCGAACGAATGGAGGCAATTTTTTTTTTCTTTTTGGCTCACTTCTTTTAATGAGGTACATACATAAATTACTCCTCTCAATGTTGTCAAAAAAAAAAATTACTCCTCTCAAAGTTGAGGTCCTATCCCATAGGTTTTTTTTTTTTTTTTTTTTTTTTTTTAATTTTTAGAAGATATAATTCAAATGGTTAAGACATTATTAATAACAAACTAAATGCATTCATGAATGACAATAAATGGGTGGGTGTCGTGAGAGCAAGGGAGAGAATGAAAGCGAACAGCAAGTGTGAACCAAAGTTAATGTGAGAAGCAATTGCAGAAATTATCGAAAAAAATTCCACAAAAGAGAAGTTTTCAAAATCTCATCATTTATTTATTATTTTTTATTTGAGTATAATAATTATGGAGATTTAACTTTCCATATCAAAAGAGATTATCGAAAAATTAAGAATTTTTAATTTTATTATAGTCCATTATTTTAAAGAAGTTTTCAATCTCATTATAATTTATGATGCATTTGCTTTGAATAATCTGTGCAATTTCCAAATTCTCATTGCTAAAGTTTATGGCGCAATATAGTTTTACTGGCAACGATTTCTTAAATTTAAAAAGTAGTTAATTATCAACCTGACATAATTCATCTAATATGATATATGATTAATGACTAAAAAATTCTAAATTTAATCCTCACTTCCACGTGTTGTCCAAAAAAAAAAATAGTTAAAAGATTTTTTTTTTTTTTGCAACACTATTTTAAGTAAAGCGAGGATTGAACCCATGACCTCATAGTCACGAGTGCAACCTTATGCCAATTGAGCTATGCTCGGTTTGGCTGCTGTTGTGAGATTTTAACAAAGCAAACTAATTTTGTTTAGTACAATAAATATGGGATAGGGGATGGTAGGGTTTGAACTCCCAACTTTAAAAAAAAATGAGTACAATATTTTAATTTTACTCGGTCAAAGCGAAGTAATTAATCTTAAACAAATAGTAAAATAATAATAATGAAAAATATCAAAATTTACCCTTTAATTTATTTAGTTCACTACCAAAGGAGTCTGTTTAGACCACTTTTATGAAAGGTTGTAAAAATTCTTTGAAAAAAATTTACATTTATTGAAGGTCTTTCAAAAATCATATCAAAATTTACCCCTTTGATTTATCTAGTTTACTACAAAAAGGAGTCTCTTTTGACCACTTTTATGGAAGGTTATAAAAATTCTTTAAAAAAGATTTACATGCTTTCAAATTTTTTTTTGAATAAGATATACCTTTTATGGAATGTTAGTAAAACTTTTGAAAAAGATATATAATTTTCAAAAGGCATTTCAAACCTTTGAAAGTATTATATCTTTTTATAGAAGGAATTTAAAAAATCTTTGAAAAATATTTACTTATATTGAAGGCCAATAATTTCAACAAAAATAAAACTTTGTACAAAATTAAGCTTCATGAGTACCAAGTTCAACAACTAATCTTTCAACATAAACATAGAAAATTTCAACAAAAATCTAACTTTAATGTCGTTTTTCTTTGTTAATTTTGTACTACACATTATTATTATTATTATTATTATTTTTTATTTTTAAATACTAGACATATGTTTTATATTCATTAAATGCACATAAAAATATTTTTATTGACAAATTGTCAAATGAAAATTTATCATAGTGTAAAAATTGCAATACTTAAAGTGTTAGGTAAATGTTGCAATACTTATCTCCGTTTAAGGTGTAATTTGATGAAATTGAAAGTTTAGAGTAAAAAATGATTCAACTTACCCAATTCATGGTAAATTTTGAAATTTTTATAAAAAGACTAAGTATACTCAATGGTCCCTAATCTTTGAATTTTTTTATCAATCTAGTCCTTTATCTTTTAAAATATTCAATTTTACCTTTAATGTATTACAAAAATCTCAAATAAGTCCTTACATAAAAAAATGGGTTGGTTGCACAAATAGCAATCAAGCCCAAACTAATTGCAAATTTAGCAAACTTTAAAATGTTTTGCAAATATGGCAAAAAAATCCGTTTCTATCACTGATAGACTTTAATTTATCATATCACTGATAGACTTCTATCAGTGATAAACTATTATCTATTATCACTGATAGACTATTATCACTGACAAAAATCTATAAAAAGCTGAGGTGATCAGCGATAGACTTCTATCAACCATAAGATATCAGCGATAGAAATTGTCATATCCGCAAAAATTTTAAAAACATGCTATATTTTTAATTATCTTATTCTAAATTGACATCTGTTACAATTTCCTTAAAAAAGAATTGTTAAATTTTTTTTAATAAAAAACTAATGTGTCGTTGATATTCTACAAGTTTTCTTAGCAACCAAATGTAGTAGGACAGGTGATTGTCTCGTGAGAATAGTTGAGGTGTGCGCAAAGTTAGCTTGAACACTTACAAATATAAACAATAATATATATATATATATATATATATATATATATATATATATATATATATATATATTTTGAAACGTGGGCACACCACATGCATGAACATGCCACTTGAAAAAAAATGAGTTTTGCTAATCTCTAGTCGGAGATGGACCACTTGAGTTTCATGTCATTAGTAACATCCGAGTTGCATATTACTTGTACGTTTTTTTGAAGTTAGACACATAAATATACAAGTCATCCCTAAACTTATACGTTTTTTCAATTTTTATCCTAAATATTTAGGGTGGGTTTGAAATTGATTTTAGAGGGATGAAAAATGATTATCGAAGAATTTTAATTGTTTAGACCCCGTTTGATAACCATTTGGTTTTTTATTTTTGAAAATTAAGCCTATAAACAATACATTCACATATGAATTCCTTAGTTGTGTTATCTATCTTTTAGAGTGTTTCCAAAATCCAAGCCAAAATTTGGAAAAAAAAAAAACTTTCAAAAATTTGTTTTTATTTTTTGAATTTAGTTAAGAGTTGTAATGTTTCCTTAACAAAGATGAAATTCATGGTAGGAATTCACATGTATAGTTTATAAGCTTAATTTTCAAAAACCAAAAACTAAAAATTAAATGGTTATCAAAATCTTAGTGTTCGATAAAAAACTGATTTTTCATTTTTTTAGTTCCTTTGATTTGCAAAATATTGTGGTAAATAGATGCTTTTAAAATTAGCATACGGGCTGACTCTAGAAAACAAAATTAATTCATGTTAATGATATTTATAAGGGACAATTACCTTGTAAATATTACATGCGGAATTGAGGGTTATGGTATGGGGTATTTCTGCTTATCATGACGCCAAATCAAGAATATAAGTATGTATGTAAGGATATGTAAGCAAGTACATGTATGTTAAAGGTTGGTTGTTGGGAAAATTAACTTAATTTGTCTTCCAGGTTTGATTTTGGTAGCACTTGGGTCCCCAAGTTTTCAAATCCAACATTTATACTTTGAATTTGGTTAGTTTTTTTTGTCCCTTCCCTCAAAATATATCTTTTTAAAATATTTTTAATTAAAAATAGGTGTCACGTTAGCATTCTGTTAGGACTTAATAGAAATTTTGACGAAGGGATAAAAAATGAACCAAATTCAAACCTGAGGGACCATTAGAGTAATTTTCCCTTGATTGTTCCATGCTCTACATGTTAGGATGTGATATGCAAGCATGTAAGCATGATGTGTGTGTTTGAGGGTTCCTTATGATAGGAACCACCTACAAGATATTTTTATACTACCCTCGTGGTTTTATATTTTTCAGATAGTTCTATAGATGATGGTGAATTCATAGAGGATGATCTTGTCATTAAAGAAGAAGAGTCATGAGATATGCCCGAATTTTTAAGTCTAATTAATTATAATCACATATTTAGTTTATGTTTATTTCATTTACAGGCAATGTTTTATAATTTCCGATGCTTAAGTTTTATTTAAGTGGATAAGACTTATGATTATGGAGGACGAAGTTTTATTTAAAAAACATATTATGCATTAGGAGTAATTATTCTAATTTAAATTAATTAAATATATATAAAATTTGTGGTCATTACATGTAATTTGTATACTTTATTCAATTTCTATTAATTCACTTACTAATTTTAACAAAAACTCACTAATTTTAATAATATCAAATTTTGCACAAATTTTATTAAAGTAGAAATTAACCATTGAATGACAACGATTTTTTTACAGAGAAGGTGGCCTCAAAATTATGGATGCAGAAATATTGCAAGATTTAGATAGTTGGCTTGCTGGTTTTAGCTTCCAACACTTATTTCCACTACAGAGTCATCAAAAACAAAAATGTCAAAATCAGTGAAGTGAAATGATATAAAAGTCTAAGCTAGATTTTTAATTTTAGGAGAAATCTTTTGTTGAGAGATATATTTGAGTTAGATATATTAGGGCTATATTTAAGTTTTGATAGAGATTCAAATAGAATGATTTATTCTCCTTGCTATAAATGTATTTGCTGATGATTAGATGAGAAAAAGATAGAGATATTATGTGAGTTTGTCATGGTATCAGAGCTTAGGTTATTATAGGAGAGTGGCGACAATACATGAGGGCGGCGGCGGCTCGTCGCAGTTTGATTTCGAAGAGAGGAAAAAAATTAGAGAGAATTGCGATGGAAAACTAGGGAGATTTTTGGCGGCTGCAAAACGTTTTCGAGAGGTCAGAGCGGCAGTGTGTATGAAAGTGATCGTCGATGAAAAGGCGTGAGATCGAAATCGAGGGATCTGAGGCGTGAGTGTGGCGGCGAGAAGAGATCAGAAGTGGTCCTTTCCCGTTAGTGTGGTGGCGAAGAGTTCGTTTCCGAGAGAGCGAGAATGATTTTTTGATTATCCGAGAGATCGGGTGAAGGCGGCGCGACTGAATCTGAGTTTGGCAGATCCGATTGCAATTCGGCGAAGAGTTTCGACGTTCGTGACTGAGAGTTCGGTAAAACGTGAGAGGCAGATCGACAGAGAGTTCCGACGTTCAACAGTGACTGAAATTTTTTCTTTCAAGCTGGACATTTGAGACATTCATGCTCCAACTCGAACGAAGGTGTTGAGAGATATATTTGAGTTAGATATATTTAGACCATCTTTAAGCCTTTAGGGAGATTCAAGGAGAAAGATTTATTCTCCTTGCTATAAATGTATTTGCTCTTATCATGATATTAGATGAGAAAAAGATAGATATATTGTGTGAGTTTGTCATCTTTTGATGTTGAAATATATGAATGAAATTCTGTCAACAATTTTTTAAAATAAAAGTGGCTTTGAGAATGAGATGAAGATATATTAGGATATTTAAGGACATTGTTATTATTAGGAAAATAGCTATTTGTCTTTTTTGTCTTTTATCTTATTTCATAGGCGAGAATTAGATTTATATATATTCACCTCATTCTACATCGGAAATCAAGAACACAAATACTTTCTTAGCATAGTATTTCCGAGTGAAAGATCTTAGAAACACCAAAATGTATTGTTGTAAGTGCAAACATTCTCCCACATTGGTTAGGAAAGGGGATACATTGTAACGAGATCTTTTGGGGTGACCAAAAGCAAAGCCATGAGGGTCATGCCCAAAGTGGACAATATCGTTACAATGTGGATGTTAGTTGTCCCTAACAAGTGGTATCAGAGCCATGCCCCTTACCTAACCATGTCCTCGATGACATAGTCATGGTTGATCTCGTGGTCGAGCTTATCCGGCAGGGGTATGCTCTCATGAAGAGTGACCTGGTTAAAGGTGATAATGCTCGAGTATAAACACGGATAGATGACTATTTGAGGGGAGGCTTTGTGGTCCTTCGGATAGGTGACTATTTGAGGGGAGGCTTTGTGGTCCTTCGTTTGAGGGGAGGATTGTTGTGAGTACAAACAAAGTCCCACATTGGTTAGGAAAGGGGAAGATCTTGGGTATATAAGTAAGGGACAATATCGTTACAATGTGGATGCTAGTTGTGTCCCTAACAAGTGGTATCAGAGCCATGCCCCTTACCTAACCATGTCGGTGTGCCTCGATGACATAGTCATGGTTGATCTCGTGGTCGAGCTTATCCGACAGGGGTATGCTCTCATGAAGAGGGACCTGGTTGATAATGCTCGAGTTTAAACACGGATAGATGACTATTTGAGGGGAGGCTTTGCAAAGTCATGAGGGTCATGCCCAAAGTGGACAATATCGTAACAATGTGGATGTTAGTTGTCCCTAACAAGTGGTATCAGAGCCATGCCCCTTACCTAACCATGTCCTCGATGACATAGTCATGGTTGATCTCGTGGTCGAGCTTATCCGGCAGGGGTATGCTCTCATGAAGAGTGACCTGGTTAAAGGTGATAATGCTCGAGTATAAACACGGATAGATGACTATTTGAGGGGAGGCTTTGTGGTCCTTCGGATAGATGACTATTTGAGGGGAGGTTTTGTGGTCCTTCGTTTGAGGGGAGGATTGTTGTGAGTACAAACAAAGTCCCACATTGGTTAGGAAAGGGGAAGATCTTGGGTATATAAGTAAGGGACAATATCGTTACAATGTGGATGCTAGTTGTGTCCCTAACAAGTGGTATCAGAGCCATGCCCCTTACCTAACCATGTCGGTGTGCCTCGATGACATAGTCATGGTTGATCTCGTGGTCGAGCTTATCCGACAGGGGTATGCTCTCATGAAGAGGGACCTGGTTAAAGGTGATAATGCTCGAGTTTAAACACGGATAGATGACTATTTGAGGGGAGGCTTTGTGGTCGTTCGTTTGAGGCCGACAGGGGTATGCTCTCATGAAGAGGGACCTGGTTAAAGGTGATAATGCTCGAGTTTAAACACGGATAGATGACTATTTGAGGGGAGGCTTTGTGGCCGTTCGTTTGAGGGGAGGATTGTTGTAAGTGCAAACAAAGTCAAACATTGGTTAGGAAAGGGGATGATCTTGGGTATATAAGTAAGGGACAACATCTACATTGGAACGAGGCCTTTTGGGGTGACCAAAAGCAAAGCCATGAGGTGGGGTGACCAAAAGCAAAGCCATGAGGGCCATGCCCAAAGTGGACAATATCGTAACAATGTGGATGTTAGTTGTCCCTGATGACTATTTGAGGGGAGGCTTTGTGGTCCTTCGTTTGAGGGGAGGATTGTTGTAAGTGCAAACAAAGTCCCACATTGGTTAGGAAAGGGGATGATCTTGGGTATATAAGTAAGGGACAACATCTAAATTGGAACGAGGCCTTTTGGGGTGACCAAAAGCAAAGCCATGAGGGTTATGCCCAAAGTGGACAATATCGTAACAATGTGGATGTTAGTTGTCCCTAACATGTATTGAATAACAATAGTATATATTTAAGGCATTATTTTTGCCTACGAGTATAAGAAAATCAAAAAATTTGGGGGAACCGTGGCCCCCCTAGTCCCTTCAGAGGTCCGCAGAGGTCCGGGGACCGTGGCCCCCCTAGTCCCTTCAGAGGTCCGCAGAGGTCCGCCCCTGCACACTATTGTGTCGAAGAAGAGTATGACAAATCACAAAGAAAGCAAAAATAAAAGAAACTAAACTCAATGCTATTATATTTTTTTGTTTGTAGAGAAGTGAGGAAACTGCAACTTAATTTATAGAGTTTCAAAATAAAAAATTAACCTAAAATTAACAAATCCTATCAAGTCATAAGCAAAAGAAAAGTAAATTAGTTCTAGCAAAATTGAATTGAGTTGAGAACTTGGTGAAACCTCAAGAATATGAACAACTCATGTACTAATAATTTGTACTAATTTGTAAGACTCCCTCTTAATGCATGCTTACGGTCGATAACTACAAGAGAAGTTCTAAAATTCAAAAATTTAGATTTGACTAGAGCCTTCGTAAATGTGTGTAGTTTGACTAGTAGTAGGATTTTCTTTTAGTTCAATTTCATGACCTAGAACTTTCTCTCGAATGAAGTGGTAACGAATTTCAATGTGTTTTGTTCTTCTATGCAAGACCGGATTTGAAGCGAGTTTGATGGCACTCTCATTGTCGAAATAAATTGACACATCATAATCAACTTGAGAAAGCATATCCCCCCATCAAACATTTCAACCAAACACATTCTTGAGCAGCCATTGTTGTTGCCATGTGCTCAACTTCAGTGTTAGATAAAGCAACGGTAGATTGCTTCTTACTACACCAAGAAATGATAGTTGTACCCATACTAAAACAATACCCTGAAGTTGAACGACGATCAGTTGCATCACCTGCCCAATCTGCATCAGTAAATCCCTTAAACAAAAAATTATCACATTTTTTTATAAAAAGTTCATAAGAAGGAGAACCCTTTATATATCGAATGATTTGTTTTGCAACATCCAAGTGTATAGAGTTCTTGGGCTCTGCATAAACTGAGAAATACACTTATTATAATAGTATATTCGCGTTAGGTTACTTTTTGTTGTTCTTTTTTTTTTTTTAATATTTCATCGATTTTATATGGTATGATGAAAATGTCGAACCTATGGATATGTAGAAATGTCGATGAAAATATCGACATGTCGACGAAAATTTAATACCATGTGTGTAATCAAAGGCCTTCTGAATCCATAGTGTGTGTTTTGTTTAGTGCAAGATTAAGGATTCTGGAATGTGGTGGTCTTTTTGCCTTTTCCTCGAGGCCTCCTCTGTTAATAGGAACTTGGAATTCCAAATAAAAATAGGTTCCATTCCTTTACCAAATGACACTTCAAATTTTGTAAACTTTACTTTTTTTCTTTTCTTTTCGGGATGAGTGGTTATTGCTCGATCGTTCATCAAAATTCCCTGATTTACTCGGCTATCGGTCGATCTTCGATCAATCTGTTCAATCGATACACTATTTCCATCTTAACAATCTGTCCAGCAACAGAGAAATAGAGTTCAATTGCGAAATCGAAATGAGCTAGAACTTGAAGTTCATTTATCTGATTTCGTTTCATTTAAAGCAAATTACAATGGGATTATAATAAATAAAAATAAAAAATGCAAGAGGATATAGAAAATAGGCAGATGAAAGTCTTAGGAGGCAGAAATAAATCCAATAAAATGGATGCTTATCTTTTGAACATCCCCTTATCACATTAAAAGAAAGTCTTTACAACAATTTTTTATTATCACTATGATCATCTTCTCAAGTGAGTACAATTCAAATGCTACATTCCAGATCCATTTCCATGAGAAAACAATAATACATGGAAACTATCCTCTCTCTAAAAGAAGGTTAAAAAAGAAAAAAGAAAAATAATGTCATCTTTGTTCAAGAAATTCTAAAAAAAATCGTCCTTGATCAATCAAATCCTAGAACCAGTTATGATTTCCCTATCAGAATTGAGCGAACATGATGATGCTTATATTGTTTACATTAGGATGCGGAGTACAGCTAGACCAACAGCAGATATGGAAACAAGGGTACCGATGCAATATTTTATTACATCGTATTTGGCAGCTTCCAGATGTGCCCTCAGAGCATGAATTTCCTGAAATTTTCAGCAACAATAATAAAAATCTAATAATTTCTCAAGTTTTATCAGCTCACAAATTAGTTACTTTGTATGTGAATTTGCTTATCTAAACTAAGATTTTGATTCCTTAATAATTAAAAATCTTCGACTAATCTCACGGGACAACCATCTAACTCTACTACATTTGGTTGCCAAGAAAACTCGTAAGATATTAAATCCTAGGTAGACCACCATGATTTGAACTTATTGTCTCTAAACCCTTTATTGATCATTACGTCAACCCATGATGGTTTCGACTTCCTTAAATATATGGGCAATACAAATTCATTTGATTTATTTGTTATTATTATTATTATTATTTAATATTCATGAATGTATGGGCTAACTTGCGCGCACTGCAACTATTTTTATGGAACAATCACCTGACCCTACTACATTTGGTTGTCAGAAACTCGTGGAATATTAAATTTTAGGTAGGTGGTCACTATGGGTTGACCACTAAGTCAACCCATAGGGGTTAATAAACTATATCTAATTTACAGACTAAATACAAATTTCATAAACTCATATCTTTAAACTTGCTCTTTGTATATTAAAATTGTCGAACATCCTCCCCTCTTGAAGTAGTTTGTCTTACCCGATCAAGTTTATTAGTTAGGTTGGTTGTTTCAGCATTCTGATTAGCTAGCTCATCCCGTATCCTCCTGCAGTTGTGAACAATGGAACTTGTAAGCAAAGGACAAGTCAAACTAAAATAGATGCTCTAACACACTGTCGTGCTTCTTTTTACTGAAAAGGTTTTTTACTTACCCTCTTTCAAGATTCAAATCCAATCGCTGTCCAGCTGTGACTTTGTCGATTTCATACCTGCACCAAAATCAAAGGTCTTTACACAAATAAGATCAATTCAATAGAGTACAAGCTAATGTCTAAATATGAAGTTAGTATACATTTCGTATAAAGTAAACTGAGGTACGGCAGAACAAACCTCAACTCATTGCGCATCTTCTCGATATCATTTCGTAGTTTTTCAGTCTCGTGTCCCAATAAGGAAAAATGGTGCCCCTACATTACATGTGTTCAATCCAATGGTCAGAGAACATAAACTAACAAACCAACATTGTAAAGGAACTTTTTACAAAGTAAATTAACAAGAAAAGAATCAGAAACGTTTCAGAAAAGTTCTCAGAAGCAGTAAGCACTAAGCATTAAGCAAAACGAAAATCTATATAAGACTCCCTTAAACAAATAAAATTTCAAAAAGTTTTCTAAAGTCAGATCCCTTAAAAGTTAAAACTCCTTCCGGCAGCATATGGGAGCTCCATGTCCATGGTATACAAAAATATTAAATTTTCTAGCAGTGCAAACACCATGATAATTTGAAAAATCCAAACCACTGAGAGAAAACAATGGGAAAATAAAAATAACATAGGCCACAAGGCATGTCAAGTTTGCATGACAATAAGTGTTATGTTTTTCACTTTCACTTGCAAGTTCAGTTATCAAGCATTCAGCCAGATAGCCACTTCAACGTGCCAATTTCCATACCCTCCCCGGCCCAATAGGAGTAGATCATCACATCGTTCTAGAATATTTAAATTCTCCTCAGGAGCAGTAGTCTTAATAATATTATGATGCAGGACGACAATGGAAACTAAATACTAGTATAACATTATCAAAAGACATTTTCAATTCAAGGTTTCCCCTTTATTTTGTAGCTAAAGCAAACAAATTAGAGATTATTATAAATAGATACTAATATACTATCTATCATCAAACCGGACTAGGAAACTAAACTAGAATAGTATAACTGCAAGTCTGCAAAATTAATAGCCGATAGCAACATCCAATGCTAAAGGGACCATCATTAATCAAAATATAGCAAGATGTAATATTTAAATTTTTTTTTTATTATATTCACCAGAGAATCTATGAGAGTCCTACTTAGGGGTATAATGGGATATTAATAAAGGGTATAGTGGTAATTAGCTAAGTGAGTCATGGTTATACTTATAAATAGAGTGTGTAAAGAACCTTAGAAGGTAGTGATCATTTTGGTAGATTATCCATTGTAGGACGTCTTGGAAGAGATATAGCCCTCTCGAATGGCTATTGTTATATTGTAACGTCTTTGATATTACAATATATTCCATCTTTGTGCTTAGTGTGAATTCTTGTTAGGTGGTATCCTAACAGAATCATGCAAGCTAGTTGTGTATAAGAAGTACAGCAATTAAATAAGTAATACAAGTTGGTACCTGTGAACTTTGAACTTCAGATTTGAATTTTGACAAATTTGACTCCTGGATCATTTCATTCTGCAAACATACAATGACATCCATTTAAAGGTTAGTAGATTACAAACAATACAAAAGAAGGTAAAATGATAGGTGTTATACATGCTCGTTTGATTAAAAAAAACCTGATTTCATTGTCAACATTGAACTATACCGATATTAGCTGAATTCAAGACATGTAACAGTAAACTCACTTTCTGCATCTCCCCCTTTGTAACAAATGAATGAGATACATTTTCCAAGCTATCATTTAACACTTCAGTAATGGCAGCTGTTATTGCCTCAGCTTGATTTGAGGGCACCCCTTGACCCTCCAATTTCCTAACCTGGAAGAAAATGCATCATATCACTTTCCAGCAGCCGTTATGAGAGAGCACAGAGATTCTCAATTTCTAATTCCATCTACCTTCAGATATCATATATCCCGATGGGGAATCATATGAAGATAAATGCAAGTTGTTCCAAATCATTCACAACAAAAAAACGATTAATAAAAATAAAAAAGAAATGAATAAAGATAGCGAAATTACTAGGGCTAAAGTGTCGACTAGAAACAATCGGTTTCCGTTAGGTTTCACAAGCTGAGAGATCTGCCTACATTCACAGTGTCTGTACCGGGAAATCAAAGAGATGGATGCCGATAAACTATGTACAGAATGATTGGAGATTGCGCTTTCAAAAGAAGACACCTTCGAAACTCCAAACCTTCGAAAACCTGAATTGGCTAGCAATTCCCCCACACGTTTAGACGCCGCACCGGCGGCCATTCGATTCTGCGGCAACATTGCGAACAGTTTTAACAAAACTCGATTCACGAAACCCTAGAAATTCCATCTTACTTGGGAAATTTTGATTGAAAAAACAGAATAACATTCATTACAAAATACCTAGTAAAACAATCATATAATCATCAATCCGTTCTAGCTTCATCTATTCGCGCAAAAAAACCCAAGCAAAAGAAGTAGATAACTAACCATTTTTCCCTATTCCCACGAAGAATTTCAAAAAAGAAGAAGGAAAGAATAAGGCATTTCTAAACTGACCTCTATAATATGATGCAAGATCGAAGCAAAAAATCCAAGGTGTTCTCCAAAATTCGAAACGGATTAACAAAAAACGAAGAGCGAGAAATCCCTTTTTGTAGGAAATGGCAGGGATTAGGATAAAGATGAAGATGATCCGGAGCCACCAGTGGTCAAAATCGAGGAACGGCGTGGAAGATTCGCGGTTGCTTCGCGAGCAATCAAAGAAGTTCGAAGGTCGCCTCTAATTCTAAAGCTTCCTTCTCTGATGAACTAAAAAACGGACGGTTCAAACACCCAAACCTTCTTCTTCTCACCTTTCTTTTCATTTCTCGTTTTTAATACACAAAATTCTTTCTTAATACTCTTTTTATTATTATTATCATTACATTATATAAAATGTTTTTTTAATTTGAAGCACGAATCAACTATGTTTATGTCATCGAGACACACCGACTAAATAAGGAGCATAGCTTTATACCACTTATTACGGACAACAACTTTCCACATTTAAAATTCCAGGAGTCTTCAGCCTTAGCCCAAACCACATAGCTTAACTCCTTGCTTGAAACAGACCGGTCAAATTGAAGCTCATAAATTCGACCCAACCAAGAGTGAAACCATTTTTCCATCCTATTAAAATCTAACTTGGGTCTGGTTATAATAGTTTGTGAGTTATAATAGTCATTATTGAATGTGAATTATAATAATCGGTGAACCAAACATGGACTGAGTTATAATAATTTAGTTCATCCAACTCCAAATTGATATCTCAATCACCGGGTTAAAGATTATTTGGCAAGGCAACTCAATCACCATCTTAATAGCCCCCATTTTTTTTTTATTCTTGAGAAAATTGGTCACATTTTGTTTTACTTTTAATCAAGATAATTTTAAGGGATTTTGGGATTCCGATTGGATTAGGTTGGTTGAGCATCTTTAGTAGAATCTATGTTTGGAGTATGAGAGGAGACTCCTGAATTATATATGCTTTAAACATTCAAACATTCCAAAAAAATAAAAAAATCACACGTCGCGCTTCATATTAATCAGGAGCAATTTGATAAAAATATATATATATATATATATATATATATATATATATATATATATATTGGTCGTGAAGGACCTCTAAACTATTAAAGCTCTTCCAAAAGAAATAAATTCAATCTTTAGTGGTCGGATACATACATATATACATATATATATATATAAATACGTTATACTAAGACTAACAATGTGCAGTAGAATGTATAAAAAGAAATTGATTAACCCTATTACTTATTATGTTTAGAAGAAGATAAATGAAGATTTGTTTTTTTTAAATACTTTCAGATGGGAAATTCGAACCACAGACCTCTTGATCATCAAGACATACATATGTCAGCTGAGTCATGCACGTTTTGACAAGAAAAATGAAGATTTAACCTTTAAACTAACACATATTTTCACATTTGCTAAATGCAGTTGTACCAGGATCCTAACTCCTAAGCTTACCCATTGTCATTGACAAGTTGTATCATCTTTAGAAGGATTCTGATATGTTGAAGTTTGATTGAGGCCAAGTTTGTTGGGTATACAAATATAGTCTCACATCAATTAAAATTTAAAAGTGAGAAATATCTTGAATATTTAAATAAGAACTACATTTTTTAGAATAAGACATTTTGAGTTTGGGTAGAATTCAAAATGAGAAGAATTCAAAATGAGAAGTATAAAAGTGATTAACATTGTATTGTTATGGCCATCTTTGGGAAGTGATTGTTGAAAGATTGATTTTGAAAAAAGATATTTAATTACAATTGAATTTATAAAATTAATTTTCATAATAATCATTTCATGTTTGGTTTGGAGTGATTTTCACATAATTATAAGTGATTTTTAATTATTATGTTTGGTTTCAAAAATTATTTTAGAATTATTAAATTATTAAAAATGACATTTTATTTAGAAAATTATTTAATTATTTACTAAGCAACTATGAAAAATATGCATAATAAATATAAAAGAAAAATTCATGAAGGACATATCGCTTTCAATCTTAAAACATTTGTATCATTATAAAACTGAAACTACATATTATGTAATTGAAAGAAACACAAACTATATAATAAATCAGTAACGAGACAAGTGGTAGGCAAAAAAATAAATATTAATAATAAATTTTTAGTATCCTAAAAATTTAAATAGTATATGATATATATATATATAGCACTGAAAAGTACTATCATGGCCAAAATGAGAAATGTGGAGAGAACCGCAAAAAGGTCACCCCTTTTATAGCAACCTAGGGGTCATCTCGATCGTCTACCGCATGGAACATCCAATGGACGAGGATGACCTGGGAACTCTACATCTCCCCACGGTATGAATTTCAGTCTCACGCTTAGTCTTCTCCCCCCAAACAGTGGAATGACAAGATTGTACAACTGGAGACAGGGCAATGAATAGTCTTCTTACCCAAGTCCAGGACCACACACCAGCCAACCTCGAGTAGGGGCCGATAGGGGACCAAGTCATCAAAAAACACCAAGTGTTAGGGCATTGGACCTCAGTATCGACACCAGACTGACCTGTACTCTAAAAACATCGACCTCAGATTGAGCAAACATAATTGCACATCCAATGCCCGCAACAGACAGACAGAAGGTCAAGCCACACCAAAGCACAGGACCGAACCCGACACCGATGCAAAGACAGACTCTCGATCTAAGACGACAACCAAAAAGCTCGTGGGGTCGGCCAGCAGGCTGTCACACTTCGAGTTTGCTACAGACAGACAAAGACTTCGCCGTGTCAAAACACTAGGTGAAAGGTAGCGAACCATGACACAGACGCGAAAAGACTTTTCTTGCTCTAAAAACGTCGGCCCTGGATTGTGCAAACAGACTTGCACACCTCGATCCCTCGGCACACAGACAGAAAAATTCGCGTGTCAGATCACAGGTATCGGATCTCAGCATGAGCGCAAACAAACTCTCACTTCGGCCTCTAACCATGCAAATGGACTCGCACCCCAGGCCTAGGAAGACAAGTAGAGACTGCCTCGTGCCAAAAGGACACCGCCAGACCAAGACGCATCCTCGATAACACCAGAAGTGTGAGGCCTCTCGAACCTTAGCGCCTGAGCGAAATGACTCTCTTTCTAAGGAGTTGGGCTCGGATCACGCAAACAGATTTGCACGTCCAAAGCCCCCCTCTGATGGGAAGGATTTCGCCAAAAGCACTAGGGATCGAATCCTCACACCGATACGAAATGACTCTCGATCTAAGGTCAGACATCGGGTTACGCACTTAGAATTGTACGCCCGATGCCTACCTCGGACAGATCGGATTTCATCTAGTGTCAGACATCGAGCCAACACACTTAACGAAAAGACACTTTCGCATCGCAGCGTTGAACGATGCGGAACTGTGAAAGACATTCACAAACTTAGCCTGATTTGACTTCAATTCTGCAAAGTCCTCAGTCTCATTCGCGATCTCCCTGGAGAGGCGCTTGACGGCCGACCGCTCCACGGCAAGGGCATCCACAGCCCCCGAGAGTTGCGTTTTAAGCTCAAAACGGAGTTGTTTCTTCTTCACCAGTTCGATCCCCAAGAGCGAAGTGGCAGACTCCGCTTCAAGGCGACTATCGTTAGCCGCCGCCAACTCCTCTATCAGCCCCGCTATTCGGTCATGCGGTACGGCCTCAGCCTCAGCCGCAGCAGAAAGCACGCCCTCAAGATGAGTATTCTCGTCAGTGGCCTAGGCCAACAAGGACTCAACGCGTGACAGCTCAGCGCAAACTCGATCAAAGGTTGGCCGAGAAGGTAACGCCTCTAGCTCGTGACTAAGGACAACCGAACTCCGGGTCACCTTGACGATTGCCTGAAACAAAAAAAAAAGGAGAGAGAGCGAAGCTAAGAAAAAGGCGCTAGCAAAAACACAGAAGATGAATGACCACTTCCGAACTTACCCTGGGAAGGTCATCCACCGACTCTTGAAGACCCTTCATAGGGGGAACACGCCTTTCGAAGACCGATGAGGCCTCCCCTCGGACGATCTGACGGAGGGCGAGGCGGACTTCGCATTGGACGTCCTCACCATCAACATCTGATGGCGCGTCCCCGCTCCATCGGAAGGGAGCATCGGGGCATGCCACTCCATCCCCGACCGACCTTAAGCTCTCGGCCTCGCCAGAAACAACGACGGGGGCAACCGCCGCCGCAGACTCGTCCCTATCAGCCACAAGACGAGAATTTCCAACCTCCCTCGGGGTTGGACTTAAAGAGTGAACCGCCGCAGGAGAGGTCCCATGTCCCCCACTCGGATGCACACCAGAGTTTGCCCTCTCAGTCGCAGGCACCTCTCGGGGAGGAGAAGGTAAACCTGACCATCTAGAGACCCGACGTCTCTTCGACGGACAAGACGGTTCCCCAATTTCCCAGTGGGTGACGCGTTTCGTTGAAACCGTCGATCCCCTGGAGGAACTCTCCTCCGTCCATTCAATGTCGTTGTCCCAGATCCCGACGACGTGCGCACCAAAGACACCACGAACACTAGTCAGAGAAGACTCGCTGCCACCCATTGAACAAAACGAAGGATATGAAGAAATGAGAAGATCGATAGAAGAGGAAGAGCGGGTTTATCCCAAAATGACTCAAACTCGCCCCTATTTTATACTCTTTGTGACCGAAGAGGAAGAGGCGCAAAGGCAAAATGTTCGCCTCGAACGTCCCGCCACCCTTCCAGGCCAGGCGACGTTTGGCGTCTCAGAGAGGTATATCGTCGTCGCAAGAGAGGACGTCATCATCTCCTGTAGCAGCCTTCCCAGGCACCTCTGTAACACGCACTGATCTGAACCAGTCTGAAGGCGGCTTCACCCGCTGGTGGGGCCAATGTTACGGGCTACCTCAGCTTGAGGCAGGCGCCCGACGTCATGACGATGATGTAACAAGTCCGATACCCTGAGGGTGTCATCAGACGTCTACGAGCCAGACGGTCGACCCTTCGATCGCTCACGACAGATGCCCTCAGGTTGTTCATATACCGGTTGTTGCCATGTCGTCATCATCCTCACGTTAGGATGACGAGTGAATCGATGGGACACTCATGCCTTACCTAACAAGGCAGCGGTACAACAGCCCCTCTCGATCCGCCTAGGATCGTGGGGATCGAAGATCTTCATCATGAGGATAGGTACGGACTGACACTGATCATCCACACCTCCTCGTCGAGATCTCGGATCTTCATGATGAGAAAAGGACGGGTCGACCCGATCGACCCAGGCACTCTCACTTATAAAACATATCCTCTCAGATATGTTTGAGGTACGCAAAATACACGCTAAAAAGAGACGTTTAAACGAGTTATCACTATATCACTCCTACTTACGCTCAGAACCTTTTCTGACTTAAAGCATCGATGTCTCGTGGGCCTAGCCCCACACCGGTGCAAGTTTATCTACTTCCTCTGTGTAGGTACCTCACGACTCCGGTGACGGTAGACCGCGGCGGAGCGCACTCGCAGAAGGAAAGTCCAAAATCTTGCGCCAATACATGGAATAAATTCTACATTACCTTTTTTTCATGATAATAAAAGGGGACCAACTCCGGCTCTCAATGTAACAATGGTTATATGACTTACATTATTTTTCATGATCACAAATCATTTAACAACCTTATTTTTCTCTCATTTATCCACATAGAAGCAAGCGTGAAAAATCAATTTTAACAAAATCTGAAATGTTTTTGTTGTTTGGTAAAATAATTTTTTTTTAAATTTATATAAAATCACTTTCTAAATCCTTTGATTTTGAGATTTTAAAATTTATATAAAATCACTCTAAATCCTTTAATTTTGAGAATCTCTCAATTGTAGTTTTAGCTTCTCGATTAATCTTCTATTAAAATATTTTACTGACTAGTTATATCCTTCTACGTCTTTTCTTCCTTTTTTTCATGCAACAAATTTCTCCACTGAATGGTTGAGTTTTATATAAACTTGAAGCAAATTACATAAAAACATCGAGATTATTTCACACTATATTTTCTTTTCTTTTTTTGTTATTGAGCCATAATTTTTTTACTCTCTTTCTACATACATTTGGATGAAAAAGTAGAAACAAAAGGAGAGAAAAAATCTCACTCAAAATTCAATTATGTTTCCTAGCCTTTTATCAAATAAATCTAAAGAAATATCAAAATATTATTTATGATTTAAACTATAAAAATTATAAATAATTAACTTATAATCATTCATAAATGGAATATTACCATATAAATAATTGTTCTAAAAAAACATATAAATAACTAAAATAACATGTCTATTTTGATCTTTATTGTAAAGCCACGACAATTTTGTTTGAACTTAACAAACGCTCTAATATGCTTATTTTATGTTTAAAATTGAAATTTACCAAAATACTAATCAGCTTCATATGACAGCTGATTTTTCTAAAAGCACAACTGTCAACAATTATTTTAACAATTATTTTAAAAGTTAACGCAATCCTAAACGGAGCCTAAGAATGCAGCTGACTTTCCATCATCCCGCAAAACTCAACACAGACCTCGGCAGCCGCCGCTACAACCACCAGACACAGAGCAACAAGGAGAATCCTATAAAGCATCAAACGCAGAATAGAACATGGATATTATTATTAATTTCTGCTCCTATTGGTCGGCAGAACTGCTCCTATAAACTGGATAATAGGTTTCCAGATCAAGCTGCTCCAAGATTTGTCGAGTAGCCCATAGATAGGAGGAGTGACCTTCTATCAAATCTGTCACATCAACCTGCAAATCCAGTGAGAAATGAAAAATGAAAAACATGAGTTTTTGTCCAGGAAATATAAAAGGAAATGCAAAAATTACCCAAAACTAAAAAAATTATTACTATCATAGCTGAACTTTAAATCTGAACAATAATCCCTAACTTATAAAATCATTACAATTAGCTATTAGTTGAAGCTCAAAAACTGCACAAGTTGCTGAGAATTTAAAGATGTGTGGAATTCTACATTACCATTCTACAGGAGCAATAATAACAATAATAATAACAAGAGAATGAAAGTAAGAAGTAAATCACACTAGAAACTTTTTACAAGTAAACATTTGATTGAACCCCGTCATGGCTTCTATAAACTCAACAAGTTAAACTCTTGCAAGAATATGCCTCATCTTCATATGTAAACATGAAGCTTTTATGATCATCAGAAAATTCTAAAGAACAGGTAAACAATGAGAAAACTAGAATAATAATATTACATTCTCAATGCCAGGAACGTCGATAGGTTGAATTCCAGCTAACCCTTGAGTAAGCAGACTGTAGAGAAAACAATTGTGAGTTTGGGAATGTTTGCCTATGCACAGAAGAGAAATTCACATAATATACTTCATACATAATGTGATATGACCGAGTTTCCAAATTATGTAGAATTAAATCATGCTAACTGGATCACTTATAGTTAAAGAGTGAGACACCAACTGAATGCAAGGATATACTATCATCTGCAGTAACATATATTCTTCCCATTAAAAATGGATCTTTGTTATTGTTAATGTATTTTCTTAAAAATGATTTCAAGATCAGAGTACGAAAAAAAAAAGTAATTCAAAGATAAATTTGGTAAGACCCAATTTCTTCATGAAAACAGAATGGCCAGCCCAGGGAGATTTAAGAGCTTCATAACTCTCCCAAAACGCTCAAAATATGAGTCTTACAATTGATACCAAAAACATTTTTTTTTTTATAAGGTACCGAACTTTCATTGAGTTCTCAATGAAAGAATACAAGGGCATCCAAAAAAAGAAAAGCCCGAAAAGAAGCCCCTTAAAGAAAAGGGGTCCAGTCAAGTAAAACAAGACCTATAGAATAATTACAAAAAAGCCGCGTCACCGACGCCCATAAAGAAACTTTAAATCTAATAAGAGACCAAATAGCACTAGGTTCCCTCTTTCCAAACCTCTAAAGGTTCTATTGTTTCTTTCCCCCAAAGGCCCCATAAAACCGCACGGATCCCAGCATGCCACAAAAACATTTCCCTCCCCTCAACGAAATTCACCCTAATAACCCAAAATATTAACTCACAGCTCTCTTCTAATAATATTCTTTTGGATCCCACAAAATCACACGCCTCTTGCTCATTACGTCCTCACTCATTTACGAGTATGGAACTTGGTGAGTTGGGGTCTGATTTTGTGAGGACCAAGTTAAAAATAAATGAGTGAGGATCGCTCATATCTTATCTAATATATGATGAATTACCTTGCATATGTAAATAAATAAATTAAAAATAAATAAATAAATAAATAAAACCCCCATTTAAGAATCGCTCATATCTAATATATGATGAATGCAACTGACTTGAATTCAAGTCAGCTTCAAATTCTCTATCAGTACCTGGCACGGAAAGCAACTCCAAGAATCCAATCATTTGTGGAGTATACGTTCACAAACCTTCCAGCTACCATCTGTAGAGCAGCAGCAGTTATAAGATATGAAATGTGTAGTTATTAGTAAAGTATATGCACAGAGGAATAGAAAAAAACAAGTCAAGGGAAATGCTTTTTAGGGTAGAAACATCTGGTCACCTTTCTAGCACCTTCCCAGTTCTGATCTTTAATTGATATGGGTGCTCCAAGAAGCACAACTCTTTCCACAAGCTCAGCTGATAATATTTAAATATGGTAAGATAATTCATAAAAAAATAGCAGATTAATGAGAAATGATGATTACCATTTTTTTCAGTCGCAGCCAAATATTGGAGACACTTGAATATTACACGTGCACCAAGTGAGTACCCCACAAGTGTCACCGGCCTGGAATTATGTGGGAGAAACTATCATTTTTTTTTTAAGAATATAACTAACTTCTAACTTTAAGGTAAGAATGTTGCACCTGTTCCCTTGTAAACCTTTTACCAACACATCCGCGAGCATTCTACCAGCTTTGTCTGATCTATACAGAAAATAGGAGACAAGATTTCTTTGAAAAATGCAATTCAGAAATTGTCCCAGCGTAATTTAGATATTAGAGTGAAAATGATATGAAGAACCACTCATGAAACAACAGAAAGCTTCCCTCATTTAACTTCGGATTTCCAACTTGCCGTCACTCCTTTATAAACTACTACTACCAACAACTAGCTCTATCACACATCATGTTTCCAGTCCTAACTAGAAATTCCAGGATCATCAACTCCATTGCAAAAACATGAAGCGCTAATATATCAGAAACCAGATTGGTGAACTTGCATGACTACAATTTTTTCTAGAAAGATCTGGCGCCCAAAAAAAGTTTTGAACCTGAAGGTAGCTCCTTCAATCAAAGGAATTACAACCTGTCAACGGCAATTGCCCACTTGCTGTCTATCAAATCAGTAGCCGTAAGTAAGGTAGCTGGCAAGGCCAGTGCTGCTAAAAGAGAGCTCAGAACAGTCAACATAGCACCTCGCGTCATCAACTCCATTGCAAGTCCTATTATCAAGCAAAAGAAAAAGGCAGGAAGAATTTGAGATCATAATGATTAATACTTGGTCACAACAGCATAGAAATTAAAAGAAAAATTACTTGAAGTAAGCCAATCCTGAATTGCAGTGCTCACTGCAATTATATTATTAGATTCCCACCGCAGTGCATACCTAAACATTAGCAGAGGAAAGAAAATGAACTTATTCATCCCAATATAACAGTATTAAAATATCTGGCTTTTAATCAAGTACCACTGTGAGATCGGGTCAAAGAGCAAGCAGGAAAAGAGTAGTTTCATGATAGTAAAAACCAAATTATGCTTCAATACATTCTCACACATTCCAATTAACCTAATTGAGCATGTTTAAGACCATGGTGTACCTTTCCAAGTTGTCATTTAATCCTTCCCACGGCCTTATGAAATCTTTCTCATCAAAGGCAAAACCTGACACCGTTATCCCCACTGCTAATCTCTGAAATACGTAGAATGTTATCAATTTCCATCTCGGAAAACAAGAGATATGAAGTTGTGATAGAACTAAAAATATCACACAGAGGCTTCTAATAGAGATATGAAATGCATCCAAGATACTCACGCCTTGGTTATGATTTTCTCCAATAGATTTAAATTCAAACTCATCAACGCTCCCAGTTCTCCTAGCCATTTTGGTTCCTGTAAGTCCTGCTCCAGCAGCTGAGTTGGAACAATATTTATACAGAGGTATTAGCAGAGTGCTCAACGGATTATTTTCAAAATCTTAAGGTTGCCTAAAAAGTCTTTAATTATTGTCAGACTGATATAGTTATGTCAATAATGACTTTAAATAGACCATAGAACTAGCGTGCAGAACAACAAGCAGGAGGAGAAACCCCGGAATGATGATTCGCATCACTACCATAGTCATTAAGTCAGAATTTAGAAAACGAAGGCAAAAGGTTAACACTTGAAAATTGAAATTTGTTTAAGTAAATCTAAACTCCCAGTTCCACTCCATAAGATGTAATTACTTCCAGCTTTTTATGTATAATTTTACCGCCAAAAGATGCAGCAACAGCCACAGAACCAGCAACGGTTCCTGCAGCACTGGCAGCTGCAGCAAATCCACTTGCGCCAATGGCGGGGATGATGGTACCCAATGCTGGAGCTAATGCACCAAAACCTGCAGCAATAGCTGGGGCAGCTAATCCTGAGAACAAAAATAAAACCTCCTGACTAAATAATAATAATAATAATAATTTACCTAGAAGGCTAGAACATGTGTTTCCTATAATTTTTGGTGGTTCATAGACACGGTAGAGTACTCAAATCAAGGGACCATGACCAAGTACCTCCTGTAATTGCCATCAAGGTCCCTCCAGTTAATGCCGCTGCACCAATAATACCACCACGTTTCCACTTATCCCACTTATTCCGCTTTGAAGGGCTTCCGTCTCCCATCTCTGTCTCGCTATTAGCTATAGCCATAGCTGAGCAAGCAACCATTGTCTCAATCGCTTCCTGCAAAGCAGTGAAATACCATCCATAAGGAGGGGGGAATGAGAGAAGAAAAAACAAATCATCTAAGAATGATAAAATGAAAATTCTGCAGTTGATGAAAACTGCTCATGTGATGCTAGAAGGCAATGCAGAGAAAAAACTGAATGCAAGATAACCCAACTGTGGAGCAATACTAAATTATAAATTGGGCCCATATATTGTAATAAAGAACTAAAAATATAATTTTATGATTTATGGCCAATTCTATCACACTAACATCTAATATTTGCCATTTACGGTTGGAGCACCTATACTTTTTATAGCAATAAGAATAAATAAATATCAGTCTTTGGGACCCTCCCTGTGAAAAACAAAAGTAGTTGAGGAAGAAGTCAATAAAGGCT
This sequence comes from Herpetospermum pedunculosum, assembly GCA_028017165.1. Classification (NCBI taxonomy): domain Eukaryota; kingdom Viridiplantae; phylum Streptophyta; class Magnoliopsida; order Cucurbitales; family Cucurbitaceae; genus Herpetospermum; species Herpetospermum pedunculosum. The sequence goes on from CM051528.1 coordinate 8,176,971, forward strand.
AATAAAAAGAAGTGAGGACGTCAATTTTGAAGAAAAGATGTTGGGTGATTACGAAGGTTCCTATATTAGTTTGAGTAGCCATCGTGTTTGTGAGTTAAAGGAGGAAGCTGGTTAATTTGAAAATGAACAAAGTAATGATGAGAAATATAATGGGGAACTAGTTAAATTGTTTGAAAAGGAAGAAACTAAGAGTTCCTTATTCACAGAAAGATCCAGTGAAAAATATAGGAAAACAAAATAATTATTTATGATGGAATGTACAGAGGACCTTCACCAACAGTTAATGAAATAAATATTGCTATATGGAAAGGTCTGGTGAAGTACTTGAAACAGGCAGGACTACAACTAACAAACATACCAAAAAGGAAATGTCGTAAAAGAAAGAAAGAAAAAAGTAGTACTGCAGGGAAAAGGGAGTTAGAAAAATCTGATTCCTACGGTTAACTATAAGAAAGATCAATTCGAGAAGGATACTGAGGGGGGGCTGTGGTATCTTTATGGATTTTTTTAGCTGGAATATGGAATTGGGAGAAAAGGAGAATAGAATCTTGATTAAAGAAATTATTACAGGGTGTAGTCCTGAAGTTGTAGTTCTGCAAGAAATAAAGATGAAGGCGTTGATTAATAAATAAATATAATAAAATAAGATGTTAGAACCTTATGGAGTTCTTGTTTCTCCTATATGACAAGTGGAAAAAAGTTTCTCGAGAAAAAGCTTGGCCTTAGCTATTTGGAGGGGAAAAGTACCAAAAAAATCGTATGGACTTCGTGGCATGAAGAACCAGATACATCTAAAAGCTCAAAAATGATGTCCCACCATGAGTCTTCATCCTAATGGGTATCATTTATGTAAAAAAAAAAAAAATAGTGTTGAACGCAACACCTATGTGATCATACATTTAGAGGGATGACAAAGGTTCTATGGATAAGTGCAATTAAGACTATGGCGTGGGAGTTATGGCTGGCGAGGAACTGCTGGGGGGTTTTAGTAGAACGATGATGAAGTTTTTTTTTTTTTCTCGACAACACAGAGGGTGATGAGTAATGTAGAAAGAGGTGTGACCTTTCTAATAATAACAATTAAATAAGTTACAAAAGTTGTGCGTGCAAACCATGTTTATCCAGTCGAAATCAATCCAGGTTGATAATAACCTCAAAGCCACACGATGCCGGGCATCATAACCTTTTCTTTGGCGGGATAGTTTCTTGTTGTTTACACTTATGTCTGCCAAACAAGCAGATAGAAGCTCATAGAGAATGACCACTTTTCTCTGATAGGTAAGCATTTCTTCCTCATCAAAAGGTTCCTCAATAATATCATCCCATGCCCCACCATCTGGCTGTTTAACAACCACTGCATTACCACCAGTACTTTCTGCTTGCTTGCCAGTTTCTTCAAATTTTGATTTTGCCTCGGCAGGCAAACACTTCTCTCGACATTCATGTTCATATTCACAATATTTTTTCTTAGACTGAGAAGTTGCAAAAGCCATCTCCATGTTATCTGCTAAGCCCTCAACAGATTTTGATAGAGCAAGTTCTTGATCTTTCCTCTCGGAAAATTTTTCATTGTCCTGTCCTAGCATCCGCAAGAACTGAGACAGCAGATATATAAAGACATGTTACAGATAAAATTACACAATGGAGTAAAATGAAGGGAGAAGCCTAATCCCGAATATAATATATCCCAAACAGAGAAATATGAAATAGATAAGTCTAAGAAGCTATATCACAGAAAAAGACAATAAAAAATGCCATGATGATGAGCTAATTAACGGTATCTTAGTTTATGAGCTGCAGCTCTGCAAGAGAAATAAGATAACATACCGCTCCAATGTGATCCTTAGATGTACCAGATCCTGCAGTTTCCTCAATTCCAGTCCAAGAAACAGACTCGATCTCTAAAAAACTGATTGCACAAAAATCAACAATGAGGCATTCCTGGGAAAATCAACCAACAAATTCTTGCCAAATAGACAAGTAACTAGGAAAACTTTGAAATAGTCTCTAAAAGATCAATCCCTAATCGTAATTCAAGTTTCATGATCAGTTGTAAATCAATACTAGATCAAAAAACTTAACAACGCAAAATCAACCAAATATGATCGATCAGAAAATAAGAAGCAAAATCAACAAAACGACGGGAAAGGAAGAAACCTGAATATAGGATGAAGCAGGCCCGATGATTCATGGATCCAAAGGTCAGGGTCCTCAGCGACGGAATCACTGCTACTACCGCTACAGCTACTCGTTCGCTCCACCGCAAGAGCTCCATCGCCGGAAAGCCCTAGAAGGCGCGTTTGATGGATCTGAGCCTGATGAAGAGCAATTGCAAACAATGCTCCGGAGGCATACCGCTGAGTGGGAGTCAAGAGGGATGTAAAATGCATGATGGCTCAAGAAACTCGAAACGAGAAACTGAAGCAGAAATGGAAATGAAGGTGATCCGATCAGTGGAATCCCCAAATTAACATCGTCCGAAGAAGAAGATGGCGATTGAACGAGTCGCCAACAACGATTTTCAAATGTTATTTTATTTCAATCTAATTCGGAGCCTCCGGTAGCGGGAGTGTTGTTTACTTGGTCATAACGTTTACCGTTGCTTCCAATCCCCTGTTTTTTAGTTTTAGTATTCCATTTTTTTTCTTCTTTTTAAAACTTTTTTTTTTTTTTTTTTCCTCATATTTGTAATGACTTCAAATCACGGTATTAAATTTCCGTGTCAGATATTTTCATCGATATTTTCACATATACATAAGTTCGACATCAACAAGAGTGAATTGACATTTCTATCATACCGTGCAAAATCGATGAAATAAAAAAAAACAAGAACAAAATGTAACCTAACGTGAATATAATATTATAATAAATGTAATGTGAATAATAATATTATAATAAATGTATTTTAACAAGAAATTGAAGCATGAATGGCCAAAAACGAAGAAATAAGAGAGAATAAACGGAGCGGAAGGAAGTGAAAATTCAGGTTGGAAAATGGATTCACAAGTCTGGACACGAGTAACGCTCGCAACAAGTCAACACACGATTAAAGCGAGAGAATATTATGGTAAACTCACAACAACAAGTCAACACACGATTAAAGCGAGAGAATATTATGGTAAACTCACAACAACAAGTCAACACACGATTAAAGCGAGAGAATATTATGGTAAACTCACAAATGATTACGTGCAAGTAAACACCATTAATAGAATTCAAATTACGTTTGAAAAATTAGCCTTAAGGCAAACCAATTGCAATTGAAGCCTTAATTCATTACAATTGATTCATTAAGATTGTTGGAAAAAATTCATTACGGGTGATAAACATGACCTTAATCTCATCTAGTTCCCAGCCGAGCTCGTCACTGGAATAGCACAAACATTTATTGTTATTCCGACAAACCGACAATGGTTTCGTCCACCAATCGAATTCAGTCAGTCGTCTCAGTTTTCAAAACTCTAACTCTCACCCTAATACAAATTATACAATAAAATAAAGCGACAGTTCTGAATGGTGATTATGAAGTTTAACGGGTTCCAATACCTATAAATAGATAAGTTGTTTGAGAGGCTATAGAACAAATGTAGTTTAATTGTAAATGACATTCCTCTCATTTCAAATAATTCCAATTAAGGTCATAAAGATCAAGACAAGGATCTAGATAAATCCCCTGAAAATGTAAGTCTCTAAAACAATCAGGTATTATTGATATGCATATTATTCCACAGGACTTCTAATTGTGCAGGTTTCATGTTAAAATTACAACAATGTTAACGAGCGACTTTCCAGTTCGAATTCGAATAATGAATGTTAAACCAAATGTGCAGTGTATTGCAATGGAACTATTAACTACAGATGCAACAAAAAAAAAATGCATGGAGTTTCTCTTCTATCATATTACCATTTCCTCCACAATATATATACAGACTCCGCTGCCCTTTGGGTGGCGGCCGGAAAGACGACCATCTATTTCCGCCTCTGAACGGCGGCTGTCTGTTTCACAGGGAGATCTACAACTACACTGAATCTTGATTTCTTGTACTAGATGATGTGTTAAAACAATTGCTCATTTGGCCATTCCAGGATTTGTTGCAGAAATGTCTGTCGTGGCTTTTTGACTTGTAATCCTTTTCTAAAGTTATTTTGCAGTGCCGCGATCTTATTCCCACTGTATGCCTGCATTAGCCAAAGTTCCAGGGATATTCCCGTAGGTTTTGTTTGTCAGAAAGAGGTTCAGATTTGTTCGGTGATATTTTACAAGGATTCTCATCCGTCGAGACTTGAATACCGGTTGAAGAATCGTCGCGTTTTCTGCAGTTTAAGGTTGCTCATCTTTCACTCTAATGTGACAAGGAAACTGCAAATTGGCTGTGGAGCTTAATGCACCCACCTTCCCCATTTCTGCTGTTGGACTGAAAGTGTCGATGGAGAAAAAACAATCACTTCTAGAATCCCGTGTTAATCCCTCGCTACAATGCATCATCGATGCTGAGGAAGCCAAACCACTCAAGCATTCCATCGCTTCGACTTCTGCTAACAAATCTGAGACAGATTCATCAACCAAGGAACTGAAGTCATTGGGTTCATCAACAATTGCCTCCCAGTTTATTGTAGCAGCAGTTGTTTCATGATCATCGATTACATCAGATGATTTCAGGCCAGATGCAGTTATGAGACTGGAGTTCAAGTCCTCAATATGTCTACCTGGTGCAGCCGAATACCCACCCCATGGCCCCAGTAGATGACTAGGAAGCTGTCGTCCACCAGGTAAACTCGAGGCGCTACTCCAGCTAGGGCCAGAATCCTGAACAAGAACACTTGAAGATGCAGATAGTTTCATTTCAACATCTCCACTCATTGGTTTCAGGGTGGAATGAGGAATACCAGGTAAAGTTTCTCGAATTTTCTCTGATGGCTTGAATGAATCCATCAAAGATAGACCACTACTATTAGGGTTCCATTCACGAGACGAAGCAGCATCTGGTAAAATTTCTCGGATTTTCTCTGATGGCTTGAATGAATCCATCAAAGATAGGCCACTTCGATTAGAGTTCCATTCACGAGAGGAAGCTTCTGCAAGCGGAGCGATCCAGTTTTGTCCGGAAGATTGACTAGAACAACCCTTACTTCTAGACTGTTTCTTGCGACCAGGTTGACAAAGGATTCCTCCCAAAGTAATAGTCTGTGAATTCTGATCCTCATTGTTGGGGCTGTCGTTTTCCTTGGCCGGATGGACTTCAGTCACTGGTGGTTGTAAAGATAATGTAGCCGACGAAAGTAAATTCATTAGGGATGGGTAGGACCACGAATTATTGTTCTTCAATGAGTCGTGTGCTACCTCAAGGTTCCCAGCCTGAGACTGATTAGAGTTGACAGTATCTGCAGGTGCACACAAATCTTTAGAAGGTGAACTTGAACCGGTGCTTATCATGGGCTCATTTTCAGCATCACAAACTGCAACATGATCTTTCTGCTCAGAGTTTCTATTTCTGATAAAATCCATGTCAAACCGAACAGAATTCGTACCTGAATCCGTACCTCCGTTCCTTTGACCATTATGATGATTATCGGAACCACCCAAAGAAAGTCCATTTCCTCGCCCTAGACTCAGAAGATGACTGTTGTGCCATACGGAAGATGCTTTGTTATAGCATCCATTCAATGCGTTGGTTAACAGTACAGAGTCATTTTGTGATTCAGTTATCCTCCATACTCTAATATCAGGAGTGAAGTGTCCACTATTGTTCCAATTGCGTAAATGCGTCAGAGAAAATGGACCCTGAACATTTCCAGACGGATCCTGGTATTGCCATATCCTTTCCACTTCCGCATCATTAGAACTTCCAATCCCGATAGAAAGTGGTGGAATTGAGGCTTCAGGTAAGACCACTTGATAATTCCCTTCAGAGGACACAGGAGTGGCAGTTTTAGCCTGGCTAGGTACATTCCAATTATTTGGTACAAGATCTCTTTCTGCGCACGATGTTTCGCAAGTCCTGTCACTAGGCAAGCAGTCACTTTCTTGCTTTACGTGAGCTGGTAAGCTAATATTTCTACTTTGCTCTGAAGTACTATTCGAATTTTGCTGTACATCACTTCCACCAACATTTGAAATTGTTCCTCTTCGTGGTGAGGTAAGCTCCCCCTCTTTTTCATCAAAGTCACAATTTCTAGATCTCTTGAGACTTCCTGCAAAGACACGCGGATAAATTTACAGAATACTTCCTCAAGGAAAAACTTGGAAATAGTTCCATAGTAACATAAGACAGTTAACTGACCTTGTCTTTTCTTGTTTGATTCCTCCTTATCTTCTTCAGACTCATAACTTGGATCCATAGTTGGATCTGAACGTACTTCAAGAATTTCGAGAAGCCTACGCTGTTGTTCTTCAGGTGACTTGAGAAGATGTAACTTCTCTGAAAAATCTCTTAGTGTATGGCAAAGTCAAGGAATACCATAAATGTTCGACCACTTTCAAATCTAAGCAGACTAGAAACTAAAAATATTATACGAATACAATCATCCACATCAAACCAAAGGTTGAGCAAATGAAATGTGCATAAACATGAAGATACAACTCTTCTAGGGTTTGAATATGGGTGTAAAGAAAATTCCATATATGAATGCACAGCTGTGTTGTAGTTAACAAAATCAGGAATCCAGATAACTTTTAATTTGAAAAGGCCTTGTAAAAGTTAAATTTAAAATAAAAAGCATAAAACTAAAGTTAAAAAAGAATTTCCAGCTAGGGTTGATAAATTCAAGAGAACTTTTATAGGGAAGAGTCACTAATCAACTACTCGATATTCATAAAACAAATAAATTCAAAGAAGAAACGGGAGGAAATGGAAAGAAGTATCATGTTGAAATAGAGGTGGTCCACAAATTTTATTCAGCATTATCAATAAGCATGATGGCATTAAAGCAACTGAAATAATAAATTTAAAATAATCTCTCATAAAAGGATATTCATCCATGTCCCCCTTCTCACTTGCTTGATCGTGGAGGTGATTGAGTCGAGAGATCTCTTGCTTGAGCAGCTGGACAGAAATAGGACAAACATACAACAAAAAATCAAACCAAGCACAGTGCTACTAAAAGAAATCAAATAACAAGACCAAATATGGAAACGATCAAAGATGTCTTAAATGTAACAGGCCATACAATACTCTAAAATATAACTAATCCATCGGCTCAAGCAAATACCCCACCCTATTTAAGTGTGTTGGGCAAAGTTTGACAACATTTAGAACATCTTAAGCCTAACCCTAACCCTGTTTTGTTTTTTTTTATATATGTGAGTGTCTGGTCCAGCTTACGCGCCCTCGACTAATCTCACGGGACAACCATCTAACCCTACAACATTTGGTTGCCAAGAAAACTTGATGTGAGACGAGATGTTAGGTATTTAGTATAATCTAGTTAATATTAGTTTAGTTGTTTAATTAGTTTAATTAGCTATTGTTAGGAGTGCTAACAAAGTCTCACATTGGTTAGGAAAGGGATTGATCCAGGGTATATATGTGAGGACAATTATACCCATTGGTATGAGGCATTTTGGGTGAAACCCAAAAACAAAGCCATGAGGGTTTAAACTCAAAGTGGACAATATCATACCAATGTGGATATGTGTAGGGTCTGTTGTCCTTATCAATTGGTATCAGAGTCATGGTACCCTAACTGTGTGGAAAGTAGCTCAGATTCCGAACAAAGAGAATTAATGAAGTCTTCTAATTGATATTGTGAATGACCCCGGATCGGACAAAAAGTGCTTGAGTGGCAAGCAAGAAGTATAACTCTATCAAGTCTTCTAGAATAATAGAAGGTGTAGCCCTATCAAGAAGATAGGAAGAGTAGATCTTTGATCGAGGGGGGAAGGAGATGGTTGAAGGGTGTGATCGCGCCGCGCCATCAAGAAATATCCCACAATGTGATCCGTTGGGAGTGAACGGATTTGTTCAAGGCTTCAAGTGGTACTTTGTTCGAGGGGAGGATTGTTAGGAGTGTTAACAAAGTCCCACATTGATTAGGGAAGGGATTGATCCATGGTATATAAGTGAGGACAATTATCTCCATTGGTATGAGGCCTTTTGGGTGAAACCCAAAAACAAAGCCATGAGGGTTTAAGCCCAAAGCACAATATCATATCAATGTGGATATGTGGAGGGTCCGTTGTCCTTATCAACTATTTGCTTAGTTTTATTGTAAGGCTATAAATAGTCTTCTGGTTATGCCATTACCAATCGCGGGTTCATTAGAATTGTAAGAAAACTTTTAGAATATCATTTGAATAGAACTTTGTTATTAGAGAGTCTCTCTCAAGTTTAGGGATGGATTTCCCTTCTTTGGTCATTGACTTGGCTTAATCAAAATTTTGCTGCATCAAAATCCGTAGAAAATTAATTCCTAAGTAGGTGGTCACCAAGGATTGAACTCATTCCCTCTAGGAGGGCTTTAATAGTCTCAAGGCCCTTCATGACTACCAGGCTTAAACCATGACCCTGTTTCTGGCCTAGTCAAACCAAAAAAAAATAGACTTGTACATCAACCATTGAAGAACATGTCTTTTATTTTTATTTGATGTCCGTGAGCGTCCAGACCAGCTTACGCGCACCACGATTAATCTCACGGGACAACTATTTGACCCTACAACATTTGGTTGCCAAGGAAACCCGCCGGAAATTAATTCTTAGGTAGGTGGCCACCAAGGATTGAACTCATTCCCTCTAGGAAGGTTTTAATAGTCTCAAGCCCCTTCATGACCACTAAGTCAACCCTTGATGGTTTGACGAACATGTCTTTTAAAGAGAATATAAAAAAAATCTAAATTAATATACATCAACCTGGGGCAATGTACGCACATTGTTTCCACAAATTTCCAGAATAAAATTAATATTATTTTACCTTCTCTACATCATTCTTCTTTGAATAATTCTAATCTTTAATCTTTCTATCATTGTTTCCCCGACTTTCCCTACTAAATATTTCAAACACTCTCTACCACCTGCACTTAAACTATCTGTCACAGTTTATAACACAATTCTAAATGAAGATTATCCATATTATTATTTGCAACATTGTCTAGGCCAATAATGAACCATTTGGTGATGCCAACTTCAATTCATAGTTACCCCCAAGAAGAAAGAGAGGAAGAAAAGGACTTGCATTCTAACAACATGAATGTTAAATGAAAAGAAGAGTTAATCAGCACATTAATTTCTTTAAAATATATGTTAATGTGAAAATTAAAACTACCAGTTTGGCTTGAAAAGGCACATAAAGTCCCTAAGATGTCTACAACATAACATATGGTTTAGTCCTCTCTTTTATAAATATTTGGAAACTAAAAAGAAAGGAATTGCATATGATATGTTGCTATTTCGGTCAAGAAAAATAACAATCAAACAATAAGAGAAATTATTAAATTACTCTTCTATTTCAATTAGATTTGCTTGCTATTTCAAGGAAAAATATATCATAAATAAAAATTAATTAAATGAACGTTCCATTTTAAATAACATTGGAACCATCTCATAAATTTTACAGAATTGATCCATACATGATGGAAATTCATTTAAATGTATTTTCATTAAAGTTCTGAATTCTGATTGTATTAAACCACTTTCACTACCTACTTCAACATCTTAGCAAGTAAGGTACTACCACCATATCTTATCTACTGTTGAAGATAGATGTGATACAGCAAAGATGTTTGGAATGGAGAGTTAAATTCTTAATTATTACTGGTTCGAGAATAGTCTAGATTCTGGTATTTATTTTATCTGATTGTTTTCTAGATGGGCAATTTTTTAATTTTTGTTTTTAATCTTTGTAAGGATCTTGCAGTTGCTGATACAAAACATCTTTTATGTATAAAGAACTAAGCTATTTTACCATAGAACAATATTTATATTCAACATACTATTTGTTATATATCAATAATAACGAAATTAAAGGGAAAATAAAATCTATAAAGTACGAAAGAACTTCAAAGAAATAAGAAGCTTCTTTCCCTAAAACCCTTTGTATATAGTATTAGATGTATGAACCGTCAACGACCTAAAGGTTGATCCTTCAACATGCCAAACCGCCCTAACCCCCACCCCCCCAAAAAAAAACTATGTAATTAAGCCCATAATTGACAAAAGTGGGGTTGAACTCACATCATTAATCTTCAATGCATGAAGTTCCCTTCCTTTTTCCAGAATTTCACTCTGCAGTCAAAAACAAAAATCTCTATAGATATGGCAATCTCTATAAAAGTTTAAGGCACAACAGCTAAATAGGCTGAAATATACAAAGAGCTATGAATAATGTAATCTTACAACGATGAATCGTTTGACAAGCCCACACTTTATGCTCCGACGTAGACGCCTACATTCTTCCTGAATACATACTAATACATCAATACCACAGGAAGGGAAAAATCCATACACATTTAAAAACACACACACACAATGACGCAATATCATGTCCATCACATTCTCACATCCTGTCAAAAAGGTGATCACCAGCAATCAATAACATAACTTTGAACTATAGAGTGAAGATAATACACAAACTTCATAATCACACTGCACAAAGATTCGGGGGATGACTTTTATGAGAAATATCTCAAACATTGCTTACAAAAGTTGGCGTCTTTTTTTCTTTTTTCCTTCTTTTGAGCCAGAAACGTGTAGTTGCATTTTCCAAGCAATTAGCTTTGCATAAAAAGTCTTCTAACCCATAAATTAAGTTCACTTTGTTTGTTGAGTTTCTTACTCTAAATCCCATTCAGTCTCAAAAAGAAATGATACTTCAGTCTTTCTTTTTGGAAATTAAATAAGAAGACAATATTTGAGACTAAACATGTGAAAATACTAACCATGGGCTTCTCCTGCCCAAGTAATTATATTACAAAAACAAGACGTGAATCCTGAGAATGTGGCAATGGTCCAACTTAGAATGTGTATAAATGTTATCTACTTTAAATGGCGTAAACTAGAAGCAAAACCATATGACCATAAGATGAAGGATTCTCTATAAACATTCTAAACAGACAGAAATGAATCAAATACAAAACCAGCCAGTGAGAACTTCATAGACAGGTTGTTCAGCTTCACATGTTATTCATCACAGATGAGCGCCCACTTATGATGAAAACCAAAGCAATTACAGATTTAAGCATGATAATTGTTTGAGTGCTCACATACAATTAATAAATATATCACTATCATTATAAATAAGTCAGCTGACTTCAAACTAGCCATAAGCTTTTAAAAGATCGAGGAAAATAACAAAATTTCAATTAACACGGTAAGTTTAATAACCTCGGTAAATTCTTGGTTAGAAATCCCATCAATAGACACAGTCTCTCTCTTGTCCAAGTTCAATATATCAAGCATCGCATCAATTGTTTTCTCACCGACTGTGTAAGGTGTAGAGATCTTGCTTATACCTGTTTACATCAGCAAAATGTTAAAATGAAGGGTAAAAATTTAATAATTCAATGCCACATCAAGCATTAATATTAGATATTAATACCTACAACTTGGACAAGCCTATGAAAATCATGCTTTTCATCATTATTTGGAATCTGTATTCGCACAACTGAGCCTACAACCATGTCACTAATTTTTTTATCATCACCAATTAGGCTCACTATCAAATCACGTCGCAAGTAAATCAAGTTAATGTTCTGAACATCAATTGCCGCATATTCATCTGCATTTAATTGTTGCCTGCTCTCGTCAGCTTTCTTGCGTGTTTTACGCTTTCTTTCACAATCATCCACTGCTTCACAATCATACTTCTCTTTGCTTTCAACTGGATTGATCACTACACCAGCTCCTGTGCTAGTTATATTATCAGCTGCAGTTTCTTTTATGTGGATGTGAGATTCAAGAAGGTTTAGCATCTCAAAGTGACCTATACGGGATTTCCCAAATAGATTGGTAAGCCTCAAATCACAAATTATTTGGCATTGCTGTTGAGGATCGCGAAGATTATTTCTCTTCACATACTCCAGCAGTAAAGCTTGGACTTCAAATGGTGAAAGCCTGGTGGTTGCGTCACCATTTCTCATATGTGCAACAAAGTCCAGGAGCTCCTTACTTGCCCATTTTGTGCTTCCGGAAAATTGAGTCACCTCACTACTACTTGGTCTGTCCACTGCAGAACTAAATTTATTCAGAGAGCTTTGTTGCCTGTTAGGCCTTTTCCTCTGCGATTTTAGGCTTCTAAATGAATTATGAGCTCCATGGCTTTTATCAATACTACCATCATGAAGCTCACTAGGAGCGACCTTATGATCCATAATAGTGCTTCCTTTCCATGGATTCGTAGCTCGAATGAGCTCATCTACAGTTAAAGAGAGTTTTTCTTTTAAATAAACCCAATACACTTTAAAAAGATACTCCCAGCTACTTTTGTCATCAAAATCCACTTGGACCTGCATATTTTAAGAAAACAAAAAATTATTGGATGTTAAGAACAAAATAAAAAGCATAAACTAGGAACTGTCATACAAAATATGGCTAATATATACATCTCATACCAATGTCCAAATACAAGATTAATACTCTGAACACCTAGGTGAGTTTATCGCCAGGTACATAAATTGATTGAATGTTAATCTCAAACCAAGAATTAATTGAGTGAAACAGAAAGCAAAGATGGGTTTTCTCGAATGAACACGCATGTCACATTAAATGCATTCCTTCATTTTCTCCACTATGAAATTGGAAAAATAAGTAGAATTAAGAAATAAAAATAGATCATCATTCATGCACAGACAAGAAGACGATAATGAATTTTTGCATACCGATTCTCCATCAGGTGCGCTTTTCTCGATTAGCATTATTATTTTCATACATGTTCCACAGAACCCTTTGCTTCCCCTAACACACTGGTAATCAGCACCTTTAGTGCATCCTTTGCACAGAGAAAATGGGCATGTATAGCACATATAATAGGAAGCCTTCTGGCAACTAGTGCATATATGCCATCCTGCACAATGATGAAAAAGATTGCATCTTGAATTCTAGAATATAATGAATAATGGGTGAGCAATATTATAATGACATCCACTCCTACAAAGAAAACAAAAACAAAAAAACACAAAACTACATACCACAGTTCCATTTAGCTTTAGATCGAAAGAATGCCTCATCTCGCTTGATGCATGATGGATGATAAGCCTTCGGACAACCTCTGTGAAGTAACAATAAATGAAAAACCATTTTTGAAGGGGAAACGATTCAAATATACCACAAGCCGACACATGCACAGAGTAACAGAGTAACAGACAACGAAACGGGAAACAATTGAACTCAAATTCCAATACTACGTTCAGATAAGGAAATTCTCTCTCACCTTAGATGCGGAAAATTAAAGACTGACTATTTTCGTCTCCTCTCCTCAACTAAATCAAGAAAAATTCATTCAAGCTACGTATATATATATATATGATCAGGCAATTCTCCGCTTAAATAGCTACAACTAATCAATAACCTCAACTGTGATCGATACGGAATTCCCTAAATAAAAGGAGCAAAAAATCCGTAAAATCAAAGTAGAAAAATAATAATATATATATATATATATATTCTCTCTCTCCCCGAACGAAACTCACGGCGAATCAAAACAAAACAAAACAAAACAAAGAGTCCACTCACCGGCGATCGCAGAGAACAAGACTCCCACCATCAAAGCAAATAAAACACACATCCTCCTCATCCTTCTTCTGCCTAGGTGGCAGCGGCGGTGGCTTGACTTGACCTCGAGGAGGGCGACCTCGCCGGCGAATCGCGACAACAACCTTATCGTTAAAATTGGCATTCAGGTTAACGGTAGTAGTAGTAGGAGGCATCTGGAGAGGAAGTCGAAGGAGGTGCGAATCGTCGACATCGGGAATAGAGCGGGAATGATCGAGGTCCATGAGGTCGGGAACCTGAACGGAATTCCCCAAAACGGGAGGAGGAGATTGAAGACGAGGTTTGTAGAAATGGAGAGGCGGATCGTCGGGTTTGTCCATGAAGATCGAAGAAATGGATTGAGAGAGAGAGATTGAGGATCGGGAAGGGAAGGGAAGGGAAGAGTTTGGAGTTGACAACCCTAAGTTCTGGCGAAAGGAAGCCTTGGCGTGGTCGGTCTGGTCTGGCTAGAGAGCACTTGGACAATGGACTGGCTCAGGATGTGACACAACCCCATTTTCTTTATTCCCTTTTTTTTTACCGTTCTTTAGTGAGATAGTCTGACTATAGAGAGAGAGAGAAGATTAAGTACGTAAAGTTAGGGTGGGACCCACTCCTGCCTGACTCAAATTTCTTCCTTTTTTTTGCCTAACATTTTTTTTATTTTGACCATTCGGGTAAATTTTGAACGTTGAATTTCACACCAATTCTAGGGATGCCTACATTTCCTAACAACATCCTTATGTAAATTATTCACCTTACCTCGGTAATAGAAGTTCAAATGGTAAGAAATCGAACCATAGACTAAAAGTGAACATAACTCAACAGTAATTGACATGTTCTCTCGTGGTAAGAAATAGAACCATAGACTAAAAGTGAACATAACTCAACAGTAATCGACATGCTCTCCCTCCGAAATTCAAATCTTCCATACTCTTATTTGTTGTGCTAAAATAAATCGAACTATAAACTTTTGAAATTGTGGTTGGTGTCTTAATCTTTTTTTTACAACATGCAAGGTGAGATATTTTATTTTATTTTTTTTTTCAAAAAAAAGAGTTCAAATCTCTCATCTCGCATGTTGTAAAAAAAAAAATTATGACACCAACTACAATTTCAAAAGTTTATAGTTCAATTTATTTTAGTACAACAAAAGAGAAAGGGAGTAGGAGAGATTTGAATCTCGGAGGGAGAACATGTCGATTACTACTGAGTTATGTTCACTCTAGTCTTTGATTTGATTTCTTACTACCATAATTGCTGAACTCAAAAAGAAGAAAAAAAATGTTTGATTTCATATCATCACAATGGTTGATTGTTTTTTTTTTAGTACATTGGAGTAGATGAATTCGAACCACAGACCTCTTGGTCGTCAACACATACATATGTCAGCTGTCAGCGGAGTCATGATCGCTTTGATTCGGTGAAATTTATGATTGATTTGTGGTAAATTTGTAATTTTTTGGTATTGAAAGATGGAGGAGAATTGAGGAATTGGAATAAATAATGCTTGGAAAAGAATTATAAGCTAGGAAGTTAGGGAGTATTTCTTTTTCTCATTGGGATGAGGACATCCAAAAGAGTTTTGGAAGATTCTTCTAGAGCAAAGAATTAGGGATTTCAAAGTTTTCATGATGTTTATTTGTGAATTGTTGTCTTTTTTTTAAAAAAAAAAATAATAAAAAGGAAAAAGGAAAAAGGAAAAGAGGGTTTAAAACTTTAAGTGGGTGACATTAAAAACGTTGGTGAATATTGTGAAAAATGGGATTTACATTATAAACTACCCTCAATAAAAAAAAATCCAACTTTTAAATTTTGTACAATGTCGAACTCTTTTATAAGTCAAATTTAGGTTTAAGTGTATTATTCGGGTCTATGTAGTTTGGGACAAGCTTCTAAATGTCTATCTGGACAAAAATGTTGAAGTCTCAATTTTATGAAAATGTCAATAAAAAATTAAAAATATTGATAAAATAGCGAGGATGAAGATTTCTAAAATTATATATAACAATATTTAAATTATCAAAAATATCTATGAACTATGGTTTCGTTTCAACAATACCTTTGAACTATGAAACTATGAAACTACGAGTTTCGTTTAAAAAATATCTTGAACTATGAAAAAAGTTTAAAAAATGCTATGAACTATAAAAAAATGTTTTGAAAATATTCATGAACCATTCAAAATGTTTAAAAAAAATGTTCTCACAGTTAACAACATACACAAAATTATAATGTGAAAGGTTAAATTATAACTTGTACTTGTGTGACGTGAAAATGTTATTTTATCGATTCAAAAGAGAGAAGAGAACATAATAAAAATAGGGCAAAATCGGTGGAGAATATATCATATATCTACGTTTTTATGATTTTTTTTAACACATCATACGTCCACATTTTTCATTTTTTTTTATGAATATATAAAAATGTTGAATACAATAAGAATAATGTAAATATGTTTCTCAAAATAAATGTTCATAGAGACTCAATTTTAATCGAAGTTGACTACACCCTAACTATATTGATTATTTGTACTAAAACAAAATTATGTTGACTATTTTCAAAAAAAAGAAAAAAAAATCAATTGCCACAAGCTAACTACAACCTAAAAATAATTTATTCGAAATTACAAAGATGGAAATACAACAAATTTTAAAATATAATCTCGAAATCGAAGATAAGATAAGATGTTTAAAAGACAATGAATGCAAACAACAAATAAATTGAAAATGAGGGTTGAAAAGGGGAGTTTATTATTAGAGGTACATTAATTGAAAATAAAGTGGACCCTAATTTATTTTTAATAGCATCTTTAAATTATAATAAACGATTTAAAGTAGAGTAGTATTCTCCTAAAACTAAAGCTATAAAATTAATCATTTTTAAAAATAGAACAAATAAAAACTCAACCATAAAATGAAGCAACTAGAAATTCATAAATCAAAATAAATATCCACTCCGACAAGAACCCAAATTGGTTCACATCTAATCTAACTACAAATCTAAAACAAAACAAAAAGTCCACAAAACTCTATAAATAGAAAATTGTAATTTATTAAAGACTTCAGGCCTGGATTCCATCATTAATACAAAATGTGATGAAATACTTTCCTTAAAAAAAGTTAATTTTTGTTTTGGAAAATTGTCACTGTCAATTTACACTAAAATAATAAAATAATTAAAGATACAGCAGTTTTTTAAAAAATTTACAAATATATCAAATTTTTAAAATAAATTTTGTATTCTCCTATTACCCTTAATAAATAAATAAGAAGATTTATTGAAGATTTAAAAAAAATAAATAAGAAGATTTAAAAAAAAAAAAAAGTTGCTTGGCTATACATTGAAGTGTTCTGTTAAAGTTTTAGATTTTTTGGCGTTCACTACGCATTGAAACATCTGTTAGGGATTTAGGCTCCGTTTGGCAAAAGAATTAGAAGTGATTAAAAATAAATCTTAACCGTTTTTTGTGTTTGATAAACAAATTATTTTATAATTTGTTAAAATCAATTTTGGATGACACGTTCATTTTGCACAGCTTTCAAAAACTGTTATTTGTAGCTTTTAGATTCTCTAACGATCATTTTTTTAACAAATTTTTAAATCTTTTCAAAATTAAAAATTATTTTATATATCTAGTATCTGTTTCCCACCCCCAAATCTTATTTTATAATTTTTAAATTAATAAATCAAATGCAAATATTTTTTTAAAAATAATACTTTCCTATTTTTAATTTATACAATTTTCTATAATATGTCTATTTTAGTGATTATAGTTAAATTACAATAATTTAATACTTATTTACCAAACACGATAACCAACTTATTTAAGTCTACAACTAAAATTTACCAAATACTAATTTGATTCATCAAAACTGATTTTTTTAAAAGCAAAGTTGGAAGCAATTATTTTTGTTAAAAGCAAAGTTGGAAGCAATTATTTTAAAAGCTACCGCAATCCCAAACGGAGCCTTAAGATTTGGAGTTTGAGATTCAGAGTTTTTCGGCGTTCACTATGTATCGAAGTGTTTAGAGTTTTTAGTTCAGAGATTTAGGGTTTCGGATATGGGGTCTGAAGTTTAGGGTTTAGGAATTTTAATTTCTGATTTTGGGATGTTTGAACTTTTTGGTATTTTACATGGATCAAACCGTTTTTTTGCTATATTTGCAAAATGTTTTACAATTTGCTATAATTACAAATAATTTTGGTCGAATTGCTATCCAGGCAATTTTTTTTTTTTTCTTTTAATGTTAATAAAAATCTGGAATATTTGACTGTGTGTTATTATAATAATAATAGTTATTGTTTTGTTTGAAGGATATGTTTGAATTGAACGGAGACGCGGTTGGCGGAATAATAAAAAAAAGGAAATAATGGTCAAACGCGGCTGTTTTGTGGGTGGTAATGGTGACGTGGCAGCTTCGTACTCGGGGTCGAGCACCACGTGGGTGCAAAACACGCTGTCAAAGAGTGGGGACCACTTCATTTCCTTGAAAATTCCCTTTTACTAAAAACGCTTAAAACATGTTCCCATCCACATCATCCATCCCCAAATTCATGCATCTTTATATTCTTCCTCTTTGCATCTAATTATAGTAAAATTAAAAATTTAACTCCTAAACTTTTTATTTATCGATTTAGATAATCGTTGCCATTTTTATATTGGACTAAAATAAAAAAGAGGAATAACTTATCTCAATGCCCTTTTATGCGTCGACATCATTGTCATATCAGGTCGGGAGTAACTTTGTCGACGCCGTAAAATGATCTGTTGGCAAATATTGTCCCTCCCAACGTCATGAACGTGGTCTTCCAGTAAAAGACCTTTTTCGACGCTAGTAATATAGCGTAAAAAAGAGTGGCATTTACTGACGTCGTGATCACGTCGTCGGTAGAAATGATTTTAATATTTTTTTTAATCTCAATTCTTCTCTTTCAATTATATTATAATTCGATGTTTTTTTTTTATCTATAAATAATTGTGTAGGCGATGTGTTCGATCAAATATTTATAAATCATAAAACTAGTTGTAGTTACTTTATAAATATTAAGTTGAATATAAGCTATTATTAATTAACTTATGAACATATTTTATGTTATAAATTTGGTATAAATATTATTTTACAACACTATAGAATTTATAATATATTATATTATACATGTTTTAATTTAATAAAAATGAATTGAGCTATACTTATTAAAGTTTTAATTTTTTAAATATATTTTTGCATTTAAAAATTTTAAATTCAAAATTTAGATAGACTTAAAATAAAAAGATTGTATTCCAAAAACATATTTGAGTGAACTCAATGATATAAAAAACATAAAACAAAATCCAGATTACATACCAAACACAGTTATTAAACTTAACTTCAAAATCATGTCTATACTTTAAAAAAATTATTATTAAACTTTTAATTTTGTGTCTAACAAGCCTCAACTATTAATTATACCGTCCAATTAATGTTTATGGCTCCTAATACTTAAACATGTTTAATAAGTCACTCCCATCATCCTTGAAAAATGTCTCTAACTCTTAAAAGTGGATTTTTTTAATTTCACAAGTTGGGTGAAAATTTGAACACTCTCATTTTTTTATAAAGAGCTATATGTTTTTTTTAGAAAAAAAAAAAAAAAATATATATATATATATATATATATATATATAACTCTTTGTTTTTTTACAAAGAATTATATGCCTTAAGTGGATCAACTATATCCAAGTTATAAAAATATACATTACATCTGTTAATAAAAATTTGATGTCTTATTAAATTATTGTTTTTGTTGATATATTTGGATCCTTGACCATATCACTTAAAAAAAAGTACGATTTTACTCATGTGGATGAATTAAGTTTTATGTGTCAAGTAACAACCAAATAATATATCCACATGTTTAAATACATGGTTAAAACAATAGTTTTTTTTTTTCTTTCTAAACAAAATTTTACAATTGTTTTTTTTTTTTTTTTGTAACAGACAACTTTCATTAATCAAGAAACGAGGCCTGAAGATCGATAAGAATTAGAGAGACTACAATCAGACAATAGAATAACTTGAAGTCAGCTTGGTATAGGGTCCTCCCAAGATGAAGAACCCCCAAGGATAAAAGCTTGAGCTGCCACATTATGAGTTACCCGATTTATTGTTCTCGGGATGTACGTCAGGCCTTTAATCTGAAGGCGCACTCATCCAATTTCTAATCTCAGCAAGCACAACCCCTTGAGGAGACAACTGCAAATCATGGGATTGAATAACCTTCATCAAAACTTGTGCGTCGGACTCGACCCACATATTATAAATGCCCTTACTCGCCGCCAATTTCAGACCATGGAGAAGAGCCAAGGACTCAGCTGACAACGGGTCAAGCTTCCCCAAGATGCAAACTGAGGAGGTAGTTACCAAGTTCTCTCTGAAATCACGGATGATCACACCCACACCTGTTTTATCCTTTGTCGGATGGCACGCAGGGTCTACATTCATTTTGTACTCATTTTCAATCGGGGGAGTTCATACTGGACTGACAGCCGCAACCAACTCACTTGGTCCACCTGACGGAGGCACCTGAACATTAGAGAGACTGAAAATCATGTGATAGTTGCGAATTCATTCTTCTTTTAAGGTGTGGCTGAGGGAATAAGGAGACCATTAGGCCGATTGTTTCTATCCTTCCATAAGGTTCAACATGCTACACAGAGCAACTCCATATCGGCTGTAGTAGAGGTGGACGACATCTCCAGCAGAATATCATAGACCGTGGGATGAAAGCGCATCAGCTCACGAACTCTTGGGAGGAGAAGAGCCTGGATCGTCTTGGCTCTCTTGCGTTCAAAGAAAATGTGGAAATTAGTCTCACGTTCCATTCTGCAACATACGCACCACAGATGCAATTGTAATAATTGTTCATGAGATGATCTAATTGAGATTTTTTATACAATAAGGGTAGAATTGATTTTAAAAATATTATGGACTAAGTTGAGAATTGTCTAATAAATTAGGGACCACTGGTATATCTGGCCTATATTTTTTTTATATATAAAAATATTCATTTTAATCCTTATATATTTTTTCATTTAATATACATTTTCTAGTGGGAACATATGTTTTTTCTTCTTCTTTGGTTAAATACAACCTCTTTAGCCGACATGGCTCAAACCTAGTCAAAACATTTTTTTAAGAGGGGTTTTCGAGTGTTGAGTTGAGTTGGATTAAGAAATCTATGTTTAAGGAGCAGATTAATTATTAAGTCAGAGGTATTTTGCACAATTTTTTGTAATCTATGTTTAAGGAGCAGATTAGTTATTAAGTCAGAGGTATCTTGCACAATTTTTTGTAATCCAAAGAATTTGATTTTCTACCCGTTGTTTTTGTTTCCTTAACTTTTTGTTCAACCATTCAATAAGATATATTTTTCTAAATTTTCAACATTCAACTGAGATGTCAACTCTGTATGCAACTATTATATTTGAGGTGGACAAAATACTCTGGTTTCATACGAATAACAACATAACCCGACAAAATACTCTTGTTTCATACGAACAACAAAATGACAACACAATCAGAGGCCAAATTATTCTGAAGTCTGGTTTTCAATTTAGTGTTTTCTTTCTTTCTAATTTTTTTTTTTGTTCAACTATTCAATTAAAGATATATTTCAACATATATTTTTAAAATTTAATTGAGATGTTAACTTAAATATTTTAGAGTTTTGTGTAAGTATCAACTTTGATTGAGATAGACAATAGTTTTAATTGATAAAAAAAAAATCATAATTACATAATGCATAATAGGTGTGTTATATGCACAAAAAATTAAATGACAAACACAACAGGAAGCCAAATACATGCTTCTCAAAATTAAATTCTAATTTTTTTTAAATAGGTAAAGTTAGGAGTTGGAGCCAATTTTGCTTTATTATTAAAATATTTAAAAGGGAAGTGATATATATGTATGTACAAAATTTCAATTTTAATGGAAAAATTACAAATACATTTTTGGTCCTTGATGTTTGGTTTTAGGTTACACGAAGAAGGGAGAAGAAGAAAAAAACTTCGCCGTGTTTGGCCAACGAATTTGAAGATTGAACTCATGACCTTTTTGATTAAAGGCATAATTTTATGTCAATTGAGCTAAGTTGGATTTGACATCCTTTCTTAACTTTTACATTTACCTAATTCAAAATTTATTCTTATCACATAAAAATATTAATATTTTATTTCTTAATATTTTGTTTTGATTATGAGTTTGGCATATGTTTTGGTTTTTACAAAGAAAATTATGATGTGTATTAAACAAAAATACTATGCAACGCCACATCAACTTTTGTTTTCAGCTCTTATACATCAAATCTGCATTTCTAAAAACTCTGTTTTTTTAATAATAATAATTATAATTGTTATTATTATTATAAAAATAAAAAATAAAAATAAAAAATCAAAAGTGAGCCTTTGTAAAAATTTAGGAGGTTAAAAGTCTAATATTTTGATACTTAGAAACTAAATGAAAATTAAACTCAATTTATGGGTAAAAGTGTTAGAGATTAAATGAAACTATAGCATTTTGAAACCTAGGGAATCAAATAGATCTAAACTGAAAATTCACGACCTAAAGGGTATTTTTGTCTGGTTTCTTATATATATTTTTTTCATTAAAAAAAAAAAATCATTGAGAGAATCTCATTTTAAATTGAAAAAAAAATTATTTTATTTATATTTTTTCTAGTACAATAAATATGAAGATTGAGGATTTAAACCTTTGATATGATGAGAAAAAATAAATGTCAATTATTTGAGTTATGGACGGTTAAATTTTACTTCAAAATCTGAAAAATTGAGATTAATTTACTATCATAGTACATATAAGTCAATAGTATCGCATTTCACTGGCTCAGTACGAACAAATGATACTATTTTTTTTTTTTTTTTTTTTTGCAACATATGCATCATTTAATTGGGAAGACGATTATTAAATTGCAACACATATGCTATTTAAAAAAATAATAATAATAATAAATTTCAATCTTATGCATAAGTAACGTTAAATTAAATTCTTGAAATTCAACCTAAATTGGACGACCATTATTGCCATCATAGTATTTACTTAATAATGAGTCAAAGTCCAATACAAATACAGAACGGTAAAACTCAAGATAATTTTTTTTTTGTATCGAGCCAATGTCATAACAGATTCAAGACATTTCAACAATGCTTGATATGATTTCCCGAGTAATATTTAGGTTTTTCTATATCTTGATGACTTTAGTTAAGTTCTCTGTCTTTAGTATTTGGAACATTATTCAATTTTGTAAATTACCTAAAGTTGAGGAGCATATATATGGTATTAAACTTATATGATTTGGAGGTGCATTTTCAAACATTTATTTATTGGTTGCCTCACTATATGATGTATTGGATAATTGTAGCATGTTGTACTTGTGTAATTTCATTCTTCTTATGCCCTTTGAACTAAATGTTTGTGTTTTCTCCCATATGTGCCTTCATTCTCAAGCCATGAAACTCCTCTGCTCATTTGTAGAAACACAAACCCTTGGTTAAAAAAAAAAAAAAAACTTCTAATTAAAGGGAGAGGTGAAATAATGAATCCTCCATAGTATATAACGCAGCTTGAGTAGTAAAGTTTTATGCTATGAACGTAGAAGAAGGTAAAGCGTATATGTGTTGAGCTACGAAGAAAGTAATAACCCCTAAAGAAGCTAAAGCAAGGTCTAATTAAAAATGAAGTGAATTATTGATTGTGTCATAAAGACCTTTATGTCCACGTCCCAATCATCTCGCCCCGATTGAATATGTGCTTCTAAAAGATCTTTTATAACGTGTCCAGTTTCGAAGTTAGTTATATACATATGACCAACAACAAAAAAAATAAATGCAATAGCTAAATGATGATGAGTCATATCAGTCGACCATAAACTTTGCGTTTGCGGATGGAATTCCTCTATGAGCATATATATAACTCAACTGGTTAAAAAAATTATTTTTCACCAAGAAATTTGAAGTTCGAATCTCTACTTCCACATGTTGATTTAAGAAAAAAAAATAATGCGACATCTTAACGTGATTCATATATTCATATATAGTTTTTCAAAAGGAAAAAAAAACATGGTTCATATACATTGAACTAAAATGATCTAGATTCCGAGAAGGTAAACTAACTCTTATAAAAGCTCATTAATTTGAATTGTGGGCCTATAATTGATATATATTATTCATATTTTATGTTACATTTCTATGATGGTAAAGGAAAAATGAATAACTATATATGTAAATTCAAAACTAGTTTATGGGATATATTTCACACATTTTTAAAAAACTAACTGTATTTTTATTATGAATAATCATTATTTTTAATTTTATATTTTAAGATATACTAATTATTATAAAACTAATATATCACCTGTAACATTTAAATGGCTACAAATAGTTCTATAACATGTAGATTTTCTTTTTAGTTTTTTAGAAGAAAAAAAAAATCCAAAACAATGAAGAAAAACAAGCAAATAATCCAAAAGGTAAGCAACAATCAAGCAACCCCATGGATAATGGTTCATGGTGTGGTAAGCTTGAAATAGTTACTTTATCCCTCCATTTGTTATGAATCTGAAGATATATTGATAGGCTCATTCTAAATGTTGCACCGTTTATTAATACTCTCTCAACAAACGTTTTAAATGTCAACGTCTACAGAAATATCGAGGTTTCAATTTTATGAAAAGCTCGATGTCGATGGATATAATTTTTAGAACAGTTATAAATATAAAAAATTCATAAAAACTATTTAAACTAACAAATAATATTTCACTATTTTTAAGTTTGAAATTCTTATTTATTATTAATATTAAATTTAAAGTAGTGATATTTTGGTGATTTTTTTTTGTTATTTATCGTCAAATTAATTTATGTTATAACGAAAATGACGATCCACCCCTCATATCGATATAGAGTCGTAGACATAGAAAGATAGAAATTTAAAACCATGCTCTCAACAAATGGTTTGGAAGTTTTGAAAGAGAGAAAAAAAATTGACATTGATGATTTGAAATCAAAGGTTTTATAAAATAAAGGGTAATAGGTACTTTGGATGTTTCTGAAACACTTTGATATTGAGACTCTAAAAGATATTTTTTTTTCAAAAGTGTTCCCTCGTAGAACAAATTCGACCAATATATTTGAGAGAGACTTTGATATCATTCTTCCCAAGCACTTGGGGAACAACTCATAACATGAGTCTCTTATGGGCAAAATCACTTGGCCCTCATAAAAGGTCCATTGAAAAATAAAGAAGAGGTGAGTCGACTCGGCGAGGAGAGGAGGTCGATCCCGTAGCGAAACACCCCCTCCCGGGTTGTTACTCAATTTTTGAAACGGCCGGGAGTTATTCTCGTCATAATGATTCGTTGAATTGTGAAAACAATTATAAACGGTTACTTAAAATATTTATAAAAAAGAAAGGTTGAGAAGAAGAAAGGGTAAGCAAAAAATATTCTCTATACTTGAAGAATCATTTCTCTCTCAATACTAACTTAAGCGTCAGGGCCTGTGTGGTAAGTGTTACACCGATACTAACTTTTTCGCTTGTTTTCTTTGGTATTGCAGGTCACATCTCGTTTCTCCTTAAATATCAAATTCACCGTTGTACCAAAAATCAATATCAACCGAGTCAATAAGCAATATAAAAGTTTACTCAAGTCTTCTTTCATTTACATAGAGATTAAAAAAAATCAAAAGTAACTTAAATTCTCGGAATATTAAAGGATTAAAATCAATTTATACACAAAATCTTTAGAGGTCGTATGAATTAAAACCTAAACTAATAATTGTATCAATTAAAACTCTAAATTTCTAGAAGTGTATCATTTATACCTTCGATTAGATTTTATTTGAAAACTTATAACTTTAGCAATTGAACTCAGAAACTTTCACGAGTGAATCAATTGTATAAATGTTTAAGGGTTTAATTCATAAATTATAAGTCTTCACGTGTGTGAAAACTAACATTTTTTGGAAATGGTGTAAATTGATACAATTATGAAAATTTATAATTTAAATTGATACAATTATTACTTTAGAGTGTTAATTAATACGACTCCAAATATGTATAAATTGATTTTTTTTTTCTCAATATTAAAATTTTATGTCCTAAAAAAAATATATATGGTCTTTTGTAATTTAATAGGAGGGTGGCCGGAAAATTACTTCAAATGTAGATCCATGGGTGGCCGGAAAATCACTTGTCCTCCGCCCATTATCCAATTGGGTTTATTATTTGTAATTAATAACAAGTTGAATATATTATTGACTAAAATCTCAATTAAATAATCAATATTTTTTAATTTTTTAATTTTTTTTACAACGTTTATTTCTTTAATTGAACAGTCAACATTATAAATTTGTTTTTTTAGAAAGTCTTTTTTTAGTACAATTTTTTTTTTTTTAAGAAAGTCAACCATATTTAAGATGGGTTTGGTTTGCATAACTAACTTAGATGTTTAATTTTTGAAAAAAAAAAATATTTTAAAATAAATTGAAGTGTTTGGCAACCAACGAAAATGAATTATTTAAGTATGAGTTTTGAAAATAATTCATTTTGGGTGAAACACTTAATATTAACATTTTTAAAAAATATTTTTTGGTGTTTAATTGAAAAACCTACCTATTTTTCATAATGTATTAAAATTACCAAAATACACTTATACTACTTCTTTAAATTTTCTCCACCCACGATTGTTGTTGGTCACTTCCTCCGACAATGTTGTCGACCATCTCCGGCCATCGTCGCCGATCTCCGACAGTTGTCTCCGGTCACCGCATCCCGACCTCTGACGACTTCCTCTGACCACTGCTGCCACTCCCTAGCGGCCGTCTCCGGTCTCTAGTGACCCCTCTCCGGTAACCGCTTCCGATCTCCAACGACCTCCTTCGACCACTCTCTAACGACCTCCTCCGGCCACTCTCCGACGAACTCCTCCGGCCACTCTCCGGTGACCACCTCAAGCCACCGTCGCCGCTCTTCGCCGCCTCCGGTGGTGACCACCTCCGACGACTAACGACAACCACCACTACTCTTACCCCGTCACCGACCACCGACACTAGTAAACGTCGATCATAATTTTTAAAATACAAATTTAAACTTTTTTGTTTTTTTTGTAAAATTATTTAAGGGCATAACCTTATGTCAATTGAACTATGCTTGGTTTGGATAATTCAATTGACAAATACAAATTTAAAGATATTAATTTATATTGTTTATTAATAATTGTCTTTTATAGTAATTTGTTTAAAGATATTAATTTATATTGTTTATTAATAATTGTCTTTTATAGTAATTTGTGAGGAGTAGAAATATTTTTAGTGTAGAGCAAACCAAACACATGTAGCTAAACACATTTTTTAGTAGTCAATCCAAACAAAATTGTGTTTGGCCCAAAGAGTTGTTGGAGAAGAAGTTGAGGGGAGAAGTTAACTCCCCGTTTGTGGCCCACGTACTTGTTGAACTCAGATAAAAAATATCAACTCTTCGTACTTCAAAAGTAATTACTATTGAACTCTCAAGACTTCTACAATAATTATTATTCAAGTCTGTCACATTTTTCAAGGCAATACATTTTTCTCTCTTCCTCTCTCCCTCTCCTTCCCTCCCACAATATTTTTAATTATTAAAAAAAAACATAATTTAAACCAAATGTGTAAAATGACTAAAAATGCAATTCAACCTATTTTTATTCTTATAAATATAAATTAGGTTGTTCAATCAAAGTACTTAAACCAAATTCAAATTGTAATATTCTTACACTAGAGAGAAATAAAAACAACAACATATTTGGATCCGTTTAAATTAATGGATTAAAATCTTTCAAATTAACCTGTAATATTTAACCCACTATTCTACGACTCTCTTCTATTTCAAAATTATCCAAATAAAATGAATAATTAATGTGAGTGATATTGAAAAACGAATGTGAAGTATTGTGGTCAAAATTATTTTTGTTATCTTCAAAAAAAATTGTGAAGGATACATAAAATAAAAAGTAAAAATCACATTTTTAAAATTTATTGGAAGAAGTCCTTAACAATGAAAAATTATAGAAAAAATTGTAAAAAAAAAAACTAAATTAAACCTATTGTTGAGATGTTGGTTTCCGAATATAGTGGATTCAGATAAAATGACGAGTTTAGGAGGGTGGAGACAAAGAAAAATGTGTTTGACACATGAGTCAAGACTGTAAGTATGTGTTGTTCTTTTTTTTCTTTAAAGAAGTTTGTAAAATATACTTACATTAATCAAAACAAAAAAATCTCAATCTTGAGTGAATTCATAAAATGAAAAAGGAGTTTTAAAAAAAAAAAATAATAAAAATAATAAATAAATAAATAAAATATATATTTTATAATCAGAAAAAATAATGTGAGGTATTTTCTTCAAATAAATTTGTAAGTGAGAGATAAAATAAAAATAAAAAAAATCTATTTTTAGAATTTATTGGAATTGGAAGAAGTCTTAATAATAAATTTTGAACGTTTGTAGAAAAAAATTATAGAACAAAAAACTGCTAAAATAAACTCAAACTTCGTAACTTCAAGTTCAATAACTTTCTGCCTCTAACCCACTACAGATTTCAGAACTCTAGACTAAACAACTTCATACTAGAACTCTAGACTAAACAACTTCATGCCCAAACACACATATTTCATAATTCCTAGACTAAACAAACTAAACAATTCGAACTCCCTTAAGGGGCGTTTGGCCCAAGGAGTTGGGGGGAGTTGGAGTTATTTTGTCTCGAGTTGTTTAGTCTGGGGAGTTATGAGTTATGTCTGTTTGGGCAGGGAGTTGTTTAGTTTGGAGTTCTGAAGTCTGTGGTGTGTTTGGAGCAGGGAGTTGTGAAGTCTGAGTTTATTTTAGCTGTTTTCTTCTGCACAATTTTTTTCTACAAACTTTCAAAATTTTCTTATTAAGGGCTTCTTCCAATTTCAATAAATTATAAAAATGAAGTATTTTTTATTTTTTTTTATTTTATCTATCCTTAACAAATTTATTTAAAGACAACAAAAATAATTTTGAGCACAATATTTGACATTATTTTTTCACATTGATTATAATATATATATATAGATATATTTTGTTAGGACTCATCTATAATTTTATGAATTATAAGATTGTCTACCCATAAGTATAGTCTATTCATGTGTCAAACACATCTTTCTCCGCCTCCCATCTGACAACAATGATGGTTTATTTTAACTATTTTTTTCTATAATTTTCCATATTTTCATTGTTAAAGACTTCTTTCAAGAATGTGATTTTTGCTTTTTATTTTATGTATCCTTCACAATTTTTGTTTAATATAACAAAAATAATTTTGACCACAATACTTCACATTCTTTTTTCAATATCACTCACATTAATTATTCATTTTATTTTAGTGTGTTTGACAGGGAGTTGTTGAACCTCAAGTTCTGAAATCTGAGTTTATTTTACTAGTTTTTTCGACACAATTTGTTTTTTCTACAAACTTTCTAATTTTCCTTATTAAAGATTTTTCCTAATAAATTCTAACAATGCAATTTTTTATTTTTATTTTATCTACTTTCCAAATTTCTTTGGAGATAACAAAAAATAATTTTGAACACAATACCTCACATTAATTTTTGGGAAAAAATCAATTTATACCCCTAAACTTTGAGGGGTTGTATCAATTAAAACCCTAAACTTTCAATTGTATCAATTTACACCCTCCATTAGAAAAATGTTAGTTTTCACACGTGTGGAGACTTGTAATTGATCAATTAAACCCCTAAACTTTCATACAATTGGGTCAATTATGAAAGTTTATGAGTTTAATTGTTAAAATTATAAGTTTTCACTCGTTTAAATGGATTTTTTTTTTCAAATAAGTTCTAATAGAATGTGTAAATTGATACACTTATGAAAGTTCAGGGTTTAAATTGATATGATTGTTAGTTTAGGGTTTTAATTGATACAACCCTCAAAGTTTAGGGGTATAAACTGATTTTTTCCCTTAATTTTTTAATCTCTCTCACCTTGATTATCAATAATATATATTTATTATTATTTTTTAAAGACTCAATTTTTATTTTTTTTTAATTTTATGTATTTTAAAAGTGAGATTTTTGTTTTTGTTTTTTAGTGTAAGTATATTTTACAAATTTCTCTAAAGAAAAAAAAAACAACACATAAACATATCTATGTGTCAAACAAGTTCTTCATCGATTCCACCCACTTAAACTCGTAATTTCATATGCACTACACCTAGAACCTATTTTCTATAATTTTTCATATTTTTATTATCAAGAACTTCTTCCAATAAATTTTAAGAATACGATTTTTGTGTTTTTTATTTTATGTATCCTTTACAAATTTATTCGAAGATAACCAAAATAACTTTTACTATCATACTTCACCTTCTTTTTTCAATATCACTCACATTAATTATTCATTTTATTTGGATCGTTTTGAAATAAAACAAATAGTCGTACAATAGTCGTACAATAGTCGATTAACTATTACATGTGAATTTGAAAGATTTTAATCCATTAATCTAAGTGAATCCAAATAAGCTATATTTTTTATTTCTTCTTGAATACTACATTTTAAATAAGTACCAATTTTAATTCAACAACTTAATTTATATTTAAAATAAAAAATAGGTTGAATGACATTTTTAGTCATTTTACAACTTTTGTTTAAATTATGTTTTTTTAAAAAAATAATTAAAAATATTGTAAAAGGAAGAGAGAGAAAAAAGAGGAAAATGAAGGAGAGTTGAATAATAATTACTGTAGAAGTCTGGAGAGTTGAAGTAATTACGGTAGAAGTCTGGCGAGTTGATATTTTTTGTCCGAGTTAAACAACTCCTTGAGCCAAACGGGGAGTAAGTTTACTCCCCACAACTCCACTCCTCCCAACTCCGTGGGCCGAACGACACCTAAGTTTGCAAAATAGTTCTATAAAGTGATGTGTAATTGATGTCACAAAATATTATTAAGGGGGCGTTTGGCCCAAGGAGTTGGGGGGAGTTTGAGTTGTTTTGTCTGGAGTTGTTTAGTCTGGGGAGTTCTGAGGTATGTCTGTTTGGGGCAGGGAGTTGTTTAGTCTGGAGTTCTGAAGTCTGTGGTGTGTTTGGAGCAAGGAGTTGTTTAGTCTGGAGTTGTGAAGCTTTAGTTTATTTTAGTTGTTTTCTTCTACACAATTTTCTTCTACAAACTTTCAAAATTTTGTTATTAAGGACTTCTTCCAGTTCCAATAAATTCTAAAAATGATTTTATTTATTTATTTATTTTATCTATCTTGACAAATTTCTTTGGAAGACAACAAGAATAATTTTGAGCACAATATTTGACATTATTTTTTTACATTGATTATAAAAAAAAATATATATATATATATATAGATATATTTTGTTAGGACTCGTCTTTAATTTTATGAATTATAAGATTGTCTACCCATAAGTATAGTCTATTCATGTGTCAAACACATCTTCTTTCTCTACCTCCCATCTAAATTCAATCCACCCGTAAATCAGTATCTCAACAATGATGGTTTATTTTAGCTATTTTTTTTTGTACAATTTTTTTCTATAATTTTTCATATTTTTTTGACAGGGAGTTGTTGAACCTCAAGTTTTGAAATTTGAGTTTATTTTACTAGTTTTTTCGACACAATTTTTTTTTCTACAAACTTTTCAATTTTCCTTATTAAGGACTTTTCCTAATAAATTCTAACAATGCAATTTTTTTTTTTATTTTATCCACTTTCCAAATTTCTTTGGAGATAACAAAAAATAATTTTGAACACAATACCTCACATTAATTTTTTAATCTCTCTCACCTTGACTATTAATAATATATATTTATTATTATTTTTTAAAGACTCAATCTTTAATTTTTTTAATTTTATGAATTTTAAAAGTGAGATTTTTTTTTAGTGTAAGTATATTTTACAATTTTCTCTAAAGAAGAAAAAAAAAAAAAAAAAAAACATATAAACATATCTATGTGTCAAACACGTTTTTCCTCGCTTCCACCCACTTAAACTCGTAATTTCATATGCACTATACCTAAAACCTATTTTCTATAATTTTTCATATTTTTATTATCAAGAACTTCTTCCAATAAATTTTAAGAATACGATTTTTGTGTTTTTTATTTTATGTATCTTTTACAAATTTATTCGAAGATAACCAAAATAACTTTGACTACCATACTTCACCATCTTTTTTCAATATCACTCACATTAATTATTCATTTTATTTGGATCGTTTTGAAATAAAACAAATAGTCGTACAATAGTCGATTAACTATTACATGTGAATTTGAAAGATTTTAATCCATTAATCTAAGTAGATCCAAAAAATAATCCATTAATCTAAGTGAATCCAAATAAGCTATATTTGTATTCTTCTTGAATACTACATTTTAAATTTTGTTTAAGTACCAATTTTAACTTTTAATTCAACAACTTAATTTATATTTAAAATAAAAAAATAGGTTGAATTGCATTTTTAGTCATTTTACACCTTTCGTTTAATTTTTTTTTTTTAAATAATTAAAAAATATTGTAAAAGGAAGAGAGAGAAAGAGAGGAAAATGAAGGAGAGTTGAATAGTAATTACTGTAGAAGTCTGGGGAGTTGATATTTTTTGTCCGAGTTAAACAACTCCTTGGGCCAAACGGGGAGTAATTTACTCCCCACAACTCCACTCCTCCCAACTCCGTGGGCCAAACGACCCCTAAGTGATTGTATTTAATGAGGTGGCTTCCTCGCTACCTTCTTCTTTCTCCTCCACCGGTGAGGCTCGTTGCTGTTGTTGCCCCTCCTCCGGTGAAACTCGCCAGCGCCACCACCATCCCCTCCTCACCTGCTTGCCGGACATATTGAAGATGCCTTCACTAGAATAAATGGGTCTTCACCGCCGATTCCTACAATGATTTGATCGGAGAGAATTCGCCTTGCAGCATTAAAGCGATTCTGACAATTAAAATTACAGAGCACCATTTTGGGGAAAGATTGGATTTGTCTAATTGTAAAGAAGAATTTAAAATCAAAGAAGAACAGAGTACTTACTCTATTTTCCGCTATACGTTGCAGAACATAGCCATCGTCGTCAGGACGTGGAGAGACTTCAACGAAAAGGTAAAAGAAGAGTAGATTTAAATATTAGGTTAATATATATTTTGATTCTGTAATATTCAGAACATAAGAAGATCCATTGGAGGGGCGGTAGTAACTCTGCCGGAGGTGGAAGGGAGGAAGGAGATGATAGAAGGGAGAAAGGAAAAAAATTGAGAAATTGCAAAATCAGACTCAATTTCAAAAAAGAACAAATATGACTCGATTTTGAAAAATTAGCGAACTTAAATTGTCAGTCGTTCACTTTAGGCCCGGTTTGAAATTCCTTCCTTTTGCTTTAAAAAAATAAACCCAAAATGGCATTTTCTCTCTATCTTCTTCTTTTCTTCTCATCTTCTCATCTCCTCATAAATATTCCCTCCCCTCCCTCTTTGGTTCATCCTTAAGGGGCCGTTTGGCCCACGGAGTTGGGAGGAGTGGAGTTGTGGGGAGTAAACTTACTCCCCGTTTGGCCCAAGGAGTTGTTTAACTCAGACAAAAAATATCAACTCCCGAGACTTCTACAATAATTACTATTCAACTCGCCAGACTTCTATAGTAATTACTATTCAACTCTCCTTCATTTTCCTCTCTTTCTCTATCTTCCTTTTACAATATTTTTTAATTACTTTTAAAAAAACATAATTTAAACAAAAGGTGTAAAATGACTAAAAATGAAATTCAACCTATTTTTTTATGGGCTGGTTGCACAAATAGCAATTAGGCCCAAACTAATTGCAAATTTAGCAAATTTTAAAATGTTTTGCAAATATGGCAAAAAAACTCGTTTCTATCACTGATAGACTTTATTATATCACTGATAGACTTCTATCAGTGATAGACTATTATCTCTGATAGACTATTATCACTGACAAAAATCTATAAAAAGCTGAGGTGATCAGCGATAGACTTCTATCAGTCATAAGATATCAGCGATAAAAATTGCTATATCCGCAAATTTTTTAAAAACATGCTATATTTGCAAACAATAAGTCTTAAATTGTCATTTACTACAATTTTCCTTTTTTTATTTTAAATATAAATTAAGTTGTTGAATTAAAATTGGTATTTAAACAAAATTTAAAATGTAGTATTCAAGAAGAAATAAAAATATAGCTTATTTGGATTCACTTACATTAATGGATTAAAATCTTTCAAATTCACACGTAATAGTTAATCGACTATTGTACGACTATTTGTTTTATTTCAAAACGATCCAAATAAAATGAATAATTAATGTGAGTGATATTGAAAAAAGAAGGTGAAGTATATGGTAGTCAAAGTTATTTTGGTTATCTTCGAATAAATTTGTAAATGATACATAAAATAAAAAACACAAAAATCGTATTCTTAAAATTTATTGGAAGAAGTTCTTGATAATAAAAATATGAAAAATTATAGAAAATAGGTTCTAGGTGTAGTGCATATGAAATTACGAGTTTAAGTGAGTGGAAGCGAGGAAGAACGTGTTTGACACATAGATATGTTTATGTGTTGTTTTTTTTTTCTTTAGAGAAATTTGTAAAATATACATACACTAAAAATCAAAAAAAAATTCTCACTTCTAAAATTCATAAAATTAAAAAATTAAAGATTGAGTCTTTAAAAAATAATAATAAATATATATTATTGATAATGAAGGTGAGAGAGATTAAAAAATTAATATGAGGTATTGTGTTCAAAATTATTTTTTGTTATCTCCAAATAAATTTGAAAAGTAGATAAAATAAAAATAAAAAATTGCATTGTTAGAATTTATTAGGAAAAGTCCTTAATAAGGAAAATTAGAAAGTTTGTAGAAAAAAAAAATTGTGTCGAAAAAACTAGTAAAATAAACTCAGATTTCAGAACTTGAGGTTAAACAACTCCCTATCAATGGGAGGCGAAGAAAGATGTGTTTGACACATGAATAGACTATACTTATGGCTAGACAATCTTATAATTCATAAAATTAAAGATGAGTTATAACAAAATAGATCTATATATATATATATATTTTTTTTTTATAATCAACGTGAAAAAATAATATGAAATATTGTGCTCAAAATTATTTTTGTTGTCTTCAAAGAAGTTTGTCAATGATAGATAAAATAAAAATAAAATATTTCATTTTTAGAATTGATTGGAATTGGAACAAGTCCTTAATAAGAAAATTTTGAAAGTTTGTAGAAAAAATTGTGCGGAAGAAAACAGCTAAAATAAACTCAGACTTCACAACTCCAAACTAAACAACTCCCTTCTCCAAACACACCACAGATTTCAGAATTCCAGACTAAACAACTCCCTGCTCCAAACAGACATACTTCAGCAACTCCTCAGACTAAACAACTCCAGACAAAACAACTTCAACTCCCCCAACTCTTTGGGCCAAACGCCCCCTAACAAATTATAAATTTTGATATCTCCAGATTTTTAATTTAAGTTTTATTTAAAAATTGTGATATATTTATTTTAATAATTTTGACCGTGATAATTTTTTTTTTTGTAAGATCGTGCAATTCCTGCCACGATCGCAGCCACAAAATTGCACGATTGTGCAAGTTTTTTTTTAATTCCAACCATGATAAAAAAAAAAAAAAACCTACACGATCGTGCAATTCAGTTGGGATCGTGGCAGAAATTGTGCGATTCGCGCAATTTGCAACTTTTTTTTTCGACTTTTCTCCACGTGATGGCAGAAAAAATCAATCTTCTCTTTTTGGAAAAGTTCTTAATACCGTGTCGGAAGGATGAAGGAGATATTTTCAACATTTGGTGGAAATTTTTTTTCTTAACATTAAAAAGTTGATAGAGTAGATTTTTTTTTTTTTTTTTTTTTTGTTTGTTTGTTTGTTAACAATGAGAGGATGAGAGAGTAGAAAAGAACAAGGATTTTGCGTTCAATGAGGAACATGGACGAAATTTCACAATCAGCCTAAAAGTGAGCAGTAACGCCGACCGTCAAATTCAGGTCAGAAATGCTAAAATTTTAAAATCATGTCATTTTTGGCAAACTTTTTGCAAACCAGGTCAAGTTTTGCAATTCCCCATAAAATTAATATTATCAATATATTTTACTCCCTCACTCCCACATAATTGTTTTTTTTTGTGTGTGGAGGCAATCATTGCCATTGAAGAGAATTTGACCGATTTACCGGAAAATTTTGACCCAATGAGATTTGACATGATTTTTCAAAATAAGATTTTCTAACATTTCACTTACTTTGTCGAACATTATTTTATTATTTTTCGTTTTTTCTGCTACTCTCGCTCTCATTTTTCTCCTCTCTCATTCTCTCGTTATCGTTTTTCTCTTCCCTCTCGCTCCCGCTCCGTCACTTCTTCTTCACATCTTTTTACCATCGTTGTCGCGTTGACCATCCCATCGCCGACGAGGGAGCCTTCCAAATCTAATCTTTTTTAAAACAGAAGTAAAGGGAGAAGAGAAGGATGAGAGAGAGTTCAAAATAATGGTACGATGATTTTGTTCATAAGAAAGATATCATGCGATGATTTTTTTTCTCGAGAAAGAAGAAAGAGTGAGCGAGAGGGATATGGAGTCAACAAGAGGGTTGAGAGAGATGAGAAAGAGCGAGAGACAAAAAAGAGGAAAGATAAAATAATAATAAAAAGAAGTAATAAGCTAGGTGGGCTACAACCAAACTCTACCGTTCGACACGTGGCTCTCAACCATAGGTTGCCAGCGTGTCAAAGCAATTTTTTAAATATATTTAACTTTCAAAAAAAATTTCCTCTTTTTTCGAGAATATGTTTTCCTTTTGAATTTAGAGTTTAATATTTAAGGTTTAGGGTCTAATATTTAGGGTATAGAGTTTAATATTTATGGTTTATTAACCTTTAAGAAAAATCATAAACCCTAAACTGTAATTCTTAAATACTAAAATCCTAAATCCTACAACATTTAAGGAAAAAACATATTCTCCAAGAAAAGAAAAAAAAAACATTATGAAAAAAATGCTTTGACACGTGGCAATCTATGGTTGAGTCATGTCAGACGACAGATCTTATGTGCAAAATGTTTGCTAACTTTATTTTAAAAATTGAGTCAAATCTCGTTTCGGCTCAAACATTTAGGTTAGTCTATCAAATTACCGACCAGTTAGAAGTATTTAAAAAAAAAACCACTTATAAAGTGTCGTAATATGGATGGTGATACGCTTACACTATCTATGTATTTTAACATCAAGATTGCATTTACATTACTATTCAAAAGCATATTTTGACATTTAACTAGATATTCTTATTATTATTCAAATGCATATTATAATATATTAAAAATAGATTTTTCATTAGAAGACATTAATAAATATTCTTCAAATAATACATTTTTTTAAAAACATTTTTTCTAGAAATGTTTATAATTAAAACACTCCTGTGGTTGGTTACATTTTCTCAAAAGTGTTTTTATTTACAAGTGTGTTTGGTTTGCTCTACACTAAAAGTGTTTCTCTTAATGTCAAATTACTATAAGGGGCAATTATTAATAAACAAT
Source organism: Herpetospermum pedunculosum (assembly GCA_028017165.1). Lineage (NCBI taxonomy): Eukaryota > Viridiplantae > Streptophyta > Magnoliopsida > Cucurbitales > Cucurbitaceae > Herpetospermum > Herpetospermum pedunculosum. The sequence goes on from CM051528.1 coordinate 8,214,291, forward strand.
ATGAATTAATAAATTTATATTTATATTTGTCGTTTAAGGTTTAAGGTTTACTATTGTTGATGGTCGGGGTCGGGGTCAGGGTTGGGCGGTCAGGGTCGGAGTCGGGGTCGGGCAACTGGGGTCAAGATCGGGGTCGGGCAACCAGGGTTAGAGTCGGGGTCGGTGTCGGGGCCAAGGTCGGCGTCGGGGTCGGGTGGCCGGGTCAGGGGCCAGCGGTGGTCGGTGGTCGGGGTCGGATGGCCGGGTCCGGGCCGGCGGGGGTAGGGTCGGGTTTGGGTGGCTGGGGCGGCGAAGGTCGGGGTCGGGTGGTCGGGGCCGGGGCAGCAGAGGTCGGGTGGCCGGGCTGGGGCGACGGTGGCCGGGGTTAGGGTCGGGGTCAGGCTCGGGGCCGAGGCTGGGGTCGGTGTCGGTGCTGGGGTCGAGGTCGGGGTCGTGGTCGGGGTCGTGGTCGGGGTCGGGGTCGGGTGGCCGAAGCGAGGCGGTGGTGGTCCGGGTCGGCGGTGGCCCGGGTCGAGTGGCGGTGGTGGCCCGGATCGGGTGGCTGGGGCGGCAGAGGTCGGGTGGTTGGGCTGGGGCGGCAGTGGCCGGGGTCAGGGTCGGGGTCGGTGTTGGAGCCGGGGTCGAGGTCGAGGTCAGGGTCGGGGGTGTTTGGGGGGCGAGTTGGGTAGGGTTGGGTGGGTTATTATAACCCACCCCATGTTTGGGGCACCCATTTAGGAAGAGGGCGTTTGGGGGTTATTATAATCCCCGAGTGCTACCGTTCTGTACTTTTTTTTTTCAATTTTTTTTCTCAATTTGCCGATTTTTCCTCTATTTGTTTTTTTTTTACCTAATTTGGCGATTTTTCCTCTATTTATTTTTTTAACTTTTAAAAAATTAATATGTAATATACATTTAATTATACAAATACAACCAAAAGTGGTAGAAAAAAATAAACTAATAAACACATATTTAAAACTCCATGTTAAAGAAAACTGTATTACTTCCCTCTCCACCGAGCCTCTTGTGGTCGATTATTTGTGATTTCCTAAATAATATTTATTTTTTTAACTTTTAAAAAATTAATATCGTAATATACATTTAACTATACAAATACAACAAAAAGTTGTAAAAAAAAAAATAAACTAACATAAACACATATTTCAAACTCAAAGAAAACTTTATTTTAAACTCACACTATACAACTCTGTACCCCAAACACAAACTTACTAAACCCACCGACTATAATAATCCACCGACTATAATAACTCACCCTGCGCACGCACTCCTTCAATTTATTCCAAAATGACTTTTTGCAAAAATTAAACACTTAGGAATCTAAACCAAACACAACCTAAATTAGTTACTATGTATTTTAAAAAATATCAGAAATTTTTCTTTAAATTCAAATATAGTATAAGTATGATTTATCTTATGTGTTTTATATTACGCTTGAATTTGAGTTGGATTATGCTGTTTATGTTTTTTTTTTCTTTTGTAAAATATTAAACTTTTTGCTATACTTAAAAAAAAAACATATTTATTTTATTCTATTATTAAATAAACGTATCCATTTAATATTATACAAATATTCAAATGGATAATGGTGTCTAATTCACATATGCTAATAAGCCAAAGCGAGCCTGATTCAACTGTGTTGACGACGGTCTGTGGTTCAAATCCCCCACTACAATGTACTCAAGAAAAAACAAAAAAAAATCACATGCTAATAATGGTGTCTAATTCACATGCTAATAATTTCACATATTATCAATAGTATGTTGGACAATTACTTAATCTTGAGTTTTTGAAAACATGATATTGGATAAAATATAATAATAATTATAAAGAAATTGCAACATACGTCCATTTAGGATAAAATAATGATAATTATAGCATTTTTTTTTAAAAAAAAATTGTAACATATGTCAATTTAAAGTAAAATAATTAAAAATATAGCACTTTTTAAAAAAAATTGCGAATATGACAATTTCTATCACTGATAGTATGGTCTATCGCTGATAGAAGTTTACCACTGATAGTAGTCTTTTTTATAGAATTTTGTCAGTGATAATAATCTATGAGTGATAGAAGTCTATCAGTAATAGTCATAAAATTTATCCGTGATAACCACTGATTTTTTTGCCATATTTGCAATTATTTTGAGCCTGTTTGCTGTTTATGCAACCAACCCTTTATTTTTTTTTAAATAATTTGTAAATATGACAATTTTATCATGATAGTCACATATAGCAGATTAATGATTATTAATGAAAACTTGATAGCAGTCGTGGTTGATTTTTTTTTTTTTTTTGACATATTTACAAAATGTTTTATATTTTACTATATTTGTCATTATTTTGAGTTTGCTATCCAAATAGACTATAATTAGAGTGTATTATAATTATATATAATTTTATTATTTTATTATTTTAATTTCTTTTTTTTTTAATTGGCCCCATCATTTACCCTTTTTCCATGCATCAATTTTTTAAGTTTTAAAACTTCCATTTCTGAAATATTTGGGGTGAAAACATGACAGTCCCATGAATTCCGACACCCAAAATATGTGGACCAGCCCATGTTTTTTTCCCCCTAAAATTTCAAATAAAATATAAACTCAATTTTAAAAATTAAAATCACTATCAATTTCATTAGCATAAAAAGTATTCCCATTGATTATTGCTAGACTATTTAAATGTTTTGCTTAGTCTCTAAACTTGTCATATCATCGTTAATTTTTCGTGAGATAATATAATGTTAATTTTTCACAAATAATTTTAAAGAAAAAAATTATAACTATGTTTGGAATTCATTGATTCTACTATGTATATAGATTCAAATATTTGTCAAAATAAACATAGATATCTCTAATGCATAAAAAAAAATAATAACAAGGACTAAAATTGAATTGTTATACAAAATTCAAAAACTAGAACAAAATAATCAAAAAGTTATAGAGTTGGGAGCATAGTATATTATATATTTTGAAAGATGGAGTAATAAAAAGAGTGTTCGAGAACAACAAAAACATAGCTCAACAGCATGAAGTATCGCTTAGTAACGGTGAAGTTGTAAGAATAAGAAAAAGAAGAAGTAGTGTTGGGGGAATGGATTTGCACCAACTCCAAGTCCAACTTCATCCATCCATTTTCCAATGAGGTGTCAAATGTACATTTGTGGGGTAACCATCTTTTCAACACTTTCCCCTTTTCACATCTCCCATGTTCTCCTTTTTTAAAAAATCCCTTTGTCCCCACTCTTTTTGTTGTGTTTGTTTCCTTCTATTATCATCACTCTTTATTGCCTTTCTTTTTTTATACTTTCTCCAAGATAGGGTTACTTCTTCTTCCTATTTTTTTTTTGTTTTGTTTAGTAATAATAATATTTTAGATCGATTAAAATCATAAACTAATAACTGTATCAATTCAACTCTAAACTTTTGTAAGTGTATCAATTTACTCTAGTTAGATTCGGTTTAAAAAACATTAGTTCACACGTGTGGATAATTATAATTGTATCAATTAAACTTCTTAAACTTTTATAAGTGAATCAATTTAGATCATTTATTTGCAAATCGCTCTTATGCATCAATTCTCACATGTGTAAAGACTTTTCTTCAAATGTCGGACTAAGGAAATGACTGATTTTTCATCTTTTCTCCTTCTTCTATTTTATCGCAAATAGTCTAAAAGGATTCAGTTATAAAATTTTATAATTTTATGAGTTTTAATTAATACAAGGAAAAATTATACTAATGGTCCTTCTGATTTGAGTTTGGTAGCATTTGCGTTTCCAAAGTTTCAAACTCAACAATACCACTAAGAATTGAATTTGGTGCATTTTTTGTCCCTTCCGTCAAATTTTTGATTAAATCTTAATAGAATGTTGACGTGACACCTATTTTTAATTATTAAATATTTTTTTAACATAATGCTGACTTGACACCTATCTTAACCGAATGTTAACGTCACATCTATTTTCAATTGATTAAGACATATATCATTAATTAAAGAGGTCAGATGTTCGAATTCTCCCCACACTAAAAAAAATGAAGTGTGTGTTAGAGTGGACTAATATCAGAGAAGCAGACAAATGGTTTAATTTTTTTTTTTTTTTTTTTTCACAAAGGTATTTAATTAATGTTGTGATGAGAAATCGAACCTCTGGCCACTTGGTTACTAATTCATACTTTATGTCAGTTGAATTATGTTAATGTTGACAATGGTTTAAAGCTTAGAATATCTTGACTTGATACATCTTTATGATCTTTTCAAATACGCTAAAATGGTGTGAGAAAAAAATTGAATAATTTATAAAGAATAAAGATGTTATTTAATTTACAAAGATTGTTTTTATTACATTAAATATGAAATATGATGATTTAAACTTTTTACTTTAGAAAGAGTAGATGTGAATTATTACTCTCGAACTATGTTCATGTTAGGACGATTTACATAGTTATAGTATCACATTATGTTATTTTTTTTTTTTTTTGACAACATGTTGAGATAGAGAATTGAACTTAGGACCTCATAATCACTAGGCGATACATCTTGCCATTGAATTATGTTCTTGTTGGCTCATATTATGTTACTCTAAAGTTGTTTTTGTGCAACATTTTTATTTATATTGGTTTATATTCACTAAACTCTAGTTATAAAGTTGACAAAAAGATGAGTCATTCAGTCGTAATATTTGTATTATCCATGTGTCATACTTACCTCATCGTATAAATTACACGCAACAAATGTAAAGAAGTAATCGACATTTTTTTAATAAAATTAAAAAGTCTAGTAACTTTCAAATTTTCTTTCATCGTGATTTTATTTTATTTTCCCGAATTCTTTATAAGCAATTTGTAAACTACGTGTTGATTTGGTAATGGAAAAAATAGCCAGCTTTGGTGGTGGGTGGTGGTTGGTTGTGCTGTTGATTTCAATTTTCAAGTTGAAAAAGTTGTTATTATTATTATTTAAGTCCAGCTAGAATGGTATTGTTATTGGAAAACGTGTGCCACTAAAAATAAAACATTTGGGATTGTTAAAAAAAATAAAGGTTAAATTATAAATAAAAAAATATACTACTAAACTAGGAGTTCGGTTTTTAAAATATCAATCAAACTTTTAAAAGGTTAAAATCTGATTTATGAAAAATGTTTCACCATTAACAACATATGAATTTTTTTTTTCTTTTTTTTTTATGTAAACAGTCAAATGTACTCATTCACATGATGGAAAAAAAATGAAAATATGAATATGTGAGGTGTTTAAAAAAAAGATATGAAAACTATATTTTATCGATTAAAAAAATTAAAATAAAATCGATGAAAAATAGATTGGTTGTCCACGTTTTCATGATTTTTTAACACCTTAAATATCCACATTTTTTTCGTGTCACACGTGTTAAAACTTAATTGTTTACATCAAAAAGTTCGTTTTTTTTTTTTTTTTTTTTTTTTTTTTTTTTTTTTTTTTTTTTTTGTGTGTGTGTGTGTGTGTGTGTGTGTTAATGATGAGGGTATTTTTGAAACATTTTTCATCGATATTTTTTAAACATTTTTTTATAGTTCCTAATATTTTTTAAACATTTTTCTTAATTTAAGAATATTTTTTATAATTTAATCAAAAATAAATATACGCATGGGTTGTTTTGCTCACTTATTATTATTTTTATTTATTTATTTATTATAATTTTTTATTTTTTTTTTTTTTATTTTTTTTTTTTTTTGACATGAACAAACTAATGTGACAATTAATGATCGTAGTACTTATATATTTTGTTCACAATTTGACACTTAAATAAGCTTAAATAAGTTATATTATATATCTCATATTATTCTTAGGGTGTTTTAGGCAACTTCAGCCTCACCTCACCCGTTGGAGAGTGGGGGCCACCACGCCCGAGCCCCGGATGAATTACCTAGCAAAGACCGATTTTGGAACTTCGGTGGACGATGTTCTCTACAACTGACGAAGGCAGGTTGACGTCATTCCTCGTTTGACGCAAAATGTGACCGACGTGACAATCTACCACGACTGACGAAGAGGCGGCACAGCAGGCGCCCCCAATCCCCTCGGGAATCGGGGGACGACGGTTACCGCAATCATCACACAACGTGTGGGCCCAACTCCGGTTGGTCCGCGTCCCCAGCCCCGGTCCAGGCATTCGTCCGAAGGCCAAGAAACCGGGCAACTCGAAGAGCTCTCCTCCACCGCCAACTATAAATACCCCTCATGTTCAACAGGGGAGGGGGATCAAGAAAAACGGGTAACTCTACCCTAAACACTCTCTAACTACTCCTACTTATGCTCAGACCTCTCTGACTTAAGCATCAGAGGCCCGTGGGTCAAACCCACCGGTGCAAGATGATGCTCTCTCTTCTCTCGCAGGTACATCGCCTTCTCGCCGGCAGCCGCCAGCGACGGAGCAAGCAGAGGGGCACGGTGGGCCAAAAACTTGCATCAACAGGGTGTGTTTGGTTTGCATTCCTAAATATTTAATTTTTGAAAAAAGTCATTTTAGAACAAATTGAGGTGTTCACCCAAAATAAATTATTTGAGAATGAGTTTTGAAAACATTTCATTTTGGATGAAACACTTGATATTAACTTTAAAAAAAAATAAAAAATGTCAAACCGAGCATTGCTCAATTGACATAAAATTGTGCCCTGTTGGGTTCAATCCTCGCATTAATTAAAATACTGTTACAAAAAATATTTTTTTGGTGATTAATTGAAAAACCTACCTAATTTTCATAATGTATTAAAATTATCAAAATACCCTCACATTACTCTTTTAAATTTTCTCCACCCACAATTGTTGTCGGCCACCTCTTCCGACAACGCCGCCGGCCACCACCTCCGACCTCCTCCGATATACGACCGCCCTCTGGTGACCACCTCTGGCCGCCTTTCCGACAACGCCGCCGGCCACCACCTCCGATATACGGTCGCCCTCTGGTGACCACCTCTGACCGCCTTCGACGACCCCCTCCACATCCACTCCCTCCACTCAGTCATAATTTTTAAAATACAAATTTAAACTTTTTTCTTTGCAAAAATATTTAATCAATATGGAAGAGAGAGATTGAACCCGACGAGATGAGGGGATTGAACCCCCGGCCTCTTAGTCAAGGGCATAACCTTATGCCAATTGGGTTATGCATGGCTTGATACCTCAATTGACAAATACATATTTAAACTTATTCATTCATATTGTTTATTAATAATTGCTCTTTATAGTAATTTGACATTAATAGAAACAATTTTAGTGTAGAGCAAACCAAACACACTTGTAGATAAAAACAATTTTGAGAAAATGTAACCAAACACAGTGTTTTAATTATAAACATTTTTAGAAAAAATGTTTTAAAAAAATGCATTCTTTAAATTTTTTTTAGTAGTCAATCCAAACACATCCTTAATTTGACAAATAATGAATAGTAGGTTTCATGCTATACTACTTTGAAATTAAAAATTTTAAAATAAGATAACCATTGAAAGGGCGTTTGGGATACCAACTTAAAATTGAGTGGTTTGAGTTATTATAATTCACTCTATGTTTGGCCCCCCGACTATTATAACTCATAGTCAATAAAGTAGACTTCAAAACTATTATATTACCATTTATAATAACTCACTCAACGCTCCAAACAACCATGTCAATAAAGTAGACTTCAAAACTATTATAACTATGTTTGTAATAACTCACTCAACGCTCAAAACAACCCTAAAAAGCTTTAATTTAAATCCAATCTAAATTATAATAAAAGTATTTGGATATGAATATCTCTCCAAAGTCAAACATATACGAATTTATTTATGATGTAATATTAAAATAAAACACTTACGAAAATGATATTTTTCTTTATGAAAATGAAAAATTGGTTCATGTATATAAATCTCAAAACCTATGAGCAGACATGATAGAATTATTAATCTCAAATATTACAAGAAGCTTGAATTGAATTCAAAATTTCGAAAAGTAAACCCACTACAAGTTTTAAAAAAATAAAAAAGAAATGGTTATAAAATTGAAAAGAACATACCTATATATTTAAAAATAAAAAAATAACATTATGCAGTGTCAATGTCGTTTAATGGCGAGACGAGTGTGGTTTGGATTTGGAAGCCATTGATTTGCATTAATAAAATCAAGAGAGAGAAACGGGTTGGCCTCTGACTCAGTGAGTTCTCTGGACCATGGAACTCGTCCTCCATATTCAGCACCTGGTCCTGAGCATCTGTATTGCCCATAAAATACAGTCCTATACATCCAAAACCCATAAATAAGTCTAAGTCAAATTTAAAACATATTCTTTTTTAATTCTATTTTTATTCTGTTTTTACAAAAATGGTCCTTCCATTCTATTTCTTTAATTTTATTATTTTATACTTTTACAACTTATGCTTTGTTTTCTTAATCTTTCTTTTGTATTCTAAATTATATTCTAAACCAGTTTTTCTTTTTATTTCTAATTTGGATAACTAAAAAGAAAACTTTCATTTAAAAAACAAATCATTGACTAAAATTTTAAAATATTTTCAAATAAGTATATAAATTTTAAATTACAAGTTTAGTGTCCGAAAACTTAATCCAACATGTCTTTTTAAACTTAAAAACAACGTTTTGCAATGATTATATTTATTTTAAATTTTTAATCAACAGCCCGTCTAGCTCAGTTGGTAGAGCGCAAGGCTCTTAACCTTGTGGTCGTGGGTTCGAGCCCCACGGTGGGCGATTATTTTTAGTTTTTGGTTTTTTAAGTTCGATCATCGACAATATTCAAAGAAAGGGATACGATTCCAAACCAGGCTTAGCTGAAAGGGATACGATTCCAAACCAGGCTTAGCTTTCACAAACTTTGTTTGGTGTTGATTCTAGACTAGACTGGAAATAACCCTATGGGGTAAAAGAACATTTTTGTAAAGAGAAGCTCCGAAAACTGCCACTTGCTAATCAACTTGATCAAGTAGGGTGATTGTTCAAGTAGGTCCTATCGACTTGGAGGAGAAAGGATGGGAGGTATTCATATACCAGCTATTCTGAGGCAAAACCAAAGAAAAATCTCGAAAGAAAAGGAATTAAGTAGGAAAGTTAACTTCCTTGAATATAGCTCCTGTTGCTCTTCTCTAGCTAAGATGTCACAACGTTGGCCATCTTAACTCCCTTTTTGTTGTTGTCAAAATGAAAAAGAAAATATGTTATCGCTTATTAGAAGAATCGAGAAAATGTGAAGTAGATCGACAAGATTATCGGAAATGACCAAAGAACAAAAAAACCAAAAATAGCTACAACATAAAATGTTCATCCTTGCCCGACTAAAAGAAAGGCAGTCATTAAGAAGAAAGAAGATGATCAGTATATGTATACTGAATGACAGACTGAAGTAAGGAACGCAAGCCCCAGGACCAGGAATCCATAGTAACAAAGTGGAAAGTAGGCTCACCCCTTCCCGTTTATCGATTTTAAAAAAGGTTACATTGTCGCTTTCTCCTCATGATTGACAAATGTTCTTCGACGATTCTAAAAAAGAAGATAATAAGGGACTTGAAGCTTAAGGAGGAGTAGGAGAAGTCAATCTTCTTTGAAGACCGAGGAATAAATCGGACAATTATGCCTCTTTGGTCGCGAAAAACAACCCCAATTAGCGGGATTGAATACCCGGATCAAATCAGAGTTCACGCTGCCCGCCCTAAACAAATAGAAGGTCTGATCTTTCAGGAAGCTTTTGGACCTAGCGACTCCTTGAGCTAATCTCTCATTGTTTTCGCGCATTAAGCTCAGGAATACGTTTATTTGCTAATATGATGGCCGATTATAGTTCAGTAAAGATTTTAAGTAGAAATCGGTCTTCTCAAGGAAAACCTCCCGCTTGGACATTTTTTATATGACGGAAAAGGACCGACTCTTCGATTGAATGAAGGGGCTCCAACCTACGCCAAAATGTCCAAGACTTAGGGGCGCAACATGCAACTAGCCTGCTAGATTGAAAGTACTTAGCCAGGGGAGTCAAAACCAGGCCAAGGGCAAGGACCTAAAGTATCGAAAAGGCAAGAACTCCAAGAAGAAGCCAAGCCTGAGGCCAAGAAAAGCGAGCTCAAGATTAGGAGCCAAAGAAGCGGACCAAGAAGAAAGAAGGAAGGCTTCATGTGCTCCAAGCCCTACGAAGAGAAGAATCGACGAGCTTTTTCAGCTGACTATAACAATTCCGATGAACAGTCACTCACCTTTGACAATTATACGATTCTAGAAGATGTTCCTCAGATTCTGGATCTTTTTCTCAGGTCCGTCGATCCTCTCGTCGTTTCTTATCCTGTTGCAGAATTTTTGTCTTATTTTATAAAGATTTTTCCCCAAAACATCGAGCTTACCTCATGTCAGTTCAATCTTCTCATGAACCTTGATCATTTGCTTCAGCATGAAATCATTTTTGTTGGAGAGATGATATGCAAGAAGAACAAAAAGAATAAATAAGACTTAGTCTCATTGCCCACAGGGAAACAAGTGGCGGACGGAGCACTCCAGATGATCGGCAGCGGTTACCTGTAGGAGAGGGGACAACTTCTTTCTCCCTTGCCGTGCTCCATTTTCTTAAATTCTTTCCGTTCGCCCTCTCTCGAAGCAGTATTTCCCTCAGCTACATATCCAGTTTAGGAAAATTCAGACTTTCTTTTTTATGCTGCCATCACATAAAAACATAAAATTTACCCGACGATATTCAGGGATGAATGTAGACCCATCGGGCAAGAATAATCATTCCGTCCTGGGAGAGGTGGCGACCATTCTTACCACTCAACCAACAAAGTGAATTTCATACTCAAAGTGGTCTTAATGGATCTCTTCTTGTTTTTCAATTTTCGGAGAATGGGGCGTTGTATTATCGTAAGTTTTTACATTTTTTTTAAGAAAACAATAAATTTTTTAGTCATTTTCAAAATTTGGCTTAAATTTTAAAAATATTTTTAAAAAATATATATAACAACCAAAAAAATAAAAAACCAAATGATTATCTACCGTGATTATCAACGGTCGACCTCAATCACACAATTTTATAATTTGGCTAAAAAAACACATACTTAAATAAAATAAAAAGAGAGAAAAAAAAAGAAGTAAATAAAAAGAAGAATAAAAGTAAGAAAGAAAGAAAAGACGTACAATTCGCGGTTTTTGTCGCCCCAGTTGTACCAACCAGTGGGAGTGATGATTTTATCCATAAAGGTATAAGCAAAGACAACTCTGGAGAAGCTGCCCCATGCCCGACCCAAATAGAGAGCACCCGACCCGGAAACCCGACAGTTGAGGAAGGCGAACCCGGTCTGGTCGAGAAGGCTGTTCCTCTTCTGGGCGGTGAGAGCCCCGTAAGTGTCGGTGACGGCGTGCAAATGGCAGGCGTCATAGATGGAGAGGCCGTCGCCGAACACGAAGTCCACCGACCCTTCTATGTAGCAATCCTTGAAGTAATGCCGCCCCATGTGGTCGTACAATGTGTCCTGTGCTCCGATGAACTTGCAGCTTATGAACGCCGCCCCGTCCCCCGATATCCGAAACGCCACCGCTTGCTTCCCCAGCGCCCCCGACGGCGGCACCCTTGCCTTGTTCTGTGTTATTTTTACTTTCAACTTAATTTCCCATTACCTTTTAATAAAGACTAAAACTTAGTTGCAGGCTAGACTAGGCTACAACTATCTTTTGCCACATATCATAATTTTATTTGTCAAATATTTATGTTATTTTAAAATTAAAAAAAGTTTTTATTAGCTTTTCAGGCGTTTATTGTTTTTTTTTTCTGCTCTTTTTTTTTTCTTTTATTTGGTGACTTTCATTCTTCCATCCGGGAAATTTAACTTCAATTTCCAATAGATTAATCACGACACATAAATTCCAATTGTCTCAAACAATGCAAATTTCATCCACTTGACTTTAATTCCATTAGCAATAAGACAGTAAGAATAAAAAATTATTGCATAACAAAGAGCAGAAGATGACATTTTTCTCATTATTATTATTTTTTAATTGTGTTTGATCCTCAATTTCTACCCACCTTAAAAAGACTATTGGAAAAGAAAATGAATGAAAAAGTTGAGAGGGAATAAGAAAAAACATATAAAGAATCAAAGAAAAAAAAGAAAGTGAAAGAAATAAATATATTATTTCTTTGTTCATTTTGTATTTTTCTCTACAGTGGGAGAAGTTAATTTATTGGAGGTTGGAATTTGATTTTTCTAGCCAAAGGAGGAGAGTTACAAGATAAAGGAAAAAATAAGGAGAGCAAGGCATGAAAAATTAATAAGATTTTTTTATTTTATTTAAAAAATAGCATAAATATTTGGCCATTAAAATTGTGACATGTGGCTGCAAAAGATAGTTGTAGCATAGCCTCCAATTCAGTTGTACCCTTTAATAAATATATATCTTTCTAATTTAGTTATTAATGAACAATAAAAATAATTTTTTAACTCCTAGAAAGTTATTCCAAATAAGCTTAAAACTAAAACGTTTATCAGATGGGACCACGACGAAAGAAAAAAAAAAAAAGTGTAATTTAAATTTGAATTTTATAAAAGCCAAAATAAATTTCAAGGTTAAATTTAAAATTTTAGAAGTTGGAGGATCAAAATATAAAGTTAAGAAGGAGAAGGACCAATCGATTTTTTTTTCTCTAAAGGTACGGAGATTTAATATAAAATGAATAAAAATGTAAATAAATATTTATTTTATTCTCTCCCAAATAAAAAACCAAAAGTACAAAATTGGACTCCTTACATTTCCGTACTAATTGTTTTATATATAGACATATATTATATATATATAAATATTAAATTGAAAATAATTCTGTGTATAATATATTTTAAATTTCATCTTGATGATTATGATATTTTTAATTGTCGTCCAAGTCCTTCCAAGAACTATATGTCAGTTTGGTCATCGAAAGTCACAAGCAAATTACCATTCACATACGACACTTAAACTTTATTCCTTCTATTCTTAATGTATATATTTAAGTTCAAATGAAATACACTCCATTCTTTTTTTAATACTCAATTAATTATAAAACATAAATAATTTTAAAAAGTTAAAATTACAAATCTTTGATCCCTCTCCTTTTGAATTCAAAGTAGTAGTAATAAATAATGACAACACCCATGATGCAAGTCTTTTCATAGACTAAAATAGATTTATCATAAAAAAAAAAAATAATAATAAAGTGAGACTAAAAAATATAACAAAATATATATATATATATATATTTTTTTTTTAAAATATGACAAAACAATTAGTGATAATCACTACTATGATGGTCATTGATAAAATTAATATCACTCATAAACTGTTATCATTCACAAAATTGTATAAAAAAAATAAAAGTGTATCAATAGTTATCATTGATTTGCTATCACGTATAAAAATTGTCATATTTTAAATCTTTTTAAAATCTGCTATATTTGTAATTATTTTACCTTAAATTGATACCTGGTGCAATTTTTTAAACAAACGTCGAAATTAAATTTTGTTTCAATGATATACTACAAAACTCGTAATAAAATATATTGTCCTCAATTTAATTCAATCAGTCGAGATATTAATGACATTTTTTTTTAATTTAGCTTCATATTTTCCTCTTTTAATTAAAATAAATCCTAATAAATTAGTTATAAGAAAAGAATGAAATATAATTTTTAAATCATTTTGATTTTTAGACTTTGGTGATTGTTTTGTTTTAGATTCTAAGCCCGGTTTGATAACCATTTGGTTTTTTGTTTTTAAAATTTAAGCTTATAAACAACACAATCTCTTATGAATTCTTTTGTTGTGTTATCCGTATTTCTTAAATCCAAGCCAAAATTTAGAAAAAAAAAAAAAAAAAACTTTCAAAAACTTGTTTTTGTTTTAGTCATTATATCGTTAATCATTTGAAAAACTTAAATTTCATTTTTTTTTTTTTTACAACATGTTGAAGTGAGAGATTCAATCTATGACCTCTTGGTCACAATACATTTGAGCTATGCTTTTGTCAGTTTTAAACATTTAAAACTGACTTTAAACATTATCCACTAATATATATATAAGAATAAAACATGTCATTATATCAAAATCCTATGAACAATAAGAATTAGAATAATGCTACTATTTTTTTTTTATTTGATAAAAAAGAGAAAAAGTTACCTTGAAGGTGATATTCCTAGCGACGAAGAAAGGAGAATTAACAGCAAAAGTTGCAGAAGCAAAAGTTCCCATCGGACGGCCATTGTCTCCGGTATGGTCCGCCGTGTCGCCCCATTCAATGATCGTCTTCTCCGCTCCTTCACCCTCCATCCATATGTAGCTCATCATCGCCGGAATCTCGACCTTCTCCCTGAAAGATTAGAGCAAAGAAAGAACAAAACAATTGCTCTTCTAATTTGTCTTTGATAAAATTATATTAAAATTTGAGATTTCAAATTTCTCATCTTCTCCACATTTTTACAATTACAATATTACATTATATATGTGTATATATGAAAATATATTGGTTGCAAATGTGACTCTTTCTTAATATTTATTAGATGTAGATTAAATCTACGTGTTGTTCGCAATTTTTCTCTCGTACATCCAACAATATAAAACTATTGGTCATATTATGACGGTCTGAAATAATATCTCTCACCTGTAGATTCCGGCGGCGACATGGATGACGACCCGGCAGCGGTTGACCACCGGCAGAGAGTTAATAGCCTTCTGCAGCGACCAGAAACCCCCCGCCTTTGGCTTCTCAGAAACCTTGAGCGTCAAACATGGCTTGAACTTGTTCTTTGTCTTTTGAAAAAGCGAGTGCTTGAAAGAACCCATATGTTTTATCCACTTCAAGTACTCATCTTCAACTTTCCTCATTCCCCGGCCGTCACCGCCGCCCACGGTCCAGTTTCCACCGTAAGAAACGGCGGCGCCCGGCATCAGCATCAACATCACCAGAAACAATAGCTTTATGATCACTCTCATCTTCTTCTCTTCTTGAAGAAGCTCTCAAATTGCAATGTAATGTTGTATATAGATAAGTGTTTTGAGAGAACGAGAGGCTTAAAAAAAAGTTAAAAAACGCAGAAATGGGCAAGAGAGAGAGAGAGCAAGAACAACATTGGGGGAATCTTGCAGCTGTGTGTCTGTATTCAAATTGTCTGTTTCGCCATTAACAGCCATCAAAATTTTAAACTCATCTGTGACTTTTCTGTTTAAATGGTATTTTTCATCGTCTTTTCCTTAGGAGCTAGAGCTTTTGAATTCCAAAATATATATACATTTTTTTAAAAAAAGTTTTTAATAAATTCGAGAGGAGTAAAAATGATTCAACGAACCAACTATTAAATCACGTCTTAGGATACAAATAATATCTCACCTTGGCTAGAAAAGGGAAAAAACATGGATATACAAGGGGGACAATTATCTCTAATGATACGAGCCATTTTAAGTGAAATCAAAAGCAAACCCATAAGAGTTTAGGCCAAAAGTGAACAATATCATACCATTGTAGAGATGTCTGAGTTTGGTTGTCCTTAATACCAAAAAATTTAATTTACTGTAACCCGTCAGTTTAAACTTTTGGACTAATTGCTGATTTAACATGGTATCAGAGTATGAAGGAATTTCTGTGTTCTAGCTTCGGTAATATTGTTTTCTTTACAACTATATTGATTTTCACTTGTTGAACTTTCTACAAATTTTCAAGTTTACGAGTGACAGTGAAGTGATATAAACATGATTGAGAACAATTTAAGCTTTTAGAGTTGATTTACAATATAACCACTAGATACAAATTCAGATTACTTTTATATGTTTTCTCTCATACATTCAACGGTGTAAAATAATCTGCCACATCGCATGACGTGATGTCTTTAAATAATTTTTCGAGAGTGATGACAAACAAGCCAGAAACATTTTGGTCCAAAATATAGCTTTAATTTTCATTGAGAGAGTTCTAAATTGAGCTTTTTAAGAGAGAAAAAGTGGTAAATTTGTGGGGATGCTATTTGGAGTGGGAAAGTGGGAAAATTGGGTTGAATTTAGAGATGGTTGTTGTTTTGGTAAGGTTATGTAATAAGGCCTAACATTGAGAAGCTGGTAAAGGAAAGGGCAAATGGAGTTTTTCTTGTTTTGGAGAAGTGTGGGGTTGTAGAAGATAATCACAAATCTTTATAACTTTATTTCATCACCTCCTCATCATGGAGAATATGGGCATAACAAATAAGATAAAGTTTGGTTTCATAACTATTTCCTTTATGCAATTTTTAATTTTTTTTATTAATATTTTTGAATAAAAGTTTTTGTAGGGTTCATTTTGTGTCGTGGGTTTGTTTTGGAATCTATGTGTGATCACATTATTGTCAGATCATTGTTCGCCAAAATCTTTATTTTGGAATAAAAAAAGATACAATTTGTATCAGAGAAAATAAACTTTTTAAACAATAATTAAAGAGAATTATTTTTAATAAGTTACTAACAAAGCTTAAACACATATATATATATATATGAGCGCATCACCTAGATAGTCCAGAGTGGGGGTTGATTGATCCTGCACCGTGTATGAATGATTTAAAATATTTAACTGCATTATATACCACCCATAAAGACAAATTTTTAAATCGAACAACCACTTGGTGTAGTGGGTGAGCGCTCCGCCTAAGATAGCATAGAGTGGGGGTTTGATTCTGGCCTAGGACAGAATTTTATATATCAAACAACCACTTGGTGATCACTTGGTGAGTGAGCCTGCACCGTGCAAACGGTGAATGATCTAAAATATTTAACTGCATTATATACCGCCTTTTTGCCAAACCGAGCATAGCTCAATTGGCATAAGGTTGTGCCGGTGACCAAAAGGTCATGGGTTCAATCCCAAAGATAATTGACATGTCCTCTAAAAAAGAATAAATAAATAATATTCATAATGTCAAAGGGAAGGGAGAATAAAGTTAGGTTGGACAGAGAATCAGATTTTGTTTTATGTGAATTTTGTTTTTGAAAATTATCTTCAAATTTTGTGATAATTTTAAATTTAAAAATGTAGAATTATATTTAAAATGATATTTTTTTTTAATAAACAAAGTATTTCGAGTTATAAACTCATTTCATTTTTATTAAATTAAAAAATATATAAATATAATGTATTATAAAATAATAATTATACAAAATTTATAACCTAAAATAGGTTCATAAATTAATTAATAATAATTTATATTCAATCTAATATTTAGTTGAAGACTATCACTAATTTTATGATTTACAAAAAAAAAAAATTAAACACATTTTAAAGAAGTAGTTAAATTGAGATACAATTTCTAAATCTGTTACCAAACACATATATAAAAATATGAAATACATGACTCTCTTGTTTTTAAATTTTTTTACCCTAAACTTTAAATTTTACTTAGCTTTTGACATAGATTCTAAAGGCTCAAACCAATGGTTTTATATTATTTATAGTCCTCAAGAGATAGTAGTTGAGTCTCACTTGAATATTTATCTTTAAAATAAGGAAAAATTTAATTTTTAAAAATAAATACATGTTTTTTTTTTTTTTTTGCAAAGGAATAAATACATGTTCTTAAAGAGAACTAAAAAGTTAAAAATAACACATTTTTATTTGAAGGGAAAATATTTTATTTTATTTTCTCTGATTATTGCTTATGTGACCCATTACATTACGGCCCAACATAGTCTCTCCACAGGTTATGGGTCACATGCCCAAACTCTATTGGGTTAGGCATCCATTAAATGAAGTCTTTTTTTTTTTTTTTTTTTTTTTTTTTTAGAAAAATGTTCAAAACCATCACAAGTCCACACTTGCCATTCACGTGAGTTTTTAATATTTTACCCTTCCTAGATAATGTAGAAAAAAAAGAAAAAAAGAGAGGAACCAAACTTAAATATTTGGTTTGAATTTATTAATTTAAGTTTAACCATTTAAATCATTAGATTTTTGTTTCAATAAGAAAAAAGGGAAGGACCAGAAATAAGGTTCAAAATCTCATTAGGCTCATTTTCTTTGTCGAGGAAGAGATAGAGAGATTGAAACATGGTATGGATTGGGTTGTAAGGGTGCAAGCAGAGATCTCCAATGCATTCAAAAAGCAATCATAGCATTACCCTCATAAGTAGCAGACAAGAAATCAATGGCATCCTCACCAATTTAAGCCACCATGGAAACAATTCAATCCTTTCTCAGAATCATCCACAACTCGTTTCAAAATTAGGGCAACATTGTTGGGGTTTCAATGGCTTAAGAATAAGAACCCTAGATCTAGACCATTTTTTTTTTCCTGCATCTAGTCTTTCTCTGTTTCGAGTCCTTTCACTCTTATCTCTTACGATCATCATTGCAGTAGCACGAAGCTTCAAAATCAGGTATCAATTGCATAATCATATTCTCTTTATTCTTTTTTGTGTTTGTGTAATTTTTTTAATTGATTGTGATATCGTATCTGGTTCCCCACTAAATACATGGATAAATATATATAATCACATTCTGTTTTTCCTTATTAATCATATATGGTTCCCCACCATATGGATAAATATGTTTTATGAACTTAGATTTTAGATTAAATATGTTTTAGTAACTTAGATTTAGGTGTTTTCATTTCTGTTTTTTTAAGTACACTATATCTTTTAAATTTTGTTAGTAGATTTTTAATTACACTATATGTTTTTTTTTTTTTGCATGAATTTTATTACTATTTTTTTTTTAAGTACACTCAATTTTTTTTAATTAAACTGTATATTTTTTTTTGCAATTTTAGAGATAGCTCGCGATTTAAAAACCATATTTATTGGTCTATCATTGTTCAGGATGTTTATTCTAGTATTGTTTTTGAGTTTTCTAATTTCAATTTGTTTTCATTCAAATAATATTTTCAGTGTACTTAATTTCGCATTTCGCAACATTTAGGGTTTTCAATTTAGTATTTTAATTTTTTCAATTGGGATGGTACAAAACACAGTAACCAAATTAGATTTTTTTAGAAGTTAACTAACAGATCTTCCATCATTCTACAATAATTCAAATCTTTTTCAAGAAGTGTATTTTAGTCCATCTGTTAGAGCTTTTACACATTTTTGCCATAAATTTTTTTTTGGACGGTAATCAGTGACAATTAATTATGAACATTCTTCTCTTATTTTTTTTTTTTGTTAGTAGATGCGAGTAGAAGTAGGTGTCAGTTATTGTTGTGCTTCAATTTAAATATCTAAAAAGTGATTTTATGAGCTAGTAAAGTCACTTTATGTTCCTATAAATTATGATCAGCTCCAATGATCTAATAGTTAATGAATCAAACTTTAAATTAGTTTTCCACTTATTAATTTAAGTTACAAGTTGCAGTTACATGTACTATAATATTTATGATATAATAATTACATGTAAATTGATTATGGTTAATCTATATAGTTGGGTCAAATTCCAAATTTTTCAACAATGAATCTCATTTTGCAAAAAAAAAAAAAAAAAAGAAAAGTGGGGCTTTTTAGCTAATGTTTTTTTTTTTTTAGGACTTATAAAGTAGTTGTTAGAGACACGTAATTCCAAGATTGGTAGGATATTATTAACTTTGAGCACATGACTTCATGACTTTATTTTTTTGTCCCACTCAAAATGTCTCACACTAATAAGATTTTGTCCATCATTTATATACCTACGATTTTCTCATTTTCTAACTAATGAAGACTTTGATCGTACACCCAATAATATTTTGACGAAAGTTATATATATATATATATATATATATATATATATATATATATATATATATAAAAAAGTTTCGTTATATATAATTAGTCAACAAAATTTGTGACAAATTTACATTCTTTTTGCAAAGGAACACATCTACATTTTTACTATTATATATGTAAATCTTAATTAATAATATAGTTTTGAAAACTCGTTCCAATTTTGTTGCTGCATTTAACCAAGTATAGAAAAGGGTTTTATTTATTTAAGTTAGAAATAATGAATCACATGACCATGATTTTTTTTTTTCCTTTTATAAATTCCATTTTCAATCTTAACCAAAATTCAAAATTTGCGTAGAATCTTAAAATTTGGTTTAGATAGTAGACTACAAGATAAATAAATAGTTTGCAAACCAATTTAATTTTGAGGAAAAATATCAATTTATACTTTTAAGTTTTAGAGATTGTATCAGTTAAAACTCTAAACTAATGATTGTATCAATCTAAACCTTGAACTTTATATGTGTATCAATTTACCCTCTCTCTTAGAAAAATGTTAGTTTTCACGCGTGGGAACTTATAATTTATCAATTAAATCTTTAAGTTTTCATACAATTGATTTACTTAGGAAAGTTTAGAGGTTTAATTGTTAAAGTTATAAATTTCTATGTGTTTAAATTAACGTTTTTAAAATAAAATCTTCTTCTCAAAATTTAGGATTTAAATTGATACAATCCTTAGTTCAGAGTTTTAATTGATACAATCTCCCAAGTTTAAGGGTATAAATTGATTTTTGTCCTAATTTTTTTAAATATGATAATTAGAAAATATATTCCAAAATTCCCCCTCTTCCATTTTAATTCCAAATAAGTTTAAAAAATATATTTTTTTTTAAAAAAGAATCGAAATAGTGGAGAGGTATATGAAAAGTGAAAAAAGGAGATTTAGATGCAGGCCCATCCTTTAAAGAGCCCCCGTGAATCCCACGCAACTTTGTGACAGTTAACCACCTCTCCTCTCATTAATGGGCTCATATCCACCACAAATTATTCAAATACGGTGGTTAAAAATCTATCTAATTATTATTTTTATAGTTTTTTTTAGTGTAATCTACCTAATATTTTAATACCGTCAACATGTATATATGTATTCTCGACTAAGAGGTTTGTTACGGACAACTTCAGCCTCACGTCACCCATTGACGTCATGCCCACCCTCGAGGAGTGGGGGCCATCACACCCGAGTCCAGAAGATTTATCCACCGAAGGTCGACCCTGGAGCTTCGGTGGGCGACACTTACCACAACTGACTAAGGTTAGCCGACGTCATTCCTCGGTTAGCACGAGATGTGACAAACGTGACAACCTGCCACGACTGACAAAGAGACGGCACAACAGGCGCCCCCGTCCCTCTCGGGAATCGCAAGACGACGGTTGCTACAATCATCACCAGGCGCGTGGGTCCAGCCCTGGTTGCCCCGCGTCGCCTGCTCTGGTTCAGGCGTTCGTCCGAAGGCCAACGAACCGGGCAAACACGAGGAACTCTCCTCCACTATAAATACTCCTCCTGTTTAACGGGAGGAGGGTACGCAACTTAAACACCTCCTAACTTCTCCTACCTATGCTCAGACCTCTCTGACTTAGGTATCGGAGGCCTGTGGGCCAAGCCCACCGGTGCAAGATGATGCTCTCTCTCCTCTTGCAGGTACACTGTCACCCGCCTGGCAGTCGTCCGCGACGGAAGCAACGAAGGAGCACGGTGGTCCAAAATCTTGCATCAACAATATTAGAAATCTGAATCTCCCATCCCAAATGGTAAAAAAAAAAAAAAAAAAAATTAAGAGATTGAGAAGGAATAACCTCATGTATTGAACTTAAAATAGAAAAAGAAAATGTATCCAACTATGAGAATGGAAATCACATCCAATAATTTTTCTACCTCGCATTTTGTTTGTCCATTTGCATGTCGATGCATGCATATGGAACAATGTGATGTTTTCGATATAATTTTGAAAAGTTCTACTTATTTTTGAATTATTAAGTTAATTTTAAGTAGTAGTTTGTGCTGGAAAAATATTAAATTTCTTTAAATTTAATAATGATTTTTTTTTTTTACATCTAGGTGGAGATTGAACCTAATCCGCTGAATATAATAATTTAAAATTTGTTGAAAATGGTTTTATTATTATTTTTTAATTTTTAAAACTATGTTTATATAGTAACATTTACAATTTTTTATTTATTTTCTAAATGACTTGAAAATGCATTCTTAATTAAAAGTGGAAATTTTAAAGAAAGAAAATTATTTTTTTGCTTGAGACATTCAAACGTATTAACCTCTTGATCAATAATTTATACATTATGCCAATTGAGCTATGCTCATGTTGGCAACACAAAAAATTGTTAATACACCATATTACTCATTAAAACATAAAATTAAAAAGAAAAAAAAGCTTTATCAAAGGTGGTTTTTTAAATTTTTTGATTTAATACAATTAAATTATAAGTTTAGTTTCTAAATTTTGAGGTTTGTGTCTCCACATTTATTAAAAATAGTTTTTTTATACAATAATTTTTTTTTTTTTTAGATTTCTATTGCCTATTTAGTTTTGGCAATTTTTGTTGTTATACCTTTTCCTTTTGTTAATAATTTTCCACCCAACATTTTCTCAATTAACATATTTATTTGAAAGAAAAAAAAATAATAAATAAAAATACTTGTGTTGATTTCCTGAATGGAACTAATATAATATTTACTATTAGATAATTTTTTAATAAGTGATCATAATTTTCGAAAGGTACGTGTAGAGCTAAAAGAAGGTTACCAAAATGTCATCATTAACCATAATTCAACTAAAATAATATACAAATTAATGATCAAGTTCAAAGGTTCGAACTCCGATCTACCCTACATATTTTCAGAAGGGTAACAAAATAAAAAAAGGAAAAACATATCTAAATGAAGTAAAAATGGTAAAATTATATTCATAAAGTATTATTGAAATAAGTCTTTCTATATTTGAAATTACATATTTAATGTTTCTAAACATTTTCAGACGCATAGTTTTTTTTTTAAAAAAACATATTTAATTAATGCAGGATGATGAGATCAATTTTTAATCTTTTGATTATTAGGTCACAACACTTAAATCAGTTGAATTATGTTCATGTTACAACAGTCGTCTTACAATGTTATAAAAGTAATGATATCATTATTTCGAAATGTATAAAAAAATATTCTACCATACAAATAATATAAAAATAATAAATATATTCTATATCGTCTTTCAAAATCTATGAATTTTCACAGCAATTTTTTTTTTTTTTTTTTTTTTTTTTTTTTTTTTTACTTGGCAATATTTCCTATGACAGTTTCTTAATGATATATTTTACAACCTGTGAAAAGTTTTTATAGCATTTTCTTTTTAAGTATGAAACAAATTCTATTGCTATTGTTGAAACAAATTCTATTGCTATTGTTTAAAGTTAGGAAAGCTATTGTCAACAAGAGCATATATATGATGTATCGCCTATAGACTAAGAAGTCATAGGTTCAATCCCCCATTCTCACATGTTGTAAAAAAAAAAATTATGAAAAAAATTCCGATACGTGTTTTAAAATATATGCAACATTTGTTTTTACACCAAATATTTACGAATGTTTGAACTTCTGATCTCAAAAGACGTAATACATGTAAAGTACCTCCCATGAAGTCTTTGATAGTAATTATAGAGTGTTTATACATGATAGTTTGATTTTTGTTTAATTATTAGTGTTTAGTTAGAATTTTAAAGGGTAGCCAAAGTGAACATAACTCAGTAGTAATTGACATGTACTATATCTCTCATGAAGTCGGATGTTCAATCACCATCTTCGTGTTTGTTGTACTAATTTTTTTTTTAAAAGTATTTGAATGTTCTTTTTAAGTAGCCTAATTTCAATAAATGTTCTTATTCAAATTTCAATAAATGTCCTTATTCGAAAAGTGTCATATATGTCATTTTTTAAGTTTAGTCTCTCCTTCTTCTCTTTGCAATTCCTTATTTTCTATCAAGATTGAGGTATTTTAGAAAATCTATTTCCTCTCCCTTCCTTCTTTTCTGATTTCATTCTCTACATTCTAACCAATTTAAAAATATTAATAATAAAAAAGAAAATTAGGGTTTAAACGCGACTTTCGTGAAAAAATTTCCGTGGAGCTCCTCTCTCAAGTGACGTCTCGTCCAATTCACGAACTCCATCAACGAGCATCTTCAAGCAGTGGCGACGACTTGACATCTTTCTATACCGTATATCCCTTCTTTTTTCGATTTCTCTTTTTTTCTTTGTCCCCTTTAAAATTGGCTGTGTATATGAACGACATAAGCGAGTGAGAATTTTACCCGAAGCCACACCACCATCAAGATTTTATTTATTTATTAATTGTTTTTTAATTTAATCCACGTGTCTTGTTCGTTCACACACAAAAAAAAAAAGAATAAAAGAAGGGGGAATACCATGATTTAGCATGGAGAGAACTGAGTTGAGAAGTTTAAAATCAATGGGTGGTCAAAGCGCTTTTTCGCTGTTTATTAGAGTCTTGGTGTCCACATAAAATTCGTTAGGTTTTTATTTAACGAGTCTTTTGCTGAATTTGAACGTTCTTTTCATCCAACTTAGAATGTATTTTTTTTTTTTTTTTTTTTTTTTTAATTTAAATTACATTAAGACGTTGCATTATAATCTTAGTTTCAAATAATCTCTTGATTCATCTGAGATGGTAGATTCTATTGAATTTAAATATTTAATCAGTTACATTTGCTATCAGAGTATTTTAGTCCAACATGTTATATTATAATCCGTCTATTTTTAGCAAAGGGCCATATATCTCATTAAAAACAAGAAGGGACTTCTATCGAAATCTCATATAAAAAAAAGGTTATATGTCTCGTTGCCACTACTTTAAATCCATTAACGGTCCGTTTGACTAACGAAGTTAGATTTGAGTGGATATGTCGCTTTCTTTGTTATTCCCTCATCCACAATCTCATCCACAATAAATTCCTCTTTGAAGTTGAGAGGGTTGCATGTTCCCCAGAGTTAATGAAGCGCTTGGTAGGGGCTCTCTTTACGTCTTGGAGCCTGGGGGAGAGCTTCTTGAAAATGTTTGTTTTCTTTTTTCCTAAAGGCCGATGATGGACACCATTTTATTTTTTATACATTTTTTTACATATCTTCTGATCTCTTTGTATTTCTTGGTGCTGATATTGTTAGTTTGTTTGTTTTTAAAACGGTGTTATTTTACCCTCAATTCTTAATTTACTTTATCTATTTTTTATTCTTCTTCTCTGTTTTTTACACTCAATTTGTAGTTGACTTTGTCTCTGTTTTCCTCAATTTGTTTGGTTAAAACTACATATACCATGTTTATATCATTTCATCCCCTCTGAAGTTTTATTATGATGGATGAAACATTTGTATCTCTGAGACCAATTTTAATATACTTCCCATTTTTCCTATGTACTTTGTTTTGAGAATATGGAAAGAATATGGTTTTAAAATACAGGGAAGGGGAAGAGGTTGTGGTGATGAAGTTATGATTTTGAGAGACATGAATTTATTGATTTTGCTTGTCATAACATTTTGTATTACTTGTGATTGTATTAGTGTAGTTTCAAGTTAGAAGAAAACAAATTATGGAACCATAGAGCATTGGTTGATCGGGATAGTTTGGCTTACATTGTGGAGAAAAATTGAGAATTTGTTGATGCAACAACAGACAAAAAAATGTGATGTTTTGATTCAAATCAACAATGTTCTAAGAAGCGAGGCTGCTCAGACGTTGAGGAAGAAGAAAATGTGAAAAAAAATGTTTTCTAAGTGAATTTATGGGGTCTTTGTGAAAGAGTTTGTATCTAAATCAAATTTTTTGTGTTTTGATAAATTACTATCAAAATAACCCAACAAATATACTCGTTTTCCTGAAAAATTGTTCGAGTAAATAAAACATTTCAGTCTTTTTTTCTTCTTCTTTATATATTAAAAAAAGTCTTATTCTTATTCTTGATCCACAACTTGGGTAGAAGTTTGATTATTAAATCAATCCTTTTGAGATTTATATAAGTAAAAGAAAAATGGTAACAGATGTCAATTTAGAATCAAATAATTAAAAATATAGCATTTTTTTTAAAAAAATTGCGGATATAGCAATTTCTATCACACATAGAAGTTTATCGCTGATAGTAGTATTTTTTATAGAATTTTGTCAGTGATAATAGTCTATCAGTAATAGTCATAAAGTCTATCAGTGATAGCCACTGATTTTTTGCCATATTTGCAAAAGATTTTAAACTTTGCTAAATTTGCAATTATTTTAGGCCTCGTTGTTTGTGCAACCAACCCTAATTAAAATGAATACTAACGAAAAAAGTTGAAATTAAAATAAAATGGTAAAAAATGAGTCTTTAACAAAAATGGATATATATATTGATGGAGCGATTTACCGCAGCGGAAAGCGATTTCGGACCGATGATACTCTAATTTCATCAATTTAACAAATAGAAAACATGCTCAAAACGACGGAAATAAGAAATTAGAAATACATACCCTTGTAGTTCCAATTTCTTCAAGCTCCGCCGCACGTTCCTCGTCACGAACTCTTCCTGCCTCTTCTCACGAACGCCTCGAGGACCACCCCAGGTAGTCCCGCTTTCCTCGGCGGCGCGCAACGGAATTGTGGGACTCCGAACCAAGAGAAAAGAGAGAGGAAGGAAACCTTGTAATGAATAAAGAATAAGGAAGAGGGGCTTGAGATTCATAACGAAGACAGAAGAAAAAAACTTCAAAAAAATTTCCTCCACATTTTAATGAACCCCGTATGTCTTTTTTTTTCAAAACTCAAAAATGACTCTTGCCCAAACATATACCCCAAACCCCACTGTCTAGCCATTACATACATATATTTATATAAAAACAATACATGTAATGTAAGACACAAATATATAAATTTATATATTTTATTATTATTTAAAAAAAATTAATTCTCAATTAATTTTTAAATAATAATAAATATTTTATTTATTAAATATTTTAATAAATAAAATATATATATATATATTAATTAATTAAACTTTTTAATTAATTAATATTATTTAATTCAATATCAAATATTAATTAAATAATATGGCTAAACTCGGTTTTCCGAAAACCGACTATTTGCACATGAATCTTATTCATGTTTTAGACAAATCCAGATTTAAATTATATTTAAATATGTCCATCATTCTTCCACAAACCGAATTTGAACAATTCAAATTCTTTTTCTTTTTCTTTTTCTTTTCTCCTTCATTGTTGCACGACGTTATCCGAGCTAGCCAGGAGAACCTAAAGGATCTACAGATCATGAGCTCCAACGATACGAGATTATTCGGTTAAAACTCTTTTAACCCGAATCAATCAACTTTCGTTAACCCCCGGAGACTCCACTATAGTCCGAGGGTTGCACTCTCCTCACTGTAGATATATTATGTCCTCTTGATATAACCGTCATGGGCAAGTCGACCCTTCGCAGGTTGTTCGTAATCACAGCTGGGTCATTTAAACCGTTTAACCCCTACATTACGTCTTGTTCCTTAAGTACCACTGACACCTCTAATGAACAATAGATCTGTGGTCCAACCAACAGATCAGTTTACCCTCTCATCACATGAGAGTGTGAGCGCTCATTGTTCAAGCCCCGGAGTCAGCTATTAAGGGAACAACCTATCTACTAACCCTGAAGAGCGGGTTAGGAGTGAACTCCAATCTTGTTGTGCTATGTCCCCTGTTACCTATTCGACTTTATCCCCAAGATGGTAGGCTTATTGAGTCGGCGCTTATGGGCCACTCTCACCCGTGCAAGTCAAAAGATACTATCGAATAAGCAGGAGTTCATAGCGAGCTCAGGATTAAGATCGAGTTACCTAGGCCATCAATATGTATAAGTCGGTCTCATCAGTAAACGGAGTTATAAAGAGAGAGCGACTTAATACGCGGTTCGGTCTTATGCAAACTCTTTGCACAGGACGCCCTCACTCGCACATCTCCATGTGAAACGATTCGGATCACATCGTTTTGTACGATACAAAGTGAGCCGCATCCAATAGTGTTACCAGGATAAGGTACCCAGCCTTATCCGTATACTATAGACCGTTTTGACTGACTACTTGAGCCTGATTCACAATCATGTCATACATGAGGCTCAAGTACTCATATTCAGCCAAGGGTGTTGGTCATTGGTATAGGATAAACCCAAACACGTTTCACTTTATTCCAGTAAACTCCTTTACTGAATAAAACTAATAACTCTTTATTCTAAATAGAGTATGTACAAACATAACAGTTTACAAACCACGAGTTTTAGGACATAAAACCCAACATATATATATATTTGGTAATCATGGACTCGATCTATATTCTTGACACTTCTACCTCTGAAATGTATATTACTTCTTATTACATTCATGTAATATTTAAAAATCTAAGACTCATTTATTTCAAAACTATTCCAATGAAATGAATTAAAATCTTTCAAATTCACTTGTGATATTTAAAATACTATTGAGGCTCTCTTTTATTTCATAACTATCAAAATAAAATTAATAATGGATGTGATGGATATTGAAAAAAGAATGTGAGGTATCGTGGTGAAACTTATTTTTGTTGTTTTCAATTTTTTTTAAAAGATAGATAAAATAAAAAAAAAAATTCATTATTATAATTTATTGGAAGAAGTGTTAATAATGAAATTTTGAAAAATCATAAAAAAAAAGACTACATAAAAACAACTCAAATAATCTTAGACTTCAGAACTTTAACAACTTTCTGCTCCAAAAAAATAATAAATTGAATATATATAGAGAATCATGTCTCAACACGTGGAGTATGGGAGGATAAATAGTTAGTTAGGAAATCCTACAAAGTTTTAGGAAAGCTAAATTGTTAATTAATGAGTGGTCTAATTACCCGTGCTAACAAAATCCCATATTAATTAAGAAAGAGATTGATCTAAATATATAAGTAAGACAATTATTTCTACTAATATGCAAAAAAAAAAAAAAAAAAAAAATTATTTCTATTTCAAAACTCAACAGTTAACCTACCATGAGTATTTTTAAGCACTCTTACACGTATAAATATTTGAGTTGTTGGAGAAGGAGTTGGGAGGAGAAGTTAACTCCCCGTTTGGCCCATGGACTTGTTGAACTCGGATAAAAACTATCAACTTCCCAAACTTTGTCGCCACGTGCATGCAACGCGTAACGGCCAACGTCGTCCTCGGAAAAAGGGAATGAGTTGCCACCAATCTTTTTTATGGTGTGATTGGACACCAAAATTAAAATAAACAACTTTTTAAAAAAGTAACAAAAAAAAAAGGTCTACGAAAACATAGTTGAGTTCGAGAGTCATTTGAGTGTGGGAAAAATATTAGCACCCCACAACCCCTGTTAAAAACGGTGGCCAAATTTTATCTTGAATTTAAAGGTTCTTTAAAGACGAGTTTACTTGAAACCATTATATTTCAAAACAATGTCTTATTTTTACTGTTCATTACTCTAATAATTGAAGTCATGATCCCATGAAATAAGTGGAAATTATCCATCGATTTTGATTATATTAGAAATATTCTCGATACTTTGGAATATTCTTCACCTCAAGAATATGAGAGAATATTACATTTTCTCAAACTTCGTCATAGGATAGTCGTACTTCGTAGGAGAGTTTTCTAAAAAAAAAACAAAACAATTTTTTGTTTAAATTAAAAATTTATTTTTTTTGGGATCAAAATCTCGGACTCCCAAAGATTGTGATCCCCCACCTCAAAAATTCTAGAAAATCGAACTCCCAAATGTTTCTAGATTCCATCTTAACAAATTTTAGAGAAAAAAAACGGTTTTGAAATATCAAAATCACTTTTGAAAAAAAGAAATTAGAGAACTTTGAAATAACATTTTGATTATAAAACTTTCCTAAAATACAATAATTTTAAAGATTTTGAAATAATTTTATAATGTGATAAAAAGTTTAAAAAATATTTTAAAAATATCATTAAAAGATAGTTTTTAAAAACAACATCAATGTATAAACAAACATAAATGCAAAAATGCAATTTTTAAGATTAGACATAATAGCAACATTAATCAAAGCATAGAAATAAATATGTAAATGCTACAAACAAGTACGTTAAAAATTTAATAAAATATATTGGAATCGATCTCGGACTTCTAAAGAATCGATCTCTCACCTCAAGAATTTTAGAAAATCAGACTCTCAAATGTTTTTAGATTTCGTCGTCGAATAATTTTTATAAAGTAGAGAGTTAGTTGATATTAAAAGATTAACACAATTTAATTCATAACTCAACACTAAATAAATAAAATTAACAAAATAGTAGATAAAAAAAACTAAGACAAAATAAATCGATACTATCTTTAACCTAAAGTAGATAAATAAATAACAAATAGTCATTTTTATTCAACAAAAATAAAATACACAAAGACAAGAAAAAAACAAACAAACTAAAACAATATAATTAAAAGAAACTTAGAAGTAAATAAAAGAGAAAAAAAAAAAAGAAAAAAAAAAAGACATATATACCAATACAGTAAAATAAAAAGGCAGACATCTCCCAAATACTTATTAAAAAAATAAAAAATTAAAATAAAAATTTACTATGGATACGAGTTACATGTACGTGGCAGATCATAACTCGTGTCCATGGTACACGAGTTACTCCTACATTGTATACCATAGATACGAATTACCCTTAAATTATGTACGATTTAGGTATCCTAATTTTATAAATACTTTGAAAACTATTTTATTTCTATAATAATTTATTTAAAGTGATTTATTAATATAAAAAATTCTTATTTTTTCAAACTAAACACTTATTCCTCCACTTTTCACTCTCCAATTTCATTTCTTTTTTCAACCTTTTTTTTTTTTTTTTCTTTTTCTTCAACTTCCTTCTTCACCCAATTTTTTCTTTCTCTATTTTTTTTTTATAAATAGAAATGAAGGTAACAAATAAGAGTAATAAAAAAGTAAATATATGGGAGATGAACGATAAGAAGAAAAAAAAAACAGTAATAGCAAATTTGAAAACAACAAAATCTAAAGTAAAAAAAGTGAAAAAATTCACCTTGTATGAAAAAAAAAGATGTAACTAAGAGGAGTGAGAAACAACAATAATGAAAACTAACTTCTAAAATCTTACTCCACTTTTAAAGGGATTTAAGAATGAAAACAAGAGATTTGTTGGAATCAAAGAACACTAAACAAGCTTTGTTGTTTGAGGTGTGGATCCTTGGGACAAAAGCCCTACCACCATGGAACCTCCAAACTAAAGCTTGAAATTTGTACTTGTGCTCTTGACTTTTTTAAAAAATTGTTGATGAGAATGTGGATGGAGTATGAAAAAATGTGGGTCGTGAAATGTATGTTGGTGTAAAAAGAATAAGAGTTTGTGGTAAAGATGGAAGATATAAGAAATTTGTGTGAAATGAGGATGTTTGACCTTCTAATGGACAAGAAAATGAGGATTTTAAAACTCAAAATTCATTCTACTTTTGTGCATAAATTACTGAGAAATTGTAACAGATGTCAATTTAGAGTAAAATAATTAAAAATATAACACTTTTTAAAAAAAATTGCGGATATGACAATTTCTATCTAGTATGGTCTATCGCCGATAGAAGTTTATCGCTGATAGTAGTATTTTTTATAGAATTTTGTAAGTGATAATAGTCTATAGTGATAAAAGTCTATCGGTAATAGTCAAAAAATCTATTAGTGATAGCCACTGATTTTCTATTAGTGATAGCCACTGATTTTTTGTCATATTTGCAAAAGGTTTTAAACTTTGCTAAATTTGCAATTATTTTGGGCCTGATTGCTGTTTGTGTACCCAGTTCTAAATTACTACCTATACTTTTATTTATTTATTTATTTTTACCAATAATGGCTCATCCAAAAAAAGAGGGAATTTTTGCCAACTAAACCAAAATTCAAAATAACTTTCTCCTTTTGTTAATTTTTTTTTTTTTTTTGTCACTTTACTCCAACAAAACACCATGATAAAATTAAATCAAAATTAACCATAAAAACATGGATTAAGAGACTAGTAACAACCAAATTAAGAAGAAGAAAAAATATAAATTAAGCATATACATTATTAATCTAGCAAATTAATTTAAAAAGAACCGGCAAAAATCCGTGGTTACAGACTTCAACAGTAATTACTATTGAACCGCTCAGAACTACTATTCAAATCCGTTCATTTTCCAAGGCAGCACATTTCTCTCTCTCCCTCCCACAATATTTTTAATTATTTAAAAAAAACATAATTTAAACAAAATGTGTAAAAAAGACTAAAAATGCAACTCAACCTATTTTTATTATTTTAAATATAAATTAGGTTGTTCAATCAAAATGAGTACTTAAACTAAATTCAAAAGGTAGTATTCTTACACTGGAGAGAAATAAAAACATAAGCATAAGCTTATTTTGATCCTTTAAATTAATGGATTAAAATCTTTCAAATTCACATATTTAACCCATTATGTTGTACAACTCTCTTTTATTTCAAAATTATCCAAATAAAATGAATAATTAATGTGAGTGATATTGAAAAAAGAATGTGAAGTATTGTGGTCAAAAAAAATTTTGTTATCTTCAAAGAAATTTGTGAAAGATACATAAAATAAGAAGCAAAAATCATTCTTAAAATTTATTGGAAGAAATCCTTAATAATATGAAAAATTATAGAAAAAATGATAAAAAAAAAAAATAGCTAAAATAAACCGTCATTGCTGAGATGTTGGTCCCGAGTGCAGTAGATTCAAATGAAATGACGAGTTTAAGGGGGTGGAGGCGGAGAAAAATGTGTTTAACACATGAGTCAAGATAAGACTATATTGATGTGTTGTTATTTTTTTTTTCTTTAAAGAAGTTTGTAAAATGTACCTACATTAATAAAAAACAAAAAAAAAAATTAATAAAAAACAAAAAAAAAATCAATCTTAAAATTCATACAATTAAATATGACTCCTAACAAAAATGATATATATATATATATATATATATATATATATATTTTGTGCTCAAAATTTGTAAATGATAGATAAAATAAAAATAATTTTTTTTTATTTTTTAGAATTTATTGAAATTGAAATAAGTCATTAATAATGAAATTTTGAAAGTTGTAGAAAAAGAATGGTGCAGACCAGAACATCTAAAATAAACTTAGACTTCAGAATTACCGGGTTCAACAACTCTCTGCGCCAAACACACCACAGACTTCAGAATCTCAGACTAAACAACTTCTTGTCCCAAATACATACTTTAGAACTCTTCAGACTAAACAACTTCTTGTCCCAAACACATACTTTAGAACTCTTCAGACTAATAAATAGCTCTATGTCCCAAACACATACTTTAGAACTCTCTAGACTAAACAACTCAAAACTAAATAATTCTAACTCTTCTAATTCCTTGGGTCAAACACGGGAAGTATATACCCATACCAAGCCTCAATTAAATAATTTATTAAAAGATTAATTAATAACAACGACTAAAATATTATTTTGAGCAAAATTTATAGATAAAAATAGAATATTTAAAATGCTAAAGACTAAAGTTAAACGTGAAGTTTAAAAATTAAACTAAAATTTAAATCTTAAAAAGATATCAAACACCCAACTTTGGGGTTGGAGTCCCCACACCATTAATTGGTCCATTATGAAGAATTCGACAAATTAATTTGGTGCAAATGTCAAAGTCAATGGAAATTAATGTTAATAAATGGAGTTTAATAAAGTCCTCTTCTTTAATATTTGTAAGTTGATAGAGATATTTTTTTAAAGACGATTTCCTTTCTCTGTTTCTTAATAATTTCAAGTATTATGATTAGATTGACTTGTATGATATATATATATATATATATATATATAATATGGACCAACAAGAAATACTAAAGGTAAAGTCGATCCAAACCCACAAGAAAGAAGTTAGACCAATGCCAATAACTAGCATTGAGAAATTCTTGTATTGAACCAAGCTCTAAATACACAGGGACGGACCAAAGCATCTTAGCCGAGGCTCCTCACCAAAAAGATATTTCAGTCCAAGGCACAATCAAAGACCCTAGAAGGAACATACCATGGGCCAAAAGCCCAAATGGCAGGAGTGTGCCCAGTCGAGGCAAACTCTATACCTTGCTTACTAGAGGAGTCTACCATAGGTTTCTTTCTAGGCCAAACCTAAGAAGGGAAGGGAAGACCTCGTCATTATAAATACCGCCAACTCCAAGGAGAAAAAATAAGTTTATTATGGTCTACACACTAAATACTAAACTTTATACAGTAAAACTCTGATTCTAACATAGGCATCAGAGTCACCGTGACAGATATCATACCGATATTTTCTTTAATTATCGTTGTTTTGCAAGTCATCTAATTTTTCCAGTCTACAAATTCTACGATTAAAGACACGTGAAGGTCAGACGACTTTTCTTATGAAATGTTTCCATCAATACACATAAAATAAGTCATGTCTAGGGATGGCAACGAGGTGGGGCGGGGCGGGGGTCGGGGGTTTACTCCCCTATACCTGTGGGGATTTTCAATTCCCATCCTTGCCCCGTTCCCTGTTTTGAGGAGTCGGGTAGGGGAATCTCCGAAGAAAAAAATCTCCTTTTTTTTTTAATTATTTTTTCTTTAAATTTAATTAAAGGTTGATAATTAAAAAAATTATTTAACATTATTAAAATTTTGGACAAATGTTTTTTATTAATGAAATTTAATATAAAAATCAATGAAATTAAATTAGAAAAAGAAGAAAAAAAAACTCTAAGACAATCATGTAGTTAAAGATAATTTTAAAAAATATTATTATTAATATTATATAATATATTAATATAAGTTTATAATTTTATATAATTAGAATTATTATATATATTTTTAAAAATTAATAAAAAATAATAATTTCGAGGCGGGTTCGGAGTCGGGGACGGGGCGGGGACCCGATTAAATCCTCGGTTTGATCCCGTACCCGGTCAAATCGGGGATTCTCCAACCCGATTGAGTTGAATCCCCGCAAAATTTTTTGCCATCCCTAATCATGTCCTTATTTTAAAATTGAGGTCAAAAGTTGGTAAAAACAAATAGGAGGAAAAGAAAAAAAAAACAAAAGAAACTTTTCTCAAAACTAATTACCTACCTCTAATTGAGCATTTAGAAAAGAAAAGAAAAGAAAAAACTTAAAAAAATAACACTAATTATCCAATACCAGCTTCGAAACTATTTTTTACAACTTTGATCGAATAGTTCAAAATTAACCTTAAAAAACTTCTATTAACTCTCATCTAAAATCTCAGTTTTCAGCCTCCAATCATTCTTTAACAACAAATTGCTTCAATTTGTATCAGATGACCTTGAACGTTGTTTAAAATTTAGAAGTGAGTAAAGTTCTAATTAATCGCCAACTTAATTGTCACCTTATAAGTCTAACTTACCATTGAATATATTTTAATTAACCAGATTATTTGTAATCCTTGAAAGATTAAAGTGTTACTTTTCAAAATTTTACAACTTAACTAAAAATTGGGTGCCATAGTGAGAATAGCTAAACGGTAATTGATATGTACTCCCTTCCCAGAGGGTCGGATGTTCAAATCTCCCCTCCCTCATTTATTGTACTAAAAAAACTAAAAAATAGGTAAACTTTATTAATACAACTATAATTAAGAAATAGTCAACATAGGCAGAGATGGAAGAGATCAAACACGAACACGGGAATAAGAAACAAGCTCGCCTTTTTCTTTTTCTTTTTATGGAGGGAGATGGAGAAAGTGGACAAAACAGACTCACATTTCCTGGTCGAAAAGATGAGTTCCTTTTTTGCCTGAGCATAACTCAACAAATTGACATCTACTCCTCGAAGTCGAGGTTCAAATCTTCATACCCACATATTTGTTGCACTAAAAAAAACTATAATTAGAAAATAGTTATCCAACATCTGAGGAGGTAGGTCAACATAAATGGACATCTAAATGTCCGTCCTTACAAAAAAAATTATTCAAGTAACATAAAATATGTACTATCAACTTCGGGTCAGAGGTACGATTCCCACGCCCTTCTTATTGTGAATTCAAAAGAAAAAAAAACATATAATTAAAAAATAGTTATCCAAAACCTAAAGAGGTAGGTAGGGTTTGTAAATAAATTTAAGAAGGTAAAGGGTTAATAAGGATCTGAATATGAAATAGAAGCCAGAGAGATGAGACAAGAAGAAGGTGTGGAGTGGACCCAAGAAATTAATTACAGTGCATGTGATGATAGCAAGTTCTCTCTGCAATTCCCATAAGATATCATTTTCACAATTGATACAAAAATGGAGTCTGTGGTGAGCTAAGAATTAAGTTTAAGAAAGGGAAAATATGTAATGAAAAAAAATAGGGTTTGGTTTTGGCAACCACATGTCTTTTTCTAACATCCAATCATCCATCACATGCCTTTAGGCTTTACCTTCACATTCTTAATTGCCTTGACACTGACTTTCCCCCCTCTCTCTTTTCCCTTTTGCTTTCATTTTCATCCTCTCAATTTCAAACCACATATTCTCATACATTTTAGTAAGGTTTAGTCCAATTTATGAATATACTCATTAATATGGAATCTATTTAGCCACCTATTTCTAAACTTTGATAAGTTTAGAGCACATATAATTACAAGCCACATTTATCAATAAAAACATGAGAGTGAGCTAAAGAGTTATGTTCGTCCTATGTGTGTTAGAGAGATATATCGTTGAATAGGGTTAAAGGTACATATTGATGATATTGAGTGGTTATTAATGCAATTAACCTTATCTTTTTGCTTTTTTGTTGTTGATACCATTAACTTTAAAGAAAATCTTAAAGTACAATCGCACAAGCTCAATGAAGCATGAAGTCAAAGAAAGTCACATCAAATGTCATTCAAATTATCTAGTGGTGTTAACCAGACCATATTTAGGTGTAACATATATCGGGAACATGCACTTGGTGACCGCATGTGTCATCATTGCATTAGCCTTATAACATCGTGCATGGTTGACATATCTCCCAATGACGACCCACCGACTCACCCTACAAGTCAGGTACTTAGTCCTGCACTTGGACCAAGCTCTAAGCACTCAATCTCACCTAGGTTATGCTAGCATGCATGTATGCACTTAGCCTCACCTGGACCAAAGTTACAACTAAAGTCTTGGTTGAGTTAGGTGGCTTCATAATCTCGCTTGGTTATTGAGTTACGACTTACTTGAATTAAGGTAACTCATGATCTCACCTCGATCAGACTACTAGATACACTTAATCCGACTTGCTTAATCTTGACACTAGTATATTTGATCGAACTCATCAGACTCCAACTAAACTAGTGTGTGTGGTTGATTAGATATGTTGGGGAAATTATTTTTAGTTTGGAAAAAATCTCTCATTAAGAATTGTAATAATGTAAAACCCTAATATATGGCCTATGAAGTGGGTGCAAATAGGTGGGGGAAGAAGCATGGGAAATGGAGGGCATAAATTGAGTTTGTAGGTAGTGGTGTGGTGCAATTGGGAAACAAGCATGTGAATTGGTGACCACTGAACTGATAGATGTGTTTGGTGTTTGATTTTAAACAAAAGTTAAAATATCAACTCCACTACTCTATTTGCCATTTCATGTCATGCTATCACAAGACAACCACCATTTTCACTTCAACTTTGCTAATTAATATATACCAATTATTCCTTTCCCTTTTTCCATCCACATTCTCCTTCAAATATTAGGGCTAGCATCCCTATACAAGAGGACAATTTTTTTTTTTTTTTTTTTTAATATAAAAAGATATTAAGTCATGTTTGGAGACATCTTCGTTTCTGATTTGTTGTTTGTTGTTTCCTCTTTTTAATAAAGAAAAACGAAATTGTGGTCATGTTTCTTGTTCAGTCTATTTTATTGTGAAAAAAACATAAACATATGTAATTTGGTAACTATTTTTGTTCTTTTTTCTCTAAAATTTTAAATTAGTTTTTAAAATGAAATATCCAAATTTTTTATGTTATATTTATTTCCAGATATTTATTAGGCATATTTTATAAGTAAAAAATGATAAAATAATTCTTTTATTTATAATTTGAAAAAAATCCGAAAACAAAAAAAAAAAACATAATTTTGTTGTTTCCAAACTTCCAACACAATTTTGAAAATGTTTCTGAGAAACAAGAAATAAAAATAGATGAAATGCTTCTGTCTTTTAAAAATTGAAAATACGTTACAAAACCATCTCTAAATAGTTAAATTATATATATCTTGTGAGATTATAAAGACAAATTATCTTTTCTAAGGTTGAATGTTCCTTCTCCCATCATTACTTTTTTTAACTAAAAAAACTAATAACAATAATATAACTTATTTTAAAATATAAAATTGTAGTAAATTAATCAAATTTAATTTAATTAAATATGTTTGTCTCGTTAACAACATAAGAAACATAAGATTTGCTAATGAGCCTAACTCAATTGACATAAAATATAAACTTTGATCAAGAGGTTAAAAGTTCGAATCTCCCACATTGTATTGTAAAAAAAGAAAAAAGAAACATAAAATCGGATATGGGTAAAAAATAAATAAGAAACATAAGATCTCATAAACTAATGTTGGCAAAGTACAAAATTAAGAGTTTGTTTGGTAGACAATTTAAATTCTATTTTATGTTTTTAAATTCACGGAATCTAGCGAATATGTTTTTGGATTATGTTTTTGAAAACTGTTTCTAGAATCTGTGATCCAAACAATATAAATTCTGAAAACAACATTTTTTTTATTTCGAGTATATCGATATTTTGAATTAAAAATATTAAAATGCAAAATTATATTTAAAAAAGATAAAAAAACATAAATAAAAATAGTATTAATTAATGCGGGTGAGAGAATTGAACCCTAATATCTTATTCAAAAGCACAACTTTATGTCAATTGAACCTAATATTTAGTTGATAACAATAATTAGTTTTATGGTTTATAAAAATCTTTCCAAACACATTACGAAGAATTAGTTATATTGGTATATAATTTCTAAATCTGCTCCCAAACACATTTCTTAAACATGAAATATAACTTTTGTTTTCATTAAATCTATTGTTTTCAAATTTTCGTTTTCAAATCCTCAATCAAAAGACCTTATTGATACCCAAGTCAAACTTGAAGACTAAAATTGTATTTTCTTCTCCCTACAATTTAATTACAACTTATCAATTGAGAAAATTTTCATCCATGTGAAATTTTCTTTTGAAATATCATCTATTATTTTGATAGTTCAATTTAGTCTTTATTCCTAAAAAAAAAAAATACTTAGAAGTGGCTAACATTATAAACTCTATTGTAATTAAAATCATATAAGCAAATATACTTAAATTTAATTATAACATGAACTATATTCTAATTATTTATTTTAAATTTAATTATAACAATATATATGAGTGATGATTTCAAACATCTGTCCTCTTGATCCAAAATATATATTTTATAACATTTAAATTATGTTTATGTTTGACGACGAAATTTTAGTTTGGTCATCACCTAGTCTAGATTTCACATTTTTTTAAGGAGATTTTCATCAAAGCTAAAGTAACTAAATTGTAATGTGGTAATTTTAATATATATTTACATGACATTTTTTTGAAGTTAAAGAGAGAGAAGAAATTAAAGATGGGAGATTTGGAAGTCAACGATGGGAACATAAACACAGGGCTCGAGAGAGTGACAGAAAGACATGGATGGATCGAATAATGGAATGGTACTAACACTCTACAATTATTGGGACAACCAAACCAAACCAAACATTTTTTCCTTTTTCCCCTAAACCCAACAAAAACTACACCTTTAATTTACCTTTCCATCTTCTTTTTCGAAACTCTTTGGATTTTTCAATCATTTCATCATTTCTTTTCTGCCACAAAAAAAAAAAAAAAAAAAAAAAATTGATTCATTTTTGGTAATCTTCCTCTTCATTCATTGGAGATCCCTTTTCTATTTGCTTTTTAATAAGTTTCAATTTTACTTTCTCCAATTTTATTTCATAATTAATGATAAATGAAATGTTTTCTTTAACATTTTTTTTTCTTCCTTTAAGTTAGATAAAAAGGAAAAAAGAAAAATAAAAGGGTTAGAGAGATAAAGAAATATGTAGGAGGAAGAAATTAATTTTGTTAATATTGTGAGGGAAAGAAAATTTGTAATAATAGTTTAGAGAGTAATAGATAGATTAGATTGGAGTGTTAAAAGATTAAAAAAAATAACAATTTCAACCAAACTTAGAGATGGTTAATTTAGAAGGTGAGAACAAAATAAAGTATAGAGTGATTTCAACCAAACTTAGAGAAAGTTAATTTAGAGGGTGAAAACAAAATAAAGTAATAGAGTGATAGTTGTTTTTTTTAAAATAAAGGTATACACGTCTTAGTTTCTGATACCGGTTATTTTTAGCTTATTCTTACTCTAAAAAATTTATAATTAAATCGGGCATGACACCTAGATGTCGACAACTCATTGATATATGTTTACTCTCTTTTTCCTACAAAACAAAGATCGGATTTTGATAGTAGATCTTTTAGCATCAGATTTATGGTGCTATGGGTGAGGTCTTCCATCAAGGTTTTGTTAATACAATAAAACTCATATTTATGTTTTTTTTTTGTAGTGGTATGCTATTATCTACTTTGGACATAAATTCTCATAGTTTTGTTTTTAATTTCACTCTAAAGAGTTTCATAATAGTGTTATTTCCTTCCTTAGTGCGATGATAGGCTTTGTTTGCACTCCTAACAATCACATATCATATTGTGTAATATGCCTATCCTATCAATTCATCCAACCTGGTAGGACTACTCTTCATCTTTTCTATCCGTCTACAAGACCTTACAGAGCTCTACTTGCTTTTTGCTTAAGCACTTTTTGTTCGATCTAGAGATTAATCCACAAGTTTGTCTAACTATAAGGCTCACCTACTTCTTTATTCCGACTCTAAGAATTTTACTGACACAATTAGAATTGGACAATGACTCTAATACCACTTATTAATTAAGAACAATAATAGTATATGATATTGTCAATTTTAAGCATAAATTTTCATGATTTTATTTTTTCATAAAATATTTTATGTGAATATTTATCATATGACAAATTTGGAATTAACTATATGATGTAATTACAAATAATATGTAATTTTCATAGAGGACAGTATTAAAAAAATAACTCAAAATGTCTTATATTGGGATAAAGTTGGGTGCCAATTGTTGTCAGTACGACATATTTTGTAAAAGATATATAAATGATTTAATCTAAATTATTCATATAGAAATATAAAAAATAAGGTATCATGTGCACTGAGTTTGCCTACTAGATTGTGACGTATTTGTTGCTTGCAAATTCTTAAAAGAAAATATAAATATTAAAAAAACAAACGATTTAATCATTTAGCTGAAATCACGTCTTTAAAAAGATTTCTAACTATTTGAAACTTTTCAAGGAGGAATAACCATTGACGATTTAAAATCAAAAGTTTGAAAACAAAACAAAAACTACTGATTTGTAGAATATAATTTTATTTGAATAATTAGATCCTCGGAGTGACGACATCAAGTGAACTGAGTTATTATAACTTAATCTATATTTGATCCACTACTATTATAACCCACCTTAACTTTAGTAATATTTACTATTCACAAATTATTATAATCCACAAAATATTATAATCATCGACTATTTTAATTCATTCAGCGTCACAAACATGTCCTAACATTTTTTTTTTCTATTCATGTACACTATCAAATTAAAACAAAATGTGGGCACTTCTTTCGGTCGGAGTGGGATAAGGCGCTTGTGAAAAAACAAGCTTATCCCCCCAAAAAAACCAATTCTATAGCTCTCGCGCTTCCCGCTGGCTCTATGAGTAGGTTGCCCCTCGCTAGTTAGGCTATGGATTATAGAAACAAAATGTAGTTGAATGAGACAGCAGGCGACACTGTATACTGATAGCTTCTGCGATAAGCAAGTGAATGGGGCCGGTTCGTGGCGAACGAAATGGTTCATCAAACCATTTCTCGCCTCAACTTATTTTTTTTTTTTCAAAATAAAAAAAAATAGAAATTAAAAAAAAAGAAAAGGGAAAGTGAAAATGTCCCTTCCCTATGTGTTTTAGGCAAGATAATATGAGACAAAATTGAGTTTTCATCCACAAGTTTGTAAGATTTTTTTTTTTTAACAACAAAAGTGGGATACGGAAATTTGAACCTCCAACTTTAAAGAAAAATAAAATTATAAGCTCATATTGATCTTGTAAAAGAAATTCTTAATAGCATAAAAAACAACGTTTATTTCAAGATCTCTATCATCTTTTAGTGGAAAAGACTCAAATTAACTTATTCTCCCAATTCAAGAATAACCAAAATTTTGTTCTAAAAAAACAAGGTTCTCATAGGATTATTTAACTAGTCTAATTCGGATTAGTCTTTCTTAAATAACTTAATTAAGTCTTTAAATTTTAAATTTTTAAATTTTAGACAATTTTACTACACAACTCAAATTGTAAAGCATATATATAATAAGTGATGTTAACACGGTAACATATCCAAACCTAGATTTGAATTCTTAGAATGTTACAAATTAATTAGTTGTTTAAACGTTGTCTAAAACAAATGAATATCAATATAACAATTTCAGTCAATTTCATTCGTTTCCAAGGCTATTCTATTTCATTATTCATAACTTTCAAATTTAAAACAACTAAATAAACGATCAAGCAGTTGCCACACAATCGCAACCATTGAAAAGTAGATATGAGGGACAAATATTCTTGCATGCAATTGCGAATAAAAATAAAATAAAATAAAATAAATAATAATAATAATAATAATAATAATAATATAGGGAGAAATTTGATAGATTGGGGCCATTATTAAACCATTGGAGAAAAGTAAGAGCATGCGCAAATGTAAGCCAGCTATGTCTATGTATATTATTACCAAAAAGCTGAAAATGACACTTTAACCTTTTACTTCCTTCAAATCAATCTTTAAATTAACTATTTTGTTTTTTTCTTTTATGTTTTCAAAATTTTAGCTTATAAATAACTTTTTATCCACGTGTATTTTTGTTTTTATTAACCACATTTTGAAAACCTTTTCAAAATCAAAGTTAAAATTTTAATATTAAAAAAGATGGTTTTCAAAACTTGTATTTTATTTTTTAAATTTAACTAAAAATTTAAATATTGCAAGAATGATGAAAAAAACATAATATTGAACTTGGGAGGAAAGTAGACATAAATTTAAAAAAATAAAAAACTCAAATTGAAATTATTATCCAATGACCATTTAAAAGTGAATGATAAGATTCTTTAACTTTCAACGTTGTGTCTAATAACTAGGTATTTGAATTAAAAAAAAAAAAAAAATCTATGCGAGTCTCAATTTTATGTCTTAATATATCCATAACTTTAATTATGGTGTCTAATATATATATATATATTTAAAAAATAAAATTAATAATAATAAAAAATATATATTTTTTATTATTATTAATTTTATTTTTTTACATTTGTTATGTACTTTTTGAGAATTCATACACTTTGTATAGGATAGGCTGTTTTTTAATAATATTATATTTTTTAAAACTTATTATAAAAATATTGTAAGTTTGAAACTATTTATAAAAATATTGTACTTTTAAATAGAGGTCGTCTTTTGTCAAGCAAATGTCGTCTTTTGAAAATACGATCTTGCTCCACGTGGATGAAGGTCGTCTTTTCAAAAGACGATCTTGCGAGGGAGGTCGAAAAGACGACCTACCTCTTTTATTAAAAAATTGATATCTTTTTATTCAGATATTCTAAATTTTCAAAAAAAATATGGTTGGAAAGCTAATACAATTTAATACGTGGTTTCACTATTTTTGGAGTTGTGTATCAAAAGATAAAGACCACCGAACTTGGACTATAGTTCTGCAAATTTCAGAGCTGAAGATTCTTTTGAGGAGTGCATTAAAAAATTGATATCTTTTTAACCAGATATTCAAAAACTTCGAAAAGGGTATTGTTGGAAATTTAACATAGAGAGCTTCAATTTGATACCTAGTTTCACTATTTTTGGAGTTGTGTATCAAAAGATATATATCGTCAAAGTTATGAAAAATTCACTAAACCCAGAACTGAAGATACGACTGAAAACTTCAAAACTGTAGCTAAACTTCGACGATCGGTATCTTTTAATACACAACTCTACAAATAGTGAAACTAGATATCAAATCGAAGCTCTCTGTGTTAGCTTTTTAACCGTACCTTTTTCGAATTTTTTTAATATCTAGGTAAAAAGATATCAACTTTTGAATGCAGTCCTCAAAATAATCTCCAGTTCTGAAATTTGCAGAACTATAGTCCAACTTCGATGGTCTCTATCTTTTGATACACAACTCCAAAAATAGTGAAATCACATATCAAATTGAAGCTAGCTTTCCAACCATATCAAATTGAAGCTAGCTTTCCAACCATATATTTTTTGAAAATTTTGAATATCTGAGTAAAAAGATATCAATTTTTTTAATAAAAGAAGTACATACCGATGAAGGTCGTCTTTTCAAAAGACGACCTCCATCCATGTGGAGCAAGATCATCTTTTCCAGAAAGACGACCAAAAAGACTACCTTTGCTTGCGTGTGGTTTAAAAGTGCAATATTTTTATAAATAGTTTCAAACTTACAATATTTTTATAATAAATTTTAAAAAATACAATATTATTAAAAAATAATTATTTGTTTAAGGCAGGTTTGATATAACTATTTCGTTTCCTATTTTATGTTTACGTTTTTTATGGATAATTAATTCTGTTTTTTATTTTTAAAATTTTGAA
Source organism: Herpetospermum pedunculosum (assembly GCA_028017165.1). Lineage (NCBI taxonomy): Eukaryota > Viridiplantae > Streptophyta > Magnoliopsida > Cucurbitales > Cucurbitaceae > Herpetospermum > Herpetospermum pedunculosum. Next base: position 8,258,921 of record CM051528.1, read on the forward strand.
AACGCTGTGAAGGAATTTTGAAAACAATAAAAATAATTGTAAATTAGTTTCAGTTTTTTAATAATATTGTATTTTTTAAAATTTATTATAAAAATATTGTAAGTTTGAAACTATTTTTAAAAATATTGTAGTTTTAAATGGAGGTCGTCTACACATCTGTCGTCTTTTCATAAGACGATCTTGCTCCAAAAGACGACCTCCATCGTAATGTACTTCTTTTATTAAAAAATTGATATCTTTTTAACCAGATATTCAAAATTTTCAAAAAATGTATGGTTGGAAAGCTAACAGCGACAACTTCAATTTGATACATAGTTTTACTATTTTTGGAGTTATGTATCAAAAGATAGAGACTATCGAAGTTTGACTATAGTTGTGCAAATTTCAGAACTGAAGATTCTTTTGAGGAGTGCATTAAAAAATTGATATCTTTTTATCCAGATATTCAAAAACTTCGAAAAGGGTACTGTTGGAAAGTTAACACAGAGAGCTTCAATTTGATACCTAGTTTCACTATTTTTGGAGTGGTGTATCAAAATATATATCGTCAAAGTTATGAAAACTTCACTAAACTAAGAACGAAAGATACGACTGAAAACTTCAAAATTGTAGCTAAATTTCGACGATCTGTATCTTTTAATACACAACTCTACAAATAGTGAAACTAGATATCAAATTGAAGCTCTCTGTGTTAGCTTTTCAACCGTACCTTTTTAGAATTTTTTTAATATCTGGGTAAAAAGATGTCAATTTTTTAATGCATACTCAAAAGAATCTCTAGTTCTAAAATTTGCAGAATTATAGTCTAACTTCGATGATCTTTATCTTTTGATACACAACTTCAAAAATAGTGAAACCAGGTATCAAATTGAAGCTCTCGTTGTTAGCTTTCCAACCATACCTTTTTTGAAAATTTTGAATATCTAGTTAAAAAGATATCATTTTTTTAATAAAAGAAGTACATACCGATGGAGGTCTTTTCGACCTCCGAGCAAGATCGTCTCTTGAAAAGACGACCTTCATCCACGTGGAGGAAGATGTGGAGGTCGTCTTTTGAAAATACGACCTCTATTTAAAACTGCAATATTTTTAAAATAGTTTCAAACTTACAGTATATTTATAATAAGTTTTCAAAAATACAATATTATTAAAAAACAACATTTTTTTCGTTTGTTTTTCAAACCCACTTTTTTTATATATATATATATATATACTTTCTTTCTTTTTTTTAGGGAAATTGTAGTAAATGACAATTTAAGACTTATTGTTTGCAAATATAGCATGTTTTTTAAAATTTTGCGGATATAGCAATTTCTATCGCTGATAACTTATGGCTGATAGAAGTCTATCGCTGATCACCTCAGCTTTTTATAGATTTTTGTCAGTAATAATAGTCTATCAGAGATAATAGTCTATCACTGATAGAAGTCTATCAGTGATATAATAAAGTCTATCAGTGATAGAAACGAGTTTTTTTGCCATATTTGCAAAACATTTTAAAGTTTGCTAATTTTGCAATTAGTTTGGGCCTGATTGCTATTTGTGCAACCAGCCCTTTTTTTTAACTATTTTATTCTGAAAAATGGTAACACATATCAATTTAGAATAAAATAATAAAAAATATAGCATTTTTTTAAATTTTTTTACAAATATGTCAATTTCTATCATTGATAACAGTCTATTACCTCAATTTTTTATAATTTTGTGATAGTAGTCTATCAGTGATAGAAGTACAGGAGTGATAGTCATATATATCAACGATAGAGTCTATAGCGATAGCCACTGTTTTTTTACCATATTTATAAAATGTTTTAAAATTTATTATTTTGGGTTTGATTGGTGTTTGTACGACCAACTTTTTTCTTGTTCTTAGATAAAGAATAAACTTTTAATACTCAAATATTTTAAATTTGTTTTAATATTTTTTCTTCTTTTTTTAAGTTGTTTTAATATACTATTTACTACATAATAATATTTATTACTTGCATAGTTTTATATGTACTTTTCTTAACTAGCTATTATCTCATTAAAGAATTATTTAAATAAAAATTAGCTTAAACCATATAATTTTTTTAAAAAAATTAAATAATAATATTTAAATTATGTTTAAATTTTAATATTATTTTTATACATTTATACCACTTATATAATTATTAACAAGGAAAATTGTAACAAATGTCAATTTAGAATAAAATAATTAAAAATATAGCAATTTTTTAAAAAAATTGCGGATATGAAATTTTTTATCACTGATAGTATGGTCTATTGCTGATAGAAGTATATCGCTGATACTAGTATTTTTTATAGAATTTTGTCAGTGATAATAGTCTATCACTAATAGAAGTCTATCAGTGATAGTCATAAAGTCTATCAGTAATAGTCATTAAGTCTATTAGTGATAGCTACTGATTTTTTGCCATATTTGCAAAAAAAATTAAATTTTGCTAAATTTGCAATTATTCTGGGTCCGATGGTTGTTTGTGCAACCAACCCTAACAATGTATTTATTATTTTAATAAAAGATACATATTTATTTGATTATTTTTTTTATTTAATTACCGTTTTGATTAAAAATATATATATACAGATTTTAAAAATGATTTTATTTTATTTTTATATATAAAAAAAAAAATTAAAAATAGTTACCATACATGTTTTATTTTTTACTTTTAAAAAATTAAAAACAAAAAAATGTTATAAAAAAGGTAAGGGTCTATTTGGTAGACAATCTGAATTCTGTTTTAGATTTTGAGGTTCAATGAGTTCAAGGAATACGACATTCTTATGCAATCTGGATTCTGTTTTTTAAAACTATTTTTGGATTTTGGGATCCAGTGTAAATTCTAAAAACCATTTTTTTTATTTAGATTTTGAATTTTAAATTTTAAAATACAAAATTATATTTAAAATGATAAAAGATTTAATAAATATAGTATTTCATGTTATACACTCAATTTAATTTTTGTTAAATTAAAATATGTATAATATAATATATATTATTATTAAAATACTAATTATACAAAGTTTATAACATTAAAATAATTTAATTAACATTTATATTCAACCTAATATTTCTACAACTAATTTATGGTTTATAAAAAAAAATTAAATAAATTTAGAATAATTAATTAAATTAAGATTTAAATTTTTAAATTGTTACCAAACATATATTTGAAAAAATGAAATACAACATTATCATTGAATTTTTTGTTTTCAAATTTTTATTTTTAAATTACCAACCAATAAATTTTAAGATTTTATTTTTAAAAAATAAAAAATAAAAAATAAAATAAATAATTGAACTAGTTATCGAATAACGCTTTAAACATTTATTGGATGAGGACATCTATTAGACAAAACATCATAAACATCATAGAGCTTCAACTTATCCCAACTCAATTTTATAATTCTAATATAATTTTTTCTTTCAATATTTTTTATGCTTTCATACGATATGCATTGCATGTAAAGTTCAGATATTATATAATCCGGCCAAAATTTATTTTGTACATACATTTAATATTGGAAAATTGTAACAGATGTCAATTTAGAATAAGATAGTTAAAAATATAGCATGTTTTTAAAATTTTTGCAGATATGGCAATTTCTATCGCTCATATCTTAAGGCCGATAGAAGTCTTTCGCTGATCACCTCAGCTTTTTATAAATTTTTGTCAGTGATAATAGTCTATTACGGATAGAAGTCTATCAATGATATGATAAAGTCTATCAGTGATAGAAACAGATTTTTTTTGTCATATTTACAATTTATTAAATTTGCAATTAGTTTGAATTTGATTGCTATTTGAGTCTTACATTTAATATATGAAAATAAGCTTATTGCACATAACTAATTGTGAATAAATACATTGATTTTTCAATTATTAAAAAAAAAAGTGAATGAATTTTTTTTTTCTTTTAATTTTTAATGTCATATATATATATATATATATATATATATATATATATATATATATATATATATATATATCCACGGCCTATAATGAGAACTTTTGAAATCGCGTGGTTTGATAAGGAAATATAGAAACGTTTTTTTTAAGAGAAAAATATAAAAACATTTTAGATGCCTCTTTGGCAACATATTAAGAAATATTATCTGTACATATAATTATATAAAAATAAGGACAAAGTAAAAAATATTCAATCCAAATATACTTTATTAAGACACTTATTACCATCTTTAAAACTGAAGTGATCCTCACCTATAAATAATTGACTCATTTAAGGGAGAAAAATGAAGCATAAAAAAATAATTATCTTCAACAATATATTATTTCAATTTTGCTCCACGTGGATGAAGGTCGTCTTTTGAAAAGATGATCTTGCTCCACATAGATGGAAAAACCTTCATCGGTTTTTTTCTACATATAATCTTAAAAACAAACGAATAAGAAAATATTTGTGTATTTAAACAAAAAAAAATAAAATATATATCTAATAATACCATCAAATTGATTCTTGAAAAAAACTAGCTGCTGATTTTTTTTTTTTAAGTATTGTTGTCAACAATTATTTTAAAAGCTACTTAATCTAAAATCAGAGATTTTTTAAGAAGTTAATCTCAGAAGGTACATTGACCTGTTTTTACAAAACAATGGAATTAAAAAATTAATTTGATTTAAAGATATTTATAATCAATTTTATGGAACATTAAAATCACTTTTAACCTCTCAAAAAACAAACTCCAAACCGAACTTGAATGAATTTGTAGGTAGGAAATATTATCTCCATGCTGACGTGATCAAATTAAATAGATGAAAATAAGTGCCTGCCAAGTTCTCTCCTTTGTGGCATTTAGATTGAGACCTTTCACTGATTGTTCTTCATTTAAGAAAAAGAAAAGAAAAAAAAAAAGGTACATTTAGCATTATTGCCCAACTTTATAAATTACTCATAGTACACAAGTGTAAAGTTTTTATTCAATTAAAATTTAATAAAAGGTCTTTTTTTAGTTCACATATAAAGTCATTTTTTTTTTTGTAGGAAAAAAAAGTAATGAATCGACTGAATACTTTATAAGAAATTGAAAAAAGATGTACCATCAAATTGATTCAGGATTGTATTCAGCGTAACTAGATTATGTGTACCGTATAACAAAGATAAGACCTGCCAAACCGAGCATAGTTCAATTAACATAAAGTTGTATCTCTGACTTAGTCAGGAGTTCAATCCTCGCATTAATTAAATAACATTTGCAAAAAAAAAGGAAAAACACACAAACATAAGAACTCAATCAAACAATTATGTTAGACCATATAATATTAACAAAAATATATAAAGTTTTTTTTTGTTTTCTTTTTTGTGTTTTTTTATAAGCCATGCACAAAGACTTGAGAGGTTAATTATATATTTCCATAATACCATAAAGATATCAATGATATATATAAATATAAATAATAAGTGTGTGACCCTAAATATTAAATAATAAAAACTTGAAAAAATATTAATTTTTATCTTAAATTTGAGAAAGTGTGTCAATTTTTACCCTAATTTTTTACTTCAATTCAATTTTCATTTTAAATTTAAATAAGCGTTCTAATCTTTACTTTAAAATTTGAATAAATGTTAGAGAGGTTGATTTTTTTTTTTTGTGAAATTGTGTAAGTTTTGAAATACATAGTCAAGTTTAAATTTATGCAAGACTTCATTTTTATTGAAATTAACGAGTTTAAGGTGAATTTTGCTCAACTTTTTTTTTTTTTTTTTTTTTATTTAAATTTAGTAAAATTGTACCTAGAGTAAAAGTTGTGTTATGGGTGAAACTCGACCTAACAAAATAGGTTTTTTTTTTTTTTTTTGACAACATGTTGGAGTGGGGGATTGAACCTAGGACCTCATAGTTCTCTAAGCGATACATAATGTCATTGAACTATGCTCTTGTTGGCAACAAAATAGGTTAAGGTGGAGAGAAGGACGGAAGAAAAAAAAGTCTAAGATGTTTAAGATCCCGCATTGGAAAAATGGAGGGACCTCACAAACTCCATAAGATACCTGAGTTACTCTTTCATTGTCATTTAGTTTTGAGATGAAATAATCCATTATATCATAATATAGGACAGAAGCAAACTCCGACACAAAATAAGCTCACATTTGACTAACCATTGGTTGAATTGTGTTATGGGTGAACCTGGACCTAACAAAATAGGTCAAGGGTGGAGAGAAGGCCAGAAAAAATAGGTCTAAGATGCTGAGGATCCCACTTACCTCTTTTTCATTACCAATTAGTTTTGGGATGAAATACAGTATATCATAATGTAAGATAGAAGCAAACTCCGACACAAAATAAGTCCACATCCGACTAACCATTAGGTCAACCAGATCTATTGGGTAACCATCTCTTGGGCCCAATAGCTCAAGGACAGTTCAGAGTTTGAAAAAGGGGAAATCAGGAGAATGTCTACAATAAATAACGTTTAGTGAAAAATGTTTAAATACGTGTTTTCTTTACTAGGTATGTCTAGAGATTTTTTAGGAGCAAATCTTTTTGAGTTGGTTCCCTATTATACCCTTTTAAGATTTCCTATTTTAAAAATTATTAGTTTTGAAATTAGTTTATTTTATTTTAAAATTTAATTAGTTTTAAGAGTTTATTTGGTGAGGTGGATATTTTCCTTACAAAGAAATCGAATTTGTTTTTTTTTCCGTTAAGTAATTTATGGCGTATCTCTATGGGTTCCTCTGAGTAGAGTCGCCGCACACACCATCTGTCAGAGTATACGTTTGGGCACACTCGTGGAGATATACTTCGAGTGGGGCCGCGCACACACACCTCTGGTAGAGGTATATATATGGACACACCACAAGGACATTCTCCAACTCGTGTAATCCCGATGTAATTGTAATTGTATTTGAAATCTAATTTGAGTGAATTAGATTCAAGAGGTCTCATATAAGATAATTAAATTTGTGAATTTGGAAGAGAATTTTAAAGTCTCAAATTAATTTGGAGTTTTATTTAAAGTTCAAAAATTAGTTTGAAATCTAATTTGAGTGAATTAGATTCAAGCGGTCTCATATAAAATAATTAAATTTGTGAATTTGGAAGAGAATTTTAAAGTCTCCAAATAATTTGGAGTTTTATTTAAACTTAAAAAATTAGACGTGGAGATATACTTCGAGTGGGGTCGCGCACACACAACCTCTAGTAGGGTATATATATATGGACACACCACAAGAACATTCTCCAACCCGTGTAATCCCAATGTAATTGTAATTGTATTTGAAATCTAATTTGAGTGAATTAGATTCAAGCGGTCTCATATAAGATAATTAAATTTGTGAATTTGGAAAAGAATTTTAAAGTCTCAAATTAATTTGGAGTTTTATTTAAAGTTCAAAAATTAGTTTGAAATCTAATTTGAGTGAATTAGATTCAAGCGATCTCATATAAAATAATTAAATTTGTGAATTTGGAAGAGAATTTTAAAGTCTCAAAATAATTTAGAGTTTTATTTAAACTTCAAAAATTAGAAAGAAGAGGAGAAGATAGGCCGTTACAAACCTACTTAATTTGAAAATAAAAGAAATTAGAAAAAAAAAAAAAAAAAAAAAAAAAAAAAAAAAACAAAAAATGAACCCTAATTTTGTCTTTCTCTCTCCCTCTTTATCGATGTGCCCATCTCCCTTTGTTTTCAGCCATCACCCAACGCCTCCCCTCATCTTCTCAATTCGGCAACCTCCCTCTTTATAGATGTGTCCATCTCCCTTTGTTTTCAGCCGTCACCCAACGCCTCCCCTCATCTTCTCAATCTGGCAATTGTTATTCTCTAACGACCACACATTTGACCTCAATATTTCAACAAACGCCGACGAGTTCAAGAAATCGGAGAAGAAATGCGAGAGAGGAAAATGCTTACCAAGTAGGTTATGGAGAAACGGCTTTGCGATAGAGGAATTGCGAGTCTAGGTCGGACGTACCCGTCTAATGCGTCGGTGGTTCAGTTTGAAGGATTTCGAAGTAGGTTATGGAGAAACGGAAGAACAACTCCGTTTTGGTTGCTTTTAGGGTGAACGTAGGCGCCTTTCGATTTTCCTTCGCTTCTGATTTTTGAAGAATGGAGTTCCAGATTTGGAGTTGGCGATTTTTGAAGAATGCGTCGGTGGTTCAGTTCTGCTTTTAGGGTCGAACGTAAGCGCGTTTTGGTTGCCGATGGAAGGTAGCGTGTTCATAAATTTCCATCTACCCCATAAAACACATTATACTCATTCCTTAGGAAGCAATACCTTATTTTTAAAAAAAGCAATTCCCTCTTCTTAAGTTGTTATTCAGTAATACACAGAACTTCCAAACTCATTTCCATCCCATTATTATTATTATTTGTGCACGGATGCACACACCCCAATGTTAATGCTAATTTGTAGTGTCTGCAGCTGCACAAACGGCACAGCCCGCCCCAGTATTAGTTTGTGTGCAGTCATACACACACCTTCATTGGGTGACTAGAACACTTCCTATAGGTATACACAGCCCCTTGTGGGTATTCTTTTTACTTTGTATGCAGACATACACACCGCCACTGATGGATGCAATCTGCCTGTATTACTTACTCAAGTATATAACTCATTTATCATTTTTAACGTTATCTACATTATTGGGGTGGGGTATAACCATGTATGGAAATTTGGATAAGTGTCATCCCTCTGACTTTTAACGGCTTCTCTCTACTTAATTAATCATCTCTGTTAAATCCACGTCAAATTTTGTTTTCTCTCTCTTCCTAAACTTTGATATTTTAAAATATTCTATTTTTAATTCTCAAAATTAGGAGAAATTGACGAAGGGTAAACAAGTCCATTTGGTTCTAAAATCTCATACTAAATTTAGGTTTTAGACATAATTCAAAATAAAAAAGTGATTAGCCATTTTTCATGTTGGGTGGCTTAATTGTAGACATTCCTCTGGTTTTCCCGTTTGAAAAACCCCTAGGTCAATCCTTATATAAACATCTTAAGAACTGAAAACTTTTTATTTACGTATTTTTTATTTATTTTTTCTTACCATTATGCCATTTGTGCGATCTCCATAATCAAATTCATTTTCTCTCTCTATTTTGTGTCTTCAATTATAATTTTATAATAAACATCATTTCTCTCTATTTTCTTTCTTATTTATATAACAATATTTTATACGATTTTTGTATTTTTAATTTGATTTACGAGGAGAGGCTCATTATCTCATCAATTACGATTTTTTATACTATTTTCTTTCTCATTTATGTAACAAATTTTATAAGGAGATGCTCATTAATTCCCCGACTGTGTTAATTCTAATATTTTCTAAATGGGGAGAGTAAGAGTTAAAAGTAATTACAACCAAACTTTTATGAAAAATCTTAAAGTAGTTGAAAGTAATTACAACCAAACTTTTATGAAAAATCTTAAAGTAGTTGGACATTTTTTTATAAAAATATAAACGATTGACATTAATATAAAATCATAGGCATAAAGTGATTATTTGTGTACTTATCCATTTTTTATATGGGATTTCGATAGATGTGGCTTCGTGTTTTTAATTAGATATATATGACCTTTTGCTAAAAATAGACCGATTGTAATATATCATGTTGGACTAAAATACTCCGACGTAAATGTAACCGATTAAATATTTAAATTCAATAGAATCTATCATCCCATGAGTTAAGGGAATCTTTTGAAACTAAGATTATAATACAATGTAATTTAAATTTAAAAACAAAAAGAAAGAAATGCATTCTAAGTTTGATGTAAAGCCCGTTCTTATTCAACAAAAGATTGATTAAATAAAAACCTGACGAAGATTATGTGGACGCCAAGACTCCGATGAACGGCGAAAATAAACGCTTTGACCACCTTGGTTTTAAACGCTTTGACCACCTTGGTTTTAAACTTCTCACAACTTAGTTCTCTCCATGCTAAATTTTGGTATTTCCCTTCCTTTCAATTTATTTTTTGTGTGAACAGACAAGACACGTGGGATTAGATTAAAAATAAATAAATCTCATAGTGGTGTGGCTTCAGGTGATGTGTGGATGAATTTTTTAGAGGGAGGAGAAAAAGAGAAATGAAAAAAAAGAGGGACATACCGTACATAAAGAGAGCTAGGTAGAAAATAATAATAACCTCTATCTTTGTTGTCGTTGTTGCCCAGATGCCAAGCCACCGTCACTGCTTGAAGATGCTCGTTGATGGAGTTCGTGAATTAGACGAGACGTCCCATGATGCTCGAGGCGTCACTTGAGAGAGAGCTCGAGAAGTAGGTTTTTTCATGAAAGATGCATGAGGGGTAAGTTTTTTTTAAACCTTATTTTTGGAGAGGAAATTTTGATTCTTGGTTGGAAAATAAGGAATTCCGAAGAAAGTGATAGAGACTAAACTTAAAAAATAGACATATATCACACTTTTCAAACCAGGAATATTTATCTTGGACTACTAAGAAGAGACCTATAGTATCACTAAAACGGGAATTTTATGAAGAAAAAAAATTAAGAGTTAAAAATAAAACTAGTATAGATTAGTACATAAAATAAATTTATGGTGGGATTTAAGGAAACTTGAAAGATTTTCATTGTAAAATATAAAGGAAGAGAAAAGAAAAGAAAGAATTTGGAAGAGTATTAATATAAAATTGGCCTTTTTCAGGAGTATTTGAATTTATGTGAAAAACATTTTATATTCAAGAGAATTAAAAAATACAATTAATAAACTTTACTTTTTAATATTATGAAGAAAAAAATGTATATAATTAAATTAATTTAAGCTAATTTATTCTGCTAGTAAAAGAATTCCAAAATAGTTTTTTTTTAGCGCATCAAATATTTGATTGATTATTTCATATCCTGAAATTTTATTTATAAATAAAATTAGGCAATCATAAAATCGAACACACGATAAGTCTGAAAATGTTCAATATTGTTTACTTCACAAACGAAAAAACGGTTCTATACGCTTTTTTTTTTTAAAACACAATTTTTTTTCTTCAGATCTGTCAATGATAAGTTTGTCCTTTCCTATTCACTCGTGAGGTACACATATTAGCCGTTAGGGAGTGAAGTCCACTCAAACGATAATTTAACAATAACTAAAAGAAGAGGTTGATTGCAACATTTAACAAACTGAACTGTGTGTCAAATCTTAAAAAAAAAAAAAAAAAAAAAAAAAAAAAAATCCAACAACCTCATTTAAATCATTTTCATATACATATATATATAACTGTTCCCTCATTTGCAACTGTCACCAACTTTCATTTTCTCCCCATTTAAAATGTTCTTTTAAAGATATTTGATTAATATTCTAGTTTCAAAAGTATTTTCTTTAAAAGAAAATTAGATTAATAAATCGATGATTTAAAAAATTCATCAGCTTAATTTTAACAATATCATAGTTTTCTTATCTATTTTTGTGTTTATATTTTTATTAAGAAAAATAGAAAGGAATCGAACTATATGTTTGATTGCTTTTTTTTTTTTTTTTTTTTGTAAGAAAAAAAAGGGAACGCAAATTTGTTTTTTAATTGATTTGTTTTATCAACTACACCGCATTTCTCAAATATAACCTTACTTTTTAATTATAAAGATATATAGTTTTATTTTCTGAGTATAATTTTTAATTTTATCATTGTATTAATATTTATAAAATGATGATAGAGATAGAAAAACTTTATAGGGAGACATACGAGAGAGAGGGGGAAATAAAATTTGTAGAAAGAAGTAAATGTAAGAGAAAAAAAATATTAGAGAACTCTAAACCCTAATGACAAGATATATCTATTAAGAGAGACAATTAGACCGAGAGAAAGCAATAGAAGAAGTATATGGAGTTTTTTTTAGTACATTGAGGTGAGAGATTCGAACCACAGACCTCTTGGTTATAAAGATATACATATGTCAGCTGAGTTATACTCGCTTTGACAAACTATATAGAGTTAAACTCTAACTGTTTTTAGAAAAATGAGTTGTATCATGACGTGAATTAATGTTTGGTAAATTTTAATTTCAAATACGAAAAAATAGATTATAGTTTTTGGTAAATTTCACGAAAATTGGTGTGATAGCTATAATTAATGACAAAAATAAATATTCATTTTGACATTTAATATCTAAATTGTTATCAGTTTTACCAAATACTAAATACGGTTAAAATTTTCTTAACAAATTAATTTCCAAGCATATAATATAGTCTCAAAGTCATGACTAATTCTTAATAGTTTATATATATTTTATTTATTGAAAGTGTTGTCAAATTATTATCAATTTTATTATATTTATCCAATTTTATAATTCAGCGACTATTTTAATCATTTTTTTTTTTGACAATATATGTAGTGGATGATTCCAATTTCTAACTTCTTCATGAAAATACATATTTTTATGCAAGTTGAATTATGTTTATGTTGGTAACTACTTTAGCTCTTTCCTTTGAGATGTTATTTTAATCTTTATGATCATGAGAAATAGTGAAGTTATTTTAATCTCTATGATGATTTTTTTTTTTTTTTGTACGGATGTCCCTAAATTTTTCAGCACTCGAAGGATTAATCGTTTGCTCCCCCATCACTATTTTTTTTAATACTATTTCTTCCTTGTTTTCTAGCTTACCAACGCTTTCTCGCTTTCCCTCTCTCTCCTAAGAATCTATTTTCTTCTTCCTACATTTCTTTTGTCTCTCCTCCCTCCCTCTCCCATCACATTTTTTCCTCCTTCCACGCATCTATTGTCAGCGACTCTCTGATGACAACTCCCATTGACGACAATTCTCCCATAACAATTCGAGGACCGAAATTTGTTCCGATCTGGAAAATCTTACCGATCTAAAAAATATAAAGATTTCAGATCTAGAAAATCTTTCAATTCTTGAAAGATCTAGCCTCTCATTTGTACTCTTTTCTGTCTAATCAATGAAGTATCTTTTTCAAAAAGAAGAAAATCTTTCAATTCTTGAAATTTTTTGATCTAAAATGGAGCTAGAATTAGAGCGAGACCAATTGAAATGGAGTTAGAGTTAGAGTTAGAGCGAGCATAAATAATATTAAAAAAATAGGTGATGTTGATGTCAGTCGGAAGTCAATTTACCTAATTTTTAAATTTCGAGTCAATATTTTACAGTGTTGATAATTTAGGGTCATTCGTACAAATATCACCTCCATGATTGTGAGAAACAACGAAAGTGGTCCTCTTCATTTATTGGGAAATTTAATTAAAAGTTTGAAAATTAAATTAAAAGTTTGAAAATAGCTCAAACTCAAAGAAATATGGAATGCTGATCCTTCGAAAGTCTAATTTGAATGACCTTAATTTTGACACATCCACCCGATTTCATTTAATAATAATAATTTGAAAAACGAAGATGATAAAGTCAAAAGTATTTAATTCATTTTTTGTCACGTTACTTAGCTAACGATTAAGTTTATTAAATTAAATCTTCAGCTATATTATAAATGGTAAAATTGGTATACTCACCCACGTGAACATAACTCACATGAAATTTGCACTTTCAAAGAACAGAAGTTGAAATCCTTCTTCCTCCTATATATATTGTCAAGAAAAAAAACAAAAAACGGTGCTAAATAAACACAAAATTGATATCCACCTCAAATAATGAGGTAGGACTAGGAGTTGTATTATTGATCTCGAAATTTAGATCAATAGTGAATTTATATGAAAGACCAAATCGAACAAATGAACTCTAAAATAAGAAAGTTGTGATCAGTTTGCTCAAGCAAAAGATTGAAATTATTTTTGAACGTATCTCGTATCTCTTTCATGTCGTTCATGAATGATGGGACTCGTCGATATCATAATCGAAAATCACTATAGAATTCTCTGGATCCATTCATTGGAAGAAAAGATGTTGGATTAAGCCTGAACATATTGATAAGGACAAGGGACCCTCCACCTATCTTCTACGTTGATATGATATTGTTCACTTTGAGCCTAAACCTTCGTGATTTTGTTTTTGGTTCCACCCAAAACACCTCACACTAATGAAGATGTTTTCTCTGATTTAAATACACATGATCTTTTCATTTTCTAATCAATTGTAGGACTTAAGTCGCACTCTCAACATAGATTAATGTAGTAGAAGTGTAGAACTCGTACTAAATCAATTCATATTTAATCTCTAGAGCTAACCTGTAATTTATTAAATTAGTACTATACTTAGATATTTATTAAAATAAACTATACTAATTACTTTCAACTTAATATTATATTGATGTACTAAAAAAAATACTTATTATTATATTTTCGCAATATCAGTTCTTTACTTATACAATATTTATAATTACAACCACGAAGACGGCAATGAAAATTAGATCATTTTCATAAGGTTGTAATCAAATAACTTTTGAGAGTTTTGAAAAAAGAATAATAGCATTGTTATTTTTTTCTTAAACAAAAGAAGGAACAACTTGGTTTTGGAAATTGGATCTTTCAACAACATACTAGGTCTAGCTGAGAGATTCAGAACTCGGAGCTCTTAATTGATGATATATGTCTTAGTTAGTTGAATTATGCTCAGGTTGATTTAAATAAAATGTTTATAACACATACAAAGCTCCAACAAATATTTCTTAGATCATCTACACTCTGGGACGAATCTATTTGAGGAGCCAAAATATTATGTTATATAATATAAAAAAAATTGAAAAATTCGAATTCACACTCTCACGATAGGTTGACTTTACAAAAAAAAACTATAAGTGATAAGAATAAATAAGTATAACAAAGACTCCTATCTAAGTTCAAATAAACTTAGTACCATCATATAATTTAGTTAATCTCGATGTCTTATAAAATAGTACAAAAAAAAAAAAAACAGTTAAACTACAATTTTAATTCATGAACTTTAAAGCTTGAACGAATTAGATTCATAAACTTTAAAAAGTCTCTAATCATTCCATAAATTTTCAATTTATTATCTCACCAAGTTTCTAAACTTTAAACTTGTCCAATAGATCTCTAAACTTTCAATTTTGTTTCTAATGAATCCCTAAATTAAAATGGAAAGTTGAAAAATATATTAAACAATTTTTAAGGTTTAAAAACTTATTAAACACTTTGAAAAAAAAAAGGAAAGTAAAATACATTTTTGGGAGGTTTAGACAACAAATCACTTTAGCCCCTAGGTTTCAAAATCGTGTAATTTTACTCCCAATATTTTAAAAATACTCGATTTTAGTCCCCGAATTAACAAATCTGTTAAATAGTTAACGGAGGTTGACGTATCCAATATTATTTAAAAAGTTAATAATAATAATAATATTTAATTAAAAAAAAGTGAGACAATTTGGTAGACTAGTTATTATAGTAGTCGGTTATAATAATATGTGGATTATAATAGTTATGAATAGTAAATACTATTAAAATTAGTTATTATAGTGGATGGTTATAATAATTTGTGGGTTATAATAGTTGTGAATAGTAAATAGTAAAGTTAGTATAGTTATAATAGTGAGTGAGTGAAACGTGTAATAACTCAGTACAATTAATTCTAAGTTGGTGCTCCAAGCATTCTCGTATGTTCTTCTTCTCTCCAACTTTTTCTCCTTTCTTTTCTCCTACCTCTCCCTTCAACCCTTTCTTCGGTGAAACTTGCCCCTGCCCTGCCGCCGTCCCCCGCCGTCAACTTTTAATTTTCTTCATCTTTGTGGCTCATCTTTCTCACCCAACCACCCCTTTCTCTTCTCTCTTCTTACTCCGGCAATGAGAGCCGGTCGTTCCATCAAGATCGTCAAGAAATTCAACTCCTCCAAATGGTACTACTTTTGTTTCTCACAAATGGGTTTTGGGTTTTTGTTTTCTGATCAACCCCTTTTGCTTTTAAATCTGGCAAAATGGACCCATTCATTTTTGGGGATAGGGTTTTATTGATTTTTCTTTCTTCCTTCTGGTTTTTGGAGGTTTTGATGACAATAAAACGGCGGCTACAATGGCGTGGCGAGGATAAAGCTGCTGAGGAACAAGCGAGAGGCGGTGGTGAAGCAGATGAGACGCGGCTAAACTGAGGAGAAGGGGTTGGAGAGAAGGATATATATATATATACTTTTTTAAATAATAATTTATTAACTTTTAAAAATAATAACGGAAACAAAATAATTCATAAACTTCAGATCGAGTATTTCCAAACTGTGGAGGTAAAATTGTACGATTTTGAAATTTAGGAGAGTGACCGGCTGTCTAAACCTTAGGGGCAAAAAAATAAAAAAATTAACTAAAAAAAATCAATTATTCCAAAAAAAAAAATACCATAAAATATGAATATGTTTTCAAACTTGATAAGTCATATTAATATAGACTAAATTACTAATAAACTAATAGTAAAGATTATGTCCTATTTGTTTGGTTAGTGATTTGAAAATAATTTTTCAAAAGAAAGAATTTAGTAAAAAATAAAAAAAAAATTCTTATTTTTATTATATCTAAAAATTTGTTTTGTTCTAATTTAAAAGCTTTAAATTTGAATTCAAAGTTTGAAAATTGTATTTAATTGTAAATTTGAAAAAGTAGCAAAAGATTAATATGTGATTAGTAAAATCTATTTTATAAATAAAAAAATAATTTGATCTAATTATTTTTTATTTACGATTTTTGGAGTTTTCTTTTGTTGTGAGTTGGATCAATTTTTTTGCAATATTTTATCTTCTATTTTTTTCGAAGGATGTATCCCGTATTTTCATAATTTTGAAAACGAAATTAAAAAACACTGAAAACAACATTTTGTTATTTTTTAAAATTCGTCATTTTTTTTTAAGTTATTTTTTAAAATAGTTTTTGAAAATAAATATATCAAACGCATTTTCATAGTTTTTCTTGTATTTATTATTTTTAAAAACATAAAAATGAAAATCGAGCTCCAACCAAATCATACCTTAATTTTTCAGATTTGTTCAAGGTATGAGAACTAAATTTAGACGTTTAAAATTATAATAACTAAAATAAAATAATTCTCAAAATACTGTGATTAAAATGTTTTTTTAAATATAAATAATATATATATATATATATAAATAAAACTTTTTTTTTTTTTTTTTTGAGATAAAATATAAACAAAACTTGAAATAAAATAGTTACTTTTATAAATATATATAAACAAAAACGAACATATTAACATCAAGAAGAAATTAGTCATGTAAAAAAAAAAAAAAAAAATGCAGTCAGAGTCACTATATTTTCATATCGGGTGATGAATGTATGTCATGTCTAAAAAAAAAAAAAAAATTACACTGTAATATATGAGTAAAATTAAAACTTAGAATTGTCAGAGAAATGACATAGAAAAAAAAAATTAAGCTAACCACATAAATTAAGGGATAATTTGTATAATAGTTTTATGAGAAATTGTAACAAATGTAAATTTAGAGTAAAATAATTAAAAATATACTATCAATAAAGTAATTATACTGACTTCAATAATGTTTGTTATTTAATAATGTTTGTTATTCTCAGACTTTTATAATTCACTCAGCGGGGACAATTCCTCCAGTTTTCTACCATGATAAAAGGATGCAATTTTCATACCATAATTAGAAAATTGTGAATTTCATCCAATGTAATAATGGTTTTAACTCTATATATGTAATTATTACTTTTGGATGGCCATATTTGTTTACCATCTCTAAATTCAAAAGATATCTATCCAACCTCACCTCGAGTTACTCGCGTCTGGCCACAAGCCTATCCTAACTCCGTGGGAGACATAAGATAGGAGTGTAGGGAAGAGGCGACATTCCAAATTGATGAGGTTTGAAGAGAGTTGGACAAAATTTTCAGATTGTAGAACCCTTATTGGTCAGAATTGGTTAAATTCGAATCTCAATGAAGATACCTCTTATAACTGCAAACTTCGGTCCTATCTGGGTGCGCTTCATCAGTGGAATAATAACAGGTTAATTACTTGGGTCGCTTCAAAGTGTGATTCGGCAGAAACAAGACGAGCTTGAGAAAATCAGACAGGGCGACTATCCCGAGTGGTGGGAAGACATGTTTACGACAGAAAAAAAAAAACTTAATCAATTGCTTGGAGAAGAAGAAATTTAAAAGATCTCCAGAAAATTGGATTCAGTGGAGCGCAAAGAGGAGGAACCGTATGACAGGTTTGTTAGATGGTTGGGGGATGCGGACAAAAGATGAAGGGGAAATAACAAAAATAACTACTGAATACTTTAAGGATATGTTTACTACTTCAAACCACAATTGCTTTCATCCCTAAAATATTTAAATAAAGGTGGTGAAATTCATTTTGTCAATAAGACCCACATTGCTTTCATCCCTAAAATACACGGTCCTTAGAGCATGAAAGATTTTAGGCCTATAAGTTTATGCAATGTGGTTTATAAGTTAGTGGCGAAAGTTTTTACTAGCAGATCCAAGAAGGATCTTGACTCAATTATCTTCCAAAATCAATACGTGTTTGTACCTGAGCGGCTCATTACTGATAATGCTCTTGTCGAGTTTGAATGCATTCATGCTATTAATAATCCGAGGAGAGAGAAATAAGGCCTAGTTGCGATGAAACTTGACATTAGCAAGGCCTACCACAAAGTTGAGTGTATTTTCTTGCAAGGGATGATGGAAAAAATGGGTTTCGCTAATATGTGGATTGATTTGGTTAGAAATTGTATCGAGACTATCCAGTTTCCAGTCATAATCAATGAGACCCCCAACATGTCACATTATTCCTACGCGAGGCCTTCGGTAGGGAGAACTCCGCTCCTCTTACCTGTTCCTTTTGTGCGCAGATGGGCCCTCAACTCTTATCAATAAAGAGGAGAAAGCTCACAACTTTTTAGGTTTGTAAATTAATAAACATTGTCATGTTATTACTCACTTGTTTTATGCAGACAACAATCTTGTCTTTTTTAAACCAACTGCTAGTAATTGCTCGACAGTTCGTCGTGTTCTCAGGAGCTACGAAATGGGCAACATGACAGTGCATTAATTATGAGAAGTCCAATTTCATGTCACCAAGAACACGTCAGAGTCTTTGGTGGACTATATCCATCAAGACTTAGGAGTGCAACATACATGCTTGTTGGGGGCAATACTTAGGGATTCCTTCTCAAACATATAAGAGCAAAAAGAAAATTTTCAGTATGCTAAAGGATCGGGTGTGGAAGACGCTTCAAGGGTGGAAAGTGAAAATTTTCTCCTAGGGCGGAAGATAAGTGCTAATTAAAGTAGTGATGCAAGTTATTCCTACTTACACCATGGGTTGTTTCAAATTGACAAACTATTTGTGTAGTTAAATTATTTTTCTTTAAGCCAAGTTCTGGTGGGGATTCACGGGAGACAAGAGGAAAACTCATTGGCGGAGCTGGAAGAAGTTGTGCATCCACAAAGATCTTGGTGGTATGGAGTTTATGGACTTGTCAATTTTTAACCAAGATATGCTCGTTAACCAAAGTTGGAGACGTATAAGATTTTCGAAGAGCCTTTTGGGCAAAGTTATGGGAGGGCGTTATTTTCAAAGCGACAATTATTTTAAAGTCGCGCTCGATCATAATCCCTCTTACGTACGGCAAAACATATCGTGGGGTCAGAACTTGTTCCAGCATGACTACAGATGGAGGATCAAAAACGGGTTGAGCGTGGTGAATGGCGAAGACCCGTGGCTTCCAAATGAGGGCTTCCATTTTCCACCAAACTTCCTCAATATTATTCAGGATGTCTTATTGTCGAATTTGATTACAGAGGATAACAATTGAAATGCTCAATTGATTCGTCATTTGTTTTTAGCGGATGTCTCGGAGATGATTCTGAACATTCCTTTATCTAAGTTAAAGCCTCTTGACGAGATCAATTGGGTTTTGGATAAAAAAAAAACATCTTCAAAGATAAGACGACTTACAAGTTAGGAATGGAGATTATGACAAGAGATGAAGCCTCTCAGTCTAGTCATGATCATATCAAGTCTAGGTGGAAGAGCTTCTCGAAGGTCCAAATCCCTTCTAAAATAAAGATGTGCTGGAAAGTGTACCATGACATTATCTGAATAGATCCAACCTTGCTTCCAAAGTAATGAAAAGAATGTGTTCTTTGTAACTCTCGTAAGGAAACTACCTCTCATTTGTTTTGGAAATGTAAATTGACAAAACATTTGTGGACCAAGTTTTGGCCTCCTAACTTGTGTGTTTTTTGTTGTAATAGGGACATGTGAAGTGCTCAGGATCACCTTGATTGGATGTGGGCTCAAGTGGATGATTCGACAATGAAGATTCTGCTCATTGTAATATGGGAAATTCGGGAGTACATGAACAAAAATCTACATGGTGGAGGGAGTCCTAGTTCCCAAACTTTGTTGATTAATCACAAAAACTTGTATTCGCGAGCTAGGAAACAAGAAAAAGATGAATAACTGGACCCAAGCGGAGTTGGTGATGGTGGTGGATCCCGTAAGGGATTGTCGCTGGACTTGTCCACCCCAAAGTGTCATTGGAAATTGAATTGTGATGCATCTTGAGATGCTTCTAAGAAGCGGGGTGCAATTGATTGGGTCATTCAAGACTCAACGAGTATGATCATTGTAGCTGGTTGTTGTTCTTCCAAAGAGGAATTGGCGATAAGTGTGTTTGAAGCTCAATCGATTTGTGTGGGAATTGAGTTTATTCCTTTGATTATATTTATGTAGAGTGTGACTGTTTACAAGTGATTAAAGTGATCAAGGGTGGAGGCGAGAATCTTTTGGAAGTGGGTCTTTTTGTAGCCCAAATACGTCGACACGTTGCTTCTGGTGCAACTTTATCTTTTGATTATATTTCTAGGTCTCAGAATCGAGCCGCTCATGTGTTGACTTGTTGTTCTAGTGCGGAGGGGATGTCGGCGGAATGGGGAGGAAGCCCACCTGAGTAGCTTTCTGAAACTTTATCTTCTGATACTTTTAGTTTGTGTTTGTAGTTTTTGTTAGAGAGAAAAAAAAACTATATGTGATTATGAAACCCAAATAGTAGGCATCTTGAGCATATATACTAGTCAGTCTCATCCATGCGAATCAAATAAAGTCATAATAAATATATTATACTTAAATTTAAGATTAAGTGACATGATACCACTACGTTAAAAGCAATTGCACCACGATCTCGGTGTGAATCGTTAGTCGCCAGTTGCTCCCCCAAATTAACGCAACACCCTCCTTTGGACGTCCACTCGTCAGAGAGGGATTGGAAACAAGATAAGAACTTTGCTCATATTATTTTGGAATATATGAGAAAATTGTACGCCCTTCGTGTTTGTCAAAACACCATAAAATACAGAGAAGAAGAAAAACGAAAAATCGAAAGTTACAAATTCATAGAAGAAAGAGTTACGAATACACAAATTCATAAAAGAGAGAATTACGAAGTCAAATAAAAAACTGATAACATTTTAGATCTCATATCTCAAAACTGATTTCAACATTAATTTAAAAAAAGAAAGAGTGATAAAAAAAAGAATCATTTTTTCCGTGCATGATGCGGTTTATCTGAACCGACCGGATGGCGGCGACGTGCGCGGGTGGGAGAAAGGGGGAGTATTACATTATTCCTTCATACTAACCACTTTTGCAAAGTTATCAATTCCTCTATTTAATTAATGTGAGAATTTAACCCAAGACCTCTTAGTTAATGATACAACCTTATGTCAATTGAGGTATGCTCGGTTTGGCTTTGAGTAGAGGTTGTTAAAGAAGTAAATATTAAAAAATGGTTACCTTTATTTGTATTCAAATATTTACGGCAATATTATAAGACTTTAGGCTATTAATCCCCATACTTTTGGTTACTTCAATAAATAAATATCTCATGTTGTCAAGAAAATAAGAAATATACTTGTTCTTAAAATACAAACCATTCGTGAGAACAAAATAAAAGAAACGAAATTTAATAATATAATTCCTTATAACATGTTTTCACTAATATTCTACTGATTTTTTTTAATGAACAGTCATTTAAAAAAAATAGAAATATATATTTTAATAAAAATAATTTTGATTTGGCTAGAAAATTCATCTTCTTTTACACCTACACACAATTGAGGAAAAAAGGAAAGCCGTAAACCAAGATTATGAAAATTTGAAGTTTCATTTGCCAATTTAGGGGGCGTTTGGCCCCCTGTTTTAGAATAAGAACCCTGGAAATCGGAACCCTGGGGGGTTTGTGAGGGCGGGTTCTGAACCCTGAGAATCTAAAAACTGTGTTTGGGGTGCAGGGTTGGGAAGCCTCGGAATCAGAAACCAGTGTTTGGGGTGCAGTGTTCTGAACCCCGGGTTGAACAGTTTTTTTTTTTTTTTTCCTTTTCCTTTTACTATTTTGTTTCTCTTTTATACCCTTATTTTCTAGTGGTGAATTGTAAAACCCGACCTCACGTAACATGAGCAAAATTCTTTTGGAACTTAAGAATAAAGCATTTAATTTATGTTATATTCTAAGAATAAGAAAATAAATTGAACAATTTTCATATTTTGTACTCGTACATAAAAAGTTTATGAAATAGGATGAAAAAATATACCTTTTAAAAATTAAGAAAAACAAAAAAATAAAAGGAAAGGAAAAAAAGTTTTTACAACATGTCGGGGTTACACTCATGGTCACTAAGCACTATATCATGTCGTTGGGCTACGCTCTTTTTGACACAAAAGAAAAAAAAAAAGTTATATTACTATTGATGAAAAACATTTTATGGAAAAAGATATATTTTAATAAAATATTAAAAGAAAAACATTAAACAAAAACAACAAAAACAAAAAACAAGAAATAGAAGAAAGTAAAAAAAATACATTATTGATGAAAATTTTGTATATTCCAATTAAAAAAAATATATTATAAAAGGAAAAAAAAAGTTACAAACACAACATTAATTAATAGAATACGGTTGAAAAAATACATAAAATAAACAAATAATAAAGAGGGAAAAAAATTGAAAAAAAAACTTAGTTCGGATATAATGTAGATTCCAATAATTCCCTATTATTAATGGAAATTTTATAATAATATTAAAATATATTCATATTAGAAATTAGTAAAAAAAAAACATTACAAAAGAATATCATTTTTCATAATAAAAAAATATATATTTTAACTAAAAAATAATTGCTAATTACTAACACGGTTAGTTAATGGAATAAGATGAGACAAAAAAAAAAACAAAAATATATATATATATATATATATATATAGAAAATTTTAAAATTTCAATTGCTAACTTCAATCAACTGCACAATCTGACTGAATTTCCGGTAGCCAATTAAGCTTCGTACTAGTTTTGTACCCCTCAATTTGATCTTAAAAGATGGGAAAAAAAAACAAATTTGATTATGAACACGGTCAATTTCATCCAATTGCATTTCAAACTTAAGATAATTGTTGCAACGTTAACCTTAAACAAGGAAGACAACTTTTTCCCTCTTAAACATTTTCGTTTGAAAATCATAGAAAAAAATATATTTGTATATGCTTCCAATGGATTATAAAACATATGTATGAAACAAAATCGATAAGATTTCAAAACAAAAATGACATTGTGGCTAAAATATTTTTGTTAAAGTTTATGAGTTTTGACAAAGTTATTCAATAGTTAATAGGTACATGAATCAAACCTAAATTTAAACTTGATATCATTGAAATTAGCGAGTTTGCATAAATGTTTATATATATTTGCTAAAATTAATTAGTGTACAAATTAGCAAAAATTGAATAGCTAGTAAAAAATACAACATTTAACTATCATAACAAGTTGATCAGTAGAAATTTATTTTAAAAATAGAAAATAAAATAATCAATTCATCCATAAACATCTTGAATTCTTAAGGAGGCCGGAAAAGTAAAAAGAAGAATGAGGTGGGCGAGTTTGTTATGATTTGTGAGAGTAATAAATATGTTAGGAGTGCTAACAAAGTCCCACATTGGTTAGGAAAGAGATTGATGATCCATGGTATATAAGTGAGGACAATTATATTCATTGGTATGAGGCATTTTGGGTGAAACCAAAAGCAAAGTCATGCGGGTTTAAGCCCAAAGTGGACAATATCATACTAATGTGGAGATATGTGGAGTTTCGTTGTCCTTATCAATTGGTATCAGAGCCATGGTACCCTAGCTGTGTGGAAAGTTCCTCAGATTCCGAACAAAGAGAACTCCCCGGATCGAACAAAAAGTGCTTGAGTAACAAGTAAGAAGTATAACTCTATCAAGTCGGCTAGATTGATAGAAGGAGTAGCCCTATCATTCTCCAAGTGGTACTTTGTTCGAGGGGAAGATTGTTAGGAGTGTTAACAAAGTCCCACATTGGTTAGGAAAGAGATTGATCTATAGTATATAAGTGAGGACAATTATCTCCATTGGTATGAGACCTTTTGGGTGAAACAAAAAGCAAAGTCATGCGGGTTTAGACCCAAAATGAACAATATCATACTACTGTGGAGTTCCGTTGTCCTTATCATAATATTCTCCAACACTCCTTTTTTACCCGACTTCATGTATGAGATCTTTTGATTCTGTCAAGGTGTTGTTGTGCTTGGATGCTATGGAGATAAGAGATCATTTTTTTTTAAATGCTCGTTGAGTAAGCTTGTGTGGACGGATCTTTTGTTGGATAGAGGCTTGTTTGGTGTGAGACCATTTATCATATTTGGAGGGAACGAGGTATTTTAGTTGGGATGTTGTTGACTCCTAACCCTATTAATGTTTTTCTCTAGGACTTGTTTTCGTGAGTTATTCTCGTGTTCTCCCTATGTGTTTTTTTTTAGTGTATTGGCCTCGGTACTCATTGTGATAGGGAAAAAGAAAAAAAAAATCCGAATGGGATCTTACTAAGCAAGCTAATTAAAATCACAAACCCATTTTAATTTCATTATATTTTTTGGGTTGATTCAATTCAACCGAGTCGCACTCTCACATAAAGCAAAAAAAAAAAAAGACAGCAACTCAGAAAACGACACGTATCTGAATCGTGACCGTCGGTTGAAGCTGGGAATTTAGTAGATGATGAATGATCTCCACTTGCAGAGAGATCCCGGAAATATGTAACACAAAATGACATAGAAAGAGAGAGAAAAGAAAAGAAAAGGTAATCAATCATCTCTGCAACTGCAACAAAATCAGAGCATAGAGAAAGGGAAAGGGCTCAGAGAAGAACAAGAACAAGAAGAAACAAAGAAACAAACAAATATGTGTGGATATTTCGGAGTTTTCTTGTGTATTTAAGTTACCACCGCCGTTCCCACAGACCCAAAAAAAAAAAAAAAAAAACCCTTTTATGGCGGCGGCGTTGCAGAGCTCAGTTTTAGATAGAGAGAGAAAAATTACCCTTTTTTATTGAATTACAATTACAGACAGATATTTCAGAATCTGATTCCCAATTCAACCCTTTCTCTTTTCCACTTTTTTTTTGTTTTTTTAGTACGAAGAATTTGATTAGGTAAAAAAATTTAAAAATAATTGGAAGGGAATTGATTTGATACATACCCTTTTTGAAACTCTGGCTTCCGATCGTTCTTGGAGAGGTTGTTTCTGATATGGATTTTAATTCAAAATCAGGAATAATATCTCCGGTGGAATTATGGCCGGTTTTTTCCCACTAGGCGGCAGCAGCGGCGGAAGAGGATCCAATTATCACCTTCCCACCACCGGAGGCGGCGGCGAAATTATCCATCCCACCGACGGATTATTTTGGTATAAAAATTATGATAGCTTTGAAATATGGCAGCAACAGCAACAGCAGCAGCAAGGGGGAGAAGGGTTTGTTTACTCCGGCGATGAATCGCCGTCGAGATCGTCGTTGGTGATGGTGAGATCCGGCAGAGGTGGCGGAGGCGGCGGAGGGCAAGTAATAAGCTGTCAAGACTGTGGAAATCAAGCCAAAAAAGATTGCCTTCACATGCGTTGTAGAACTTGCTGCAAAAGCCGTGGCTTTGACTGTGAAACCCACGTCAAAAGCACTTGGATTCCGGCAACCAAACGCCGTGAGCGGCAGCTCCGTAGCGACGACACTAACTCCAAACGCCCTCGAGACAACAACCCCGCTTCTCCAGGTATAATTAATTTCTGGCAATTTTTTTTTTTTCCCTCAATTTCTTGTGAAAGAGGGTTTTCTTTTTCTTTTTTTTTTTTTTTTTTTGAAGTAATTCCAAATTCGAACAAGACCCAAATTGATTTTGGTCATGATTGAGAGAATCAAACACTCTCTCTCTCAAAAGGATTGATTTTTTTTTTTTTTTTTTTTTTTGGTTTTAGGGTTGGAAATGGGGAATTTTCCGGCGGAAGTGAGCTCAACGGCGGTGTTTCGGTGTGTACGAATGACAACGTTGGACGAAACCAACGAGCAATATGCTTATCAAACAGCTGTCAACATCGGTGGCCATATCTTCAAGGGCATTCTTTACGACCAAGGCCCAGCTGAACAACAACAACAACAACCACAACCACCACCCATCACCGCCGAATCGCCGCCCATCAGCGCCGCATTGCTAGATCCTCCCCCGCCGTACCCACCTCCTCTCACCACCTACATCTCCGCCGGTACGCAATTTTTTCTTCCTCCAACATCTTAATTACCCAACTC
This sequence comes from Herpetospermum pedunculosum, assembly GCA_028017165.1. Taxonomy (NCBI): domain Eukaryota; kingdom Viridiplantae; phylum Streptophyta; class Magnoliopsida; order Cucurbitales; family Cucurbitaceae; genus Herpetospermum; species Herpetospermum pedunculosum. The sequence goes on from CM051528.1 coordinate 8,285,449, forward strand.
TTTCTTTTCTCTCTCTATCACTCTTAATGTTGTAGTGAATTTTATATGACATTGGCAATTAAGAGAAATAGGTGAAACGAAAAAAAAAAAAAAAAAAAAAAAAAAAACTGATGGAGAAAGAAGGAAGTTTGTGAGAAAGTATATAATTTTTTATGATAAAATTTATAAGCTTGTAATTTTCAAGAGTTTGCATTAATATGCCGCCATTGTTGGAACTTCGATGCTGGCTTTATTTATTATTATTATTGTTTTTTTTTCTTTTTTCTTTTTTTTTTCTCTACCTGGTTACCCGTTTGGTTGCCGGCGTTTGAATTTCTCTCGGTTTAATTCTCATAACCCTTTTATTTTAATTAATTTATTCTTTTTTTAAATCATATGATTTTGATTTCTTGTTTTGTTTTCCCCCTTTAATTTTGTGATTTGAATTTAAACATCGACTTATAAGAAGAACGATGATTTTGATTGATTTTTCAATGAAAAAAAATACATATGATGGGATTGTTCTATAAAGTTGTTGTTGATTGTGATTAATAAATAAATGAGTAAAAATTAGGGTTGGTTGCATAAACATCAATCGCACCCAAAATAATGACAAACTTAGCAAAATTTAAAACATTTTGCAAATATGACAAAAAAAAATATGTGGTTGTCACTGATAGAGTGCTATCGTTGATATATGACTATCACTGATAAATTTCTATTAGTGATAGACTACTCTATCAGTGATGATAGTCACTAACAAATATTTATAAAAAAAAAAATGAGGTGATAGACTACTATCAACTATAGACCATATTATGAGTATAGAAATTGTCATATTTGCAAAAAAAAATTAAAAAAATGCTATTTTTTATTATTTTACTCTAAATTGACATCGGTTACAATTTTCCTAAAATTTATGTTGGTTTAATGTCTATTTCTATGTTTTTGTGTTTGTTTTTTTTTTATTTAAATGAAATTTTGAATTTATAAATTTAAATTAGAAGTTTCGATGAGATTAATAAAATATTAGCATGTTAATTTTTCTTTAATCGTATTTTGAAATTGTAATCAGCATGTCAATCAATCACAGATTCACAATTAATGTCTTTAGTGAATGAAAAATGTGAAATGCTGTAGCTAGTCAACCATGAATGTGACATGTATGTATTATTTTGAGTACTGGTTTTTTTTTTTCCTCTCATCATCAACAATTTCAGTTTTTTCTAAAAAAAAAAAGAAAAAAAAAAAAAAGAGGGAAATTAATAGTTGTTAATTGTTATTCCAATAATTAAAAAATGATATTCATATTATATTCATGATTTTTTTAGCTACTCTATAATTGTATCTGTCAAGTTTAATATTGTGATATTTATCATTTGAAAATAATATTTTGATAGTTTTTTTTTTTTTTTTTTTTGAGAAAAGTTAATTTTTTTCTTAAGAAGTATAATTATGGACAAATGAATATAATTTTATAGTATAGCATGAATTATTTCCAGCCTAATAAATCACTAAAAACCTAATTAATTTAACGATCTAAAGAAAAAAAAAATTGGCTACATAGCAATAGAATGGAAATTTCTAATTTTTTGATGTGTTTCATTTTTTATTGGATATAAAATGTTTGTAGGATCTATATATTTATCAATTTAATATAAATAGACCACTTTCAAATGTTTAGCTAAAATTTGTTCATTGGCAAGGGAGTTATCTCATTATCTACTTGTGGCATTGAATATGATAATACAACATAAAAAAAAACAATTGTGAGAAATTAATTTTTGCTATGACAAATATGCTCATTTGTGTGTTCTTGTCAAAACAATCATTTTAATATTATTAAAAATATTTTTTTTTTTTTATAAAATATTATTAAAAGCAATTACAGTGTAACTAGTTGTACTAAAAATATCTGCATTAGTACGATGAGAGTTAAATTATAATTTTAATATATACTTTTAAAAGTTTCATTATTATTTTTTAAAGTGTTAACTACAAGAAAGAAGTTTGAACCTACCCACCTTTTTAGAGAAAGTATTGATAACTTGATTAGATGTTTTTTTTAGGACTATTAGATGTCTATGTTAATAGATATTCAACATGCATGACAAATTATTTGTAAATGTGACGAATAATAATTCAATAATGCGATAACTTGTTTTAATACCATCGCAAATAGAGTAGTTTCATTGGTTAACAAACATAAATTTGGGTAATGTTTTAAAATTTAGTGTTAGGGCTAAATTTACTTTTGGGTTCAGCTAACATTTAACATTGTTGCTCGTTGAGTAGTTTTATTGGCCAACAAAAACATAACTCAACTGACATGATATATTCTAGTGACTAAGAGGTCTTAGATTCAATCTCCCGTCCCTACATGTAAAAAACATTGTTGCTGGTTAGATTTTTTTGACTTGTTCTAAAGTGCATACATGAATTTACTTATCATGTTATCATGTTAGGTTTATGTTATTTCTTTTATCATTTTTTTTAACTACATCTTTTATCAAATTTTAGAGACAATAATGTTTTTTTTTTTTTTTTTTGTTCTTGTTCTAATCAGGACTAAATGGAAATTAAGTTAAAATATAGAAATAAATTACAAAATGAGATGAATGAATTAGGGGATCCAAAGAAATCCTCTATCCAAGCTAGTATATGTTAATTATTATTATTATTTAATCGGGATATGGGATGTAAACCTTCGACTTTAAAGGAGAGAATACATGTCGATTACCGTTGAACTATGCTCACTTTGATTGGATGTAGTTTTTTTAAGCTATAAAATGAGGGAGATCAGCTTACAAATCCATAGGTATCTATCATTATTATTATCCAACTACACAAAGATATATAAAGCTTCATGTTAAGTGTAAAACCAAAATAAAGTTGTTAATAATATTTTTAAAAGAGGAAAAAGCTGCATAATTACATTGAAAGTTCTCTCAATTTAAGTATGTTCACCAACTCTGTTGATGCCTGCCTAAGCTACTTATTAAAATCTTATACCTTATAGCTTGAATTATCTATTACTAACTAAATTACAATACTTCAGGCCAGAACTTTATTATTTTATGTAAATATAAACAAATAGCTGTGATAACCAATTAAGTTTTTTTTTAAAAAAAATTGTACTTATTTCCTCTTCCTTTCTTTTGAATGAAACATTTAAACTCTTAATTAAATTAAAAAACAAAAACTATTTTTTTTTTCTTAATTTCCAAAACTTAACTTCCATTTTGAAATCATATGTAAAATATAAATAACAAAACAAAAACAAATAAGCTCTCAAAGTAATGTCTATAAACTTAATTTTTAAAAATAAGTAGGGGTATACAACTAACCCGATAACCCGAACAACCCGGACTACCCAACCCAAATTGTAAGGGTTGGGTCGGGTAAGAAAAAAAATCGGTTTGGGTTGTGTGTTGGTTTTTTACAGAACTGAAAATTTTGTTCGGTTCGCAGGCCAGTTGAGATTTTCCGTGCTCGGTTAAACCCAAACCGAGCCTAATATATATATAATTTATTTTAGGGTTTCATTTCACGTTAGACGCCATTTTCACCTCGTCTCGCCTCTTCTTTCGTTCCCAACTAAAAGTCACAACAGTCGTCGTCGACATCTCTTTCATGTTGTTCCAATCATAGTCGTCGTCGTTCCTCCTCTCTCTTAGTCCACAACCGACAAACCAATCGATAGTCCAACCCGAAAATATATGGGTTGGGTTGAGTTGGGTTTGGTTGCTCTCTGGAATGGGTTGATCGGGTTGGGAATTTGACCAACCCAAAACTTCAAGTTGGTCCAAAAAATAACCCCAACCCGACTCAACTCAAGCCATGTATACCCCTAAAAATAAGAAATAAAATGGTTATCAAACTAGGGCTTAATCTTTTGGATGTGTTACATTACATGAATTGTTTGAGAAATTAATAGAAAAAAAAAAACAAAAAAAAAACAATCTTCTACGTTTTTTTCCTTCTTTCTAGGCATTATTAATTTGAGCCTTTTCTTTTTGGGTATTCTATACCCTAGATTACAATGGATCCTAGTGTTAGCTTCTTCTTTTTTTTTTTTTTTTTTTTTAATTATTAAGCTGGTTTAATTTAAATCTACATAATTTTTAAATTAAAGAGAAAAAAGAAATAATCAATAAATAAATTTAATGATTAAAAATAAGAAAGTAAATTAAAACCTTCATCAATCCATTATTATTATTTTTACTCTGAGGCAGATAAATTTTGGAGTATTCAAATTGAACTGTTAGAATATTTGAAATTCACATGAAAGCTAAGGGAGAAAAATCCCCCTTCCATTTCTATGTACTGCAACTTGATAGCTTCAACTTCAACAGAAGAAAATGTCAGTCATACACTTAACAGTACACCTACTTACCATCTTCTTAGGTTTTTCTGTGAAACTACTTTTTTTATTTCTTATGTTTTCATCTTTATTACAATCACTTTCTTAAATTAGGGCTGACTAAAATTTGTACTAAAATCTCGATGTGAAACATAGAGAGATAATTGGGACGGTTTAAGTTTAGGTTAACTAATTCCATACGACAACTCTTCGACCTTACAATATTTAGTTGTCAAGAAATTCCTAGAATTTTAATACTCTAAAATAGATGACTACTATTGTTACGATAAATCGAATAACAAAGAACAAATAAACGCAAAAGAAATCGACATAGATTTACGTGGTTCACTAACGTCGGGTTAGCTACGTTCACGGGTAAAAGGGAGAGAGCAGTATTATTTCAAAATAGGAGAGAATTGCAAAATGACAGATAGGGACGGCTGAAGTCGAGAGCGTGTGCCTAATCAGTCGTAGAGGGTCATAACAGATTCAAGGCATTCCAACAACTATAAATTTGTACCAATTTTCTAAAATCCCTTTCAAATTTTTTTCCCACGTTTCAATGTCACTGGATCAACTTTTTGGTGGTTAAAGATACAATAATGGAACTTTAAAAAAGGATAGAGACAATTCTCGATTTCCATGGAAACTTTATTGTAAAATCAAGCTTTAAATTTTAATTTACACCCCTAATCTTTAATATAATTTTTATTTATTTATTTTACATACGTGAGTGTTCAGGGCAGCTTAATGCACAACTCGACTATTTTTTACAAACAAACGACTTGATTCTACAATTTTTTTTAAGAATATTAAACTACCATAGTTTGACTCTCTAAGCCTGTTCCTGTATACCCTAACCAATATTTATTCTATTTTAATTCATAAAATTATATTTTTTTAAAAAAAAACTTTATTTAACTGCATACACATTTTCTCGTAGATATTTATTAAAACTTAAAAGATACACCTTGGCAAGTTATAATTTTTTTTTTTTTGAAAAGGAACTTGGCAAGTTATAATTTATATATAATAAGTTTTAAAACGAATTCATATACTAAACCACAACATTTCCTAAAATTTAACTAATGATTTGAAATTTAACGATAATTAACATGTACTATATATTTCAAAGTACGAAACAAATAAAAGCCGAAAGGCGAAAGACTTCGATCCAGAGCGGAAGAATTGATGGAGAAATTAAAATGAAGAAAGACGAACCTGCAATTGAAATGATCAGAAGGAAATGGAGGCTAAAAGTTATTTAAAGAGAGACAAAAAACGACCGGCGATTGTAGGTTAAAAGAAATTTGCGGCGGCGCCGGCGGCGTATTGGGCAAATTAAATGAAGAGAAATGGAAAATAGTGAGATTGATGAAGAAGGTGAAGAATTTGTAAGGGTTTCTTTTAAATCCCCAAATTTAACATCTCATATTCTTGCATTGCATCATTACCAATCATCAGTTTCTTTCTACTTACATTTTTCTTTCCCTCCTTTTAAATTCCTTCAATTTTTAAATTTTACACAGAAAAGAGAGTAAGAAATAATACGTCTTGTTTAATTTTTGTCATTAAAATTAGTTTTCATTTTTTTTTTAAAAAAAAAAAAAAAACTAATTTGTTTGATGAGATCTAAAAATAGAGATTTAAAAACTAAAGATTCAATGAAAACACAGTTGTATTTAATGTTTTTGAGATATGTGTTTGAGAACCAATTTAGAAATTTCATCTCAATTTAACCAATTCTCCACGATGTATTTATAAGGATTTTTATAAACCATAAAATTAGGTGTAGTTATTAACTAAATATTAAGTTGAATATAAACTATTATTAATTAATTTATGAACCTATTTTATGTTATAAATTTTGTATAATTATTATTTTATAATATTATATAACTTTTTATATATACATATTTAAATTCAACAAAAGAAAATATTAATTGAATTTAAAACATGAAATATTATATTTATTCAAGTTTTTACTTCTTAAATATAATTTTGTATTTTTAAATTTTAAATTCAAAATCGGGATACATTAATTAATAAATAAATAAATAAAAAAAAAATAAAAAAAAAAAAATAATAATAATAATAATAATAATAATAATATTAATAATGTTTTCAGAATTTTCACTATTTAAATTTAAATTTAAAAGCAATTTTTAAAAAGAATTTAGATTGCATACTAAACTCTTTTACCCGCAGTCAATCTGAAAACATAAAACAAAATTTGATTATCAATTAAGTCCTAAGTTTTTATTTTATTATTTTGTTAAGGTGGGACATTTTGAATATTAATTTTAAAACAGATTAAAAAAGAAAAATGACTGCTTAAAAAAGTAGATGACTTTGACCTTTTATAAAAAAAAGTTAATATTTTTTTTTAAAAAAAACAAGATCTTAAACTTAAAGATAAGTTGTCATATTTTACCTAGATTTTTATATAAATCGTATTTTAAAAAGACAATTTTAAATGAAAAAGCTTCTCCATCCTTTAATAAATTTTATTCGAATTTGTCAAAATAAAATTGCTCGTAATTGACATGTATTATCTTGTTAGAGGTTGAAAGTTCAAATTTTCATACCTCATTTGTGAAAGAAAAACTAATTATTGGATTTTGGAGCCAAAAACTAATTATTGGATTTTGAAGTTGATTCAACTCCTTAATTTTTTTTATAACTATTGGGGGGAAGAATCAAACATCTAACCTCAAAGTAGATAACTCCTTAGTTGAAAGTTATGAATTAGTAAGTATAAGATTGTGGTAGTTTAAGCAAAGAATTATCTTTATTAGATTATTTATCTTTGTACAAAGAGAAAAGAATTTGTTTTCTAGATATATATTTGAAAAATTCTCAACATGAATATAGCTCAATTGATTAAAACATATCCGACCTCGACGAGGAGGTAAGAGGTTTGAACCCACCCACCCACAATTCTTACTAACCTCAAAAAAAACAAAATTAAAAGCTAATTACCAAAATGAAATATAAATAAAAATGTAAATGTACCTAAAAATTGAACAAAAGCTCTACTAAGGTGATTTTTTTTAGCCCTCTCATGAAAAACAAAAAAGAAAAGTTATCCATGAAGGAAATAACCACAAACATAAAAAAGGAAGAAAGTAAAATAAAAGAAAAAAATTAGAGCCAAAAATAGAGATGGAAGAAAACCCTAAAAGAGTAGGTATAGGGATCACGTGAATGGAAATTAAAAATAGAAAAAAAGGAGAAAAAAGGGAATAGGGTTTTTGGGTTTAGGGCATTAGCTAGGGAGGTGGCAGCACACACAGCAGTAGACTTTAATAATTAATAATGCATCTTATGTTATGTTATTGCATATAGTAATAAAATAAAATAAAATAGGGACATAGCATTTTCAGCACTAAAATTTTATAGGACCTTTTATACACCTTCCTTTCTTATTCTCATTAATAATAATAATAATCATCATCATCATCAATTCATCCACCTCTCTTTTCTGCACAATATTTGAGTTCTAGTTTTCATAATTTATGTTTTGTGGGTGTCTTTCATTTAAGTTGTTACGAGAATTACGTGGTTGGTTAACAGTGTTAGTGATAAGGACAATGGAACTCTACATATCTTCACGTTGGTATGATATTGTTCACTTTGGGCCTAAATCCGCATGAGTTTGCTAGATAGTTGTCATCACTTATATACCATGGATCAATCGTCTTTTCCCTAATCAATGTGAGACTTTGTTAGCACTTCTAACAGTTAGCTACGTTCACAAATAAGGAGAGAAAACGATGTATTATCTTTTGATGAGATAGTACAAAGTTACAAATTAATTAGGGCAAAAGTCATTAAAAGGTTTATACATATACTCTTTGAGGGGAGAAAACGATTTATTATCTTTTGATGAGATAGTACAAAGTTACAAATTAGGTAGGGCAAAAGTCATTAAAAAATTTATATATATACCCTTTGAGGGGAGAGTACAAATTCCGTGCTTCGTCATTCGTAGCGCCAGATAAAAATTTCAAATTCTAACCTAAGTTTTTATGTGCTAGATTTCTCTGCAGCTGCCTCTTAAGATGAAAACAGAAGAAAGGGAATGTGAAAAAGCTTCTTCTTTTTCATGGCCTTATAGTATATTTTTGTGTTTATCAGATTGTTTCTGATGAATGGATGATATTCCAATGGCTGAAGTAATAGGACCTCTTGACTAAAAGGATCTATTTTTTTTTTTTTTCATTTTTTTATTTAGTTTTTAGTACAACAAATGAGACGGGTGTGTTGGAAAATAAACTTTTGAGAGATTGGAGGCTAAATTTGAAAGATAGTTGGAGGAAGAAGCTACTTGTATTATTGATCACTTGGCTTGAAAACTTGATACAAACTTTCAATCTTCACTCCTATTTATACTAGTGGCAACTTCTAAACTTATGGCTAAGAATTTGCCACACATCACTTTCTAGAATATTCTTTACAAATACATTTTTCTTAACACATTCTAGAAAATTCTACATCTTATCCTATGATATCTTCTAAAAGATATTTCTCTCATATTCTAGAGAATTCTTCTCAATTCTCTAAAACTTCTTATAAACTAGATTTCTCTAGAATATTCTAGGTTCTTAAAGTGTTTCTAGAAATTGGGCTTTTATTTATTCTAGGCCCAAATACTTACCCAAAATCAAGTTAATATTTCAACACCCCCTCTTAAACTTGATTTCGTTACTCCAAGCAAACTTCTCAACCTTGTGAAGTCTTCTTTTTTAAGTGGCTTGGTGAAGATATCAGCTATTTGATCATGAGTCTTCACGTACTCCAAATGCACATCCTTTCTCGTGATGCACTCTCTAATATAGTGGAAACGCGTATCAATGTGCTTGCTCCGGTTATGAAAGACTGGGTTCTTAGCCAAAGCAATTGCTGACTTGTTGTCCACGAAGATCTTGGTCGGCTCCTCTTGTGACAAACCCAACTCCTTTAGTAGATTTCTTAGCCAAATTGCGTGGCAAACACATGAGGTGGCAGCTACATATTCGGCTTCACATGTAGAAAGAGTAACAATCGGTTGTTTCTTTGACATCCATGTGAAAGCAGTGTTCCCCATGTAGAACACAAAGCCAGTCGTGCTCTTGCGGTCATCCATATCTCCGCCCCAATCACTATCACTGTATCCCACGAGCTTATAATCATTAGAAACGGAATAGTTCAAACCATAATTTATCGTACCTTTGATGTATCGAAGAATTCTCTTTGCTGCCTTCAAATGTGTGGTTGTCGGTTTCTCCATGAAGCGACTGACAACTCCAACTGCATAGAGAATATCGGGCCTTGTGCATGTCAAATACCGCAAACTTCCAACCAAGCTCTTAAAGAGTGTTGGATCCACTCTTTCTCCTTTCTCGTGATTTGATAATTTGATTCCACATTCCATGGGTGTGTTCACCGGATTGGAATCATCCATCTTGAACTTCTTAATCACCTCCTTAGCATAACCTTCTTGGGTGATTAAGATGCCTCTATCTTCTTGCTTTACTTCAATGCCGAGGTAGTAAGACATGAGCCCAATGTCGGTCATCTCAAACTCATTTGTCATCTCTTCCTTAAACTTGTTGAACATACTTGGATTGCTACCTGTAAAGATCAGATCATCTACATACAAGCACACAATCAACACATCATTATTTTGGACTTTGATGTAAAGTGCGTGCTCATACGGACACTTGATGAAGTTTCTCTCGTGCAGATACTTGTCTATTCGAGCATTCCAAGCTCTTGGAGCTTGCTTCAACCCATAGAGTGCCTTCTTCAGCTTCAAAACCTTGTTTTCTTTTCCCTCAACTTCATAACCTTGAGGTTGTTCAATGTAGACTTCTTCCTCAAGGAGTCCATTAAGGAAAGCAGATTTCACATCCATTTGATGGATTCTCCAATTGTTTTGAGCTGCCAAAGAAATTATTAATCTAACAGTTTCTAGTCGAGCAACGGGAGCAAATACCTCATCATAGTCGATGCCGGCTCTTTGACTATAACCTTTCGCCACTAATCTTGCTTTGTATCTTTCGACTTCTCCTCTAGCATTCTTTTTAGCTTTATAAACCCATTTCACACCAATTGCCTTGTGCCCTCTTGGAAGTGAGACTAACTCCCATGTGTCGTTCTTCTTGATCGCCTTGATCTCTTCATCCATAGCGTTTTTCCAATTTTTGTTTTCCATCGCTTCTTGGAAGTTCATGGGCTCACAATCGGCAAAAAGACAGAATAAAGTAAGATTGTCTTGATTTATACTAACCTCGTAAAGTTCTTGTAAGCTTCTGAAGCGTGGAACTCTTTCACTTGAGCTTTCGTCTTCTTGAGAGCTTGTAGTTGGTGAAGTTGGTGGGGTTGAAGACTCCTCTCTTGTTTGCTCTATGTCCTCTTCTTCGAAGTATGGAAGGAAGTTGTAGTCTTCATCATGTTGTTCCCAATCCCATTCTCCCTCTTCATCGAATATTACATCCCGACTAATGATTGTCTTTCGCGTATCAGGATTGTAGAGCTTGTAGCCTTTGGTATTGGAGTCATAGCCGATGAAAATGTACTTCTCACTTTTATCATCCAACTTACTTCTCTTTTCATCTGGTATATGCGCATGAGCAACGCTTCCAAAGACTCTGAGATGGGAAATCCCAGGCTTCCTTCCACTCCATGCTTCTTGTGGCGTTTTTCCATGTACGCTTCTTGTTGGAGATTGGTTGGATAGGTAGACTGCACATGCCACTGCTTCTGCCCAAAACTCCTTTGGTAGCTTCTTGCTTTTAAGCATGCTTCTTGCCATATCCAAAATTGTTCTATTCTTCCTTTCTGCCACTCCATTTTGTTGAGGAGATCTCGGCACTGTTAAGGGTCGTCGAATTCCATGGTCTTCACAATACTTTTGGAATTCATTTGATGTGAACTCTCCTCCACGATCAGATCTCATGGCCTTGATTTCCAAACCACTTTCTTTCTCAACAAGGGCTTTGAACTTCTTGAAATTCTCGAACACCTCTGATTTATGCTTCAAGAAGTATACCCATGTTTTTCTTGAAAAATCATCAATGAAGAGAAGGAAATAGTTACTCTTACCAAGTGAGTTTGGCTTGATCGGACCGCACACATCTGTGTGTATGAGTTCCAGCGGCTTTTGAGCTCTTGAATTCGACTCCTTTGGGAAGCTTTTCTTGAATTGCTTTCCAAGGAGACATCCTTCACACACTTGATCGGGGTGGCTTATGGAAGGTAATCCTCTCACCATGTTCTTCTTGGAGAGTGACTCTAATCCCCCAAAATTGAGATGCCCAAATCGAAAATGCCAAAGCCAAGATGCATCTTTGTAACACATCTTGAGACATTTCGCTACATCGTTTTGAATGTTGAGTACAAACATACTATTCTTTGTCATTGGCACCTTGGCAATCAAGTTACTTGCATTGTCTCTTATAGAAAGGTTATTGTCTTTCATTCGAATGTCATAACCTTTCTCTAAGAGTTGGCCCAAACTCAAGATATTACTCTTCATATTCGGCACGTAATAAACATTTGAAATAATTTGATGCTCACCATTCTTCAATCGGATAAGAATGTTACCTCTTCCTTTTACTTCTACCTTGGATTCATCTCCAAATGCTACATTGCCGCTCACTAATTCATTGAGTTCCACGAACATGCTCCTTTTTCCACACATATGGTTGCTTGCCCCAGTGTCTAGGTACCATCTATTATCTTTGTTCCATTCGTTATCCGTGCAAGCCATCAATAATGTGCCACATTCTTGACTTTTTTCTTCAATGTAGTTTGCCTTCTCTTCGACTTTATCGTTGCTAGGAGCTCTACATTCGGATGCGTAATGACCAAACTTTTGACAATTGTAACATTTAATATTTGACTTATCGTACCTTGATCTTGAGTTTCCTTGCCCACGACCTCTTGTTGAGTTTCCTCCTCTTTGGAAGTTGTTGTTGTCTTCAGAGGGCCTCCAACCTCGTCCTTGTCCTTGACCTCTTCCTCGTCCTCGAGGTCCACCATGACCTCGTCCTCGTTGACTTCTTTCATTGTGACTAACTCCTCCAGTATTTGAATCAACTCGTAGCTTGAGTAATTGATCCACGATTCCTTCCTTCTTCTTTTTCTTTTCTTCATATGCTTGTAATGAACCCAGTAGTTGCTCAATAGTCATAGCCTCCAAGTCTTTTGTTTCTTCGATTATGGCGACAATATGTTCAAACTTTTGATCTAATGATCTTAGTATTTTCTCAATAATTTTTACATCATCTAGCTTTTCACCATTTCTCTTAAGTTGATTGGTGACCGTCAAGACTCTAGAGAAGTAATCAGAGACGACTTCCCCCTCTTTCATATTCAAACTTTCAAACTCAGCTCTTAAAGTTTGAAGACGTACCTTCTTGACGGGATCCGCTCCCTTGTACGATGTTTGAAGTTTCTCCCATGCTTCCTTCGCTGTCTTTGCTTCTGAAATCTTCTCAAAAGCATCATCATCTAATCCTTGATAGATTAGATAGAGAGCCTTCTTGTCTCTCTTTCTTGAGTCTCTCAAACTATCTCTTTGTGTTTGAGAAAGACTACCATCATTCTCCGGCTCGGTGTGTCCTTTCTCTACTATCTCCCACACGTCTTGTGAACCAAGGAGAGCCTTCATCTTGATGCTCCAATTATCATAGTTGCTCTTGTTGAGCGTTGGAACTTGGAATGGGATCATGCCATTACTTGCCATCTCTTCTTAGAAAGGATCTTCAAGCTCTGATACCACTTTGTTGGAAAATAAACTTTTGAGAGATTGGAGGCTAAATTTGAAAGATAGTTGGAGGAAGAAGCTACTTGTATTATTGATCACTTGGCTTGAAAACTTGATACAAACTTTCAATCTTCACTCCTATTTATACTAGTGGCAACTTCTAAACTTATGGCTAAGAATTTGCCACACATCACTTTCTAGAATATTCTTTACAAATACATTTTTCCTAACACATTCTAGAAAATTCTACATCTTATCCTATGATATCTTCTAAAAGATATTTCTCTCATATTCTAGAGAATTCTTCTCAATTCTCTAAAACTTCTTATAAACTAGATTTCTCTAGAATATTCTAGGTTCTTAAAGTGTTTCTAGAAATTGGGCTTTTATTTATTCTAGGCCCAAATACTTACCCAAAATCAAGTTAATATTTCAACAGGGTGACATATTAATTTTGTATTAGTTTTGAACTTTCAATCTCAATAAGAAGAGAACATGTCAATTATGGTTGAATTATGCGACTGATCTGATGTCATATTAATATATTAATTTTGTATTAGTTAAGTTTATGCAGTCTTACATATATGTGTGGATTATTGGAAAGAGAGAGTCCAGGGTGTAAAACAGAGTATTAGGGTTTCTATTTCAACATCTTACTTGACTTAGAAATACATCATAATATTATAATACACTACTGATAAAACATATAGATTATATATATATATATGATTTTGTCTGTATAATGTTTGAGTTATTTTTCAATTTTATCTTTAATCTCTTGAAAATTTTGACTTTAGTCATCCTCTATATATTGGGTTTTTCATTTTTTTTAAAAAAGCAAGTACAAAATGATAATGTGATGTGTCAAAATACATTTTAATAAATTATATTATAAATGCTCTCCTTTTTCTTTTCTTTTCTTTTATTTATTTATTATTATTATTATTTAATTCAACCGTGGTTGATGATATATGTCTTAACCAATTAACTATAAGCACGTTGACGAAATACTCTTTATTTTAATAATTTAATCGAGTACAAATATGCTCATCCAAAACTCAAAAAACCTGTTAGAATGCCTTGAATCTGTTATGACCCTAGTTCGGTACGGGGTCCAGGGGCGAAGCACCCTGACAGAGTATGGGGACAACGCCCCTAAAAAGAATCTGATTTAGGTTTTATTTATTCGTTTTAGGTTTTATTTATTCGTTTTGGGTTTTGACCCATCTTGTATTAGGTCATTAGAAATGTGAGTTTTGACCCATCTTGTATTAGGTCATTAGAAATGTGGGTTTTGACCCATCTTGTATTAGGTCATTAGAAATGTGTCAGTGTCGTTTTCTTTTGCGTTTATTTGTTCTTTGTTATCAAAATCATCCATCATTTTGTAGTCCAAAATAGCTTTTTATTTTTTTATTTTGCTTTAATATAATCTTTTTTTTCTCATTTTTTTTTTTTTTTTGAGTACATTGGGGTGGGAGGATTCGAACCACAGACCTCTTGGTCATCAAGTCATACATATGCCAGCTGAGCTATGCTCGCTTTGGCATCTTTTTTTTCTTATTATTATAATATAAATAATAGTGGGCTTTCTTTTTAATGTGGTCACACATAAGATGAGAACTCTCACATAACAATATGATACTCTTCAAAATTTTATGAAAATAAAGATATTCATAAAAATAATTTGAGTTCATGAAGAGGAAATTTTCACTTTTCAAATAGTTATAAATTCCTATTATAGTTGCAAGAATAGAGAAAGAAAAAAAAAAAAAAAAACATTTTTAGCGATAATTTTTCCTAGTAAAATATTCAATCATATCATTTAAAATTATTTGCCAAGCAAAATATTTAATTATATCATTTAAACTTATTTACCTTATATTAGGTATATCAATTGACTGATACATTAAAGTGCAACCGATATTCCATCAAGATCAAATAAAACATTCGTAAATGAAACACATTAGCGTCAAAACCTAATTTAGTTTAGTGAAAACGAACTAAAACCATTCTAAATCGAAACAATATCAATTTGACAATTTGTTGATTATTGATATACTTTGTGTATCAGAAAATTGATATACCATATATATTTAGTATATTATTAACAACTGATATACCTTATTTTTAGTGTATCAGTCGCAACTCATATACTTTATATTTAGTGTATCAACCACAACTGTAATATATATATATATATATATATATAGTGTATCAGTCTATCAGCCACAATTGATACACCAAATATAGAGTATATCAATTGACTGATACACCAAATATAATGTATATAAATTGTAATCGATAGACTGATACACCAAATATAAGGTATATTAGTTGACTGATATACCAAATTGAAGGTAATCTAAAATAAAAAGAAAATTAATTTTTGAAAATTGAGCTATATTTGCAAACTATAAAAAAAAAACAGTAACTGAATTTGTAAATACCTTAATTTATTTTGCTACTCGCCCCAATTTTATATATATATATATATATATATATATATATATATCCATGATATTTTTATTTATATTTCTAGTGACATAATATTTTTTAATATCTTTTTCTTTTACATTTAACCGATGTAATTTGGATAATATTTTACAAGTTAAATTATAAATTTAGTGTATAAATTTTTACATTAATATTAGTGTTTAATATGCCTCTAAACTTTAAAAATAAATTTTTTAACTATCAAAATATAATTAGGTTCTTGAACTAATTTCAATTTTGCTAATAAGTCTTTGGTATATATATATATATATTAGAAATAAAATTGAATTTGGTGTTTAATAACATATTAAATTATTTATTTTTGTATCTAATAAATTTTTAAAAAATTTAAATCAAATAGATAAAGGATATATTAGCACCGCACCACAAGTACAAAAATTTATTAGATCTAAAATCGAAAGTCGTCAAAAATACAACCTTATGCCAATTGAGCTATAAATCAAATAGATAAAGGATATATTAGCACCGCACCACAAGTACAAAAATTTATTAGATCTAAAATCGAAAGTCGTCAAAAATACAACCTTATGCCAATTGAGCTATACTCGATTTGGCGAAAGTGAAAAGACTTATTAGATTGAAAGTATAGAAATCTAGACACTTATTAAAAGTTAAAAATCCTATTCCATATAAATTTGAAAGTGCATTACTATGGCCTCGTTTAATAACTATTTCGTTTTTAATTTTCTGTTTTTAAAATTTAAGTTTGTTTTCTCTTAATTTATTTCCTATGAATTATATTTTTCTTAGAAAAATATTTGGATTTTTAGTCAAGACTTAAAAACAAAAACTATTTTTTTAAAAAAAAAAAAAAAATTAATTTTAAAATTGAGTTGATTTTTGAAAATATTAATATAAATTAAATATCAAAACAAAGAAAATTATAAAGGAGTAGTGTTTATAGGTTTGATTTTAGAAAACAAATGGTTATAAAACGGTAGATAATTTAATCTATTTTAAAAATATGGTTTATATCAATATTCAATCTTTTAAATTTATGAGAGATTGCCTTTCTAGTATATATATATATATATAATGATATGATATCGAGTATTGGGATTGGAACGTTTTGAAATTGTTGGTAAAGCTATGAGTCTAAGGACTGTTAATTATCATAGATTATGATGACACCATTACAAAGTCTACCATAACAATTGTGCTCATCATCATTACACCACACACTATTTAAACCTAAATAGTTAAATTTCTCAAAACAATGAATATACCAATTTGTTTGTTTCCCCATTCTTTACAGACATCGAATTAATTACTACTACCTTTTAGTACTACAGCTTTAATTTTTCAAAAATGTGCTTTTAGTTTTAAGTTTTAATCTTGTTTTTATATATGTTATGGTCACCTCTAGGATAGCTTAATTAAAGAACAAATGTAAACTCTAAATTATAATATCGAAATAAATATATATAGAGAGATGGGAAAAGAACTTTTAGCCAACCCTAGTATAGACTATATGGTTCAACATTTTAAGTATTAATATTTTTTTTCTTTTCTTTTGTAGACCTACGATTATTAGGGGTGCAAAAAAAAACCGACAAATCGAAAAAACTGCTTAAACCGATCGAAATCTAGTCGGTTTGGCGGTTTCGACTTGAAAATAATGAAAATCGAATATTTTCAATCGGTTTCGAGTTTTTGCTACATTGAACCAAATATAATTGAACCAACCGATATTGTTTAAATATTAATAAATCGATGATATTTTTAAAATCAATCGATGGCGCAACCGGTGTATGATTATTCTTATATGTTCAAGGTGTTGAGTTTGAACCCCGATTATCACATTTTATCAATATATTTTTCAACCTTCTATCCATCCAACCAATTCAGCACCCTGCCAACGACTTACGATTCAAGCCCAACATCCGCTTTGCCAGTTTTTGTTATCCAATCGGTTTGGATGATTCGTTTATAATATAACATAGGTTTCGGTTTCTAAAATTCCTTCATAAAATTATTGGTTCAATTTTTGTTTGAGTGTCAAACTGAGCCGAACCGAATCGTTTACACCCTCCACTTAAGTGGTGTTTGGACTCCTACCTTAGAGTGAAGTAGACTGAGTTATTATAATCTAGTCGACCCACCAATCCCACCAATTTTTTTAAGTCCAAAAAAATAAAGTCGACTTCAATAATTCTTATTCTCATGTTAACACTATTTTAGGGGGGGTTTGGGTTGGGGTGGTTTTAGGTTTCAAACCCAAAACCATCTTTGGGACAAAGGGTTAGATACCTGAGTTTGAAAATCCTAACCCATGGGTTACTCCTTCCAAACTCCCTCCAAATTCATGATTTCTCTTAAAATTACAACATTTTGGTGGGGTTCACCATTTTCTTTTCACTTTTCTCATAATTATATGGTAGGTCCCATCATTTTTTGTTTTATAATTATGGTGGGGTTCAACCCTCTCTAATTATAATTATATAATTTTTTAATTACATTCATCTAAATAAAATTATCAATGTATAATTTTCTAGTTATAAGATAAGAAAAATATGTCAAATCGAGCATAGCTCAATTGACATAAGGTTGTGCCCGTGACTAAAAGGTCGTGGGTTCAATTCTCGCATTAATTAAAATATCGTTGCAAAAAAAAAGATAAAAAAAATATATTTTAGGTGACTTACTCATATTCAAATAACAATTTTAGGTTGTTGTTCCATTCTTGTTTTCATGATTATTCACGGAAACAAAATAAGCTAAATATAGCAAGTAAATCTCTGACTGCAGAGTATATCCGACCATATACTCTGAGATTCACGGTGTTGATAAAGGTAGACGCTAAGATATACGGAGTATATACAACCATATACTCCGAGATTCACAGTGTTGATAAGGGTAGACGCCGAGATATACGGCGCCTTTAATACTCCCCCTCAAGTTGGAGCATGAAGATTTTGAATGCCCAACTTGCGAAAAAATCGTAAAAAAAGAATCAGCTATATATAGTAAGTAAATATTTGACTCAGAAATATATACAACGTATATACAATGATATACGCCGAGATTTCCGGATTTGACCAAGGTAGACGCCGAGATATACGGCGCCTCTCATACTGCCCTCAAGTTGGATCATGAAGATTCTGAATGCCCAACTTGCGGAAAAGTCATGAAAACTATGATTCGAGCATCCGTTGTCAATGATCTATTCAGCGAAAGAATCTGAGAGACCAAGGATGCCATTTCGATTTGAATCCTAAACGGGTGGTTGTGCAATAGGTTGTTGCGGTATATCGTTGGTCATACCCGAGGGCGCTTGCTACCTGCATTTTTGCTCCTGCGGTATATCATGTGTCATACTCGAGATTCTTGCGGTATATCGTCAGTCATACCCGAGATTCACAATGCAGACCGCTCATTCCCCATCGTTCTTTCCTCTCCCGTTCAGACTTGCCTCCGTCGAGAGGTTTATGGTTGTTTAATCGCCAGCCATAATGAGTTGGCGATAGTCAGATTTCATCGTCACCCCAAAACGAGGTGACTTGGTCGGATTTCCTCGTCACCTATATCGAGGGGACGTGGTCGGTTTATTCGTCACCCAAATCGAGGGGACGTGGTCGGTTTCTTCGTCACCCAAATTGAGGGGACGTGGTCGGCTTCTTCGTCACCCAAATCGAGGGGACGTGGTCGGTTTCTTCGTCGGCCCAAAACGAGGCGACGTGGTCGGTTTCTTCGTCACCCAAAACAAGGCAACATGGTCGGTTTCGTCGTCACCCAAACTAGGAGACGAGGTCGGACTTCGTTGTAGAAAAACGAAGTAATCAAATTTTGAGGGAGAAAAATGAAGTAGTCGAATTTCAAAGGTTTCCATCACCAAAGATGGAAAAACTGATTGTCGTCGGTAGATTATCAAAATCGGGAGGCGGCGGCAGGCCGCCGCCGCCGCCCTTGGGTTTACTAGGTTTTTTTCTCTCTTCTTATAAAACCTGCTCTGATACCATATAAAGTTTTGTAGAATTATATTATGATATTTTGTGTCATTGATAATGGACAAAGCCATGCATATTTATACAACTTAGAAACAGAATAAGCTAAATATAGTAAATAAAACTCTGATTGCAGAGTATATACAACTATATACTCTGAGATTCACGAAAACGGAATAAGCTAAATATAACAAGTAAATCTCTGACTGCAGAGTATATACGACCATATACTCTGAGATTCACGGTGTTGAAAAAGGTAGACGTACGACCATATACTCTGAGATTCACGGTGTTGAAAAAGGTAGACGCCGAGATATACGGAGTATATACAACCATATACTTCGAGATTCACAGTGTTGATAAAGGTAGACGCTGAGATATACGGCGCCTTTAATATTGTTCCATTCTTGTTTTCATGATTCCTTCCCGGCTTTTAATTTTTTTTTCTTATCCAAATCTGTATTTTGTAAAAAAAAAAATCAAATTGATTGACATGTTATATTTTTATGTTTTTTTAATGGTAAACCTTTTTTTGATTGTTGAAAACAATTTTTTTATTCTTAGATAACATGCACTAAATGCTTTATTCTTAGATAACATGCCCAACAGTAAAGAAAGTGCAATTTCTGCCATTTTTCGTAATGAAAGGGGAGAAATTATGCTTACCTTCACAAAATGGTTTGAATTTTTGACAAATGTTGACGATTTGGAGGCATTGGCAGTCCGCGAAGGCTTGTTTGTGGCTGTAGACGCAGGGTTCTTCGATTTAGAGGTGGAAACGGATTCCCTTCGGGTAGCCCAGCTATTGCGGAAGGGAGGAAAGGAGCTTTCAGAGGTTGGGATGATCGTTGGGGAAGCAATTACAAAAGCTCACGAACTTAGGCGCTGCTCTTTTCGTCACTGTAGACGATCCGGAAATAAGCTTGCCCACGAAGCCGCTCACTGGGCATTGAGGAATAGACATTCTGTCATTTGGATTGAAGAGATTCCTGAAGAAATCTTCAGAGTGTATGAAGGGGAGAAGCACATTTCGAAGCCAGGTCCTGATGGCAATGGAGTGGTGCCCCCTGTTTTGCGTTAGTTTGTTTCTTGTTTTATCCGCCTGTATTAGTTTGAAAAAAAAAAAAAAAAAAAAAAAAAAAAAAAAAAAAAAAAAAGTCTCTAAAAACAATTGTCCCATATTACATTAAAAGTTTTACAATTCACAAAACATTTACTAGAAAATAAGAAAAAAAGAAAGAAAAAAATGTCCAAATCCGAATTTCAGAACACTGCACTTAAAACGCAGGCTTCTGATTCTCAAGCTTCTTCCGACTCTCAGGGTTTAGAACCCCGAATAAATCCTCCAGAATTCTGATTCCAGAGTTCTGAACCCAAAACAGCGCGTCAAACGTCCTCCTTACAGTTAGAGAATTCAAATCTTGGACTTACTATCTCTCCTCATATATGATGTAATATGATAAAATAAAAATAGAAAAATATCAAAATATCAAAATTTATTTTATAATTATTTTGATTTGATTGCTTTGCAGTTTAGGGTATTACCGTTGGAGCATTTGTTTATGAGTAAAACTTACTTGCATTGCCGGCTACAACTATCTTTTGCCGGTCATGTGAGAGAGTTTGATTGACCAAGGTCATGTGAGAGAGTTTGATTGACCAAGTTTTATCTCTTTTTTTAAATTAAAAAATCATATTTAAAGTCTCACGTCACTTGAACGCTTTTTTTTTTATTTCTTTTTTTTTTCTCTTCCTATGGCTTCTAATTTCTTATTTTGCCTTCTCTACAATCTTCTCCAATATCTCTTTTATGGATGATTTGCTACTGTCAAATCTTAGTAAAAAGTTTAAAAAAAAAAAATTAATCTCTATATTTTCTACATGGATTATCTGTTGCAATATTTTGCTTTTAAGATATATATATATATATATATATATATATATATATATATATATATATATATATTTATTTATTTATTTATTTATTTGTGTTTTTCATAGAAATCTATGTTTGGCCTAGGGTGAAAATATAGAGATTAAGAAAATATAGATTTCAAAGTAGAAAATATAAATTTCAAATTTTTCCTAAGATATTCCAAGAATAGAAAATATGGGGAGATTAAGAAGATATGAAAAATATAGAGATTAAGAAAATATAGATTTCAAATTTTTATTAAGATATTTCAAGGTAGAAAAAATAAAGAGATTAAGAAAATAGAAAATATAGAAAGATTAAGAAATTATAGATTTCTATGAAAAACACTAAAAAAAAAAAAATCTCTTAAAAGTAAAATATTGCAACATGTAATCGAAGTGTAGAAAATATAAAGATTAAGAAATTTTTACTAAGATTTAGGTAGTAACAAATCATCTATAAAAGAGATATTGAAGAGGATTGAAGAGAAGGGCAAAATAGAAAGTTGAAAGTCATGGAAAATAGCAAAAAAAAAAAAAAAAAAAAAAAAAGAATATAAAGGGTTGAAGTGGCGTGAGACTTATGATTTTTTAATTTAAAAATAATAGATAAAACTTGGCCATTATAAATATTGTTAAAGTTCGAACTTAGGTCATTTTTTTTTGCAACGGTATTTTAATAAATGTGAGGATTGAACCCATGACCTTTTAGTCACGGGCACAACCTTATGCCAATTAAGCTATGGTCGGTTTGGCTTTCCTGGCATTGTTTCGAGATACTATTAGAAAAAAAATATGACATTTTATTTTTCTCATATATCGAATTAACTTTGTTTTTTATTTTCATATTTCTTGTTTACACTACTATAACAAGAATCACTTTAAACCCTTAGTTTTTAATTAAAGATAATGCCAAATTTTTTTTCAATTTGTAAAACAATATAAAAAATGATAATGGATCCAAATATAGGGAAATTACAAAATTTGACCCAATTTGTAAAAAGTTTGCCAAAAATGACCTGATTTTGAAATTTTAGCATTTATGACTTGAATTTGACAACCGTTAGTGTTCATTTTAGGGTGAGTTAAATTTTGTCTTTGTCCGTCATTGAACACAAGATCATCTCTCCTCTTATCTTCTTCTCCCTTATCTTCTTTATGTTCTCTTCCACTCTCTCTCGCCCTCTCACTGTTATTAAAAAAAATCTACTCTCTCACCCTCTCAACATTAAGAAAAAAAATATCTATATCAAGTTTTGAAAACCTCTCATTCATCCTTCTAACCTCTCATTCATCCTCTGATGTGGTATTAAGAACTTTTTCGGAAAGAGAAGATTTGGAAAGTGTTGATTTTGGTCAAAATTCTACTATAAGTTATGAAAATTGATCGCAAAACAAAAATGAGGGGAAGTTGATTTTTTCTGTCATCACACCAAGAAAAGTCGAAAGTTCCAGATTGCACGATCGCGCAATTCCTACTACGATCGTGCAATTTTTTTTTAATAAATTGCAGGATCCCAGCCACGAAATTGCACAATCATGCAATTTTTTTTTTATCATGGCTGGGATTAAATAATAATGCTAGCAATTTCGGGGCAGGAATTGTTGCACGTGCAATTTTTTTTAATCAGGAAGGAAAAAATTATTAGAATAAATAAATCATAATTTTCAAATAAATCTTAAATTAAAAATATCTAGATATCAAAATTTGTTGGTGGATGAAATCTTAGATTAATTTATTCAACCAAATCTATAAAATATATTTTTTATTTATAAAAATTTGTTAGAGATAAGAAGATGGAGATAAAATATTTTATTAACTCTTTTGAATCATTTCACAGAAGATAGAAGATGAAAAAAAAAAAAAAAAAAAATACCACTTGGGAGTTTTTTTAAAAGTGAAAGGGAGGGACGAAATTATTTTTTTTTTTTTTTGAAAAAAAAAAAACAATAAAATGAATAATTAAAAAGATATATATATATATATATATATATATATATATATATATATATATATATGGGGTTGCACATCGTCTTTTGGACGATGTGTACTCGCGTGAACACATTCTATTTTTCAAAAGACGATCTTAATTTAGAACATCAATATTTTTTATAAATAATTTGTTTTTTTGAGAAATTGTAATCGATGTCAATTTAGAGTACAATAATTAAAAAAAATATAACTTTAAAAAAAAATGCAAATATAACAATTTCTATCACTGGTAGTTGTTTATCGCAGATAATAATCTATCACTGATAACGGATAGTAGTTTATCCGTGATAGTCATATATCAACGATAATAGTCTAGCAGTGATAGTCACTGATTTTTTTGTCATATTTACAAAATGTTTTAAATTTTGCTATATTTGCCATTATTTTGGGTTTAATTGTTGATTATGCAACCAATCTTTTTTTTTGGTAAATTTTTATAAATATTTTAAAAAATTAGAATATTAAAAAAAAAAACAGTTATTTGTAAGGGGGTGTTTGGCCCAACGATTGGAGAAGTAGTTGAGAGGTGAAGTTAACTCCCCGTTTGGCCCAGTTTGGCCCACTAGTTGAATTCGGATAAAAAATATCAACTGACTTCAACGTAATTAATATTGAACTCCCCAGACTTCTACAGTCATTATTATTCAAGTTTGTCTGACAAGGCAGCACATTTTTCTCTCTTTCCTCTCTCCCACAATATTTTTAATTATTAAAAAAAATGTAATTTAAACAAAATGTGTAAATGTGTAAAAGGACTAAAAATGCAATTCAACCTATTTTTATTATTTTAAATATAAATTAGGTTGTTCAATCAAAATTGGTACTTAAACCAAATTCAAAATGTAGTATTCTTAGAGAAATAAAAATATCAGCTTATTTGGATCTGTTTAAATTAATGAATTAAAATCTTTCAAATTCACATGTAATATTTAACACACTATTGTACTATTTTGTTTCAAAATTATCCAAATAAAATGAATAATTTGCGAGTGATATTGAAAAAAAAATGTGAAGTATTGTGGTCAAAATTATTTTTATTATCTTCAAACAAATTTGTGAAGAATACATAAAATAAAAGGGCAATTTGACTTTTTGTACCCTAAACCAAAATAAATGGGTCTTTTAGACTTCCAAGAAAAAAAATTACACTTTTCGACCCCTGATGTGAAAGGTCTTAAATGCTCTTATTTTTAGAGACATGAAATGTCTTAAATACCCCTGAGGTCATCATTTTCCTGTGCAAGAAATTTTACCGCAAAAAAACAACATTTTTTTCCTTCTTCTTCCTTGACCTTTCAAACTTGAAATTCTGATTGTCCAATTTCTTCTTCATTCTTCATCTATTCAATTAGTGGGTAACCCATTATTCCCCTTTCCTTAGTTTCTTCGAGATATTAGAGTTTCAACATTTAAATTTTTAATTTTCAATCGATAATTTTGTTAATCGCTAAAATTTTGAAGATTTTCGGCATGTTCGGTATTCTTTTCTTGGAAAAAGAAAGTTTTTTTACAATTTTTTTTAAAACGGCTTTGGCGAGAACGAAGACGAAGGAAGAAGATGAATTCACCGATAAAAAAAATTTCCGGACCGATAAATTTACCGATGAGGAAATTTGTTTTCCCTCTTATGTAAATTTATTGGTCGGGAAAAATCTACCCGTAAATTTACCGGTCTGGAATTCATACCGATAAAAAAAACAGAAGCTTCAATTGAGGAGATTTAGCAGTCGGGAAAAACCCACCATTAAATTTAGCGGTCTTGAATTCGATAAAAAAAACCAAAGCAATTTATCGGGAAAAACCCGGTCTGGAATTAAGATTTAGAAGAAAAAAAAATAGGATTTGAAAATCTAAGTTCTATTTTAAGTTATAAATATTTGCTTTAACTTAAAATAGTCATTAGATAAATAGTAAATCTTTATTTAAGATTTGGAGTGAGTTTAATCGATATTTTTTTTATAACGATAATTTTTCATATTTTCTTATTCGGAATTCATATCGATAAAAAAAACAGAAGCGTAGATTTAGAAGAAAAAAAATAGGATTTGAAAATCTAGGAAAACCCACCATTAAATTTATCGGTCTTGAATTCATAAAAAAAACAGAAGCAATCGGGAAAAACCCGGTCTGAAATTTATATTGATAAAAAAAACAGAACCGTAGATTTAGAAGAAAAAAAAAATAGGATTTGAAAATCTACGTTCTATTTTAAGTTATAAAGATTTGCTATAACTTAAAATAGTCATAACATAAATAGTAAATCTTTGTTTTTTTTCAAGTTTGAAAGGTTGAAGAAGAAAGAAAAAATTGTTTTCTTTTTTGCGGTAAAGTTTCTTGCACATGGAATGATGACCTGAGGGGTATTTAAGACATTTCATGTCTCTAAAAGTAAGGGCATTTAAGACCTTTCACATCAGGTCTAAAATTGTTAGTTTTTTTCTTAGAGTCTAAAAGATCCATTTGTTTTAGTTTAGGGTAAAAAAATCAAATTGTCCAAAATAAAAAGCAAAAATCGCATTCTTAAATTTATTGGAAGAAGTCCTTAACAATGAAAATATGGAAAATTATAAAAAAAAAAATTTACAAAAAAATAGCTAAAATAAACCGTCATAGATGAGATGCTGGTTTCCGAGTGCAGTGGATTAAGATGGAATAATAACGATTTTAAGAGGATGGAAGCGGAGAAATATGAGGTCAGGGTAAGATTATACTTATGTGTTATTATTATTATTTTTTTTCTTTAATTTTTTTTTTTTTTTTTGTAAAATATACCTACATTAATTAAAAAAAAAAAAAATCAATCTTAGAATTCATAAAATTAAAGAGGTGTCCTAACAAAAATTGAAATATATATATATATATATATATAATCAATGTGAAAAATTAATGTGAGATATTGTGCTCAAAATTATTTTTGTTGTCTTCAAATAAGTAAATGATAGATAAAATAAAAATAAAAAATTTCTTTTTTAGAATTTTATTGAAATTGAAAAGAAATCCTTAATAATTAATAATAAAATTTTGAAATTTTGTAAAAAAAAATTGTGTAGAAGAAAGCAGCTAAAATAAATTACTTCAGAACTCTAGGTTCAAAAACTTCCAACCCTAAACAAACTATAAACTTCAGAACTCCAGACTAAACAACTCATGCCCTAAACACACATACTTCAGAACTCTCCATACTAAACAACTCCAACTCCCAGGAGTTGGGAGGAGAAGTTAACTCCCTGTTTTGCCCACAGACTTGTTGAACAGGTAAAAAATATCAACTCCCCAGACTTTCAACTCCCCAGACTTCAACAGTAATTACTATTGAACTCTTCAGACTTCTACAGTAATTATTATTCAAGTTTGTCTCATTTTTCGAGGCAACACATTTCTCTCTTTCTCTCTCTCCCTCCTTCCCACAATATTTAAAAAAAAAACGTAATTTAAACAAAATAGGTAAAAGAACTAAAAATGCAATTCAACCTATTTTTATTATTTTAAATATAAATTAGGTTGTTCAATCAAAATTGGTACTTAAACCAAATTCAAAATGTAGTATTCTTACCATGGGAGAAATAAAAACACCAGCTTATTTGGATCCGTTTAAATTAATGGATTAAAATCTTTCAAATTCACATGTAATATTTAACACAATATTATAAAGTCTCATTTATTTCAAAACTATCACAATAAAATGAATAATTAATGTGAATGTGAGTGATATTGAAAAAAGAATGTGAAGTATTGTGGTCAAAATTATTTTTTGTTATCTTCAAAGAAATTTGTGAAGTATACATAAAATAAAAAGCAAAAATCACATTCTTAAAATTTAGTGGAAGAAGTCCTCAACAATGAAAATATGAAAAATTATAGAAAAAAAATTGTAAAAAAAAATAGTTAAAATAAACGGCATTGCTGAGATGTTGATTTCTGGGTGGAGTAGAGGACGACAAGTTTAAGAGGTGGAGGGGGAGAAAAATGTGTGACACATAAATTATACTTATGTGTTTTTTTTTTTCTTTAAAAAATTTGTAAAATATACCTACATTAATAAAAACAAAAAAATCTCAATCTTATAATTCATAAATAAATTAATGATGAGTTCTAACAAAAATGGATATATATATATATATATATATATATATATATATATATATATATATATATATTTAATAATGAATGTAAAAAATAATGTGAAGTAGGATGCTCCAAATTATTTTGTTGTCTTCAAATAAATTTGTAAAGATAAATAAAACAAAATAAAAATATTTCATTTTTAGAATTAATTAGAATTAGAGGCTTTAATCAGAACTCTAAGTTTAACAACTCTCTATCCCAAACAGACTTCAAAATTTCATATTAAACATCTCTGTCTCAAACACATACTAAATAATTCTTCAGAGACTAAACAACTCCAATTCTTACTAATTTTTTTTTTTTTTTTTTTTTTTTTTTTTTTTTTTTTTTTTTTTTGGGCCAAACCCCCCGAGTGTTAACCAATAATATATAACAAAGTTTTCCTGATATATATAATATAGTTTTAAACTTTCCAAAGGCTATTGAGTTGACAGCCCTAGCAGTTGATATTAATAATTGAGGACAAACCTTGAAAAGAAATAGCTTAGTTTGAGGAAGTGGTAAGGTACTGTTTGGTTGCAGAGAAAGGAAAAATGAGATGTTGGATTGGTAAAGAATGAGAGTTGTTTGGTTTGGTTGGGGGCCAATTTCTTTTCAGCTCTCCCATTATGCCACCTGCCAAATGCCCATCAAACTAATTCAAATCAACCCTTCAACAATTTACACTGTTTTGGTCACACCCCATTTTTATTAATTATTTTTTCTACATTCTTATTCTTGCACACACATCTCTAGGGGAATTATGTCATAATATATATATATATATTTTTTTTTTCATTTTTTCTATGAGTTTATCAATATGAGAGAGGAAGAATTTAAATTTTATGTTAGTTGAATTATACTTGACGTGTGCTACATCTTACAAAGAAGAGATTTTTATAATAAAATATGATTTTTTTTTTTATATTACATTAAAAATAATTAGTTCTTCATAATATTGAAATGATAGTATGAGCATATAATACATATTTTTAATTTATTTTTATAATAGTTTCAAGCATCAAAAGGTATGTGGTTCGAATCCCCACTCCAATTATTGAAAAAAAAAAAAATAAATCAAACACACAATATCCTTGAAAAATTGTAAAAGGTGAGCCGGCAAAAAATTTGTGAAAACTGATTTGTCTCCAAACAATTTAATGTTTTGTTGGAGGCTTAGGTGAGGGGCATCCTCTTTGGAAATCTAAAAATTACTTCTTTTTCTCCTCTCTCATTGCTGTATTTTCTTATTTCTCCTCTTTCTCATTTATGTCCTTTATCTAAAACGATTTTATATCGAAAGAGATATGATGTTTAAAAGATGAAGTAGAATTGCATATCAAGCTATGCGATCTCACAATCTTATAGGATCGTGAGATCACATAAGCCTATAGGATCGCATAGACCTATAAAATCTGGCGATCACATAGTGATATGCAATTTTGCGTCTATATTCTCAACATTGTATCTCCTTCGATACAATCCCATTTTAGCTAAATGACCACTTGTTTTCATATGTTTTTTCGTGTTCTTTATAACTATGCTTATAAAATGAGCAAAATTTTAAAGTATCTTGTGTTTTAATGTACATAAACCGAACTAATTTAATTTAAACTTTAAAATGACATAACTTTTAGCTCAACTGACTAAATTGAAAGTTTTTTTTTTCCGTGTAAATTTCCAAGATCTACGTACTAGAAGGTAGCTTGTTCGCCCCTTCCACCAAAAAAAAGTCATAACTAATTGTAGATGATCGATGACGAGGGCGTTGAAGATGGGTCGTGAGAGAAAATATGAAGAAAAAAACAACACAAAAGGAGAGGGGAAAGAAAAAAAAAATTAAATTTCTTAAGTCAAGGGTAAGGAAGGAATTGGGAAACATTAAATTCTTAAGTCAAGGGTAAGGAAGGAATTGGGAAACATTAAATTTTTGGGAGGTCAATTTTGGAAAAAAAATTGTCTCATGGGTTACATTTTGCAATTTCCCAATATCCTTAAAACTTTTAAGGGACATTCTATTCATTATTCAACATATTTTTCAGAACAACAACCATGCATTAAAAAAAAAATTATTAATAATGAAATGTACTGTTCTAAAAACAAAAAATAAAACAGAATCACTAGAGACTTTAAGTATGCAATTACGAATGAATTGATAATTATTTTCATAATTCAAAAAAATCTTAATCCATTGAAAAGAATGAATTGACATTCCATGTTAAAAGCGTTTGCTCTTTAGGTGCATATCTCAGTGTAAATTGAATCAATTAACCCCATTTTTAAGATTTAAAACAACATCAAAATTTATATACACAATGCTGTTCTGATTTGATAAGGTCACTTCTATCAAATCAGTTGCTAGTTTCGAATTAATCCCTGCTTATATCACAATTTCTAAAGAAAAAAAAGGAACTCTTGCATTTGAAGAGTGATATTATGAATCTTTAATTCAAACAAAAACAAAAGATGACATTTCTCTCCCCACACAGACTCAGACCAATTGCATTCAAGTAACCAAAGCAATCATCTGGTTCATTAGCTGCAAATCTCTTACAGATTGCTTGGACCTTCATGCATCTAAAAGATGGTAATTTACCTCAAAAGATGCATCGATCGACTTCTCTCGAAGAAACAGTCCATAACATGAGGCAAAGTCAGGGGCAAGCTAGGTGTATTAACAGCAGTTGTTGGACCAAGAATCGCGTCGTAGAACATTTCAGTCGGTTATTTCGCATTATTTTGCTTTCTCTTGGCCTCCACAACTAATAATAGCTGAGCTTGCTTCCTTTTGGCTTCCCTCAGCTCCTTCTCTAAGCTGTCAACCTGATTTATCACAAAAAGCAGATAGAAGCTTCACTAATATTACAATCACATTATCGATAAATATTAACAGAATAAACATGGCCTCAAATTTGATCATATCTTCAAGCTATGTGTTATAATATATCGAAAGTATATTATTCATTATATTAAGGGAGAATTACATGAGAATTTATATAGATATTGCTATGACAAATAAGGAATGAACAAATACAATTAAGGACAGAATAATCTATAACAAATAAAGAAAGAATAATCTCTAAACCTAAACCCTAAATCCTAACACTATGAAACAAGGGCATTGTTCTGGATGTAAACTATATATATATATACCCACCAGTTCTTGCAATTGAATTTCATTCCTCGCATGTTCTTCGCACCTGTGGAACACAGTCTTGAGAGTTTATTCTGATTGCAAAATAGACATAAGACATGATAACAAGAAACAGACATCGAGGATACATTAAACCACAGAAGGTACGAGCATGGAAAGGGTGGACAAGATTTTCGTACAAGAAACAAGTGAACGATATCCTTGAACATATAGTTGGGTAATTGTATGAAGCACGGATACTCTAAAGAGGGCAGAGAATCGGTATCGGATACGGATACGTCCGGATTCGTTTTTGGATACGTTTTGGATACGTTTTCGATTTTTTAAAGCCCAAAACTTAAACCCACTAAAATCAGTAAAAACTTAAGATTAAAGAATTAAAAACTAAAACTAAAAGTCTAAAACCTAATCGTAAATTTGTAATCCTTCTCCTTCCTCCTCTTTGCCTGCACTCATCACCTCATGCCATTTCTGTTTTCATGGAGCTCTCAGCCTCTCGTTTCTCTTCTCTCCGACGACGCAAGTTGCTGCCGCTCAAAAGCTCTCCCTCCCTCTCTCGTTTCTCCTCCTCTCGCCGATGCCAAATAGCCGACATCATCAGCCCACTCTAGAGTTTACATTACACTTAGAGTGTGAGACTAAGAGGACATTATACGTTTTTTATTGGAATATATTTAGTATTTTATGTTTAATATACATATATCCTAAAAAAATATTAAAAAAAATAACGTATCCGTATCCTATATTTTTAGAAATTGGCGTATCGTGTCCGTGTCCGTGTCCCAAGAAATGACCTTAGGCAGTGTGCAAGGTGGAGAGAGGGAGACGGTCAATTTCTTATATGTACCATATCCTTTCTTTCCTTCTGTACCATATTCATTCCCTTTTTGTTACCATTAGTTTTTGTTTCCTTTCTTGTTCCATAGCCTCTCTTTAAATCTAGGGTTCTAGCATTGTTTATGTTAAATCACCAAATCAACTCGTAAGCTTAAGTTGATTGTTATGGTAAATTTTTAACTCTCCCTCACGTTTGGGTAGGAAATGACATTATAGTGGTTTGAACACAAGACCACCTCCTGCTCTGATACCATGTTAAATCATGAAGTAACCCATAAGTTTCCGCTCATGGGTTATGGTAAATTCAATACTTTTAACAGTTTGTATATGAGAAATAAAAGGAAGGTTATTCCTTCGTGAAAAACAAAATCAAACACGAACCAACACATTACCCAAGACTCGGACCAATTAATTGGAGCTCCAACAATTAAATCCCACTCAAGACCCAAAGAGGATTGAATTAACAATTTTGGTCTAGCTGTTGCAAAGAATGTAAATAGATGTACTCCCATGTTTTTGGATAAAATTTGGAGTTAAACTAATATTTAAATAATGCTTATGATTTGCACGAAAGGTTTGGGATACAAAATACCTCATAAATAGTGAAATATTCTCGTCACATATACGATCAACAGATAACTTTTCTGAGACATCAGAATCCTCAGTAGTGTTCACTTCTTTGTTGGAACCCTGGAATGGCATACAAAAAAGAAAATGCATTACTTCTGCCATATCAACATTTGTTCACTAAACGCAGGAGCTGCAAGACATTAGGATAACTGAAACGTGAAACAGCCTACGCTACATGTACACTTTTTGAGTATTATCATCAGAGATCTCTAACTTCTTAAAACATAGTACGAACGGCGATTCTCATATGCCATAAAGAATGAATTAGTGTAATGTATTTATTCTAGGATACTAACTTTAGGGTGACTATCATATTGTTCCTTGGCCAATTTATTCTGAATGTTGGGTGCAGGTCCAATAGAAGCTTCATCAGCCCCATCCTTCTGCAGATTATGTATACCTGCCCCTCGAAGTCCATGTCCCACTAAGTGACAGCATAATTTCCTGCCACAAATAATGCAAAGTCTACCAGTCAAAATAATCTTGCTCAGACACTAGTTAGAATAAAAATATGCGATGAAGATAGCTAATGACATTATGTTCCACTTCCATTAAGAGGAATGGTCAACAACAAAAACTAGAAAAGAGAACAATATCGCCACTTTAAGCAATGATACAATTCAAAATGGAAATGAGTGGAACAACCAAAAGGCAAAAAGTTTCCAGTTTAGCATCCCGTTGTGTATGCAGACTGTGAGGCCTCCATATTTATATCTTTAAGCATTTAGGCAATAAGTTGAGAACAAAGTTCTTCCCTAGTCAAAGTAGGAAGGCAGTAAAAAAGTTGAAACAATTTGGTAGATAATCCCACTACTTATTCCATATACATTCGGAAAGAAGACCGAGAGTTGTAAGAAACTTAACGTACCAATATTCCGCTACCATTTTCTTCAGCTTATTTTCAAGCCTGAGAAATGCAGATGATCTCTCAAATCCCTGTTTGTCATGCACTGGCTCTAAGAAGTTTGCTTCAAGAACTCCTATAAAATATATGAAGCATCAAAAAAATAATAAGACTTCAGAGGAAAATCTGATGAATGCTCGGAGAAGAATAAGTAGAAAGCACAAATTTGCAATACCCACAACACCAAGCCCTCTTGAATTGCCATCACCAGTAACTTTCCAGAAGGGCTGTACATGTCGCAGATGTTCTGGTAAGTAAAATGGTTGTTTGTACATTATTACACAAGGTATATCCAAATACTAGAATACCCCTTCAGAAAACTGGCACGTTCAACATGATAGACTGAGTTTTCTCAGTAATGATTACATGCTTGTCCACTTGGATATCAATGAGAGAAAAGCATGCAGCATAATATATTCCGAGTAAAACAACAATAGAAGTCTGGAGTACCTAAAAGTTTTATTTGTAACCTCTTTTGACACTTACCATAATAAGTCGGTTTTTGTGATACATGTTGAACCCACAAACTCCAAGAGCTGGTGCCTCTTTTATAAATCCAATGGTTGTATCCACGAAGCCCTTAAGCCACACAATAAATAAATAAATAGACAATGTATAACCAAAGAAAACTTGATACTTCCTGACAGTGACAGTAGATTATTTAATTCTACAAACCTCGTGATTCAAAACATTAGAGAACTATAACCAATCTGACTTTTATGAGTAAGAAAAACAGAAGGAAGATTTGGCATATTCTATTGTAGTGTAGCCCATTGACAGAAAAGAGGAAGGCAGCTTGTCAAGAGAGGACACAATAGATAGAAGAAGATTCAAAAGAGAATTTCTCAGACTTCATAGTTTGGCGGAACATTACAAAATGTAGAGGGAATTACAAACCCAATTTTTTTATAGGCTTTTGGCAAGAAAAGTACTTTTTTCAGAATTGTTATCTGAAAATGGGGAAAGTCACATCAGTGAGGCGATATTGAGAAAGAGATCATTGAATTCTTAGCAAGTTATACAAAAAGAAGAGAAGAAAAGATTAATTCCTTTGGAATTTGGAAGGTTGTCAAAGAATTAGGGAGAAATAAATCTCCTGAACCAAATGGGTTCATGGTTGAATTTCTTATAACATTATAGAATTATTTTTGAAAAGAAAAGAAAAGGATGAAGGAGACAGATGTGATGGTAAAAGGATTTTCATCCAATTCCTCCATTGCCTCTCTACCCTAGGTTTATTTGAGGGAAAATATCAATTAGGTGCACTCAGGTTTTCTGTTTTGATAGGAAACATGAAAGGTTTTCAAAACCCTATATACGCAATGATAATAAAGTCATACTAGCACCATTACTCCCACTTTTACTGTAAGAAAAGATTATTGTGCAATGATTGTAGTGATAAATTAGCATTAGCGGCAACCAATTTTTTGACAGCACAACAATTCAAAGCTAACCTCAACTCCGTCTTGTTGAGGTTTATATGTAACTACTTTTGAGTACTTCAAGTCTTCTGCAATACTCTGCTGCTCAACTGTTTTTCCCCTCAGAATGATGTTGAAGTTTGTAAATCTTCTCAGATATAATATTGAAATATATGCCTATTAAACAATGAGCAAATTCGGAAGTTTTAAGACTGAAGAAATGATTATGAAATATATAACAATTTGGAGAACTAAAATGAGAAGTTACCCTTAATGAATAGCGGATGCGATAAGAAACATGTGATCGCAATTCAGCCACGCTTTTCCTTTTGCGCGGTTTACTCAAACCTCCTTGATTAGATTCATCTCTCAACTGTATGTCCTATTATCAAAGATCAAAAGACATTTATAGATACTTTTCATGCAACTCAATTCAAGTGTAAAACAACTATGTCATAACCAATAACTTGAACATGGTATTCTAGATAAAAATCTCAAGCCAACTATTTAGAAAGCTTTGCACATTTCTTTTTTAAAAAATAAAAAATAAACAAGCAAATGAGAGGAAGGGAATTGAGAAATTGTTCCATGCCCGCAAGGCCGCAATGGAACACTAGTGCCATTTTCACATAATAACCATTCAGAGAAATTAATCTTACTAAGTCTCATCAAATATGGTTATAGAGTTCCAAGATATTAGAAGTAAGGCCAAGAAGTTAAATAATCATAATGAAGAACATGAAAGTTTTATGATTAATGACATAATAATTGTAGGAGACGGCAAAAATATAAACACTGGACAAACATCACTAGTTTAGATGCAATGAATTGAAAACATTTGTTTGATCAAACTAAAATGTACTAACTTTGCGATTACTCATCCCAAATCAAGCCATCTCCTTTGTGAATAAGAAACCAAAGGTCTTGAATTGCCACCAGTACACAATGTGAAATGAAGCTAATCAATAAAATGTGAAATACCTCATCGTCATCGTCAAAATTCAATTCATAAATGCTTTCATCATTCAACCAGAGATTGAAAATAATAACTTTTGTTCCATGACGTCCAATATCCTCAAACTGCTGACGCCACCACAAAAAAAAAAAAGGAAAATTAAAAAAAAAAAAAAAAAAAAAAAAAAAAAAAAAAAAGATGAAAAAAAGAAGAGAGAAATGCACCCACATTTGAAGCTGCATCTGAGATCCATAACAACAGAAAGGAGTGCTATTTTATCTTATTTAATTTATATCTACTTTTTCATCAGAAATTAAATAACTGTTAAACTGAAATAGAATATAATCATGGGATAAACAAGCTTTCAAGTACATTAGTAATGGTACATGTCAAGGCAGGATCGGTGGACGAAGCAGAAGCAAGAATGTCGGCTTGAGTAACGCAAACATTGGCGAGAATCCAATGCCCCAAAAACCTAAGGGTTCCTCCGCAAGGTTCGTCCAAGGAGGGTGAGTCAGGGCCTAAGAATAGGCCGAAAGGCGTAGTCGATGGACAACAGGTGAATATTCTTGTACTACCCCTTGTTGGTCCCGAGGGACAGAGGAGGCTAGGTTAGTCGAAAGATGGTTATCGGTTCAAGGACGCAAGGTGCCCTGCTTTTTCAGGGTAAAAAGGGAAGGGGTGCCTCCTCACAAAGAATATAATAGGGTTTCCAGTAACACTTTAACAAGAATTATTCGGGGCAAAGACAATTTCAGATATTATGTTATTTCTTTCCACTCACTTCAAGAAGTTTAATCCACAGCATGCCTTCATCAGCATTCAAATTCATGAATGTGAATGGACGTGACAAAGTTTACCATCTATGATATAAATCTTAAATAAATTAAAAGAGAATGTTAGAGAATCATTTTGACCCTTTTGGCCATTCTCTGATTAAAGAATTCAAAATGTATCCCTTCATTCAATTATCTACATAATACCTATTAAATCTATAAATTATCGTTTTTTTTTATTAGTTCGCTAATAATATAAGTTAAATGAAAGAAGGTACTAGGGTATACAAAAAAAACAAGTCCACGAAAGGAGTCCACAACTGCGGGAAAATACTCCAATCCAAAAGAAAACAACTAAGCTAATATTACAAAAAAAATAGATTAACGGAAGCCCATAAGGACGCGTTAAATCTCACCACCTCCCACGCCTCCTCCAAAGATCTCTCCACCTCTCTAAAAATCCTACTATTCCTCCCAAGCCACAATCAAAGAGTGACTCTCCCTACTTCGCACCATAGTCACCCCAAACGAGCTAAAGCATCGACTCCAAAGGGAATGAGCAAATTGACAGCTCCCCAAAATATGATCCCGATCCTCCTCCTCTTGTCTGCAAAGGACACACCACTGCAGACGCAACACTAAGGAAGAATGTCGTCGGAGACGATCTAGAGTATTCACTCTCCCATGTAAGACTTGCCAAGCAAACAAATTCACTTTCTTAGGTATTTAATATTTTAACCTTTCAGAGAGAGGAAAAAATTGAGGCCCCCTGAAAAGGAGAAGTAGAACAAAGGATAAGAAAGAACGAACGACAAGAGAAACCCTCTGAAGGATTAGGCTCCCAAACCTGAAGATCCTTTCTCCCTAACCCAATCCTCTGATCAACAATAGTAGAAATACGACCCACCACCTCCAAAGACTCATGATGGCCGACGAAAACCCAAAGAAAGCGGGGGAGAAAGCTTAGAAGAACTCAACACAGATGCAACCGAATGTAACCTCTTCTCAGACAAATGATAGAATTGAGGGAAAAACTCACAAAAAAGGTTTGCTCCCACCCACCAATCCTCCCAAAAATAAGAGTTAGCCTCATCCCCAATCGAGCACTTTACAAACTGAGAAATATTGGGATAGCCCAAAGCAATAGCAATCCAGAGATTTTTACTAGTCTTTCAACCCACCACTAGGACTCCACTCAAAAGGGTGTGGTCCATACCTACTCACTATAACCCTACGACCCAGGACGCCAAATTCCTTGGAGAATCGCCACAGCCACAACCACTTTGCCAACAAGGCTTTGTTACGTAATCTCAGGTTACCAATGCCTAAACTTCCATCCTCCATCGACTTTGAAACAACCTTTAACCTAACCAAAGAACCTTTTCTTAATTTTCTCCACCACTGAGTTCTAAAATGACACGCTCTTCAGACTACCCCCTAAAAGGGCCCCAAATACGAGCAAGGAAGCTAGCTAACCTCACACCCCACCGAAGATGCCAAAGAGTTCGCTTGAGAAGGATCACAATTTAAACCACTGATAGAACTCTTCCCTCTATTTATCTTAAGTCCTGAAATTGCTTCAAAGAAGATCAAAAAACAATTAAGATTTGAAATTTGTAGAAGATCAAGAGTCTAAGAGATTTTATTGCTTGTTTGATTGGGTCATTCTTCTTTCTCTTGGAAATTAAACAGTGTGTTTCCATATGGCCTCCTCGTTTTGAGACATTATGACTTTGGAGTGGTTTCTCCGTAGACACCCCTACGTTATGCTCTTACTTGCCCACCAAAGCAGGATTTCGGGCAGGGTGGGGAAAAGAAGAAATTAGTTCATGTCGTAGGTGGTCTAAGTTCCTATGAACGAGTTTTTCTAACCCCTCGAAACATCTTTTCTTAATGTATTACAGAGGGTCTCTCTAACCGATGAAAAGTGGTGTCCTGAGCTGAAAAATATGGTATCGTCAGCAAACTAAGGATGTGAAAGATGAAGGCTATTAGACCAGACCCACCCTAAAAGCCCTAAAACCCTTGTTCACACCTGTCGACACCAATCTGCTTAAAACATCAACCACCAGAGTGAACAGATAAGGCGATAGAGGATCTCCTTGTCTAAGGCCTCTAGACGCAAAATCTTTCCTCTCAACCTCTGATTGACAAAAATGGAGAAATTAACCGATCTAACCAAACCCTAGGACCTTGTTTAAGAAAGCCTAGTAAAAAAAACATGGTCGTAGGCCTTTCCAAAGTCAGTCTTGAAAATCACGCCTTATTTCTTTTTCTTCCTATAGTCCTCAATCGCCTCGTTAGCAATCAACACTTTATCCAAAATCTGCCTACCTGCAACAAAGGCTCATTGGGAATTGGAGATCATACTAGGGAGCATCTTCTTAAGCCTATCTGCCAAAGTTTTTGCAATTATCTTGTACAAACTAGCCACAAGGCTTATTGGCTTGAAATCTTTAACTTTGTTGGCCTCGTCTTTCTTTAGAACCACGCACACATAAGTCTCGTTCATAGTTTTATCTATAATCTCTCTCTCATAAAACTCGCAAAAGACTCTCCAAATATCCTCCTTCAACTCTTCCCATTTATCCTCATAAAAGGTCATCAAGAAACAATCATGGCCAGGAGCCTTATTCCTATCGAACCCGAAAACCACCTTCCTAATCTCCTCAAGGGTATAAGGGCCTTTTATTGTTTTTCAATCAAATAAGAAAACAAAATAAAGCACTAAAGATTATAATACATTTTTTAATAAGAAAACCATTTTCATTTAAAGACATTAAATAATTAGACAAAACAAAAATGGATTCTTTTTGTGTTGTGTAGGGGAAGATGGGGAGAAGGTTCGATAAAAAAGGGGTAGTCTTCAGGGTAAGGGCTTGGTAGGCAATCATCAGAGCGAAATTCTATAGAATGAGTCCCTTCCTCGGTTAATTTTCCGGCTCATATTTTTAAATAAGTCTTGATGGTGACGTTTTTGTTAAATAACAACTTGTTTGGCTTTGGGAAGGGGGAAGAAAGTCTTTTTCAACACTTCTAATATTGAATAAAGATTTTATTTGATTAATCTTCGAGTCTTAGATGCTATGTTGCACCACTTGTGCATACAAAGGTTATTATAAATTAAAACTTGATGGTGACGTTTATGTTAAAGAACAACTTGTTTGGCTTTGAGAAGGGAAAGAGTCTTTTTCAACACTTCTAATATTGAATAAAGATTTTAATTGATTAATCTTCGAGTCTTAGATGCTATGTTGCACCACTTGTGCATACAAAGGTTATTATAAATTAAAAGCATACGATTTTTTTTTTATATAAAAAAAGACTAGTATTTGATCAATTTCATTTAGAAAATATTGTATTTAAAGTTTAAAATAACACCACATGCACTAAACATGATTATAGACTAGTATTACAAGGTATAACTATGTTTCTTGGGACTTTTTTTCCCTGATAATTACATTACTTAGTCATTTTATAAGTAGTGGAAATTCAATAAATTGAATGGATTCACACGAACCTGTATCAGGAGGTCCTCCTTTGATGCAAAAGGAGACCATTCAAGGATAGTTTTCAAATTAGAAGACCAATCCTCTTGAGAGGCATAAATTATTGGTTCTGCCCAATGTCCCGAAATATCAAAATCAATCTGCAATACAACCAAACCAGAAACAGAAAGTAAGAAGTCTTGGCTGTCATGAGCGGGCTGATGGCAAATGCAAAGGGCAGAGGGGGCAAGCAAAATATTAAAGACAAAATGAATATTACCATTGGAACAATAACATCATCCTGACCAGTCATCCGTAGAAAGGTGTAGGATAAAAGGCCAACACTTTGAGTTGCAATGCTAAATGATAAAAAAACACGAGGGAAAACATGGGAATTAAAAGTCAGTAATGAAAACAAAACTTTAAACCTTATTAAACTTATGACAGGAGGGAACAGAAAATGGATTATATTGGTGATGGAAATTTGAGTTTAAATATTCAGCCAAGATATGCAATAACTT
The DNA here is from genome assembly GCA_028017165.1 of Herpetospermum pedunculosum. Taxonomy (NCBI): domain Eukaryota; kingdom Viridiplantae; phylum Streptophyta; class Magnoliopsida; order Cucurbitales; family Cucurbitaceae; genus Herpetospermum; species Herpetospermum pedunculosum. Next base: position 8,325,704 of record CM051528.1, read on the forward strand.
GGCACCAATGGCTTCACAAGGCCTGACATCAAAACTCTAGCACGAGACTCTTAAGTGAAGTCCACACGTTCACACTTCACACCAGCAATTTTAGGAGAAAGTGCATGTTGAGAAGATAGCTTAGATTAAGTTCTTAAGCCTTAAGGCAAGCGATATGCATAACTTTGCCAATTATCAATCGAGTAAGGAGAAATAAATATGAGGCATGCTTTCTATGTCCTACGCTAAATATTTTTTAGGATGTGGACACTCAGGTTGCGTCCTACTGAACAAACTTGAAAGTTTGAACAATCTTGGTATCAAATTATCAATTTAAACTCTGGAACAAGGCTAATAATTTTTCATTCTTCTTTTTGAATAGAAAAACAGTAATTCTGGAAAATCAAGGTTTTAATACATCCAATTATCAACTTGGGAAAGCCTCTCCCATCTTTCTTGTGGTGGAAAAGGATCCGAAAAATTCCTTTTGCTGCTCATTCAGAATCTATCATCACTACAAAATATTAAATTCAAATTGTACATACAGGTACTCTAAGAAAAATAAATGATGTAACTGAATAAACAATGGTAAAAAACAAGTTTAAATTTAACTGAAAAGGAGACTGCATATTTAATATTCTACTAGATCTTCTAGAACAAGAGGTACCCTCCATGAATCGCACGAGTGAAAACAATTGCATCAGCTCCTAGTCGCATGGTGCTTGTTTTAAATCCATTCCCATCTAGAATACACATGAGTTGGATGTCATGACAAACAACAAATCAAAGCACGAACCTAGACTCTGAAGTACGTTAGTAAGATTAATCATGGAATTATAACGTATTTTCTTAATTTGCAGAATATAATCATCAGATAAAATTTTCCATACATAAAAATACATATCGGGAATTGAAGGATTTTAGCTTCTCATCAAAGCAAAGAATTTTTCGATCAATTTCGTTACCAATGGCAGATGTTCTTGGAGGATGCTTTTATTCTTACATCCTTCTTAGTGGCTTCATGGCTGTCAAGCTTTTTATCTTTTGCTGGTTCCTTGATAGTATTTGTTGGGTTGGAGCTGTACGCTTCTTCATGTTTCATATGGGGTTTCCAGGGGATGTTGTGTACTCTCCTAAAGAACGGTTATTTATTTTCTTGATAGTAACACTTCCACTGATAGTATTCTCATTCCTTTCCAAAAACTATATATATGTATTCCAGCATTCTTGTTACTTCTCATGACTGATCCTATTCAATGATTCCCTGGGAAATGATGGCCAAAACCACTAATGTAGACCAAAGAATCTAGTCTAGTGCTCTAAAATTGTTCTTCCTTCTCCACCCATTACCACCAGTTGCCATCCAACCAATATTTTCATCTTTTTTATATATAGAGGCATAATCGAGGCCCTGATGTTACTTAAATTATTTTTCAGCATCTAAAGCGGCAAGCTGCCTATTGTATCAGGAACTTCGTTGCAAAACCAAACATGCAAAACAAGTTAATAAAAGGACAAACCAATCTAATAAAAAACCCCGTATATTAGTTTCCTATCTTGAAATTATCTCTGGTTTTGTCAAGAATATCATACCGTAGGATAAATGACAGGATAAAATATAAACACCAGTCCAACACTTTCGTCATGTTGCAAGGACACACAATGCACTACTTCTTAGTTGTCAAATTAGCAGTTAATCATCCATGGAAAATGCATGATTTCATCATTATCGACCACCTTCCTTCTTTCAAGCACTTTCCCTCCTTTCCATGTCAGCATAGTTCACTTTGACATGTATGAAAAACTCACAATTGAAGTGAAAAATGAGTCTAGGCTAAAGAAAAGACGAGAGCTTGAAAATGACAGAAAAGGTTGGGTGGGTGAATGTAAGTTTGGGGTTATTAATTCAGGAAAATTTAGAAAATTAGACCAATTCCCAACCTAAGCATACCTCAACTGGTTAAGGTATATGCTCTCAACCAAGAGATCAAACGTTCTCATTCCCCACCCCCACTTTTGAGCTCATAGAAAATTAGACCAATTAGGACTTGTAAACCCACATGGCTTTAAAATTCTAAAAAACTGTATATTGGGTTACAGTGAATCTAGAAAATCGGAAAACTACAATATTGCCTTCTCAAAAACCGTTGAAATTATTCAAATATCTGGTTAGCATCCAAAAATGAAGTTGAACATCATTTGTATTTTGGGGAGTATAAGCTCAGGCTATTAAGCGTTGGTTTGAGATCTCAACGTAGCTTTACATTCTAAAAAATATTGAATATAAGGGAAAAAGATGTGTTTGATGACACGATGTTATGAAGAGACTGTTAAGTCATTTTATCTACTCAAAATTTACATACAAGAAATAAACTAAACTAATTAAAAAATCTAAAATTTCAATATATGAAAGATATGGCATTTGATTCAAGACCAATAAATTCTGGACTTCTGCCTAATGGATTTACTATTAAAGTAAAGCTACAAACTAGAATAGTAAAAAGAGAAATTACATTGTCCTATTGTTGTGTTGGACTTCTTTGAAGAATATCCCAAACTCATACATTTCCGGATGCCAGAAGGATCCATTCCCCCACCATCATCTGCATAAAAGATGACTTATTCGTGTAGTTAAATCCAAAGCTAAACAATGGAACTGCAAAACATAAAATTGACAAGAATAACAGAATACCAAGGAAAAGTAAAGCTGGAGAGTTATCCTTCATTATATCAACTCTATCAACTTTCACAAATGTTGCACCATTGTGTATCTGAAATTGATGAATGGCAGATATAAGAAGATTGGAAAGAAAATGGTATAATAATTCACTGGGTTGCGTTTACAGGAGGCCGCACCGTAGCCAAGCAATTTATACTTCATCTATATGACTTCCTTTTTTTCTCTTTCATTTATATTCACTACTTTATCATATTGGCCATGAAATAATAAATATAACTTAAGAACTCTATACATCCCGTTTTACATAATCAACTAATATTCTATTATTCATCCTGCTTGAAGCATAAATTCAAGTATCTGGGATGTAGAACCACAATACTCCACGAGATGCAAACTTTCATTTCAGCAAGTTTTGAGGTTTTTTCAGCAACAAAAACTGGCTCGTTTATACCATAGTTAATCATTTAGGACATGTTTGGGAGTGATTTTGAAATGGTTAAAATCGCTTCCATCATGTTCAAAATCACTTCCAAACATACCTTTAATCATTCAAAATCAACTTAATATTTGATTTTACACTTTTAAACATCATTTGATTTTGAAGTATTAAAAACATGTTTTAGAATGATTTTGTACGAGACAAAAGTGATTTTAACCATTTCAAAACCACTAACCTGTCCATAATTGGATATAAGTTCAAGAAGCATTAAAAGTTATACACACTAAATATACCTCGTCGACAGCATTATCCAGAAGCTCAGCAATTGCTGCATTAAATGAAAAAAAAGTAGATTAAAGAGGAGAGGACAAAGGAGAGAAGAATCAAAGCACTCCAAAGGGAATATCTCATTCTTAAAACTCTTACCAGCTATAATTATAGTAATAAGAGGAGGAGAAGAAAATTTTACAGAGCCGAACAGTGTTTAAATTAGGAAATATCTCAATTCAGCGCATTCAAGATATTGCTCAGCCATTGAAGATTCAACGTTTTCAAGTAAATAAAATCCTTACCGCCAAACGCCCATTTGTGAGAAGTGGCATTGGAATGAAGAAACTTCGGATGAACTCGGGCATGCTCCAAATCTCCTGTTTCGTTTTCATAATCAGCCTCTCGGAATAAAATAAATAAAAACAATATACGCAGAACAAAGAGTAACCATCGATAGGTATAGGCATTGCGGCATGGCCGGAATCGAAATTTCCGGCTTTCCAGAAACTGCGGCTCTCAAGAGCTTTATCGTCCGGTGATGATACGATCGCCGAAGAACTGCCTCGGCGCGCTTGGAGTCTCGTCTGAGAATTCGGCGATATTTTGTTTGACGGTGTGTTCGGTGCAGCCTCCTCATCGTCGCTGCTGATTAAATCCACCAGGGCAGAAGGTTTACTACCCGTCCTCGGCGGCATCGGAACGTCGCCGGAGTTCAAATCCGAGCGAGAGACGATCAGAAACTATCAGCCAAATTATGTTCTGAATTCTGAACTCGGAAGATTTTCTCACTTCTTTAGAAAAAGTGCAACAGACGCAAAACGACGTCGTTTTGTATATAACATAATACCCGGTCAATTTTAAAGCCCCCTCGGCCCAACGGTGCAACCGATCAATTTGATCGGTGATCAGTAGCTTGTTGAGACGATCTTTCTTCCCCAAAATTGTTCCGATAGGTAACTTCCATTCACGATCTTCTCTGAGAATTTGTTTTGTTCTTCAATTTCTTCGTGTAGCTTGCTTGTTTTACCAGTTTTGATTTCAAAGTTGATGATATTTCGGAGCTTCATCTCTGATTCGTTAACGTTGTCGGATTATGGATTATGGATAGCCAAGGGTTTTCCTTAGGCCTTTTTTCTGCTCGATTTCTGCGATGATCCCCCACCCCTCTAAAAAGGAAAAAAGGGATTCGCTGAGATTTTGAAATTGAGGGTACAAAATTGGGATTGTTGAGTTTTAGGTTGAAATTCTGTTAAAATCGAGGGTGTTCATTTCATTTCAGGCAGCATTTTGTGAAGTTGGAAATGGAATCAAGTAACGACCCTGAGAATCAGCTGATGATGGAAGGAAATATTGCTCGGAATATGAAAATTGATCCTGAGAGAGCTCGGTTTCCATGTTGCATTGTGTGGACACCTCTTCCTGTTATTTCATGGCTTATTCCTTTCATTGGTCACATTGGCATCGGCAGAGAAGATGGAGTAATCTTGGACTTTGCTGGCCCTAATTTTGTGTGCGTTGACAACTTCACATTTGGAGCAGTCGCACGGTATCTTCAAATCAACACAGAGAAGGTAACAATCCAATTTCCACCTTTGAACTAAAGATCAATCTTCTACAATCATCTTTCTCTCAATTTTGCTGTGTTACCAAAATTTATGACATAATATTGATAGTAACCCCACCATTTGAGCATCTACTCATTCTCTTGAGGTTGGAGGTTCGAATTTCCATACCCACATGTGGTAATTGGCATTTACTCATTCCCTTGAGGTCGAAGGTTCGAACCCTCATATCCCACATTTGCTGTACTAAAAAAGATATCGATAGTAACTCTTTCCCTTTTGATGTTTTTTGGCACATTCCTTACAGTTTACACAACTGATTTTGATTGTAATTGACATGCAGTGTTGCATTTCCACTCAAAAGAGTGAAGATGAATTCAGGGAAGTTGATCATGGTAGAGAAATTTCAACATGGGATGATGCATTGAGGAACAGCACTCAAGAGTTCCAACATCGATCGTACAATCTCTTTACTTGCAATTGTCATTCCTTTGTAGCTAATAATCTGAACAGACTTGGCTTCCGCACAGGTGGATGGAATGTGGTGAATCTTGCAGTTCTGATCTTTCTTAAGGGTCGGTGGGTCAGTAAAGGAGCTGTAATCCGGACGTTCTTACCATTTGTTGTGGTATTCAGTATAGGACTCGCACTATGGGGTACTACGTTCCTTACCTTCTTAGCATTCTTCACTTTCTTCCTGGTTGGTTGGTTCATTCTTGGTACTTACGTCTTCAAAACTTTGGTTCAGTTGTAATGTTTTCACATTTTATTTACATTGGATTTTGTGAGATGAATGAAGTTGCAAGAATAAGGAGGCAAGGAGTTAGAGACACCAATGTAGTACCTTCAGCCTAAAGAGTAAAGACCTTTAACATTCAAGTTAGAAATCTTACTTCAAGGGTTGTAGTGAAGTAAAAGAGATAACTGATGACAAGTAGACAGTTTGCTCACTCTGTATCCTGTGATATATATGTTGAGAGATGAGCTACTTTTTCTAGGCTAGAGTTGTTTGTGTTGCGCAATGCTTATAGTTCTCGAGTTGTGGTCATGAGAAATTGGTTCCTTGAGGCTTAACTTTTCTGTTTTGCACGGTTCGCTAAGCGTGGTGAATGGTTGGCAATGTTTTGAGGTCACATGTTAGAAAGTAGGAGGCCTCATTTGGTGGTCGGAGGCCTTCTTTGTGCGATGCTCCATAGGAGGTCTAACATACAAGGCTGAGTTCATGTCAGTCATAGTCGTGTTTGTGAAGTTTTAACTATATAGGTAGAATGTCTGATAGCAAAAAGGTGTGAGGATAATCTTTTTTCATGTGTCATTTCTTCTTGAGGAAAAAAAGCATTAGACATACACTTAGTTATGTTGTGTTTGAGAATGCTTGTAAATTAACACTTTTAACAAATAAACTTCAATTATAAGATTTTAGTTACAAATTACTAAAAACTCTTTTTTGAGTTTGACAAAAATGATTGACATGCCAAAACACTCTTAAACATAGTATTCTCATACCCTTATTTCAAAATTTCTTCCTCTTGAATGCATGAAGTCAAGTTCATTGATTGATATCTTACCTTGTGTATCATACAGAACTTTAAATGGAATTTAGAAGTAAAATGAAGGATAGAGTGAATTTTATATCTCAAATCTTCGGTGTTTTAAGTTGAGTTGCAATGCCTCTCATTTCCATTATGTGTTCACGTTCTCTTTTAGTACCAGCAAATTTTATGGATGACCATTGGAGGAATTGAACAAATGCTCCAAATTAGATTTGATCATTTCTCTTCTCCCATACCATAGTCGGTAAAGGGATAGTGTATCTACAAAAGAGAGAGTGCGGGTCATTACCCTTAATTTAGTTTAGACGCTAGTTTTTGAAACTAAGGTTACATAATTCGTTTTGCCCTTTCTCCTCCTCATCCATCTCGCTCTTTCTCCTCCCTTTCTACCTTCTCGCTCTTTCTTCTCTATTTTTCTCTATTTTCCCAGTTGTGGGAGAGTCGCCCAGATGGCCCAAAATTTCAGATCGATGGTGGGAGGGTTGAAAACGAAATTAGACCACTTTCTCCGTTGACGAACGACTACCCTCTCCACGGTCTTCTTCCTCCGGCGACCTTCCCACTGCCGACGACCCTCTCAACCTTTCAGATCTGGAAAATTTAAATTTTGTTTTTTTAAAAAAAAATTCAGAAATTTTATATCTGAAGTAAAGTGGTGGATCCCTACCTTTTGACACCGACTCTGTTTATCGATGGAGAAGAAAGAGAGATGGAGTGAAAAGAAAAGCTAGAGCAAGAGTGTGCTAAAGCTAGAGCAAAAATATGAGAAAATAGAGAGCATGAAAGAGCTAGAGTGAGAGCAAAAATATATTAAAAACAATGTTGGTTGATGGAAGGAATAGTTTAGAAAACTTGACTTTGAGAAAGCGGGTCAAATCTCGTTTTCGTGCGATTTTTAAGTCATTCGTACAAATCTCCCATGACAATCGATTCATCAAGGCTTATCCACACATTCAAATGTTAATGTTCCCAATAACATGTTTATTATGCTCACCTTAAATGTCAAGTCTTGCTAGTTGGATCAATGTTTATTATGTTCATATCTGGAAGATTGATCAAGTGATTCTAAGCTCCTTCTTTGAATACTAGAGGGCCTCCAACACGGCAAAAGGAACACAATGCTCACAAAAATAATCATGTTTAGCCAAAAATAACTATAGCAAGCAAAATATTCAAAAAGAGAAAGAAAACATAATTAATCGAAAATATTAATTTTACAATGTTATGACAAAATCGAACAACAAATAATAAAAGTGCGAGAATCAACGCAGAGTTTACGTGATTCACTAACGTTGTGTTAACGTCCACGTTCTCCAGAACGACTGCAACAACTGGCGTCTTTCATTAGTTCTACGGTTGCTAGCATTGATAATAGATTCAATCAAAGGTCGAATTCACCTTCGACCGTCGTAATGACGGGCTGAAGAAAGATAGTAACAGGCAGAAAAACAAAACCCCGTATCTGTTGTAAAAAAAAAGACCCCGTAGTTAATCGCAGCATAACACACAACTTATTCAAATTTTAGAAAAATAAATTCTCTTCATATAAAAACTTAAAAGTGTTGGGTACTTAAAACGAAACTTCTCGAAATTAGCCCATGCTCACTGGAGCTCCCCCGCCAGCGAGGCAGCGACCATTCTCCTGAATCCCAGACACGACGGTTACCACGCCGGCTGAGTTTTCCGACGAACGGAGCATAGGGGAAGGATCACTGGGATTATCTGCTCCGTCTGGTAACAAAATCAGTATGTTTGGGACTGCAATAAGATATTTCGCGACGAAGCCAAAGCCGAAGATGAAGCCGATAGAGCTTAAAACTCCACCGGAGCAAACGCAAACGATCACCAGAGTCATCTTCGACATCGTTAGGGAGCATGGTCCACTAACCATAGCCGAAACTTGGGATCGCGTTCAGGTAACCACACTATTCCTTTTTCTGTTCCGTCATTTCTATGTTTTGCTTCATATCTAATTCGATTTCTTCACCCTATCTCCAAGAGTTGTAGAAATTTCTAATTCGATAGGACTAAGATTAACGCAGAAATTAGAATGATGGAATTCTGCTAGATACTTTGATCATTTCAATTGGGGTTTAGTTGTGACCGTGAAGAATAGTTAGAACTGAGGGCTTGATTTTGCATTCTTGTTGAATTGTTTGTCTGTGGAATTTTTATCTCAGGCAAAATGTTGCCTCTTTCTAGCATTTTGGGCTTTGAAATTCTGGAAATATAATGTTACATTTAGCCAATTCTAAGCCCTCAGAACAGGATACTTGCCATGGATGATGTGCTCTCAATGTACTGAGTTGCTTAAGTCCTAGTGAAATCGCCAATGCCTTATTGTCAACACCCATTAACAATGAGGACGACAGTTTTGCTTCGATTGAGGAGTTGCTCCTGTCCTCCTGGATTTGCCTTTTCGTGAGTAAGACACTGTTTTGTGGTAGGCTAATTCCCTTGCCATTTGTGGGGGATAATAGGATCTTTAGAGAGAATGAGAAGTCTTGTGACGAGGTCTGGGAAGTGGTTAGGTTTAAAGTTTCTTTGTCACTAAGCCTTTTTGTAATTATGGTCTTGGTTTGATCTTGTTGGATTGGAGTCTCATTTTTGTAGTTTGTTTGGGAATTTTGTCGGACTTGTTTTTTGTATGCCCTTGTATTTTCTTTCATTTTTCTGAATAAAAGCTCGGGTTCTTACCAAAAAAAAAAAAAAATGCATTTAGCTTTGAGTTGGTTACGATATTAGTACAGTGTAGATGTAGCATAATAGCTCAACTAGAATGGGAAATGACACAGTTCGATTATTTTTGTCCTGTAACTTGGTGCTATTTTGTTAGAAAAAAGCTATGGTGTTGTAATGAGCTGATAAGTGTCTATTCCTTTCCAGGAGGTTGGTTTGAGAGGATTAACAAGCAAAAGGCACATGAAAATAGTGATGAGATGGATGAGGGAACGACAGAAGTTAAGATTAATGTGCAATCATGTAGGACCTAATAAGCAGTTTCTTTATACCACCTGGTTCACAAAACCCAACTTTGGGCAGGTAAAGGCACAACCAAAAAGCCCTTGAGTGCCTACAAATTACCTGTAAAACTGCGTTCTCTCTTTCTTTTTAATGGAAGCTGTTTTTTCAATTATTCCACAACTTATCTATATAGAATGAATGACCATTATATAAAGGATCTAAATACTGACCTTTCTTTGTATAATGTTAATTCCTTAATCTTAGAACAATGTTTAGGTTATAGATTGCATCGAGGGTAGTTAGTCAATTGATATTCCTTTTCCTTCTGTTTCTCTCTAAAATCTCTATATTAGACTATTGTCTAAAACCTTTGGTGATGTCAAAATCTAATAATTTTTTAATGATCAACAAACGTTTGTGTGTCATTTGCTGAAGCAAATTCCAATCCTCAAATTAGTGTACATGTTAGAAGAGCTCTACTGTTGAATTTGATCTTTACTTACAATTGAAGGTAAATTGTTTTTGCTCGTTGTATTTGTCTTGTCCTAATTTTTGTTATTGTGCTGTGCCCTTCATATGGGGTTATCATATACGTAGAAGGGGGCAAAATATTTGATGTAACTCACGACTGTGATTACTTGCAACCTGTTTAAGTCATTAATTAATAGAGTTCATGAATTGTTTGTCAGATAAGTGATAAGTGATAATGATACACGGCCTCCCTTGAACCGGATTTGTTCTAATGATAAGTGATAATGATATACCAAAATATCTATAATCCGTTCTAACTTATATTGTGTTGTGATTAGGTTAACTTTGGTGGGTTTTATGCTGGTTTTTTGATAATTTGAAAAACTTTTAGAAATATAGATTTGTTTGTAAACAATTATAGAAAAAAATGGTAGTTTTATCAAAGTTCGATGAATAATGCTAAAAATCAATAATTTCAGTTCCATACAATTTTTAATGAAATCGTCTACAAAAAGATTTAGCCATTTAACTGTACAATTTTGAATCAATTTGAAATGTTTTTTATACTTATGTCTGTTGAACAAATTATTTAATTTAAAAGACAAGTCTGTCAATGAAATTTGCATTGCAAAGTTGAGCTGAGCAGTGTTGTATATTGTTAGCTCTCCTTTGCCCCTAGATAAATAACTTTTTTTCTGGTCATTCAATGAAATCACATTGTCACACCAGGATCCACTCCCCTAGCATGAAGACAAATAGATAAAGGTATATGTTACCTCACTTATAAGCTTGTGCTTCCCTCTAAAATTGAAGGGAAGGTAGCTTGAGACTCAACTTAGGGCCCTAGAATGAAAAAATCACCCCACACAAAAACAAGTACTCCTTTTCCTAACAAACACTACACTATTGTATAGAAGCTGCTAAACCATTTGAAATTAATTTCCTTTTGCTGTACAGGTAACCAGGATGAAGACCAAACACTACTACTCTTGCTCTATACCTTTCTCCTTTACCCTTCGTTTGCTTGTTTGCTTGCTCTTGCTAGTGCTGTGTGTATAGTCATGTCATTGAATCCACGCTTGCTTAAGTAGCTAAATATCCCCATTTTTTGTTTTTATCAAGCTAACCCCCCCAGTTGGATTGAATTGTAGAAGTTGTGGGACTACATAAAGCTTCAACCGATAATCGCTTCATCGTATTTGGACATGGGTCTTCGAAGTTGCTGTTGGATACGGTAACAACACATCTCTGCTTTCCTACACATTTCTGCAGAAAAATAAGCAGAGTATAAGTTACTGTGTTTATCCAAGGATCTAGATCTTCTTGCTTTATGAATACAAAATACTAGACAGTATCAACAAAAGTTTGTTCTTAGAACCTTCTCTAGAATGGCACGTGAGGTAGGGGCGTGGCAAGTTCCTTGCTGGTAGCTCCCGCAAGTTCCCAACGGGGTTCCAAAGCTTGCGAAGTTAATGGAAGATATGTATTGGCCTGGATCACAACTAAGGTGAACTTTGGGTGTATGAAATTTTGCTGTAATATGCCAGTTCTTGAAAGTTGGATGGAATTCAGAAACATCAGCACAAACACTCGTCACCGATCTCTTCACAATAGAGATCCTTGAGGGATTTCCTCCAACTTCCTCAAAAACCACCAACAGGTTCTGTTCTGGCTTTAGCCAAGACCGAGGTACATGGTACCTAAAATCAAATTTGGGTCATTCAATGAAGCATTAGTTAAGCCTAAATTAGGGTGTTTGGGATCATATTCTACCATTCTATTTATACTTTTATAAGTTATCATGGAGAATTACCATCTTTGGGTTGGTTGGCCACAACCTAGCTGACACTTCGGAGGCCTAAATGCCGTAGCATAGTTGCAGCGACTGCAATTACCACGAGCATATGTTGTCCAGTATCTTCCAATACTCTGCCCATTAATCCATATTTGACCTTTTCCCATTCCCTCCATGTCCAAGGCCAATGGCTCCTCTCCTTCAGGAGCATCAAAATAAGCCTGCAAAGTTCAGAGAGGTAACATTGATATCTTCGACCGGAGTTTGCTTTCCTGTATAAGCTTGAATCGTACGTTTTCTGTATTGTTACCTTGTGCCAAGTTAATGGCTGAGGTGTTTGGGCAGCCAATGATGCTTGCATCCATTCAACAGGAGAAAATCCACTGGGAGATATGAGATCCATGGCTTCTCCTTTCAGCCCAACCTGTTATAAAGAGGCATTTGTTGGATTTAAGAAAAAATTCTTTTGAACCAATGTAAACCCAAGAAGTGATGTTTAGGTACCTGGTAAGTCCACTTCTGTGAGGATAGGTCCCATTTTCCTTGGCTAAGCCCATAGAGAACAACTGGACCAAGGATTCCCGTGTTCCATGTCTCAAAATGTCCTCCCACATTCTTCATAGAAAACAACAAAGATTAGCAGACCAAAGCAAACCAAGTTCTTCAGATTTATCCTGTTTATCTCGAAATGCTAAGCATTTTAAGAGGGAAACTTTGAGTATGTTCAAAGGAAAGAACACTTACCGGCAATCCAACAGCAACACTAAGCAAACCAATTTTGTTTGTGCCAGCATGCAAATTAACCTTCCCAGAATATGTGAACCTCCTGCTCTTTCTTGACCCGGAGACAGAACCTAATAAGAGCAGATGTTGAGTTTCATCAAACATAAATGCTAAGCAGGCATTTGGCAGGTGAAAGTACCTGAAAGCTGCCCGTTAATGAAGACATGCACGGCATGGCCTGTCGATTGAACAAGCAGAGTGGGCAATTCTCCTCCGTGCAGGAAGGGTTCAGATGAACTGATATCTACGCTGTAAAGATATCGAGATGGTCGGTTAATTGAATCAAACTTCTGATGAAGTTTTATCTGATTGACTATGAAATGTAAAATGCTAACTAAGATTTCATATATTACATTTAGAAGGATGAAAGAAATCATGTGTCACCTGGTTATGTACCACAAGTAGTCACTAGTGTCCCGAGTGACATTTATCTGCTCCAATAAACCAGGATAAGTCATTGTCGAGCTGTCATCTCGTGCAGACATATCTTCGAAATAACTTTCCCAGGTAAGTATAGGAGATTCTGCAGGCAACATTCCCATCTGTGAAGTTTGAACTCCAACCTGTAGGAATTTCGAAAAAAAATGAAGTAGTCGATAAGTTCAACCTCAACTACCGATCCTATTAAGTAAGATATACTACTATGGTCACTAATGGTCGAACCTTTGCAGTATTGAAAACTGCATTTCTGCAGTCGGGAAGGATGCTGATTGACCATGGAGGTAAATTGTAATGCATATTGTTGAACAAAACTCTTGCAAATGATTTTGTATCATAGTTTGATAGAAAAGCTGCACATCCTCCAGATTCCGAAGAGTATACATGAGCCTGATGCAAAGAATAAATTTCTTAACTTTATAACTTTCTGACTTAAAAATATAGAAAAAATATGGATTGTGAAGAGATATGCAGGATTGAAAACCTGTTGATAGTTCCCTAATGAAGTAACAATAGGATCAGCTGAAACCAAAGCTGGCTCGCACATTTTTATAGCCTTGTGAAGCTCCTTCAGATGACCATATTTTGGTTGCCTTAATAGCCCTGTGAAGCAGTTGAGTGAGAATCCCCTTCTAGTTCTAATTTAATATACCAAGCATGCTGGAATGCTGCTACAGTTGATCCATATGGATATAAGTGTATGATGTCGAATTCTCACCGTACTCGTCGATCGGAGCATCGTAATCGTAGCTGGTAGTAATGAAAGGACCCCCAGCTGTGCGTCCAAAGTTTGTCCCACCGTGATACTGTTTTCATACAGAAACAACAGAGGGTTAGTATTCAAAACATTCCAAACCTGTTAGATTCAGGTTGAACACAACTAACCATATAATAGTTCACTAAGGATCCTCCTCTCTGTATGAATCTAGCAACCGCAAATGCCATGTCTTGAACCGGTCGTTGATGCAGCGGACCACCGAACTCGGAAAACCTTCTCGTTCAATTGCAAGAAAACACACACAAACACAAATAAGAGGCATTCAAGGTTCTTGTTAATATATGATCTGGTTAACAGGTAAAATAGTATGTTTGTAGAGATTTTACATACCAACCAGTCCAAGCTTCTGTCCACATTGTAGGTTTGTAGGGTTTGTTGGGAGAAAATGTATCACAATAAAATCCATTGCACGTGTTTATCTATCAGAACCAACAAAGTCAAGTCGTTATAAATGTTATGCAGCTAAATTCATGATCAAACAAGAGAAGCTCATCCCAAGATCGAGAGAAAACTCTTTGAGAACAAAGTTCTATTCAAGATGATATTCAAAAAGCTTCTTTACAATTAGAAAAGTGGTTATTGTTAAATTCAGAGAGATGCGAATAACTAAGAATAATACTTGGTTGCATACGGGTGTGTAGGTTCCTTTTCTTTCCTATACACCATCATTCAAATATTGACCGTTAAGGGAAATAAAAAGAAAAATCTCATTCTCTGACCCTTCTCTCCTAATTGTGAATATTTTAATGGTGATGTGTAGGAAAGAAAGATAGGTTCCTACATACCCGTATGTAGGCAAGTATTGTTCATCCTACATCGTAATGTCGTATTATCCTACATCGTAATGTCGTATGCCATTTTAGAAGTGAAGAAGAAATAGTAAAAGAGTGGAGTGTGGGTTACCACTGGGTCAGGGGCATCTTCTTCCTTGCACATAACCCATGGGACTCCAGTTTGCAGTCCAACAGCCATATTTGCTGCCCAAGTCATGTAGTTATGACCATCTTCCCCAAATAACTTGCTTTCTGTTCCATACTCATTCTCAATCTGCAACAACACACATACCATATTCTTTTCCTCATACTTTACTAAACACACTTTTTAACCAAATGAATGGAGATAATTAATCTTCAGTTAGGGGCATATTTGAAATATTAAAAATATAAAAGGAGCAAACTATAAGAACTCACTAATTTTAGTGAAATTAAGTTTTTGATGGATGCACAAAATCGACTATTTAATAACTCTATCAAAACTCACAAAATTTAACAAAAGTTAGTTTTAATATCGTTTTTTCTCAAGTCCTGTCAATTTTATATCATACGTACCTATGTTTTTTTTTTAAGGTACCAAACTTTCATTGAGAAAAAAGTGAAAGAATACAAGGGCATCCAAAAAAAGAAGAGCCCGAGAGAACATCCCTTAGAGAAAAGATGTACAATCAAGTAATAAAAGACCTATAGAGTAATTACAAAAAAAAGTTGCGTCACCGACGCCCACAAAGAAACTTGAAATCTAACAAGGGACCAAATAGCACTCGGGTCCCTTTCCTATGTTATTAAATGTACACGAGAATACTTCTTTTAACCATTGAAAAAAAAGACTTATTTGAAGATAACATTGCAACATTTATTCAATAATTGATACACTTCTGTCTAAGTTTAGATTGAAAAAAAAAATCAAGACAAAACATTGTGCATTTATTGGAAAAGCCTCATTAAAATAATGATAACTTATTAATGTTGGTTGGGAGATTGAACTCTGAACACAATTTTATGTCAATTGAACTATGTTCGATTTGACAATATCATATTTTTTTTTGATAGGATGCTTTTTATTTGTATATTAATATTACATTCCAAACTGTAAATTCTATTAATATATATATTTTTTTTTGCAAAGATATTTAATTAATGCGGGAATTGAACCACTGACATCTTAATCAAAGACACAACTTGATGTGAATTGAGTTATGCTCGGTTTGACAATTCTATTAATATTTTTTATCGAATACAAATGGATCACCAGAAGGTAAATAAAAAGCTTAATTTTTTTTACCTCATTATTATATATTAAAAGAATAAAAATAAAAGCCTGATTTATAATAAAACGTTTTAGAAATCCAAAAAGAAAAAGAAAAATGAAAGATCTTTTTTTGTTGTAGAACTTGGTTAAAACTTGATTTTTTGAAAACCAAAAAAATCAGAAATAAAATTGTTACGGAATGATGCCTAATAATAGTTAAAGATAAAGTTTGACTAGAATTTTAAATACATTTTCAAAAGAGCAGATTCAAAAAGGAGAAAAAGTGATTAATAGAAAAATTGAATGTTGAAAAAATAAAAAAGCAAGTAAAATAATTCATACTTGAGCAAGGATGATGGGCCCACCCTGAGACTCGAACAAGCTTTCACTCTTCATTAGCGCCACTATCTTCTCCGTAAATCCTTGCATGGCGTTCTGTATCGCCGTAACCAAACACACACCTTAATTATCATTATTAAACGTAAAAATAATAAGGTTAAATTACAAGTATAGTGCCTAAAGTCCCGTTTCATAGTTTCGTTTTTAGTTTTCTGTTTTTGAAATTTAAGCTTGTTTTCTCCTAATTTCTTTACCATGAATTTCACTTCTTTTAGAAAAAAAACATTTAACTTCTTAGCCACATTTCAAAAACAAAACTACATTTTATTTTTATTTTTAAAATTGACTTGATTTTTGAAAACATTGGTAGAGAATACAAGCATAAATTCTCGTTTTTAGACTTAATTTTTAAAAATCCAAAATTAAAAATCAAATGGTCATATAAACTTTCTATTGGGATAACTAGAGTAATGTCCGTTTTTAATAGGCATCTTTAGAAAAAAAAAAAAAGCCAAAAAAAAAATTATTTGAAAAATGATCAAATACTAGAATCTAAAACGATGTCCCGACTAAAATACTCCTACAAATTCTAAACACTAAACCCATTAAAGTAATGTCCATTTTTAATAGGCATCTTTAGAAAAAGGTCGATTTTTTTAAAAAAATTAATAGGCATCTTTAGAAAAATGTCGATTTTTTTTTGTTTAAGAAATGACCCAATACTAGAATCTAAAATGATGTCCCAACTAAAATACTCCTACAAATCCTAAACACTAAACTCTACTAATGAGTAAAATTTAATTTTAATTTGGATCATTCTCTAATAAAATAATATTTCTGGACATTTTTCAAAAGAGTCCTCCAAAAAATAAAATGTTTTAAAATTTAGGATGTACCTAATAAAAAATTGAAATTTTATGATTTTATTACACATAAATTTAATTTTACATCTAATAAATTAATTATTAATTTTTTTATAAATATCTTAGATATCAAATAGACATAAAATAAAAAATTCAATGACTTATATTCAAATAAACATCAATTTAAAAATTTATGAGTAAACTTGTAATTAAACTAAAAAAAAATAAAGAGAAAACATGAGTTGGAATCGAAGAATTGAGAATGAATTGGATACCTTAAAAGCTTGGTTGTCTGTTCTGAAGCTAATTCCCGGAACATACTTCAACCAAACAGGAAATCCTCTGCTCAAAAAAATTAAATTGAAATTATAAAACCAAACCCTCCAAATAAATAAATAAATAAATTACAAAAATAAATAAAAAATAAAAAATAAAAAGTAGTAGAAAGAAGAGAGAAAAAAGAGACCCAAAATTCCACTCAGCACAAACATAAGGGCCAATGCGAAGATGAGCATAGAGGCCTGCTCTCTGTATCGTCTTAATGAACCTCACCAAATCGTTTCTCCCTTCAAAATTGTACTGAAATCAATAATAATTATAAATATTATGACATCTGAACAATAATGAGAGGAGTAACTCATGTATCTTACGATTTTCTTCATTTCTCTGACATGGGATTAAAAAAAGTAAGTTAGAGAGTTTACATACAATTCCGGGAGAAGGCTCGTGAACGTTCCAGAAAACGTAGGTTTCAACCACGTCTAACCCTCCCTTTTTCGCCTTCTCAATCAGATCTTCCCACATCTAAAATAAATATACATACATATATTCAAATGGTTATCAAACGGGCCTTAAAATCTAAAAAAAAAAAAACTTACTTGAGGAGTGCTTCTCGGGTAGTGAATGGAGCCGGAGAAGAGGATTCTTCTTCGGCCATTGATGAGAACAGCCTTTCGATCGTAAGTAACAGTGCAGTGAGCGAAGTGAGAAGCTAAGGAAAAGGCAATAAAAGCCAATGGCAAAATGAAATTGGCTGCAGCCATTGTTGAAAAGCAGAGAGCTTGGAAAGAAAGAACTGCCGAGTGCCGATTAGATAGAGAGAAATGGAAATGGAAGCACTTATTTGTGAATCAGAAACAAGTGTCCAGAAGCATAGATGAAAGAGCACCTATGCAAGGTGCTGGCTAAAAAAGTGGGCTACACAACACATACCCTTTGTCTTTTCTCACTTAATTCCTTTCACTAACTTTAATATTTTACTACCAACAAGGAATGTACACACACAAGATATATGGTACAATATCTCCAAAATCTCTTTAATATACTACCATAAATAATATAATAATATCTCTTTTCAATATCTTCTATTGTCAACCAATAATTTAAAATTGGAAGGTTTGAAATAACAATGTGAATAACACCTTTCATAATCATTGATTCAAAAATTTTAAAATGCGTTATGTTTAGAGATGCCAAAGCGAGTTTGGCTCAGCTGACATATGTATTTGTTAATAAGACACTAATTGTCATTTCAAAAGATGCCAAAGCGAGTTTGGCTCAGCTGACATATGTATTTTTTTTTTTTTTTTAATTGTATGGTTTTGGAGTGATCTTAAACATGAGAGAAGTGGTTTAAATCATATCATAATCACTCTTCAAAATGCCCTCAACACAATTACTAAAATTGATAGACTTTTTTTTTTCTTTTTCTTTTGAAAACATGTTGGGATGGGAGATTGAATTTAGGATCTCATGGCCACTAGAAGTTACATCATGCCGACTATGCTATTGTTTGTAAAATTGATAGACTTTACAAACCAAATAATAATGTATTGAGTCTAAATGTTGTAATCTCTAAATAAATAAATAAATAAAAATAAAATTGACATTAAAGTAAATAATCCCTCTAACCTTCTCCACTAATTACATATCTTCCAAAAAAAAAAAAAAAAAAAAATGAAAATTTAAAAATAATGAAGAAGGTAGATTCTATTGTAGTGAGTATTTATTATGGTATATTTATTTAACATTCTAAAAAGTAAGTAGTCGGTAGGTAGGTAAAAAAAAAAAAAAATGAAAGTTGGCACGTGATGGGCATATAGATATGGAATTATGAATGACGTGGTGTGTTGGTTGCGGTGTGGGTGTGGTGGTAAAGTAAATTGGCACAGCCTTCAGCGGCGCAAACGACGGAACCAAAACCACCTACCGACTCATTGCTTTCTTCTTTTTCGTCAATTTCCACCAACTTTTTTTCTTTTTTTTTTTTCTTTTCCATTTTAAGATTAGTGCAAATAACACGTTTTAACACAATGATATAATCACAAATTTAGTCCTTCATTTTAGTTGACTTGAGTTTTGTCTCTTTAAATTTATTATTATTATTTCAGTAGAAAATTATCCACGCTGGTTGAACTTATAAGTAATGATTTAGCATGTTGTTTATAAGGTAAATAAAATAATTTTTTTTATTTTTAGTTACTAGTTATTTTATTCAAGAATGATGTATTGAGATATCATATTAAGAAAATATTTTTCTATATATTTTATTCAAGAATGATGTATTGAGATATCATATTAAGAAAATATTTTTCTATATTTATTATTATTCACTATCTATTTTTAGAATTAAGTTCACCTAGAGTTATATTGTTATATATATATATATAGATGATATTGATGTATAAGAAAATAAGAATATAATGAAAGAAATAAGAATATAATGAGAGAAATTTATCATGATGTGAGATTCATTCCTATCAAATAATTATTTACAAAGAAAAATGTGTAAAAGAAGAGGGAAGATACTTCAAGAGTATTGTAAATTTTTTAAAGAAAAAAAATTAATTTATACCTTTAAATTTTGGAGGTAGTATTAATTAAAACTCTAAACTAATGATGATATCAATTTATACATTTGTTAAGATTTTATTTTTACAACGTTAATTTAAATATTATAAACTTATAATTTTAGCAATTTTTTTTAAAGTGAATCAATTGTATAAATCATGTGTGAAAAGTCACATTTTTTAAGAAATAGAAGTAAAATGATACATTTATGAAAAGTTGAGAGTTTATATTGATATTATGTTATTCATATTAAATATAACCTCCAAAATTTAAGGATATAAATTAATTTTTGGACTAAATTTATCTTTATATAGTAAATGAAAAAAGAAAATAAAATAAAAAAACTACGCACTTAAAAAATCATATCGTGTCAAATTATGGTGTCAAAAAAAGAAAAAAATAAATTATTTTGATATGTTATGACATGTCAAATGGTGGAATTTTTTATATTAATAAGGTAATTTAAATAAATATGATAGTTTTGAAAGTATTTACAAATAAATTGTGTACCGTGTCCATGGTACATAATTTAGGGTGTAACTCGTGTCCATGGTACACGATTTAAGAAGTAACTTGTGTACCATGGACACGATTTACATGACGTGTCAACCTAAGTTATGTAATCTGTACACGAGTTACTTCTAAGTCGTGTACCATGGATACGAGTTACTCTGAAATCGTGTCCATGGTACCCGAGTTACTCCCTAAATTGTGTATCATGGACACGATTTAGAAATCGTGTCCATGGTACACGATTTAGGTACCCTAATTTTGTAAATATTTTGAAAACTAACCTATTTTTGTAATAATTTATTTAAAAAAATATTATTAATATAAAAAATCTCAAATGGTGCCGTAGAAGTTATTATTATTATTATTTTTTTTTTTATTTGTAAAAAACAGATCAACATTAAAAATTGTTTTTTTGAGAAAACTTTAAAATTGAATTTGGGTCATAATAATATTGACGGAGACACTTACTTGTATAGGGTTATATGCCATTTTTATATGGTACTTTATTGGCATTCCCCGTTGTTAAAATTGAATTTGTTTGTCTAAAACTAGACCTTCGCATTAATGGAGTTGCTTTCGTATGCTTATTTGATTATATTTCTCTCCTCCTTTTTCACCTCATATTTTCTTTTAAGCTTAGACAAATTGAGATTATTTTAAATATATCTAGGTTAAATTACAAGTTTACTTTTCTCACTTTTAAGTATTTAATAGATGACTTAATTATTTTAAAATGTATTAAAAGGTTTTAAACTTTTAATTATGACATATTCAATTTTTTTAAATTAATAAATGTAATAGACATGAAATAATTTTTTTGTGTCTATGATAGAGTTATTAGACTTTAAATTATATGTCTAGTAGGTCTTGTAAATTTTTTAAAATGTTGATTAAGTCCAAAATTTATTAGACATAAAATTGATTCTAAATTTCAAATTGTATGAACCTCAAGTATTGTTAGAAAGTTTTTAAAGTTCAATGATCTATTAAGTTTCAACTTGTATAAAAATATGTCATTCATCATGAAGATGAAGATTGTAGTTCGAATTCCTCTATCCAAGTCATAATAAATGTCTATTTACTAAAAAAAAATAAAATAAAATGTCAACTAGTGGTTTTTTTTTAATATTATTTTACAAAGGATAGAAATCAATTTAAAATTCCTACTAGTATGGGGTTGTTGGGACACCCACTTAGAGTTTGGTGGATTGAGTTATTATAAATGAGTCCACGTTTTACTCATCAATTTTTTAAGTTTAGGATAAATAAATGCACTTAGTGACTTCAATAGTATTTACTATTCTCAAACTATTTTAACTCACTCAGCGCCTCAAACAACCCTTATTTATCTTAAGTAGTTTGTTCAATCAAATTTTTCTAGATTTATTAGCTAGACCTAGCTAGCACGTGAAGAGTATGTAATATCTTCTAATGTGTTGATATGTTAACATGAGCATAACTCCAATGACATAATGTATGAATTGGTGACAATGAAGTCAGCGGTCCAATCCTCCACCCCACATATTGTAAAAAAAAAATGAATTTACAAAGTTCATTAGGCAATATTTTTTTATTTGAGCAACATGTGGGATGAGATTATTCGAATATCTGGTCTCTTGGTCTGAGCGCATATCCTTTAACCAATTAGGGGGCGTTTGGCCCAAGGAGTTGGGGGGAGTTGGAGTTGTTTTGTCTGGGGAGTTGTTTAGTCTGGGGAGTTCTGAGGTATGTCTGTTTGGGGTAGGGAGTTGTTTAGTCTGGAGTTCTGAAGTCTGTGGTGTGTTTGGAGCAGGGAGTTGTTTAGTCTGGAGTTGTGAAATCTGAATCTGAGTTTATTTTAGTTGTTTTCTTCTGGACAATTTTTTTCTATAAGCTTTCAAAATTTTCTTATTAAGGACTCCTTCCAATTCCAATAAATTCTAAAAATGAAATATTTTATTTTTATTTTATCTATCCTTTGCCAAATTTCTTTGAAGACAACAAAAATAATTCTAAAAATGAAATATTTTATTTTTATTTTATCTATCCTTGAAGACAACAAAAATAATTTTGAGCACAATATTTGACATTATTTTTTCACATTGATTATCAAAAAAAAAAAAATATAGATATATAGATATATTTTGTTAGGACTCATCTTTAATTTTATGAATTATAAGATTGTCTACCCATAAGTATAGTTTATTCATGTGTCAAACACATCTTTCTCCGCCTCCCATCTAAATCCACTCCACCCGTAAATCAGTATCTCAACAATGATGGTTTATTTTAGCTATTTTTTTTTTGTACAATTTTTTTTCTATAATTTTCCATATTTTTTTTACAGGGAGTTGTTGAACCTCAAGTTTTGAAATCTGAGTTTATTTTACTAGTTTTTTCGACACAATTTTTTTTTTCTACCAACTTTCTAATTTTCCTTATTAAGGACTTTTCCTAATAAATTCTAACAATGCAAATTTTTTTTTTTCTACTTTCCAAATTTCTTTGGACATAACAAAAAATAATTTTGAACACAATACCTCACATTAATTTTTTAATCTCTCTCATTATGAATAATATATATTTATTATTATTTTTTAAAGACTCCATCCTTAATTTTATGAATTTTATGAATTTTAAAAGTGAGATATTTTTTTTGTTTTTTAGTGTAAGTATATTTTACAAATTTCTCTAAAGAAAAAAAAAAAAAAGAAAAAACAACACATAAACATATCTATGTGTCAAACACGTTCTTCCTCGCTTCCACCCACTTAAACTCGTAATTTCATATGCACTACACCTAGAATCTATTTTCTATAATTTTTCATATTTGTATTATCAAGAACTTCTTCCAATAAATTTTAAGAATACGATTTTTGTGTTTTTTATTTTATGTATCATTTACAGATTTATTCGAAGATAACCAAAATAACTTTGACTACCATACTTCACCTTCTTTTTTCAATATCACTCACATTAATTATTCATTTTATTTGAATCGTTTTGAAATAAAACAAATAGTCGTACAATAGTCGATTAACTATTACATGTGAATTTGAAAGATTTTAATCCATTAATCTAAGTGAATCTAAATAAGCTATATTTTTATTTCTTTCTAAATACTACATTTTAAATTTTGTTTCAAGTACCAATTTTAATTTTAATTCAACAACTTAATTTATATTTAAAATAAAAAATAGGTTGAATTGCATTTTTAGTTTAAATTATTATTTTTTTAAAATAATTAAAAAATATTGTAAAAAAAAGAGAGAGAAAGAGAGGAAAATGAAGGAAAGTTGAATAGTAATTACTGTAGAAGTCTGGGGAGTTGAATAGTAATTACTGTAGAAGTCTGTGGAGTTAATATTTTTTGTCCGAGTTAAAAAACTCCTTGGGCCAAACGGGGAGTAAGTTTACTCCCCACAACTCCACTCCTCCCAACTCCGTGGGCCAAACGGCCCCTTAAACTAGTTATTTCCTCACCAGCTAAGCTAGGCAAAATATATATATATATATATATATATATATATTTCGACAATATGTAGGTCGATAGTACATATTTTATGTCAAGCTATATGTTCATGTTAACCGTGCATACAAGATAGACAATATAGTTAGTTGGGCTATCTAGACGATGCACTCATCCGTTGCACTAAGTGTTTGTTTGATTAGACAAACGACTTTAGAGTTAAATAAAAAATAAAAATTTTGGCGTTTAATAATGCACTCAAATTTTTGCACAAGTACAAGACGAACTCTCACTCTCAAATTTGAATGGTTGTAATAAAGACATTTTAAATATGCACAAATACATACCCTCCATTTAAGTAGTCTTCCATTACAAATATAATTGGCCAAAATTCTACCAAATATAATTATCCCATTCATCCTATTAATGTTCTTTTTTCTTACATCTTCCAAATTTTTATTACTGGACATATGTCGGTTAACTCTTTTTTTTCCCTATAATTCCTTAAAACACAATTCTTTTATTTCCAAAATAGATTACAAAATATAGTTATGCTTTTCAATGAGACCGTTATATTATGAATGTCTCCTAATAACCGTTAAATGTGTTGGATTAAAAAAATGATCTAGAGATTCATGCTTCCTAATAACTAGATAAAAATTTAAA
This sequence comes from Herpetospermum pedunculosum, assembly GCA_028017165.1. NCBI lineage: Eukaryota > Viridiplantae > Streptophyta > Magnoliopsida > Cucurbitales > Cucurbitaceae > Herpetospermum > Herpetospermum pedunculosum. The sequence continues at coordinate 8,350,120 of CM051528.1, forward strand.
ATATTTTTGTAATTTTTTTCTTCATATAAATGGTGTAAAACTATATTTAAAATATTTTTGTAATTTTTTTCTTCATATAAAGGGTGTAAAACTATTTGTCACAGTGGTCTCTTTGAATAATAATTTTCAAAATATCAACTATTTTTTTTTTTTTTTTTTTTGTCAAAGATTTTCTAGTTTAATTTTTATGGAAATGTAACATCTTACCTAAAAGTTTACAAATTTATTTGTATATAGTAAAATATTTACATGTCTATTTTCTAACGTTAAATATTTATTAATATTATTCTTTACCTTATTGTCCTTGATATGTAGGAGGATTTTTATTTTTAAAATAGAAGTGGATTCTTTCTCAATACATCCATCTTATTTAATAAATCTGAATCCTTCTTGGTTTTATTTATTTATTTATATATGCATAATTTAGTTATTTTTTACCAACAAGAACATAACTTAATATATATTGACTAATGACCAAGAGGTCCTAGATTCAACCACACCCTTACATGTTGTAAAAAAAAAAATATTTATTTTTGTTTTAAGTCACATATAACTGTTAATACAAAAGAAAAAAAAAATAGCATAACTATAATTGACAGTTTGTTGTACAAAAAAAACAAAAGCAAAAATCAAAAAAACAAACAATAATAATAATAATCACTTTAAAAAAAAAACTCACTACCACCATTATTTTATGTCTAGACTTTCTTTTATTCTTCTATTTTTTTTATTGAGTTCAAAAATTGGGATTAAATCATCGACCATTGAAATGATAATTAGTGTCTTATTCACTAATCTATGTTCAAATTGACTTATATTTAGACGTTGTTTGTATTGTTGTAAAAGATAATTTAACTAAATAACCGTATTCTCTTATACTTATTCTTTTTTTTTTCAACAATAGTTTAGTTTTGTTAAACCGAGCATAACTCAATTTGCATAAAGTTATGCCATTACATGTTAATTAAATACCTTTTGTAAAAAAAAAATATATATATATATATATATAGTAGTTTAGTTCTGTTAAACCGAGTATAACTCAATTAACATAAAGTTGTGTCATTACGTGTTAATTAAATATCTTTGCAAAATATATATATATATATATATATATATATATATATATATATATATATATATATATTAGTTTAGTTCTAAATAAATAAATTAAAAACATATATTTTATTAGAAAATTGTAACAAATGTCAATTTAGAGTAAAATAATTAAAAATATAGCATTTTTTTAAAAAATTTGCGGATATGGCAATTTCTATCACTGATAGTATGGTCTATCGATAGAAGTTTATCGTTGATAGAAGTCTATCGCTGATAGTAGTCTTTTTTATAGAATTTTGTCAGTGATAATAGTCTATCAGTGATAGAAGTCTAATAGTAATAGTCATAAAATCTATCAGTTTTGCAATTATTTTGGGTCTCATTGTTGTTTGTGCAACCAACCTTATTTTATTCTCGTTTATTTTTCATTTACTACCTACGCAACATATTTTTGACTTGATTTTCCTTCCCTTTTCACATAGGATTTTTAACTTCTATTTTTTTAAATAGCATTTTCAAAATTTCTTACACTATTTTTCCACATTCCTTTTTATTTATTTTTTATTATTTTTTTAAGCCCTTTCCTTTTTATTTTTTATTTTGTAGTTATAGATGAGAGACATATATGCAATATCATAAACTAGCTTTTAATGCTTGCATCAGCTAAATAGTAGATTATTTGTGTAGTATTTTTGGAATATATTATTGATTTGTAATTATTTACACTATTTTTCCACTTTCCTTTTTATTTTGTATATGAGAAACACATATGTAATATCATATGCTAGCTTTTAATGCTTCCATCAGCTAAATAGTAGATTTGTGTATTAATTTTGGATTACGTTATTGATTTGTAATTATGCATGCAATTTGGTATACTTAATAAAAAAATATATATATATGTATACAATTTGGTATACTCAATAAAATATCTCTACCCTTATTTTTATTTTTATTATTTTTGAGAAAAGACCCACCTTTTATTTATTTATTATTATTATTATTTGCAAAAGTACCTCTAATTGCTTTTACTTGATACCAATTGTCCCTTAAATGGCATTCACCAAAGTCCCCAATGTGATCATATTTCCGCCTTATAATGCAATCAGGCGTTGGGACTTGAGCATTAAACTTTTCCTTTTTTTTTTCTTTTTTCCCTTTTTCTGATTTTTAAATGCCGAATGTGTATCTATTTTTTTTTTTAATAATAATAAATATCCATGTGGACAAGATAGATATTTATGAAAATATTATGATTATAATAAATTTATTAAAATAATAGTTAAATTAAAAAATAGAAAAAAAAATAATTTAGACTCTAAATTTAGCATAGAAATTTTAACCCTAAACTTTTAATTTTATCGAATTGAACCTCAAATTTGTATAAGTATTGCAATGAAGACTCTTAGTTAAAAACAACAATCTTCATTTGGAGCTCATGAAATTCATTGCCCCAAGAACGAGATCCATAAAAAGCAACCGCCATAGACTTTCGATTTTCGAAAATCGTCGGATTGAAATCGACGAACCCAAGAGGAGTAATTTGGGTCACTGAATCGGATTTGTCCAATTGAATTGAATATAGAGCTGATTAACTCGTGAAGATTTAGGGAGTTTTCATGAATGAAGAAGAAATAGAGGCGACCATTTCTAAGGATGGGTCGGTCGTGAAAGCAGCTTCCGGAGGTGGAATTGGGAGGTAAATTTGAGGTGAGTCCGATCATTCAGAGACGAAGATGATGGAAAGCTGATTGTCGAGGAATTGAACGTTGAAATTGTGGGAGATTTGGTTGGTGAGGCGAAGTTCGGTGGTGGGGGAATTGAGTGGAACATAGAAAGTGTTGAAGCAGTATTGGGAGCAGCCGATGATGGTGATGATGACGATACCAATAATTGAGTTCTCCATTGGAGGAAGGTGAAGAGTGAGTGGTTCGAACGAAAAGTTAACCTAGGGTCTACATTGCAACACTTATGCAGTTTTGATGTTCAATTTGACGAAATTGAAAGTCTAGGGTTAAAATTACTACAACCTACAAAGTTTAGGGTCTAAATTATTTTTTTTCTCTAAAAAAAATAAGCATTGTATTTTTTTTTTTTTTAAATAAGTTTAAATTTCTTATTGGTAATGTTAGGTCAAGACAACGATTCAAAACTTTAGAGATTCGAATCTCTCCTAGTTCTATATGTTGCCGAAAAAGATATTAATGTCAAATACACCTGGTATATAAAATCAAAATTACAAGTTGAATTACGTAATTGAAATTTGAAGGCTTAGGTACCAAGTATCCATACAAACCATTAAAATTTAGGCATATACCGAAGATTTAAATCTTTCGCTGTGAAAATGAAAAAGAGAATTCAACTTTTTTTAGTATAATTCAAATTCGAAAAAGGTATAATAATTTGAAGACTTCATTTGAATGAAATAATATATTTTACTCAAGGATGTGGATGAGGCATTACCATACGTGTCTTTCCAACTTAATGGAAACATTATAATCAAAGTTTGATATAGAAGAGAAAATGCCATACCTAGTCTCAAAAGTAATTATTAATTACAACATCTTAAAAAAAAAGGGTAATTATTAACAAGCAAATGCACACTTTAATTGGTAATTAGAATCAAACTGTAAAGTCAATGAGAGTGAGGATTGTTCCACCATTCACTCGAATAGTTTTTTTCTAATGCACATCATTATTTTTATATTGAACTGCTTAATTTTTTTAATTATAAATTAATAAGAAAATTGAATCTTTTTGACTTACATTATAAAAAGTAGGGTAATCATCGAAGGTAAGATTATTGTAAAATACCACATTATTTTCATATTAGATTAGCCGAAAATTAGATATATAGTATATAACATAATCATATTCTATTATATGAAAGGGGAAAGAAATATGTAAATTGCAACAAATATCAATTTAGAGTAAAATAATTAAAAATATAGCATTTTTTTTAAAAAAAAATTTGTAAATATGACAATTTTATTAAGAATAGTCTTCTATCCATGATAGATATTTTTTTGTTTTTTATAGAATTATTTTGTCAATAACCATCAATGATAGTTATTTTATCAATACTAGTGATGATAGTCTATGAGTGACTATCACTGATTTTTTGTCATACTTACAAAATATTTTATATTGTACTAAATTTGTCATTATTGTAGGTCTGATTGCTATTTATACAACCAACCCAAACAAATAAGACTTAATTAATTAAGGGTGAGACTGAGATGCTTATAATGTTTCAAACATTTAAAAAAAAAAAACTTATGAGTCCTCTATAAACACTTTCAAGCCACATCAAACTCCCTCACTTTTTCAACTTCCAACATTCATATGATATCTTGTCAAAGTTATTAGGGAGAGCAAGAGAATGATATATAATGTTATGACAGAATCAAACAACAAAGAATAAGAGTAGGAGAATCAACACAAAATTTACGTGATTTATTAACGTTGTGTAAACTACGTCTACGGTCAGAAGGGAGAGAATTTGTATTACGAATAAGAGAGATTACAAAATACATACTAGGGACGACAAAAATCATTTTGTAAACTTTATATATGACACCCTTCTAATTCTAATGACCTAATACATAATGATTGAAAACTCAATACAAATAAAGAATGGTAAAACTCAAATCAAATTTTGGTTCGCCCCGTAACGAATGATAACAAATTTAAGACATTCCAATAAAATATAAAAAAATTAATTAAGTTTTGGTAGTAGAACAGTGTGTCCTACTTTGTCAAAGATAAGGTTCCTATCCATAGAAGCACATTATTTGGTTGATGTGTATATCGACTACATTTATTGAGTTGAGATATTATGGAAATTATTAAAAGTTTATTTTTTTTAGTTCAACATGTAGGGGCGTTTGGCCCTGTCTTGTGTTTGGGTGGGTTTGGCTTTTGAAGCCAAATCCATGTTTGGATGGATGTATTGGAAATCCATGGGTTTAGAACCCAAACCCATGGTTTTGGGTTCTAAACCCCTCACTTCTCCAATTTTGTTTCTCTCGTCACATCAACAATTTTATCTCTCTCTTAAAAACCAACACCAACAATTTTTTTTTTTTTTTTATCTTTTTTTTCAATTTTGCCATCAATTTTTGCTCTATGTCTATTCATTTTTCCTTTATATTATATATATATATATATATATATATATATATATATATATATATATATATATATATATATATATATTTGTCCCATCTTATTCCATTAATTAACCGTAGTAATTTTTTTTAGTTAAAATATTTTTTTTTTCTATTATGAAAAATGATATTCTTTTGTAATGTGTTTTTTTACTACTTTATAATATGAATATATTTTAATATTATTATAAAATTTCCATTAATAATAGAGAATTATTGGAATCTACATTATATCCGAGTTAAGTTTTTTTTTCAATTTTTTTCCCTCTTTATTATTTGTTTATTTTATGTATTTTTTTCAACCGTATTCTATAAATTAATGTTGTGTTTGTAACTTTATTTTTCCTTTTATAATATATTTTTTTAATTGGAATATACAAAATTTTCATCAATATTGTATTTTTTTTTTCATTCTTCTATTTCTTGTTTTTTGTTTTTGTTGTTTTTGTTAAATGTTTTTTTTTAATATTTTATTAAAATATATCTTTTTTTCATAAAATTTTTTTCATCAATAGTAATATAACTTTTTTTTTTCTTTTGTGTCAACAAGAGCGTAGCCCAACGACATCATATATTGCTTAGTGACCATGAGCGTAACCCCAACATGTTGTAAAAACTTTTTTTCCTTTCCTTTTATTTTTTTGTTTTTCTTAATTTTTAAAAGGTATATTTTTTCATCCTATTTCATAAACTTTTTTTGTACGAGTACAAAATATGAAAATTGTTCAATTTATTTTCTTATTTTTAGAATATAACATAAATTAAATGCTTCATTTTTAAGTTCCAAAATAATTTTGCTCATGTTACGTGAGGTCGGGTTTTACAATTCACCACTAGAAAATAAGGGTATAAAAGAGAAACAAAATAGTAAAAGGAAAAAAAATAAATAAAAAAATTGTTCAACCCGGGGTTCAGAACACTGCACCCCAAACACTGGTTTCTGATTCCGAGGCTTCCCAACCCTGCACCCCAAACACAATTTTTAAATTTTTAGGGTTCAGAACCCGCCCTGACAAACCCCCAGGGTTCTGATTCCAAAACAGGGGCCAAACGCCCCCGTATAGGGATGAGATCGAAGCTCTCCTACCTAAATGAACAAAAGTACATGCCAATTACTCATTAGCCATTACACGCTTTCTTATTCCTTGTTTGGTGGGTTGTTTCGAATGGAATCATGCCATGCCGGAGCCGTTGATTTCATCATTTTGTCCAATGCCGTTTTTACAGTTTGATAAAAAAGGTAAACTATATATCATTATTATTGAGAGAGCATCCAATAAGAGAGACCATATGCGCATACAATGATATATTCAAAATAATAATAATAATAAGATTTCATCATGTGCTTGTGCCCTTTACACAGCGACTTCATATCGTATCAATCTTAAGGTAATTCAAATTTAATATAATATGTAGTATCATCAGTAGTTAATTCTCATTTTACTGATTTGAGTAAGTGTAGTGTAGACCTTTTTTTATTGTGTTAGTGTTGTTTCAAAGAGAGATGAGAAACGGGAATGCAACTACTACATTTTCCTTCAATAAAATCTGAGTTTAAATATACTTTCTAAATGCTAAAATAGTTTAGAGCCCGTTTGATAACGTTCCCGTTTCCTGTTCCCTATTTCTTAGTTCTTGTTTCTTATTTCTTATTTTTTAAGAACTAGAAACTGGAACATGTATGATAACTACTCTTGTTTCTTGTTTCTTTAAAAAAAAAAAACAGAATCAGAAACTTAGGGCTTGTTTGGTAACGTTCCCGTTTCCTGTTTCTCATTTTTTAAGAAACGGACTTGTTTGATAACTATTCCCGTTTCTTGTTTCTAAATTTTGAGAAACGTTTCTAAAAAAAAGGCAAAATTTGAGAAACTTCAAAAAGGTGTTTCTCCCAGTTCCGTTTCTCTTTATATTAATCTGTTCCCAAAATGATGTTAAATTAGTGTTGGTTCATTGACAAGAGAAGCACCCAAATAAACTCCTCACTTATGAGGTCCTGGCTTCAAATCCTCATTATAACACTTTTTTTTTTCTTTTTTTTTTCTTTATTAATTATGCAATGTTTTTTTTTATATATTATTTTAATTTTAAATTTTGCTATTTTTTTTTTAGGATACATTACTAATTACTTTTTATTTTATTTAAATACATAAAAATATTTATTATATTTATTTATTAAATTTTTTTTTTAGGATACATTACTAATTACTTTTTATTTTATTTAAATACATAAAAATATTTATTATATTTATTTATTAAATTTGTTATATCTTTTTTTAAATACATTAAAATATTTATTTATTAATTGTAAAAAAAAATTATTATTATTTTTTATGTTTTTTTAATAAGTATCCATTCAGATCGATATTTTCATATTTTCATCGAGGACGACACTTTAAACTTTGCAAATTAGCATTTCAATATTTTTAAATCAGTTTAAATTTCCCACTATTAAATATTAGATTCACAAATAGAGATATTTTAGTTATATAAGATAAATTTATCTATAATATAATTGAAATGTCGATTCACATCTCATGTCGATATTGAGCTCATTGACACGTAGAAATGTCCACGTCAACGAAAATTTAAAACATGACCCATAACAAACATAACGAATGACAACGACTTCGAGATCTTAGAGCAATGAAGGCATCATCCTCGAGGTAGGGAAAAATGTTTAACTATCGAAATTTTTTCACTGCAAAATGTTATTGAACGTTGTTTTGGCGTGTTGGAGACTCGCTTCCCTATTCTTAAATAAACGTCTCCTTATCACAACACACAAAAACATATACCAAATCAAATCAAATTGCAATTTATTTTTTATTTTTTTATTTATTTTTTAATGCATGTTATATCTTTTTTATATTATGTATACTAAATTTTATTTAAACTATAAAAAATAAAAAATAAAACATAAAGAGAAAAAAGAAAAAAGAAACAATTAACAAAAAAAAATTATCAAACATGACGATATTTCTATTTTTTTTTTCTTTCAAAAAACAAGAAACAAGAAACAAGAAACGTTATCAAACAAGTATGTGTTTCTGTTTCTTTTTTTTCAAGAAACAAGAAACAGGAGTAGTTATCAAACATGTTTCTGTTTCTGGTTCTAAAAAAACAGGGAACGAGAAACGAGAAACAGGGAACAAGAAACAGGAACGTTACCAAACGGGCCCTTATTTGATAACAGTTTCTTGTTTCTTGTTTTTTTTTTCATTTTATTTATAGTTTAAATATAATTTAGTTATATAGTATAAAAAATATATAACATGCATTAAAATATATAAAGCAAAACTAATTATCAAAAGCTATATTATTTAATACAAGTAAGCCCCGATACATAATTAACAACACTAATAAAAAAAAAAATTATCTGTAATGTCATGTTTCACTCGAGTCATTTTGCATTCAATGATGTCGACTCAGATCCAACTCAATTATATAACTCTGTAAATGTCGTTGTTGTAAAATATTAAAGTGGGACTAAATGCATGTTTTAGTGAGCAAAATTTATATTTGCAAAATTTTAAATATAAAAAATGTACCACCTTGGCCTCGAAGCTAGAAACTAAGAAGAAGAGAGAAAATTGGACACCCATTTGGACCAACAAGCCAAAACAATGTTTAAATAAAATGGGAACAAAATAATATAAAAAAAAAACGGAACAAAAAGAAACACCTTTTTATAGTTTCTCAAATTTTGCCCCTTTTTTGGAAACGTTTCTAAAAATTTAGAAACAAGAAACGAGAATAGTTATCAAACAAGTCTGTTTCTCAAAAAATGAGAAACGGGAACAGGAAACAGGAAACAAGAAGCGGGAACGTTATCAAACGAGCCCTTAGTTAACTCCATAAAAACAGTCACTAACTCCACTAACTTTATCTCCACAAAAATAGTCACTTGCTCCACTAACTCTAAATATATCAATACTTACCCCGCTAACTTCAAATATAACAATTTATTAAAAATAGACTTTAACTTTGAGTTAACTAACGGTTAGAATATTCTTTTGTATGTTTGAACTAAATTTGGTTCGAATTTATGAATTTTCCTCAATTTGAGAGTTTATCGAGACTAATTATTGAATCATTTGAATTTGGAGTGATTTTTAAAATAAATTAGAGAAAAATAGTTGTAGTGCAGACCTTTTTTATTGTGTTACAATATTCTTTTGTATGTTGAACTAAATTTGGTTTGAATATAATCTTCCTCAATTTGAAAGTTTATCGGAGATTCTTTCGAAACAATCTCATTTGTCTCTCTTTGTCTTCAACCCATCAACCTCTTCTTATTTTTAGATGTATTTTTATGAACAAAGATGAGAAATTGTTATCGTCGTCGACTGCTTCAAATTCCGTTCAACCTCTGCCAGAATCTCCATTTCTCTCTCCAGCTCCGCCGTCAACAAATCTCTACATTTTCTTCACTAGCTAGCCAATCAAACCAATTAAATTTGTTCTTCAATGGGTCTTTGAAGAAAAAATTTGCAACCTCATCGACTGAACGATTAGTTAGTTTCTATTCCTCGTTTTTTCTTTTATTTTTTTCCTTTTTTGTTGTTTTTTTTTTTATTTTCCCAAATCTTCGTTGAATTCTTGAATCTCCATTAAATTTCTTTTCAGGTGACTTTAATTTTTGATTGAAAATTACAGAGAACAAAAAGATGCGGAAGTTGAGTGGCCATGAAAAATTGGAAGAGAGATGGATGAGATTGAAGACGAAGGTAAACAAACGGGATTGTTTTCCATCTCATTTGTGTTCATACAAAGAAAAGGACAATTAATAAAAATCACTCCCTAAATCCAAATTCCTTAACTAACTATCGAACCACCTAATCCAAATGACCCCTAACTATCTATTGAACGAGTTAACACGTTTTTAACACGTTCAGAATAAAGAGGATTATCATGCAATTTTACTATCTATGGAACGAGTTAACACGTTTGTAACACATTTAGAAAAAAATGGATTATCATGATAAAATATTAAATATTCTCATCTCTTTTTGAGTACATTGGGGGTGGGGATTCGAACCACAGACCCCATCATAAAATATTAAATATTAAATATTCTCATCTCATTAGTGTTTGGATTGAGTTCTAAAAATAATGTTTTTCAACTAATACATTTTTTTTCTAAAAATGTTTATAATTAAAATACTCATGTGTTTGGTTACAATTTTTTTTTTCTTTTTTGTATGTACAAATATGTTTGGTTTGCTCTATACTAAAAATGTTTCTACTAATATCAAATTACTATAAAAGACAATTATTAATAAACAATATGAATTAATAATTTAAAATTATGACCGACATTTATTCTTGCCGATGGTCGGTGACAGGTAAAGAAAAGTGGTGGTCTTCGTTAGTTTTCGGAGGTCGCCAAGTGGTTGTCGTCGAAGAGATTGACCGGAGTTTCGCCTAAGGTCGTCGCTGGAAATCTGTCGAAGTTTCGCCAAAGGTCGCCGGAGACCGGCTGGAGTTTTGCTGGAGGTCGCCGGGGTGGTCCAGAGATCGGCGACGGTGGCCGAAAGTGATCGTGGGAGATCGGAGGCGGTGGTCGAAGGTGATCACCGGAGACCGGTGAGGGTCGCCGGAGAGTGGTGGCGGTGGCAGTGGCCGAAGTAGACCGCCGTAGATTAATGACGGTGGTCGGAGGAGGTCATCGGAGAGTGGCGACAGTGACCGAAAATGGTCGCTGGAGAGTGGCAGTAGTGACTGAAGACGGCTGCCGAAGTTCGACGGCATTGTCGGAGGAGGTGGCCGACAACAATCATGGGTGGAAAAAATTTAAAAGAGTAGTATGAGGATATTTTGATAATTTTAATACATTATGAAAATTAGGTAGGTTTTTCAATTACATTTTTTTTTTCTTCGTGTGTTTCACCCAAAGTGAATTATTTAAAAAATGGGAAATTGTGCTAGATAGCTAGTTTAAAAAACCCAAAATGAAATATAGCTAACTCATTTTACTATTTTTATTTTTTAAATTTGGTAGTAATGCTAATATATATATATATTTTTTTATTTTTATTTTATTATTATTATTTATTATTTTTTTTTTTTTCAAAGAAGGATGAAAACAATGATGTATGAAGGGTAGAAAACAAGGCTAATTTTTAAAAATAAAAAATCAAAAGTTATAAAATTTTGTAATGTTTTTGTAAACATTAAAATATAAACAGAATGATTATTTATTGTAGTGTATGCATTTGTTAATGATGCATTGAATTTATCGAGAGCTTTCAAATTATTGAATATGTTTTTTAGCAAGAAATGAACACAATTCTTTACTAAATTATAACTGAGGTGATGAGATTAAAAATCATTGTAAACCATTAAAGAACTAAAATGAAACTAACCAACTAATTTTGAATTTTGTGAAATAAAATCCCACATGTCTAATGCTAAAATACCCTTATATTCTTTTTTTTTTGAATACATTGGGGGTGGGGGTTCGAACCACAGACCTCTTGGTCGTCAACACATACATATGCCCGCTGAGCCATGCTCGCTTTGGCAATACCCTTATATTCTTAAACTTTATGATAGTAGTTACTATTCCATTCACAATTTAATACTTCACTTTATTTAATCTTATGAGTTATATAACTCACTATTCATGAAATTTTTGGACAGATGATTCTTCGGGGGTCTTAATGTCAAATGACTCGATTTTTTAAAACCATGTTTTTTGACCTTTTCGTTATGAGCAAACTCCTATGTGAAAAGTCATTCGTATCATTCTCGTGTCCGACAAATGATACCATATATTTTTTACTCGTGATCGGATTCGAGAGGAGATCAAAACACTATAAGAACCGGGATCATCTAGGCACACTATTTTTAAATGCCGATGAACTAATATAAGAAAATTTCGCCTTTTTGATTTAGTTGTCCTAGCTGATCTATCCACGTCGCCTTACAGGCTTACACGTCAAGTTTACGCATGCGTAACCATTCGGCTAATCCAATTTTAGACTGCGCTCTGATTATCTCAAATTTTTATATACGAAAATCACTCCGAGAATTTCAGTTTACGAATTTCAAACGAGTTAGAAAGAAGCTTTAGATGACGACGACGACGATGATGAAGAAGAAAGCTACCAGTTATCTCTTCAGATACTCTCGATTTTTTCACTCGGATCACCGTTTGAATCTTCATTCCAAGCATTCGCTTCTCCTTTCAGGTTCAGTTTCATGATTTGCAGTTTGTTTTTTCAGGCTAATCCATCCGATTGAATGATATACATTACCAGTTTCTTTACCTGATTTTCTTTCTCCGTCATTTCTAGGACCTTCCTCGTGCTCCAATACGCGTAACATTAGTGACAGCACGCTAATTTCTCGATGTTTTGGTTCAATTCGAGGTTTCAGAAAAGCTTTCAACGCTTCTGCGATCAATCGTTTTAGAATGCCTAGCGGATTTCAGTTCAGACGGTTTTCTTCATCATCGTCAGTAGTGCAGAGAAATCCTTCATTTTCGAGGTTAAATTCTGAGGATATCGACTTTTTCCGGAGTATTTTGGGGGAGAAAAATGTAGTTCAGGATGAGGATAGGCTTTTGGATGCTAATACAGATTGGTTGCGGAAGTACAGAGGATCGAGTAAGCTTTTACTACAACCTAGAAGCACAGAAGAGGTTTAATTCTTTCTTCTTCATTGAGTTGTGGCTATTGTTTTTCTTCTTCTTTATAGCCAATGCCTTGTTGAACTCAAAGTTCTAAAGCTAATGGCGAATGGTTATAAATCATAGAATGTTGAAAATTGAAATAATAGTGAAAAGTGACTTCATGGTCTGGTTGGTCTGGTTGGTCTGGTTGGTCTTCTGGAAGAGCCTAAATTATAGGTTGCCCATCTCCTGACTGGGGTTGTCAAGGAAGCTCAATAATATCTGGTTGAGTTTTTTTTCTTCTTCCGTTGGTTAATATACTGGTTATTGTTTTAATTCAGTGACCAATTTAAATAGTTCTGACCTCGATCACATTCTTTACTTCAATAACGTTCATTTCTTCCTGTGATCAATACTGTTTTTTCCTATCCTGATACTGCATTCAGTGACTCTTTTTCCCATGTCCTTAACTGATATAAGTGTATGCTAACATATCTCTAGCTGCAAAAGATATTGAACCATCTTTAGTTCCATCTCACCCTCGTAAATCTATACCAGCTCTGCTACTTCAGTTTCAGTTTCATCTCTTTAAATACTCACTCACTTTATGGTTACCAGAGAAAAAAAGGTATTGGAAACCAAGAAGTGATGCTTGTAACAGACTTGGTGAATGTGGAACCTAGCTCAGTTATATCTTTTCTTACAATGTGATGGTTGGGAAAAGGCTACGCAGAATGAGTTTCTGGCATTGATAAATAACCAAATATGGAGGCTGGAGCTTGGTTCCAAAACTCCTTAAGAAAATAAATGGGTGAACTTTTAAGTGGGAATTCAAAATAAAAGGGCACTTTGTTGAAACTATCTCATGGTTCAAAGCAGGGCAGGACTTATTGCCATAGGATATCACTAACATGCTAATTTGGATTATGCTAAAACCTTCAGCCCAATAGTGAATCCTATAATAGTCTGAGTCTTTGTTGGCACTTGCTCTTGCTCATAACTTGAATCTTAGACAAGTAGACACATTATGCATTTCTTTTTCGTGGTCTGCAAGAACAAGTGTTTATGGAACAATTACCAGGTTTTCAAGTACATGATTTGATGATAATAATTCACTGGTTTGTAAACTGCAGAAAGCAATATATGGCATAAAACAGACCCCTAAACCTGGTTTGATCCTTCACTAGTTCAAAGGCTAATCAAACCCTTTTTACTCTTTTACTGGTTATACTTGTATGTATATTCTAGTTTACATGGATGATATCATCGTTTGAGGAGGATCAAATGGAAACATTTATGAACTTATGAGTTATTTTCTTGGCATAGAGGTGTTCCATTCTGCTTAAGATGGTCTACTTCTGTCTGAATCCAAATACTTTCTGTTATTCCAAAAAAAAAAAAAAAAAAGTGGCAGAGTCGTATTTCCACTCCTGTGATAACTGGATCTTTTTTATCAGCAATAAAAGGGTGCCCATTCTCTGATCCGCAGCGTACAGAACTATTGTTGGGGCGTTGCAGTATGCAAAAAATACAAGGTAAGAGGCCTCTTACTCGTGTAATAAAGTTTGTTGATTCATGCACTCTCCCACAAATGTGCACTGGAAGGTTGTGAAGCGCATATTTAAGTATTTAAGTGGCACATTGGATCATGAAACCTTTCTCTTCACATCTCCTTCTGTAACGCCCTATCTCTTCTTATAGTGGCCTTTTGTGTAACTCCTCCCCTTTGGCATAGGGACTCCTTGTCCCCATGGCCTTTAGACTATTTTTGTTTGGATGGCTTAATACATATTGTTCTATTTCTCACGAGGGAGGGAGGGAGGGAGGCTACAAGCTTTTGCAGATGATGAATGGGCATCTCTTCCGGATGACAAGATAGGAGTGTAGCTTCAAGATTTGTTTGTATCTTCCGGAAGGGAGGGAGGGAGGCTACAAGCTTTTGCAGATGATGAATGGGCATCTCTTCCGGATGACAAGATAGGAGTGTAACTTCAAGATTTGTTTGTATCTTTGAGGTAACTATTGTCACGGAGCTTACAGAAACAGATCATACCCTGTTCGAGCACAGAAGTAGAATATTGAAATCTAGCTAATGCTTCTGCAGAACAAATCTGGGTTCAATCTCTGCTCTCAAATTTACATAGCTCCACTTCAAACTTCCAATCTATCTTGTGATAATCTGAGTGTTGTTCATTGTAGTGCTAATCTTGTATTTCATGTGAGCAAAGTATATAGAGCTGAATATTGCTTGGTTTGAGATTTTGTGTCACAAAATAAATTATTTGTCCAGCAGTTCCATTCAGCAGCTCAAATTCTCTGATTTTCTTACCAAACCCCTTTCTGCTGTCTTTTCATTAAGAGTCAAGTAAAATGCTGTTTCGTCATTCATTGCTGTGTCTTTTCATTCATTGGTTTGAGAGTTTCCAGATTGCTATTCTTTTTCTTTCTTTATCTTTATTTGAATACTTTTTGAGCCAAAAAAAGCCCAGAAGAAGTAAACCTAATTTCTCTTGCTCAATCTAGTATTAGGTCCAATCCCTAGAACCATATTTCATTTATCTGAAGACCGATTCACCACTCTCACTGGTATGATGCATTTTGTTATATAACTTTTTGAATTTGAACTTTGAAGAAATCAAAGATGATTTTGAGGATTATTTTGAAGAGGTAACGCAATGAATTTGAGAAGGAATTAGAAGTCAAATATATATATTTTTTGTTTTTTTTTATAAGGTATCGAGCTTTCATTGTGAAGAAATGAAAGAATATAAGGGCATCCAAAAAAAAACACAAGCCCAAAAGAAGGCCCCTTAAAGTCAAGGGGTCCAATCAAGTAATAAAAGACCTATAGGATAATTACAAAATAACCGTGTCACCGACGCCCACAAAGAAACTTGAAACCTAATGAGGGACCAAATAGCACTAGACTCTCTCTCAAACCCTCTAAAGGTTCTGTTGTTTCTTTCTCCCCATATCCCTCATAAAACTGCGCAGACTATTAAATCCCTCATTTGAGAATTTGGTGGTTGTATCGGATAATGTGTGAGAGTTGGTCTTTAAAAAGCAATTTGGACCGATTTTTACCCTAAGAAGATTAAGGTCTTTTTATGGGAGTCGAGTCTTGGTGCTATTAACACGGCTGATAGACTTCAACGTCGCATGCCTTTCATGAACCTTTCTCCTTCTTGGTGTGTAATGTGTTCCGCGCAATCTGAATGCACAACCCATCTTTTCCTCCATTGTGCCTTTGCGTCAAATTATTGGGCCTTTATCCTTAACACCTTTGGTTGGTCTCTGGTTATCCCAAACAACATGGCAGATTTTTTAGTTATCAGTTTTGTTCATCACCCTTTCCATGGTGAAGCTAAGACTTTATGGCTTGCTTTCAATCGTGTGTTTCTCTGGTCCCTTTGGAAAGAACGAAATGCTCGCATTTTTTGGGACTCTTTTTCTCCTTTTGAAAGAGTCATGGATTCTATCATTTTTAATGCTTTGTATTGGTGTAAATGTAAACACCTTTTTACCAATTATAGTTTTTCTCAATTGACCGCTAATTGGTCAGCTTTCTTGTAATTCACCGATAGGTGTTTTGCTCTTTTTTTCATTCATCAATGAAATCGTTTCTTATTAAAAAAAAATCGCGCAGATCTCGCATGCCACAAAAACTTCCCTCTCCCGAAAAGGCGAATGGAGAAGGAACTCCTCGATCATCTCTTTAATGCGTCTGTGCCTAGCAAACTGGATGCCAAACACCTCAAAGAAGAGGTTCCAGACATCACGAGCAAACTCGTTGGTCCACAACAAATGATTCAGGTCTTCCTCCGAAGACAACAGAAGGGACCAACCAAAGAGCTTCTCTTTTACAAAAGTCGATCAAGAATATTAACTCTATCATGAATGACCAATCACACAAAATATTGAATATTGTTTTATACTTTTACCTTCCACGGAGACCAAAAGACCGACTCGCTAACCGGGGAGGGATTAAGTAAGCTCTGAAAAAATGAGCTACACGAGAACCCTTCAGCGGGGTTTGGGGACCGAAATCGAACATCCTTTCTCCTCGGATAAAGAACACGCTCCCCAATTAGAGAAAGGAGAGCAAAAATATCAGTTGTTTTCCTATTGGATAAAGCCCGACGGAAACCAAAGGTGAAGGAGAGAGAACTCCCGGACTGGTTAAAATATCAGTGACATAATTTTTTTTTCAGAGAAGACAAATGATATAACCTAGGAAACAAAGAGCAGAGGGGCTATCCCCCACCCACTTATCCTCCCAAAATAGGTATCCTTCTCATCCCCCACAGAAAACTGAACCAGGCTAGAAAAAGATGGGATCGCAAGAAATATCCTTCCATGGATTTCTGAAAGTGCCTTTAACCTTACCCGACAACCACTTGAGCGTATCATCTGCAAATTGTAGATGAGACAGAGGAACCTTGTTGAGACCCACCTCAAAACCTTCTAAAATCCTACCCTCCACGCCTCTAGAGACAATTCTACTCTAATATTTTCATTTTGAAATTTGTACTTTGGTAATTTCCATTGTGTTGTCAGGAGAGTTGGTATCATTAGTATTGACTCATTTGATGCACTGTTATTTGAAGACTTTATAGTTGAAGAATTTCTGATGAAGCCATCAACCATGACTAGAATTCATTTTTGTTGATCAGGTTCTTGAATGAAGGAATGAATGGCGATTAGAATTCATATTTGTTGGATTATGTTAGAAAATTGCATTGTTTCCAATTTGAGTTTGGGAAGACTTACAAAGAGATTTTTTTATGTAAACTGAAGAGTTGGAATGAATTGGTTTTTCTTTTAGTAACTCTTTTAAATACTGCACATTGATAATGTTCATTTCTTGTTGTAATTCATACTACTTTTTCTCTGACCACGACCAGTCTTTCAAGGTAGAAAATTGAACTTATTGCCAATTAAAGTAATAGGAGTTGTACTTGTGCCATGTCTCGGAAATATCAAATTGCAAAAAAAAAAAAAAATGGCTTACATTTTAATTTTGCATTTTTTTCTCTAATGAGGTGCCTTTCGACATTTATACATCTTTAGTTAACTAAGGATTGATATGCTTGTTTGACTTCTTTTCTCAGGTCTCTCAGATACTTAAATATTGTAACTCCAGATACTTGCCTGTTGTACCCCAAGGTGGAAATACTGGTCTTGTTGGCGGAAGTGTTCCAGTTTTTGATGAAGTAATATAGTTGTTTAATTTTTTTATTTGGTTCCTTCCTATACATCCGCTGATTAGGGAAGCACATATCTCCTTTTACATGTTTATAATCAAGATAATTATTTTGATTCTAGAGTTATGGATATCCTATGTACATGTCTGTGCTTGTTAAGCCGTAGCTAGTCTTATCAACATTTGCGTATCAGCATATCTAGATTGCTTGTTATTTAAATGGAAAAATGTTGTGGACTCTATGCACAATTATGATTTTATGTGAAAGTAATATCATTAAGCTCAGAAAATCCATCCTTTGAGAAACATCATATCTGAACAGCTTGTCTTTTGAAATTTTAACAAAAAAGAATAGCTTTCTTTTGAATCTTTTGCAGGTAATAATCAACCTTGGATTAATGAATGACATCGTATCTTTTGACAAGGTAAACAACACTTTTCATTTGTTTCCTAGTTCTCCTCTCTATCTTCTCTCCCTAATTACTTTACGTTTTAACCACAAGTTGGAAGTACTATTTTCCACCTTTCTTGAGGCAAGATTTTGTCACATAACTTATCTGAAGTTTATGCGCCCTTCATTATTGGTCAAAAGCCGTGGGACAAAGTTCCATCTTTTCTATAGTGGTCCTTTGAAACATAACAGAATCCACCACCACTTGAAGTTTCTTGGAGAAACTGTCAAAGCTCTTATTTCCTGATTTGGCAATCATTATCCTTGTCATTCTTTTGGATGAAATTCTCATTTAATTAATAATTACTATTTTTTTTTTGTGCAATTGTGTGATCAATACTTATTTGGTAGTTATTCTATTGCGTTTTCAGGTTAGTGGCATACTTGTTTGTGAAGCCGGTGGCATCTTAGAAAACTTGTCCTCCTTCCTGGACAACCACGGGTAATTTTCTGTAGACTGTGTTTGCTTTTCAAGTTTCACAGTGGGTTTATCCAAAAATATTTGATCAACTATCTTTTGGCAATTCAAACCATCAAGGGTTAGCCTAGTGGTCATGAAGGACCTTGAGACTATTAAAGTCCTTCTAGAGGGAATGAGTTAAATCCTTGGTGGCCACCTACCTAGGAATTAATTGCCTACGGGTTTCCTTGTCAATGTGTTAGGGTCAGTCGGGGTGCGCGTAAGCTGACCCGGACACTCACGGATATTAAAAAAAAAAAAACTTTTGGTAATTCAAGAACCAAAAATAAATGTTGTTCTTTCTTTTTATATACATATCAACTCAAATTCAAATGCAAATAATTTGTATATTTGACGCTTTTAGAAAATACATTATATAATTGATAAATCAAATGAAAAAATTTCATTAATAACATTATTGTGATTTGTTAGCAATCAAAAAGTTGGAGTAAAAGTGTCTGATTCTTCAAGACCTTTCAATATTGTAATGACAATGATAATGGTAATACACTTGGTGCATCCGCCACTCGGTATAACATGATGTCAAATTTACTAGTTATTTCATTTTCCCTTTTCCCAGTCTAGATGAAGTATTTCTTTTCCTGTTCATCATCAAGTTCGTTTCATGATATTATGCCTCCATTCAGATTTATAATGCCACTGGACTTAGGTGCTAAAGGAAGCTGCCAGATTGGAGGAAATGTTTCTACTAATGCAGGTGGTTTGCGCCTTGTTCGTTATGGATCTCTTCATGGGAGTGTACTTGGTAAGGACTGCATATGTTCATTCTGATTCATGAATTTTGTATCTTTTGTTTTAATTGATACATGCAAACCACATAGAAAAGTAGCATTAGATGCTCTTATCGACTCTGATTAAGGAAGAGAATCATAAAGGAGCTAAAGCTTTGATGACGGTTGATTAGTGGCTTTGACTCAGTTGCAAATATGGTAATTCGAATTTGGTGCTTGCAAAAAAATTCTTTGAATGTCAGCAAGTTTTTGTCGAATCTTTCAGGACTTGAAGTTGTTTTAGCAGATGGTAGTGTGCTCGACATGCTGGGAACTTTACGAAAAGATAATACTGGATATGATTTAAAGCATTTGTTTATAGGTGTGTGCTTATTATTTTATCTATTTCATATTTAATTTATAAATCTACGGTCTCCATAAGAATTTGTATCAGCATTGATGATGTTTTGTCTTGTAGGTAGTGAAGGTACCTTGGGAATTATAACTAAGATTTCAATTCTTACCCCACCTAAACTACCCGCTACTAATGTTGCATTTCTTGGATGTAAAGATTACTCGAGCTGCCAGGTATCCCACCTCTGGTTTTTCTGTTTGCCATAAGTCCACTTTTTCTGAATAATTTAGTTCATCCAATTGAATTATGAACCAATGGTTCCACAACATTCAAAATCTTTGATATGTATGGTTAGATGGAAGTGATTGAAAATTGGAAATCTTCAATCTGCATGATTACTCACCAGGAATAGGTAAAAATGTTCAAAGATCTGCCAATTATCAAGTCTAAATTGTGATTATAAACTTATCCTTTGGGCTTTTATGAATCCTTTTTGCTTCTCCTTTCTCTTCTTTGTAAAAAATCCCTTTTGCTTGCTTTGCAAAAGTATGTATTTTTTCTACTGACATCTATGTACTTATCTATTAAATAGAAACTTCTAGTGGATGCAAAGAGAAAACTTGGGGAGATTCTATCAGCATTTGAATTTCTGGATAACATGTCGATGGATTTGGTGAGATCTTCGTCATCCTTATTTTTTCCTTCAATCGTGGATAACAATAGTTAGGGACATCTTACTTGAAGATAGTTTTCTTATTTAGATACGGTGGTACTAGTGGAAAGCTAAGGGCCTTAACGATGCATGATCCGATGAACAATTTGTTTTTAATTTTTGGAGACAATAAAAGCATTGAACTCGAGTGATATGCATTTGACAAAATTGAATCTAATTTCTTTAATTGTTTTCAAAAACAATTTTAGATTGTCGAAGGATTTTGAAAAATTATAGAAGGTTGTTTTATTTATTGTCAGAATATAATTCATTTGCCAGTTAAGCTAACCAACATGAGCATAAGTCAATTGGTAGAGAGATACATCCTAGACCAAAAGGTCAGAAGTTCGAATCCCGAGTGTTGAACTCAAAAATATTTCAAGAATTAATTTTAATGAATATTAATCATTAACCACTCGCGGCTGTAGAAGACAATTATCTTTTGAATTGATTTAGGAATGTATTATATGTGTGTCTAATTATTTTCCCAACTTATGGTTTATTAATGCGGTTAACTCTTTCGTACCCAACAAGCATCAGGGTAAGCTGGTCTTGCATTAAAATTCGTAGTGTTGGAACAACCTAAAACTTGATATATTGAGATTTGTTTTTTTATATGTCAAACATCGAGTGTTCTAGGATTTTTTTTCAGGAGTGATATCGTTTATGCTAGTCTGAATGACTTATGTTTGTCTTATCCCAGAGAAATAAGATGTAAAATTGTCCACAATTTCAGACCTATCAGCCTCAATTCTTGTAGGCATAAAATTATGGTAAAAGTTCTCTTCAGACGGTCCTCCCTTCTACTCTAACCAAGTTTCATTCTGGTTTTGTTTCTGATGGACAAATAAATTGTGAATGCTTTTCTTATTGGAAATGAGCTCATTGATGAAGAGGAAAGGTGTTATCATTTATTTTGGATCTTGAGACATCTTTTAGCAGAATAGATTGGGAATTATTGGGTGCTATTTTACTTGCTAAAGGGTTTGGTACTTAGTGGAGAATGTGGATTTGGGCGTGCCTCTCCTTTGCAAATCATTTTATTATTATATGTGAAAACCCTAGAGGCAAAATCCAAGCTACCAGGGGCATTCGCCAATTGGATCCTCTCTCATTTTCTCTTTAATATTGTTGTGAAATGTCTAAGTTGACTCCTCTGGAGGGTCCACTTTGTCTGTGGGAAATAGCTCCCTTTCTATCAATCACTTGTTGCTATTACACCATTCTTATCTCGAGGAGGAAAATCTTGACAATCTCTATAATATTGTCAAGATATTTGAAGATGTATCTAGGCTTAATATTAGGTATGGTAAATTGGAGGTTGTTGGCATTAGTTTGTGAGGCTTACCTCACCAAACAAATATCTATTGGCTTTGGGTCCGACTATGGCCTATTTCTTATTTGGGGGCTCCCCCTTAATGATTGCCCTCGGTCTTTCTCCTTTTGGGTTCTCATTATTGAAAGAATTGACACCAAGCTCCAAGAGTGAAAGAATACCTTCATTTCTAAAGGAGGCTGAATTACCCTTTTCCAAACTTGTCTCTAATTTTCTAATTTTCTGGTTTACTATATTCTCTCCTTTTTGCTATACCTGAAAAGATTGCTAACTTGCTGAAAAGCTCTCCAGCAACCATTCTAATTCAACCATTTTTTACAAGTTGCCACACACTTCTAATTAAAAAATACCACTCGTTCATTAAAAAATTATCCTTATTAACATCTAACTTAACCTAAAGTGTTAAACAAAATACCGTAGAATGAATCAATTTTACAGCCTGATAATTAGTTTTGCCTAAGAACACTTCCTACATCAATTCCCTTCCACCGACGCAAAAGAAAATAACTCCTCCAGCTGTTACAAAGATATAGATTATTTATATGAAGTATAATATTCTTAGAGATCCAAAACGTTGAATAGGATATTCAAATGATGTGGAAGCTCCATTGTGTAGCGTTATCTCCAATCTTCTTTAGTACTTTGCATGGCACACTGAATATAAATATTCAAATCATGTGGAAGCTCCACTGTGTAAGCATTATCTTCAATCTGCTTTAATACTTTGCATGGTCCAACACACTTATTTTTCAGCTTATTGTATGTTCCAGCTGGAAAACGAGACTTATGTAATTGACTACTATCCCATGCATGTACAGCAGCAAGAGTATCAAGGGTGTCGAAATAGTGTTTAGTTAATAGGTCAGAAAACATGATTAAAAAATTTGTATGAAAATTTAATTTTCACATTTTTTTCATGCTCACAGTTATAGCTCTGTTCTGACAGCTGGGGGGACTTGCTCGTAATCTCGAAAAGAGATCTGTTTCTATTTTCTATTTTTGTACTTTCAAAGCAACACTCACTTCTCTTTATGTGTATAGGTTCTCAATCATTTAGAAGGTATTCGGAATCCATTGCCTCCGACAATGCACAACTTCTATGTTCTAATTGAGACGACAGGCAGTGATGAAGCATATGACAAGTAACCCTTTTACTAGCTTGTAATCATTTGTCTGCTTGGACTGGACAGTTCTTTTATTGGTCTGATAAAAGATCTCCTTGATGATTTTTCATATTTGATTATATTGGGTACCACCATTAAGCTCAAAAAGAGGGGAAAAGGCACAAAAGAAAAAATATTGAGTTGTGAAGATCTATGAAGATCAATAAAATTGTGAGATCTAGATATATACAATCCACCGAGATTAAAATGGAAATACATAAGCTCTTCGCAGCTAGGGTTGCTAATACATCTTTGTTTGATCATTCTCAAATGCCATGAAATGTGTTTGAAGTATTAGTACTGATCAAAAAATGCTGAGAAAGTCAAGGGCTTACTGAAATATTATTGTTTGCCTTAAAAACCATAAATAGTGAGTAAAACTTATAGATTCCATGCCCTGAATTTTGTGCTGAAATCAAACAAAAACCTCAAATAGAAATGCATTATTGAAAACAAGTGACTACAATTTCATGCACATCAGAGCCGGTCATGCTTAAAAATTTAAATTATTGCTGCTATGGCATGTTTTTGCAATCATACTTGCTGCTATCTTATTTGGATTACCAGGGAAAAGCTTGAAGCATTTCTACTTCGTTCGATGGAAGGTGGTTTAATCTCTGACGGTGTTCTTGCACAAGACATCAATCAAATATCCTCCTTTTGGCAGATCCGTGAGGTATTTATCCCTGGTATACAGTGATCTTCGATCAATATTTCAATTAAGGGTGTGAATGCTATATGGCACTCAAATATTTTAGCGCACCTCTATTCTGAGATAATCATTAAATGTCAGAAGGGATTGTGTTCTATTTACAATTTATAGTATATTTATCTTCTCTAGTTTGATTTTTTTTGGAATGTAGGGCATTCCAGAGGCATTGATGAAAGCAGGAGCTGTTTACAAGTATGATTTGTCGTTACCTATTGAGAAGATGTACGATCTTGTCGAAGAAATGCGAACAAGACTTGGTAAGAGGTATTCGTCACAGGAACTTGTGATTTTTGAAGACCACGACTTATAGACACTTCAAAATATGCTTTTTCTTTAGGTAACTCCGCTGAAGTAATTGGTTACGGCCACCTTGGAGATGGTAATTTGCATCTGAATATTTCAACTCCACAATATGATGATGCGGTAATGCCGTCTATTTAAAATGTACAGCTGAAATTTTTAGGTATTTGGCATCAGTTTTTATTCATGTGTGATAACGTTTCAGGTTCTAGCACAAATTGAACCCTTTGTCTATGAATGGACTTCTAACCATCGTGGAAGCATCAGTGCAGAGCATGGCTTGGGATTGATGAAAGCCAACAAGATTTCTTACAGCAAGTCACCTGAAACTGTTCGTATTTTAAAGCTTCATAAATTTCCTAAACTGATTATTTTATTTAACTATGTATTTTTTTTATAACATTTTAACCTCAAACTAATTTACATAGGTACAAATCATGGTTTCTATCAAGAAATTGCTGGACTCTCGTGGCATACTCAACCCCTATAAAGTTCTGCCCCACTCCCTTGATTCCTCGCCCGAGCCAGGTTCTTGACTCGACTCTTCTTATCATGAATATGTCTCGAGTGTTTGAGTTTTAGAAAAGCATTTGATAGCTGCTTGTGAAATAAAGAATCCGCAACAAACGGATCTGCATAATGACGCCTTAGCAAATCAAAAAAATGCACAGAGATGACAACTTTTAACAAATATTGCCTTAGAATTCTGAAGGGATGTTGTAAGTAGCTAATCATAAGAAATAAGAAGTCAATTCTGTGATTTAGAGCTTCCATTGATGTATCAGACATTAACTGGTTGTTTTATAGTGAAGTACCTGTAATCTTTCAGAAAGAACCTCTGAGACTTTGATATATGTAAAATTAGCTTCAAATGTATAGTTTGAATAGCTTAGGGCTGTTCGATCATGTTTTTGTTTCTATTCCTCTTTGTTTTCTAGTCTAACCTCAATAATATTTTTGAAATTTAACGAAAAAATTGAAAAGTAAGAAAATGTAACTTAGTTTGATAACCATTTGAGTTTTGAAAATTAAACTTATAAACACTACTTCTACCTATGGGTTTCTTTGTTGTGTTATCTATCTTTTATGAGTGTGTTCAAAATTCAAGCTAAGTTTTGAAAAATAAAAATAGTTTTTTAAAATTTATTTTTGTTTTTGGAATTTGGCTAAGAATTATCATCTTTCCTCAAAAAGATGAAAATCATTGCAAATAAATGGTTTTACAATGGTGGGAAAACAAACACAATTTTCAAAATCAAATGGTTATCAAACTAGACCGTAGTTTTAAAAACGTGTTTTTGTTTTTACAAGAACATTTGTTTTCTTAGATGTTTGAAATTTGATCCTATTGGAATGATGTTCGCCCAATCCTCTTTCTGGAACTATGTAAGATTTTATTCTGCCTTTTCATTACAAATAGTCTAGAGGGCACCAATTCAAAGTTTCTTGTATAGCTTTGGATAGACGCATGTTTGCATGCGTATAAATTTACTGTTGATTTCTTTTTTGTTCTTTCTTAGAAAAAAGATGGCAAGCTTTTTACTATCCTCCATGATACCATTATCCCCTTCATCAATCTGAACTTTATTTTGAGTTCTCTTTTTGTCGAACAGATCGATCGATCTGTTCGGATGTTACAAACGAAGGGGTTCTTACTGATTAATCTGATTTGGACACGGTGATAAGTTTACAGTCAAATCCTTCTCTTTGCGATCAATTTGGATAGAAAATTACCTCCTAAAAGTCTTTTTTAGTAGCATAGCCATCTTTGTTGATCTCTTCGGGAGGTTTTTCTTCGATTAGGAACATCCTTATCGCTCTGTGTTTTTATACTTTTGGTTTGATTTGTTTCTTGTATTTACGGGATAGACTCTATCCCCTTTTGACTTCATTATATCAATGAATGGTTACTGTCTAAGATTAGAAGCAGAGCCATTTGCAATGGAGTAGCCAGAAACAAAACCTTCTGCATTTGATTCTAAAAATTTTAGGGAATAAACTAGAGGGTCAGGTAACCTGAGAATAACTCAATTAGTTAAGACATTATATTTTCGATCAAAATATTTGAGTTTGAATCTCCACTGACCCAACATCTCGAATCCCGACATAGTGTTGAACCAAAAAAAATAATACTAATAATAAACTAGAGAAAATCTTGAAAGTCTTAATTATCTTATATATATTTATATAGATTAGTAGAGGTCCCTCGTTAATTTATTATTTACTCTAGAAAATGACCATAATTAGGAATATCTTTTTCAATTTTGTGAGGACCAGCTTACTTAAATCCAGCCCCGTCAATCAAGCTTGGAATATGCCAATCCCAATTTGGGAGTGCCCGAAGAATTTTGTAACACTTTTAGAAGTTAAGTGAAGGATAATTAGCAAGCATCTCTCTCTCTCTCTGCCTTAAGACACTTGAAAAAAACAAGTAAAATTATCTAAAAAGAAAGCTAAAAATCATATTTAGTTTTTAATTTTTTTATTTAAAATTCCATACTTGTTTAGTTGAGAGATAAATTTAATCTGTCATGTGATGTGTTGAATGGTGAGATTATTACTAGGCTCGACCTATAGACTATATAAAGATGAAGTAAGGAGAAAATAATTTGGTAGAGATTTGAAAATCGTTTCTGTTACATTAATTTATTAATCACTTCAAACTTTAGTTTCTGGTATAATTTTTCATTATATTCTCAACATTCAAATGTTCTAGTGTTTTTTAGATGGGGTTACTAACCTTTGATGGATTCTTTGCCTTCATCCAACAAGAGCATAACTGAACTAGTATGATATATGCACTAGTCACCAAAAGGTCCTAGGTTTGATCCCCACCTCCACATGTTGTAAAAAAAAGATATTCGATTTTCAACTTTACTATAATCAAATGTCTCATCTTTACTAAAATAAAAGGTTGATCGTGCTATAACTTTTTTATGTATTAATATTTCAATTCAAATATAGAAGGTGAAATGTCAACTTAGATCAGATGATTAAGACATATTTTCGATCAAGAAGTCAAATGTTCAAATTCATGCCTTACATGTTGAACTATAAAAACGATGAAATTTGAACATGCAAGGCTAATTAAAATAATGCCAATTTACCAAACACTATTGGTTTTATCCATGTCATGTTTACAAGGGCAGTCAAGAACTTCAAAGTGGTTTTTTTTTTTTTTAACTACATGTAGACCTCTTAATCACTAGTCGATACATTATGTTAGTTAAACTATGTTCTATCTCTTTTTTTATTTTGAGGCAATCCATAATTTATAATATGAATATGTTTAATAAATTTACAAAATCCTTCGTTAATTTCAAAGATAGAAATATATATTTGAAAATTCATTTTTAGTTTTTATAGATTTTAATTTTTTTGAAAATTAACATGAATAAAAGAAATTGTTCTTATTAAACAATTTTATTTTAAAAAAACTAAAATACTTATAAATACTATCCCTCATTAGTTTTATTTATTTAATTTTTTTTATCTTCTTTTAAAAATATTTTCAAAATTCAAGATAAATTTTAATTTTTAAATTTTGATATTATTTTTATTTTTAAATTTGATTAAGAAACATAAAATCAATGTTTAAAAATAGATTTTTTTTTCCAAAGAGGCCATAGATGATAGATGTTTGGAAACTGTTTCCATAGCCATTTTTATGTACGTCATAAAAAAAAGTTCTAAAAACCTTATTTTTATGTTTAGATAACTCTTCCTTTTTTTTCTTTTTTTTTTCTTTCTCGTTTTATTAAAAATATAGAAATCAAATCATTACTCTTTCCAAAACCATAAGCTTATTCTGCTTCAAAAAAAAAAAAAAAAAAAAAATACCAGTAGTGATTTTATTGTGTATGTTAGCTATTACAAGTCATTCAATCCAATCAAATTTCTAAAAGAATATTTTGAAAACGAAAAAAAAAACAATTTTCAAGATAATTTCCCACGCCTTTTTACCGTACACTTGGAAGCCATGAGGTTGAAATAATATTTTTATTATTAATTCATTGTAGGAAAAAAAAAAATCAATTACTGTAGGCCAAAGGAATTATACATTGAAAAATAACCAAAAGGAATTTGCCCAATAATTGATTTATTTTTTTTCCTTTCGCCTACAATAATTGATTTTTTTCAATTAATAATAACCAAAATAACCGCTCAAATTTTGGTCAAACTAGCTCAATTGACATAAAGTTGTGTCATTGACTAAGGGTCAGAAATTCAATCTCTCACCCACATTGATTAAATACTTTGCAAAAAAAAAAATAATAATATATATATATATATATATTGAGTCAATATGTTCTAAGTTCCTCCTTGAACCAAACATGATTGAGAAGTATAGAATTTTGACTCCTTTCCTTAAGAGATAATGTGAATTTTGGAAATAGAATCAAATTCTCACTTTAAAAGTTATATTAAAGTTATATTATTGCATTACAGCATATAACCAACAAGCAAGTAATGATAAGAGTGAATCTCACCTCAAATTCTTCCTTCAAAAAGGTTATTTATAATGTGTCAAAGGGGCAAGGCCCATTTCATAATAATTTTGTCTTTTTTTTTTTTTCAACTTTCATTTTATATTTTTTTCCTTTGTAAACTAATGTTTGAATTTTCATTTTACTTATTTTTAACTTTTAATTAAGCTTACATCAAATAAGATGCCCATAACATATGTAGTTGTTTTCAATTAATTTGCCCTTAATATTTTTTAAGTTGTAATTCTACCATCAATCTTTAATTTTTTTTTAAAAAAGTAAAAATCTATGTTAGCAATTTCTATTAAAATTCCTAACAAAGATTAAAACAATGAGAGTAGAATTCAAACTTAAAAAAAATATACGAGTAATGTCAACATGAACATGACTCAACTGACATAATGAATTAATGATCAAAACATCAGAGTTTCGATTATCCCACCCCACATTAATTAAATACATTTTTGTAAAAAAAAAAGGACAAAATTGAAACTAACAACTTATATGAGGACATTTTGTATAATTTGGTTTGTTTTAATCTTTCTAACTTATGTAGCTAGTTTTATTTTTGCTACTAATGTTACTTTTATAAGCTCACTTTATTGAGACCTTTGAAGGCAGACGGTGAAAATATGGAGAAAATGAGAGAAAAGATGAAGAAGGGGAAGAGAAAAGAAATAAAATACATGTTGAACTCAGAATCCCGATATACTCTAGACACGCCTTAGTGAATACCGTACCAACTGCGTTGTTTTTTAACTTAGTTAGGAGATTTTTCTTTAAGTGAAAGATGCATAGGTCGTGATTATATATTTCGTGGTTCAGTTTTATACAAACTCATTGTATAAGATACCCCACTCACATGTCTCTACATGAATGATTTGGATCAAATCATTTGTAACAATTATAGTGTGGGTTGTATCAATAGTGTTACCAGGATAAGACACCCAAGTGGCAGGGCCGATGTATTTGGAAGAAGAAGAGGGAAGGAGG
This sequence comes from Herpetospermum pedunculosum, assembly GCA_028017165.1. Classification (NCBI taxonomy): domain Eukaryota; kingdom Viridiplantae; phylum Streptophyta; class Magnoliopsida; order Cucurbitales; family Cucurbitaceae; genus Herpetospermum; species Herpetospermum pedunculosum. Next base: position 8,379,863 of record CM051528.1, read on the forward strand.
AGGAGAAAGAAGAAAAGAGAGAGAAAAAAAGAAATATATATATATATATATATATATATATATATATATATATATATATATATATATATATATATATATAACTTTTTAATGTTTAAAATTGAAAATTAGCAAATTATTATTATTATTATTATTATTTTTAATAAAACAAATGCCAGGTCAGCTTTCTGTTAGATGCAAATTTCAAGGTAAGAACTTTTAGTTTGAAATTTAGGGATTCAAATGCTACCAAATTTAAAGAAAAAAAATTTGCAATTTACCCTATTTTTTCAAGTAAGTTAAGAGATTTGGTAAAATTAAAATGAATATACCAACTAAAGTCTTTTGTATAATGGTCAAAATACTATTTTAGTCCTATAATTTGCGACTTGTTCTATTTTAGTCCTTATATTTTTTAATGTAAATTTAATTCTATACTTTCAATAAACATTAAAAATTAGTTAAAAACAAAGTTTTTATCAACATTTTTTCTATAAACCTTTGAAATATATTCAAATCATATCTCTTCTCGAATGAAAATTATTATTATTATTTTACTAAATTTGATCAAAATTAACTTCAAACTAATAATAGTGATCAGTTTTAAAATAGATTGAAAATACATGAACTAAATTTGAATATTTGAAAATATGTAGACTAAAATAAAATATAAAATAAAATGAGACTCAAACCATAATTTTATAAATCAAAATAGTGTTTTTAACTTTATAATTTAGTCTTGAACTACAAAGTAATAAAAATGAGTATTTATTTATTTTATTTTGTACAAGTTTACTTTGTTGATATTTTTTTAACTTAATATATTAGTTTTAATGAACTAGTAATAAATTAATAATTTATTGATTAAAGAGAGAAGGTAGTTTAAAATTCAAATAATTTGTTATTTGTCCTAAAAAAAACAATTAGTTGTTATAGACTAATTTTATAGACCTAGTAATTAAAGAACATAATAGTCTAAATCATTTCTTCAAAGGTTTCTTTTTCCTTTTTAAAAATATATTAAGGAATATAATTTTTTTTTACAATATTTGAAGAGGAGAATTCGAACTTCAGACTTTTTACTCATAATTTATATATTATGTCTATGTTCATATTGGCTATTAAGGAACATTATTGTTTAAAAAAAAAAAAAAATAACGATTTTTTTTGTAAAGACAAAGGGAATGTGCTATTCTAAAATTTTAGATTGACTAATTATAAAAATATATTATAAAACTCATGTCATATATTCTTTTTAAGGTGAGTAACAAAATAGTATATAGATTTTCATAATCCACTATGAAGATAAGAACATAGAGAGTTTTTATGTACTAGAGAGTTTTTATGTACTCCCACAAACAATGCATAACCTTAAATAAATGAGATATTGTAACGGATGTTAATTTAGAGTAAAATAATTAAAGATATAGTATTTTTAAAAAAAAATTGTGGATATGACAATTTCTATCCCTCATAGTTTATCACCTCAGTTTTTTATAGAATTTTGTCGATGAAAGTAGTCTATCACTGATAGAGTTTATGAGTGATAGTCACTGATTTTTTTGCTAATTATTTTGGGTCTGATGGGTGTTTGTGCAACCAGTCCTAAATAAATGGTAACCATTTTTTTTTTTTTTTTCTTTTTTGAGAAATTAAGGGGGCGTTTGGCCCAAAAAGTTGGGGTAGTTGGAGTTGTTTAGTCTTTGTTTAGTCTGACGAGTTCTGGAATATGTGTGTTTGGGCCAGGAAGTTGTTTAGTCGAAGTCTGTGGTGTGTTTGGAGAAGGAAGTTGTTGAATTTTCTTAAATTTGAGTTTATTTTTAACGGCTATGCACAATGTTTTTCTAAAAAGTTTCAAAATTTCAGTATTAAGTACTTCTTTCAATTCCAATAAATTTTAAATTTTTTTAATACTTTTGAACACTATTATTAAATATAAATATAAATATATCAATTTTTTTTAGGACTCATTTTTTATTTTATTAAATATAAGATTGAGATTTTTTTTTCTTATTAATGTAAGTATATTTTACAATTTTTTCTTTTTTAAAAAAGGAACAACACATATCTTATCCTGACCCACGTGTCAAACACATCTTTCTCCGTCTCCACCCTCATAAACTCATCATTTCATCTGAATCCACTATATCCGAAAATCAACATCTCAACAATGACGGTTTATTTTAGCTATTTTTTTTTGTACATTTTTTTCTATAATTTTCCATATTTTCATTGTTAAGAACTTCTTCCAATAAATTTTAAGAATGCGATTTTGCTTTTTTATTTTATGTATCCTTCACAAATTTCTTTGAACATAACAAAAATAATTTTGACCACAATAGTTCACATTCTTTTTTCAATATCACTCACGTTAATTATTCATTTTATTTGGATAGTTTTGAAATAAAAGAGAGTCGTGCAATATTGTGTTAAATATTACATGTGAATTTGAAAGATTTTAATCCATTAATTTAAACGGATCTAAATAAACTGATATTTTTATTCTCCATGGTAAGAGTAGTACATTTCGAATTTGATTTAAGTACCAATTTTGATTGAATAACCTAATTTATATTTAAAATAATAAAAATAGGTTGAATTGCATTTTTAGTCATTTTACACCTTTTGTTTAAATTACGTTTTTTTTAAATAATTAAAAATATTGTGAGAGGGAGAGAGAGAGGAAGAAAGAAAAATGTGTTGTCTTGAAAAATGGGTCAGACTTGAATAATAATTACGGTAGAAGTTTGGAGAATTGATATTTTTAATCCGAGTTCAACAAGTCCGTGGAACAAACGGGGATAAAACTTCTCCCCACAACTCCTTCTCCAACAACTCATTGGGCCAAACACCCCGTTAAGGGCCGTTTGACCCAAAAAGTTGAGGGGAGTTAGAGTTGTTTAGTCTGAGGAGTTCTGAAGTATGTATGTTTGGGGTAAGAAGTTGTTTAGTCTGGAGTTCTGAAGTCTGTGGTGTGTTTGGGGCAGAGAATTGTTGAACCTGTAGTTCTGAGGTCTAAGTTTATTTTAGCTGTTTTCTTGTGCACAATTTTTTTCTACAAACTTTCAAGGAGGATTTCTTCTAATTCCAATAAATTCTAAAAATGAAATATTTTATTTTTATTTTATCTATCATTGACAATTTTTTTTTGAACACAACAAAAATAATTTTACTTTTACATTATTTTTTCACATTGATTATCAATATATATATATATATATATATATATATATATATATATATATATATTTATTTAGGACTCATCTTTAATTTTATGAATTATAAGATTGTCTACCCAAGTGTCAAACATCTTTCTCCGCATCCACTATCTTAAACTTGTCATTCCATCTGAATCCACTCCACTCGTAAATCAGCATCTCAACAATGATGATTTATTTTATAATGCGATTTTTGTTTTTTATTTTATGTATCCTTCACAATTTTTTTTTTTGAAGATAACAAAAATAATTTTGACCAAAATGCTTCACATTCTTTTTTCGGATAGTTTTGAAATAAAAGAAAGTCGTACAATATTGTGTTAAATATTACATGTGAATTTGAAAGATTTTAATACATTAATTTAAACGGGTCCAAATAAGATGTTTTTATTTATCTCCATGTAAGAATACTACATTTTGAATTTGGTTTAAGTACCAATTTTGATTGAACAACCTAATTTATATTTAAGATAATAAAAATAGGTTGAATTGCTTTTTTAGTCATTTTATATATTTAAATTACGTTTTTTTTTTAAATAATTAAAAATATTGTGAGAGGGAGAGAGAGAAATGTGTTACCTCGAAAAATCGGACAAACTTGAATAATAATTATTGTAGAAGTTTTGGGAGTTGATATTTTTTATCCGAGTTCAACAAGTCTGTGGATCAAATGAGAGTTAACTTCTCCTCCCAAACCGTGACCGTGACCAAATTAACTCCCATTTGCATGCTTAAACATATAAAATCGTACCTTAATTATTAAAATAAATTATCGATAACTTTAAAAGTTTAAGGACGAAATCGAGGATTATTAAAAAAATAATAACAATTTTTCTTTTTGATAATATGTGGAGGGGAAGATCGAATATAGGACCTCACAGTCACTAGTTGATATAACAACTATGATATATTTAACCTAAAATTAGTAAGAAAATGGAAGATATTTTAAATGGGAATAGAATAAGGTGGAGAGGAAGAGTGGAGTGGCGATATAAAGGCGTGGCTGGTCCACTTTGTCCCTTTCGTCAACATCATCGTCACATTTTTGCATCGACTCTCTCTTTCTCTCTGCCATTGCGGAGCCTAACCCACCACCCAAGCATGACCAGCTCCTCCGACTCCGCTCGTAAGCAGGTTACATCTTCATCTTCATCTTCATCGCCATCTTCGATTCATCCATCTTCTTTCTTCTAATTCTGCTCCCCCGACTCTTCATCTTCTTCTAATCGCAATCTGATTTCATTCATTTTCCCCGCTTTGATTTCCAGGCTCTCAGTAAGATTGCTTGCAATCGCCTCCAGAAGGAACTTGTCGAGTGGCAGGTCAACCCTCCCGCTGGTTTCAAACACAAGGTCACCGATAATCTCCAGAGGTATTTCTTCCTTCCCCTTTTTCTCTCGTTCGTAGGGGTTTTATTTTTATTTTTTAATTCGTCTGATTTCCTTCACTCGGCAAACCAAAATAAAGGTGGAATTTTATGTAATACCCTCGAATTGGTGTTGTTGCGGCTTAATTTAGGTTTGATTGGGTCGTCATCTCCCTCTCGGCCTCGGGCGTGGAGGTCCTTGGTTTTCTTTTGAAATCGAATTGAAGTTTTTTCTTGTTCCTGTTCTTTGTCTGTAGTGAGTTCTGTTGATGATTTTTACTTTCTTTTGCTTTTAGTAGGAAATTGACGTTCATTTCTGGGTTTGTTTTTTTGGAAGGTGGGTGATTGAAGTCAACGGAGCTCCTGCAACTCTCTATGCAAATGAAGCCTACCAGCTTCAGGTGGACTTTCCTGAGCATTATCCAATGGAAGCCCCACAGGTCTAAACATAATCATCGAACTCTGAGATCATTTCTGTTCCATGATCCTTTAGCCGCTATATTTATTGATTGTTGTGTGTTTAATTTTGGCCTGCCGTTTCTATTACAGGTTATCTTTCTGCATCCAGCCCCTCTGCATCCTCATATCTACAGCAATGGTCACATTTGTCTAGGTTGGTATATGTATATTCTATTTTCTCTTGTCTAGATTTCTTGGTGGTTATATTGTTTGCTTTTCCATTCCACTCTATTTAAGAGATTGCAGTTCTGCAGGAATATCAAGTTTATAATCTATTGCTTTCTTCACTCTGTTGTTTGTGTTTGGACATTTTTTTTTTTTGTTAAATTACAATTTTGGTCACTATGATTTGGAGGAACTTAGAATTTAGTCTCTGTGTTTTTAAAAGTTAGAATTTCATCAATGGTTTGATAAAACTTCGTAAATAGTTCATTCTGTTAGAGACTACTTACGGACCGAGTGAACGTGACAATTAGTTATCCATGTGTCTATGGTTGGCGGTGTGAACATAAAAAATGATTTGCCAATTTCCAATGAAACTGCACTAAATTGCCAATTTTTAACTTGTGTTTTATCCTATCAACTAAATACAAAAGACCACTTCATTAGCACATGAATATTGAATTGTTACGTACTCCATTTGTTAGTGGTTTCTAACGGTGTCATTATGAGATTTTATCAAATCATAAGGACATAGGGACTAAATTCTAACTTTATCCAAACCGTGACCAAATTTGTAATTTAACATTTTTTTTTTTTCATAGAGTTTTTAGTTTAATGCTTACTGACATTTCCGTGTCAGCAAGGAGTTTTGTTTATAATATTTGTGTCAGGAGTCAGACTTCAAAAGGTTGTACAATAATAGTAATTTTGTTTAATTGAATTTCATCCAAGTAGATATCTCAAATGGGGACGTTAATAGATTTTAGAGTGGGATTGCCTGTAGGCTTATCACTTATCAGTAACTAGTCATGGAAAACCTGAATGATTTGATGTTACAGAAAGGTTTTGATATTATATCAACAGAAAGAAAAGTCACTTTATGTTGGATGTGACAACATGTGGCTTACATCTATTCCATTCACAACTTTTCAATTACACAAATACAGCGAGGACGTACTCCTTGATGTTGGATTCTTTTGGTAATAGCTAGTTTGTATGGATGAAACGACCCTCTATGCTGAGAATTTAATTTAGGATTAGTGTTTATTGTATCAATGTTATTTATAGGGTGTTCATTGGTTCGGTTTGTTGTGGAAGCTTTGAAACCAGTGGGTAATATTTTTTCTTCTTCAAAGAATAAGAACAAAACCAAACTGTTCAACCCTAAAAACCAAACCATACCAATCCAATCCATCAATAGGGTTCTTTGTATCTTTTGCAACTTTTTTCAATTGTTTTTCTTTTTGTTTAGTTCTATATGAAACAACTTTTTTCCATTGGTTTCAATTTTTTTTTTTTTAAATGTTATGTTTGCTTATTCAATTGAAATATAAAGACAACAAAGTTCACTTAAATGTGACAGCCTACCTGCAGAATGAATAAAACCAATTTCAATTTATTTAAAAGTCCAATCTAACAAATAAACACTAACGTAAAAAGTTTCCTAAACATGTTAGAATGTAATTGTTTGTAAAAGTCTTTAAAATTGGCTCTAGACTTCACAAGACATCATTAATCATGTAATCTTTTAAGTTATTTAGGGGTTTATATATTTGTTTTAGCAATCCAAGTTTTAGCCATCTGTTTGATTTGGTTTAGACAGAAATCTGTTGAACTGGAATTCTGGACCTAATTATAAATGCTGGTTTTTATTGGTTTGAACATAAAGAAGGAAAACCCAAACAAAACCAATTTAGTTTGAATTGTTGGTTTGGTTTTGAACATCTCTATTATTTGCAATGGATGTAGTTTGAAGGTGAAGTTGCCAAGTTGGGAATATGCTTTCTGGAACTTACTAGTCCCTTAGAGATGCCCTTTATATGTGTGACTGAGTTGATTTGTTTTTCGAGTATTTTTTTTTATAGGAAACAATATTCATTGATATGATGAGATGAGATACAAAAAAGCCTATCTAAGAACAATTACAAAAAACTCCGCCAATGATTAGCGAGGGACGAGGGTAAATAGATTATAATTACAAAAAAGCAATGGTCAGTCCTGCTACAGTGTTTCCGAGAATTTAATATGGTGGTTTAAAGGTTACATCGTTACCTTTTCCTCTCGTACATGTTTCGGACCACCGTAATATTGTTTTTTTTTTTTTTTTTTTTGATAAACCATTTTATTGTTTGTTACTCATCCATGTTTGAGTTTTGATTCTATCCTACTCATGTTTATTTATGATATGGGTTTATTTGTGCCCCATTGCCTATTGGCTTTGTCTGAGAGCTTAGTTATCACCACTGTAGCAGGACTGACCATTGCTATTTCCATTGGCCTTCACTCTGAAACTTTGTAGATATTTTGTATGATTCATGGTCGCCTGCAATGACTGTAAGTTCTATCTGTATCAGCATTCTCTCCATGCTGTCAAGCTCCACAGCAAAGGTCTGATACACTCTATTCCACTTTGTTTTTATACTTAGTATGTATTTCATGGAGGTGCTGGAAACCGTAAAATTCTTGCATTCTATGAAATTGTTAAGAGACGTAAGAACGTGTCGTGCGTACCAAATTCAACCAGAATCCATCTCTGAGATAGTCTGATGTTTTCTATTGCAGCAACGCCCTGATGACAACGACCGTTATGTAAAGAATTGTAGGAACGGAAGATCTCCAAAAGAGACGAGGTGGTGGTTCCATGACGATAAGGTGTAACTGAAGATGAATCTTCCATTGTTATGCCTGTGGCTTCCCTTGTTTGTAAGGTGAAAGAAGGTAGAAGAAAATGATTATGGAAAAGAAAACCAAGTAAAGTGGTAAGGCCTGGCATTTGTAAAGGAAGATAAATTTGTGTTTCTTACCAATGTCTAAAGAACAACTTCTCTTTGTCCTTCCTTTGGGGGCTAAGCTTATCCTTCTTGGATGAGAACCTCTGCTTACAAATTCATAAATCCTCAGTAATGCCTCCTTCCTTTCATTTCATAGTGGGTCTTTATAGTTTTAGTGAATACTACTATTAATTTTTTTTTTAAATAAATTAATAAATCTCTATTAGTGGTTATACAGTTAAGTTGAAATTCTTCTCTATATGAAATTGTCTTGAAAAGCTTTTTTTAGTGTAAAAAACATTTTGATTTGTTGTATACATTAAATTAGTTTTATGAAAGAAAAAAATTAGTTTTATGAACAGCATGATTATCAAACTTAGTTTAATGTTTTTTTTAAGAATTAGAAATAAATATTATTTTAGAGACCAATCAATGTTCAATTTCTTTGCGACATCCTTTGTTTATCTTTGACTTTGATTGCTAAAGATTTTGTGTTTTTAAACGAATTTTGTTGACTGATGGTTGTGTTTTTTAAATCTTAGTCAATTTTTTTTTAAATAAATATTTGAAACGGCTCTGTTTCACTGTTATGATCATGTTTAAATAGTGTATTATAATATCAATAATTGTAATTAAATAGATTCAATTATTATTTTTATTTGAGTACAATAGATTAAATTATTATTACTGACAGAAATTTGGAAATAAATTTGAATGACTAAATCTTTTTTTTAAAGGAGAATTTGAACATTCGATTGAGTACATGTCAATTATTGCCGATCATTTAGATTAATTTAGCAAACATATTCAAGATAAGTATATTAATGTACTTATTCATTAGTAATTAAATTTATGGACTCTTGTCCAAGACATGGACAATTGTGTCACACCAAGACTTCTTTTGATGCGACCTTAAACCAACCAAATAAATGTCCGATTTTGATTGTGACTTTTCCAAAAAAAAAAACAAAACAAAACCAAGAAACATAATACCACATCAATTCGATCAATCGAAGTCAAATTTTTGTTGCTAATTTTCATTGTTAAAATTAATTTCTATGACCCACAAATTCTTTTGATTCATTCTTATTGGATCTCCCTTTGTGTTTCAATCTAGGTTGACATAGAAGATAATGATGTTAGTAGTCAATGATATAATTAAATAAGGAAAATTTATCATCAAAACGAATTGAAGTTTATAAATTGAATTCAAAATCAAAAGTTTTTATGCCCAAATTTGGACAAATGATAGTTTTTATGATACTCATTATTTAGAACAATTTGGAATAATTTTTTAAGTACTTAATAGTTATTCTAATATTTTCAAACAAACTTTCAATCTTTTAATCTTTGGAGAACTGATATCCGTAATTTTTTACAAACAAGTTACACTTATAATTGTGAGGTTTAAACATAGATGAACCTATAAGACATGTGATTTTTATAAAATGTCCAATTAAATTTTTTATTATAATCATGTTGGGCCGATCAAATATTAGAAAATTGAATAATATGTAGAATAATCTTTCTAACCCAAGTAAGGCAATTGGCGTTCTTCTTCTTACCAAAAAAAAAAAAAAAAAAAAAAAAGCTAAAAGTAAAAAATCAGTTTTAATTACTAATTTGAATGAATTTCCTTAAATCGTGTGCCTTATTATTGATTACGAAATCCTTTCTTCTTTTCAAAATGGTTTTTCGAAAAAATTGTGCTCTCTGTCGTGGATTTTGTTTCCACCAAATTGTAGCGCCATCGTGCGTTTCTATCGTCTGGAGAACAAGAATTGCCGGCTTAATCTTCCGGTGAACTAAAAACATAGTGTCGTCGAGGTTTCCTCCTCCAGATTGCAACGACGTTGTTGTTCATCTTCAGAGATTTGTTGGGTTAGGGTTATATACGTCGCCATCAGTCGTCATATTACTGATCTATACAAATAAATTTGATAAAAACAGTGTTTGTTAATTATAACATGCTATGATTTATATAAACAATGTGCTTTGACAATGTTAGAAGAAGATGCATTTGATTTTGTAGGATTAAATCGAAATTGACACTGTGTTTGTCTAATATACAGAGTATAATTTATATCACGGATTACATGTTTGTCACCACAGACATTCAAAATAAAAACGGGTATGATTTATATCATGGAGGTCGGGATTAACATACTTGTCACCATAGACATTCAAAATAAAAAATGATATAAACACAGTGTTTGTTAAATATAAAATGATATGATTTATATAAAGAGTGTTTTGACAATGTTATAAGAAGATGTATTTGGTTTTGTACGATTTAAATCGAAATTGACATTGTGTTTGTCAAATATACATGATATGGTTTATTATATCACGGAGGCCGTGATTAACATACTTGTTTTTTAACCCATTGTATTTACTTTTTTTTTTTTATTTTTTATTTTTTATTTATTTATTAATTTTTTTTTTTTTTTTAATACTCATCTAGACTTTTAATTATTATTTATGAGTATTTTTTTAATATAAACTACTTATCTTAAGTCATCGTTTCCATCAATATTACTTATGTATTTCCCGTATATTAGTATCTATCTTTGTACTTTTTGCGATTTAATTTCGCCAATTTCATAATGTGATTCGTGGTTTATACTTAACTTGATTTTTATTTTTTTTAAAAAAATTGGAAACAAGTCCCAATATACACTAATTGTTAGGTGCATTTATCAATATATACTACTTATCTTAGGTCTTCATTTTAATCAATGTTACTTATTGTATCATTTTCCATATTAGATACTACTAATTCTAGGTCTGGTTTTAAGTGTTAGTGTTAGTGTCTATCTATATAATTTTTGTGTTTTAATTTTTCTCATTCATAATGTGATTCACGATTTTTACTTTAAACAAATAAATAAATTTGAAAACAAGTTGTAAGTGTTAGATTTTTTTTTTAATGGGTTGTTACGTTTCTTAAATGCACAAATTAGACATAGAATTTTATTGGAATTTAACTAAGGTATTTATCTACCTTGATTCACTCATTTTGTAGCATTTTTTTTAGGTGATTTAAAAGCGTAAAACCTTATTTTATTTTCGTCACAATGAAATTCGGACATTCGGTTGTATGAAATTTGGGCATTGCGGTTGGAAAATGCATTTAGCCATTCTTCGAAGAAATAGTGAGGCTAGCTATTTTTGGAGTTGTGGTGTTTAGATTTAGTTATTCTTCTGGTTGCCTCTTCTTCAAAATAATCAAACTGAACCGTTTAGTTTAAACCCGCAAATGTTTATTTGAAAATCATCCTATTTATGACAATTTCTATAAAGGAGCCAAACAAATGCTTAAAGTATTTGGAAAGCCAACTGAGAATGAGTTTGAGATGACTTTTGAAATAGGGAACACTATTTGTAGTCGATTATTAACACTTCTAAAAATCTTCCTAGTGTTCCTATAGATAATCAAAAGTGATTTAAAAAACTCTTAAAACACTAAAAAAACCATTTAAAAATGCTTTTAGAAAATATGTTAATTAATACTTCCTTCAAGGAACAATTACTTTAAAAATTAATCTCAAACTCAGAAAACACCTCAAAACCACTTTTAAGAGTGTGAAACCAAATACTAACACCATTTGTTGTTAAGTCATGTTTAGAAAGTAGTTTTATTAAAAACATTTATTTCAAAACCCACCTTTAATTATATCAAACTTGCTTTTGATCATACCAAAATATCTTGAGCTCCAAAACATAGGCCAACACAAAGAGCATCATCAACGATATATTTGGCCAGATGACCTTAAATTAAGACCCATTTGAGAGGTTGACCCCAGTGGCGGATCTAGGATTTTATGTCAGAGGGGCACAAATACATATAAATATAATTTTAGATGCATTCATATATATATAACATTAAGATTAAGTAATATTAAGGTTAAATTACAAGTTTAGTCCCTGAACTTTTATGTTTGTGTCTATTTGACCCAAAAACTTTTAAAATTGTCTAATAGGTCCTTAGATTTTCATTTTTGTGTCTAATTGGTCACTCGATTTTGAAAAATACATTAATATGTCATTAAACTATTAATTTTATATCCCATAGATCATCGATTTTTTCAATTTTGTATCTAATAAATCTTTGACACATTCAATATTTAAAAAATTAATTATCTACGGGAAACAAAATTTAATGTTTAAGGTCTCATTAACCATCAAATTTAGTTTAATATCTAATAGATCGATTCATTTTTTAAAATTTTGAATATGCCAGATACCTATAAAACATGGATATATTAGACATTTTAAAAATTCATGACCATCAGACACAAAATTAAAAGTTCAAAGACATATTTTGACATTTTTAAAAGTTTATGACTAAACTTATAATTTAACCCATTAATTACAAAGCTATAACAAATCATTATAGTCCTCGATATAAATATATAAGCAACGAAAACAAATTAAAAATATTTATCAAAAGTTTAAAAAAAAAAAAAAAATCATGCAATTAATTTTTCTAAAGAAATGTATTAAATAATTTTTTAAAAAAATAGGGAATATCCCTTTGATATATATATTACAAACATTAAAAATAACTAAAGATTAAAAAAAAATTGGAACACAGTTTTATGCGAAAACAAAAGAAAACTAAATAGTGCCGCAGCCAGGGATCGAACACAAGAATTCATGGGTATCAGTGTGCCCCTGCCAACGATCTACCGTTCAATCTCCTCAAATTAAACTGATATACAATTTATATAATACTAACTCACCTTTAAAATTTAATGAAAATACAAATAAAAAAAAATCGAGGGGGGGCACGTGCCCCCTCTGGCCCCTACGTAGATCCGCCCTTGGTTGACCCGCAATTTTAAAAAGTAGTCAAAATGACTTTTTGCTGATATCACTCTCGCTGGGATTTCTCTCGTTCACGTTCACGTGAAGAAGACATTTTTAGTTATAAAATGGAGCCCGCAAAAGAGCGAGAGCCAGAGAAATCTCAGCAAGAGTTATGTCAGCAAAATATCATTTTAACTAATTTTTAAAATTCAAATGGGCCTTAATTTAAGGGCATCTAGCCAAATATTCCATCATCAACCTCATTTGGAAAGCAAAAAAGAAAAACTATCAAATTTATCAGATAAGAGAGGTCAGACATGCAAGGAACAAAAATACAAGAACTTCCCATTGTAGCCAAACTGGTCACCATGGATACAAACAGAACTCATAAACTTTGAGTTGAAAAGACATATAGCACAAAACACAATCAAGAATTTGACAAAGAAACTAACAAAGAAGAAACTTCACACAACAACAATACATTAATTGCTTCATCTTCCTAATTTTTGTTAACTTTCCTGCAGTGTTTTCTGATCTCACCCCTTGAACCAGTGAGAGGAGAAATGTTCCCCATCTTAACCATGGACTTTGCAAATTGCTCAAAAAACAGCTCTGAATTCTCTGCATATGTCTTCACCAACTCTGCCGATTGCTGGTTCTTTGTCAAGAGAATTTGATCCGAGTTCAGCAGGCCCTTTGCAGCCAAAAGGTTCTTGAAGTAGTAGTTGTCGAACCTCGTCGGGCTGACGAAGTCCAGGAAAAAGAGGTTCTGATCACCCCCTGATCTCGGGCACCGGTTGCGCAATTGGGCCGCGTACGATGGGTCGAGAGTAGGGTCGGGCTGGGCATTGCCAGATTGGTTGTACAGCCGTTGCCTGAAGCTCGTGCATCGAGAGTTTCCGATGGTGTGGCTTCCTGCAATTGATAGGTTATGGTATATTTAATCTTTTAAATAAGTACTCGATATTAGACATCATGGGGTTCCATCCTAAAACCAATTGGTGATAGGAGGAGTAGCCCATATCTGTTATGTTGTGAGTGAGGTCCCTTCATCTTTCCGATGTGGGATACTCAACACTCGAGCTCTCTTGCAGGCTCGTAAGGTAAAAGAGAGAGAAGTTTTACCAGAAAGAGCAACAAGATCAACAATGTCAAGGCCTTGTCTCTTGAACTTGGTGAGAATGGTTTGGAATGTGTTGTTTGGAGCAGGAATGTCATTGTTAGAGCCACTTATACTTGCTCCTCTTGAATCCCTTCTTCCAAGTGGAACCTCCCAACCCGGTCCACCCGTCTTAATGATACGAAAAAACAAACGCATAAATAAAACGGATACGAGTATTCGTATAAAATGAGACAAAAAGAGTGACGACATGATTTGAATTTGAACTTGGACGGATGATTCTTTCTCTGATACCTTGTTAAATTCGTCGTGTGCGATTTGAAAGTTTAAAGTAATTGAATTGCATAAGTTTAAACGAAAAAGGTAGAAGCCTTACTATGACGGTGGAGTCTCGTGCAGCGATGGCCAAGATATCAGAACAAGAAACAGTTTGGGGACACTCCTTTTCCAAGGCAGATTTGATCTCATCAATGACTTCAAAGCCTCTAGCAGAGTTCCTGTTTGGATTGGACCTTTTCTCACTAGCTATTTTCCCACTGCTATCTAACAACAGTGAACCATCACAGCCCTGAAATTTATTTGATGTTAATAATTAGTTTCTCAAATGACAAACAGGGTGGTCTCAAGCTTGTCTTGAACTCGATTGATAACAATTTTGTTCTCGATTTCAAAAATCTTTTAAAAAAGTAAGACCGTTAGGTGATTTTTGAAAATTAAGTTTATATAAATACTACTTCTACTACTTATGGCTTTGTTTGTTTTGTTTTCAAAATCCAAGTCAAGTTTTGAAAACTAACAAATGATAGTTTGGTCGAGTGGTCTAAGTAACCAGATTTAAGTTCTGGTCCGAAAGGGCGTGGTTCAAATTCCACAACTATCATACATGTTTTGTTGAGTTTTGAAAAAAAAAAAAAAAAAAAAATCACTTTTTGATGACGGTTTTGGAGGGATAAAAAGAGACTTTGTTTGTAATTACCTTAACAAAACAATCATGAAAATGAAGCCTAATCAAAGAAGCAGCCATACGAGCTTCCTTATAAAAAGCCTTAGCCACAATGGACTTCACTATTTCTTGAGCTCTCGGACAAGAATGATCATAGAACTGAGGATACAAATAACCGACATTGCCACCGCCACCGCCACCGCCACCGCCACCACCACCGTAGCCGCCGCCAATCTTGTGAGAGAAACAAACCGAAGCCAAGGCAAGAAGAACAAAAACAAAGAGGGAGGTTCGAGATCGAGCCATAACTTTCTCTTCTTTTTCTCAAAAAAACTTGTAGAAAACACCCAAGAAGGAAACTTGAAAGCTTGATACAATGATGATTAGGAGTGTTAATTTATTTATAGAGGGAGACTTTGTGGAATAGTCTTGTTTAAAGGGAATTAATCAAAGTAAACAAAAGAAAAGAAAAGCAATGAAAGAAGCAAAAAAAGTTGGAGTTGGTAGCTAACTACTAAAGCCTTTACGTAACAAATAAATAAATAAAAGGTTTTAATTTTGGAGTTGGTAAATATATGTGTTTTTTTTTAAAAAAAAAACAAAATTCAACTTGGAGTGGAGGATTCGAAACTCAAATCTCATGGTCGATCACACATCTTTGAGCATAAAATGAACCGTAGACTTTCAAAACTATTAGTAAAGTGCTAACGCGTTCCTATTTTTTTTTTTCAAAGAAAAAAAAAGAAAAGATTGAGTAAACGTATGTAAGCATCGCAACTAATAGAAAAAAATCAGAGTATGAGAATTTATGTTCGACAAATATATGAATGCTTGCTAGCTAGATCTTTTTACTTCACTTTGAATATGCTTTTAATAGTTAATTAATTAATTGTAATAATCTCATTATGGAAGGATTAGCAAACCCCTCTTGCTTTTGGTTTTCTAGTAATGATCATTCATCATTATTGCTACTTTAATTGGGTTGTAAAATTAATTAGTCAAACACATATTTGCACATGTGTGTTATTTTTATTTGTTTCTTCTTTTTCTAATATAGTATGTACACAAAATGTTTAATTGATTTGGAAGTTAAGATATCCTGTTCTTTTTACTTCTTAGGTTTCCATTTATGTTTTTAATTAAGGTGTTTTAAGAATTTGTTCATATATAGTCAATTTTTTAGAAAAGTGGTTATTGTGTGCAGTTCATGTTGGATTTATTTATTTAATTTATTTTTTTATGCTATTCATTGAAATTAATTCATAAGTGAAGTAGCCAACAAGAGCATAGCTCAACGGCATGATGTATCGTCTAGTGACCATGAAGTCCTAGGAAAAAAAATTCATAAGTGAAGTAACCAATTCAAATATTTTTTTTTTCTAAATTCAACAAATGCTCGAGATAGAACTATCGACTTTTGAGATAATAATTGATGTCTTAGTCATTGAACTATGCTTGAATAAAATTCTTATTATTAATTATTCCACGTGTCAAATAAGCATATATTAACTGGTATTAATCATGTACCTACAACTTTTTCATTCATATAAGTGCGATCGTTTGTTGAACAAGTAGATCATGGTCTCGATCATATAGCCATAGTTGTGTCGAACTCCCAAGATTAAGTTACATAATTGAGAAATATCAATCATTCAATTAGTTTTCTCTCAAAACTCAAAGAAATTGTTAATAAACACAATCATCATTTTTTTTTTTTATATATATATATATATATATCCAATGCAAAAATATATAACCTATTTTTTCTTTTAAAAAAAGATGGGACCAATTAAAATTTGGGTCTTCATAGTTTAAGCATTTGGTTGCTATGATTTTAAAAGTGTCAATTTTTAGTTAGACCATACAAATCATCCTCAAACTATATTTTCCTCCCTAAAAAATCTACTTATTTTCTTATATATTTTTTTTAATTAAAAATATTTATTGATTGCAAAAAAAAAAAAAAAAAAATGTGTTAATTTTGATAAGAAAAGAGACAATTTGTGAAGTGTTTACTAAATAATAAGAATCAAATTGAAAATATACTAAACTCATAGTACCAAAATAACCATCAAGAATTAGCCTAGTGGTCAAGAAGGGCCTAGTGGTTAAGAAGGGTCTTGAGACTTCAATGCCCTCCTTAATTTCCTATAAGTTTTCTTGGCAGCCAAATGTTGTAGAGTCAGACAGTCTGACCCGTGAAAATAGTCGAGGTGCACGTAAACTGGTCCAAACACTCACGAAAAAAAAAAAAAGTCATAGTACCAAAAGTATTGTAATTTTACTAAATGATTATTTTTTGGAATGTATAATTAAAAAGAAGAGTGAAGAGAATTGTGTATGATTCTTTTCACCAAAAACTAGGTCCTATCTATTGAGTTATAATCCCATCTAGCTTTGAATTTTCTTCTCATTTTTTTAAATTATATTTTTGTAATGGTGCTCTTTCACTTCAAACCACCTAATTGAATTACATTATTAGCGATTAAGGTGAATTTGGTATGATTTTTGAAATTTTTAGTCCATCAATTTCGTGATATTTAATTACATAGTCAAAATAAATCTTAAAAAATTATAAAAACACCTAGAGAAAAAGTAAAAATATTTTTAAAACGTTTGGTAAGAAAACACTTACAAAATTCTTTGAATTGATGGACCAAAAAACACTAAAAAAAAATAATACTTTTAGAACATGTTTAGGAGTGAATTCTAATTTATTTTGAATTATAAAACAGAAAGAAATGTTTAGGGTTTATGATTTTAATAATTTCAAAATCATTCATAAATATGCAAAAAAAAATTTAAATACGTGGGAGAATTCGAACCTCTGACTTCTTGAATAGTATCTACTGTATGTCAGTTGAGTTGATGTTGGCTGCAATATTTATTTTTGTTATGATAAAATCGAATAACAAAGAAGAAAAACGCAAAAGAGAATCGTCACAAAATTTACGTGATTCACTAACGTTGTGTTAGCAACGTCCACGAACAGAAGGGAGATAACAATTGTATTACGAATATGGAAAAATTACAACACTCACATACTAGGGGTGACTGAAGTCATTATAAAGTTTAGATATATAGTAAAACCTAAATTAGATTATTTTTCCATTCTAATGACTTAATACAAAAAGAGTCCAAACCCAAAACAAATAGTAAAACTTAAATTAGAATTTTTCTTTAGTGGCGTTGCTCCCATACTCTCATCGAGACGTCGTCCCTCGACTCCGTATATCGTAGTGGGTCATAACATATTTAAGAGATTCCACCCGTTTTGCACACCACCCCAACTAAATTGAAAGTACTATTTCTCAAAGTCATCCTTAAAAGTGTGTGGTACAAAATAATTATTTTAAAATTACAAAAGTGAATTGATTGGGTCAAAAAAGAAGATCATAAGTAAAATTGCTTTTTATAGCCATGCAAGGCAATAATGAGATGTAAATTATTATGGAGAAGGCACCGAAAAGTAGGAGCAGATTCAACTGCTTTGTTGACAAACCTAAACCACAAACCAATCACATTCTCTTTAAATGATTATTCAAATTTCAAAATCGCTTTTCTTTGAAGTTTCAACGTTGGAGGGTAAGTAGAAATATTCCCAGCCAGCCTTTTGCACAACACATAATATTGACTAATCCAACCAAATCTAAAAGTTTTTGGCTCGCCCAATCCTACGTTTCATATACAAAAAGTGATAAAAATAATAACAAAATAGTAGAACAAAAGAAATGAGACCGACACAAAATCAATTTTCCATTTGTAGAAATAGTAAAAAGTGATTTGTTTAGAAGTCATTTATTAAAAGTGAGTTTCTTATATTTTTTTTTTATTGTTTGGTTTTATATTTTTAAACGTGATTTTTATATCATTAAAATTGATTTTGAACAATTAGAGACATGTTTAAGAATGATTTTGAACATGAAAAAAATGATGTAATTTTAACTATATCAAAATTGTCACTCACAAACATGCTTTTAATAGATTAACCCTTAATTATGCGGGTTATAAAATATTGAACAAACCAAAGAAGTCGAGTTTGGTCTCGAAGCTTATGAAAAGAATGGACATGATTTATCTGATTTGAGATATATTCAAAATCCAATTGAATCAAATCTTCCGATCTTAATTGGGCATTTCCAACTAATTTAAGGAAAAATGATACTTTTGGTCCCCGTAAGTTTGGTAGATTTGGGTCCGTTTTCAAATTCAACAATTTTATTCTAAGATTTGTATTTTGTATCATTTTGGTGTATCCCTAAGTTTTTTCATTAATTACTGATATAAAGCTGACTTGACATTTGTTTTTAATTATTTTTTAAATTTTAAAATAATATGTATATATACTACTTAGAAAGAAGGAGAGGAGGAGAGCAAGGGGAAAATATAATAAAAAGAAGGAAAGGAGAGAAAATAAGAATAAGATGAGAATCAAAGAAATAAAGAAACGAGGACCACGACCAAGGATTTAAATGTCGATGTCGACGTAAATATTGAAGTCTCAATTTTATGGAAATAATGTCGATGGAAATATCGATAAAATGTCGATGTCGATGGATACTTCTTGAAGGTTTTTAAAAATATATATTTTTTTAAAAATATTTAAATTAATAAATAAACATTTTACACCTTTAAATGAGTTAAAATACACTTATTATAATTGTATATTCACGTTAGGTTATATTTGGTTGTTGTTTTTTTAATATTTCATCAATTTTGTATGGTATGATGGAAATGTCGATTCACCCCTCATGTCGATATCGAACCTATGAATATATGGAAATGTCGATGAAAATGTCGACATGAACGAAAATTTAATACCATGACCACGACGACCATTGATGAGAGAAAAAAAAATATTTTTTAATAATAAAAATATGTCACGTCACTTTTTTTTTTTTTTTTTTTTTAAAGTAATTAACGAAAAAACGATAGAATGACCAAAATAGTATCAAAATTCAAAAGAGTAAAATTGTTGAGTTTGAAAATTTCGGAACCCAAATACTATTAAAGTCAAACATCAATGATCAAAAATGTAATTTTCCCAAATTTTAAAGTTTGAAACCTTTTATCGAAAAACACACATTGTGTTCTTTAAAATCATTGTTCTTAAAATCAGAGACAAGATAAAGGGTTGTTTGTTTCTTGAGAATTTAGAGATAATCAGATGCCCAAAATCATAAATGCCCTAAAATATATACCTGATAGTTTAGATATGACCGTGTTTGTTTTGTTCCAAAATATTCGGATAATTATGTTTCTTTTATAGGATTTGTGTATGAGAATGTCTTGAAATTGTGTTAACCAATAATGCTCTTACTAATCACCAGGTAATTTACATATTAATTTGAGATATTATTACATTTTATCAAGGTTTATTTTATATCTAAATGTAAAATATAAAGGTAGTTAATTACATATAACTGTTTATTAGTGTATAAATACATTATTATTTTTAAATAAAAAAATTGTGAAATAAAAAATTTCATAACAACAAATGAAGAGAAAAAAATATCATTAATTAGAGATGCTCCGGATATGTGAATCTTAAAATCGCATGATTCAATTTTTTTTTTTTTTGTTTTTTTTGTTTTGTTTGTTTGTTAAAATGAATTGAGATGTACTACCTCTTAGAGTTTGGAGGTTCAATCTACATCCTCGTATTTAGTATAAATATGTACTGCCTCCCATGAAGTCGGAAGTTCAATCTATATCTCTGTATTTGTTCTACTAAAAGAAATGTCTCTTGATTTAAGAAAGAAAAAAAAATATTTTTTTATCTCTTTATTTAACTGGGTCAATTAACTTAATTTTTTTTTAAATAACTTTACAAAACTGGCAAAATAAATAAATAATAAAATCAATCAAATTTGGCCAACAACAACATAAAATGTGCAACCTAATCCTAAAACCAAGAAGAAAATGACAAAAATAAAACTCATCAAACCCAACACCAAAATCTCAAATTCAATTACCCAAAAAGAAGAAAAAGAAAAAGTCCCTTTGCAAAAAAAAAAGAAAAGAAACATTCAAAGTAACAAAAAAAAAAAACAAAGATCATAGAAAAGAAAAAGTCAAACAATCACAAGAATGCCACGCCTTAGTTACTAATTTTCTTAAAACAATAAATTATCAAATTTCATAGCAACTCAAGTAATTAAATACTGTATTTTTCATTATATAGATTGTAATATCGAAGATCTCACATTGAAAAGATGAAAAAACTTCACACACAATATATAAGATACATGAGTTACTTCTTTCATCGTTAATTGGTTTTAAAATGGAACTCCATGATATATAATTAGTCAAAGAATTTTTCGAATACACTTACTCATGATTTTTCAAGAGAAAAACAATATGTTTGGGATTTTTCTAAAAAGTAAAAAATGATGGACTCGATCAATTAAGAGACCAAAAAGAAAATAACTTAAGAACTCCTGATGGAACAATGCTACCACTCGCCTAATTTTTAGTCATTAGTCGCCTAAGTTGAACAATCACCAAAATAAAGCTACTGGAAATTATATTTTTGGGCCATATATAAACCAATTTGCAAGTCATCTTTATGTTGACTTCCTTCATTTGAAAAAAAAAAAAACAACAAATGCCAAGTACTAAACAATTTGAAGTTTGTTTCAAGTACCCATTACTTTTAAGTTTTTATATGACTTATGAGAATTTATTTATCTAAAAATTTGAATAAGTTGTGTCTTGGATCTGTTATGACTCGTTCCGACTAGTTCGATACGAAAATTTTACTGTCTTCTAAAATTTAATTTGAGTTTTACCATTTTGTATTTATATTGAGCTTTAACCATTATGTATTAAGTCATTAGTAATGTGACAGATATAAATTTTCTAATGACTTCTGTTGTCTGTTCTTAGTCTGTATTTTGTAATCTCTCATATTCGTAATACAAACTATTATCTTCCTTCTGTCCGTTAGTCCATGGACGTAGTTAATACAACGTTAGTGAATCACGTATACTCTGTGGTTGATTCTCGCGTTTTTATTATTTGTGGTTCGATTTTGCCATAACGTTCTGAAATTAATATTTTCAATTAATTATGTTTTCTTTCACTTTTCGGATATTTTGTTTGCTATAGTTATTTTTGGCTAAACGTGATTATTTTTATGAGCATTGTTTCTTTTTTGCCGTGTTGGATGTTTTTTAGCTTTAAATTTAAATATTTTGTTGTTGAGTTTGTTTTTTTTAGTTGCTTATCTTATGGCTAAGTTTAAACATTTTTGTGGCTTGACCCAGACTTTATTATTCACACGTCACTGTACTTGATTTGAATTGGACAAAAAATGAGAAATTTGAGTTTTTAGGGTAAAGAGGGGAAAGAAATGACCAATTGCAAGGGTCAAGTTTGAGATTGTGCAAAAAGTAAAGGGCTCTTACTTTGCAAACATATAAGATTACTCAATCTATTTTGTTTTTTCATAAAAAAGTCAATCTCTAAAGCGAGCGGTTTTGATCACAAATAATTACCTCCCAATCCTTTTACAACTTCTATCATGTCGACCACTACATAAATAAAGAGATTCATATATCAGTCATGAGCGACAGTGAAGCTTAGGGAGACAGAAGTTAACGTTGTAGTTTCTAAGACAAAGCAAATAAAACGCATACCACATAATAAACTTTTTAAACATCTAGTAATAATTTTACTAAGATCTAAGTTTCTAACTAAAGAATAAGGAATATACAATAAATAAAAAATTAAAATCATAATTGTCAACTTGAAATGATGCTGATAAACCATATTTTAACCATATACTTTTGAATACAAAATTTAAAGATATAAGCAGAAAAGCATAAGCATATAGCATATCCTGTGACCTTTTGATTTGTTTGAAATTAAATTATCAAAGATGTGTGGTGGCTGGCCATACACACTTTGCAAATTAATTAAGGTAATTCCATGCAACTTAATATATATTAAGTTGAAAAAGAAAAAGAGGTTAATAATACTTTGATTATTATTATTTTGATGGGGTTAAGATTCGATCAATTTTTCTTTGCTTTGCCTCGAAGTGAAGTGATCCTCTTAGCCATAGATTTCTAATTTTCAAATCCGATGAAGACATTGCACATTTTTTTTAAAAGAAAAAGAAGGAAAATTGCCCCTACCACTCGATTAGACTATTGGAATTATTCTCTTTTTCCTTTTTGCTTTGGAATAGGATAATTTTTTTTTTTTTACATTAAATTTCATTAATTAAAGAGAAATTGTAACCGAAGTCAATTTAAAGTAAAATAATTAAAAATATAGCATTTTTTTTAAAAAATTGCGGATATAGCAACTTCTATCACTAATAGTATGGTCTATCGCTGATAGTAGTATTTTTTTAAGAATTTTTTCAGTGATAATAGTCTATCACCGATAGAAGTCTATCCGTAATAATCATAAAGTCTATAGTAATAGTTATAAAGTCTATTAGTGATGGGCCACTGATTTTTTGTCATATTTACAAAAAAAAGTTTTAAACTTGGTTAAATTTGCAATTATTTTTGGCCTGATTGCTGTTTGTGCAACCAACCCTTAATTAAATATTAATAATCTGAATTGTGATAGGACTTAAACTAATTAAAAGTTTGAAGTAAGTTTCAAAAGAAGAACTTCAGCAGAAACTGAAGTCAAGATTATTCGTTCATGAACCACAGGATGTGGGGCCAACTCAAATCTAGTTCAATTGGTTAAAACATAATATCTTCGATTACGAGATCAAAGGCTCAAGTATCTTCATCCCCACATGCTGAATTAAAAAAAAATCGTTTTATATGATTATTTTCTATTTGTTTTATGTGGTAGGGTTGTATGAATTCGAAAATAAAAGATTCCTAGTTGAAGACTTTAGGGTATATCATACACACAACTTTGAAGAGTAGAAGCCAACTTTGATAAAAGAATGGATAATAAATCTTTTTCAAGAAGGTGGATGGCTTTTTTAATTGTATGCAATGGGACATTAGGATGAGGAGATTAAAAATTAATGTCTCTTTAGCAAAAAAGAAGAGCCTTTCAAAGGGGGATTGGATAAAACTTCACACGGTCTTAAAGAGAATCATGATAGATATGAGTTTTAATTATACTTAACGAATCATATCAATCAAAGGACTTTAAAAAAAAAAAGAAAAAAAGACGAATAGCGCTACCGTTGGATTAGACTAATGAGTTGAGTCTCTTTTTGTTTGGAAAGCACCATGGACGAAGAAAATGTATGTAAACTAACTAAGAGCTTGAAGTTGTTACTTTTTCTTTTTATGTGTGAGTTTTCAGGTCAGTTTGCGCGTACCTAAACTAATCTAACGAGGCAACTGTCTAATCACCTTACTACTTTGGTTGTCAAAGAAACTTATTAAAGCTTAAGTAGATGACCACCATAGTTATTTGAACTCATTCCCTTTGAATCCTTTATTTTCAATGTTCTTCATTGACTACCAATTTATGATGGATCGAAGTGGTTAGTTATAGATGGTAGAAAGAGTTTCAATGGGGAAAACTTGAACAAACTCAAATTCATCGATAACAATAGTAGTAACTCGAGATGAGGTTCAACCAAAAAAAATCAATTCACCGAGATGTGAATAAATTAGATTTAAATTTAGTTTTAAGTTAAATTATTATAATTCTATAGGTTTTGGTTTAGTCCTATGGTAGTTTGTTTGTGAGACAAGCTCCAAGTAAATTTATACACAGAATAAAAACTCAGAAAAACCTTGCAATTCCGACCAGGAGAAGAGGCAGCCATTAAACTTATTGTAATTTAATGTGTAACAAAGTCTTAATGAAGGCTTAAGGCCCTCTAGTATTCAACGAGGTCAGAATCACTTGATCAATCTTCCAGCAGCAGATTATGAATATGATAAACATTGATCCAACTGACGAGACCAACATTTAAGGTGGACCAAGTACTAGGTACATTCAAATAAACTTTAAGATTACTGAATTTGTGAGAATAAGGAAATGTTTTTCAACCTTAAGATTTTTGGAATTAAACTATGGTTAGGTTTTTCAACCTCATACTCTAAAACCTGAATTTACTCCTCTACATTAGACTCATTTTCTTTTTTTATCTCACAAACTTCATCCTGACATGACTCAAAATTCTAAAATTCATCCTCACTCTCAATGTCTATGACTTCACAATTTTTTGTACCATCAACCTCATTGGCATCAACAAAATTTTGCACTTGTAAAGCTATTAGTGAGTCAGATACTAGACTAACTTGATATTTTATAGAATTGTATCTTGATGTAAGAGCTTCCATTTGGGTGTTAAGTCTCTCCCTTGACTCACTCATGAGCAAACAACTAGGTCTTTGCGTTCAACAATGAACTCTTGCAATAAGGTTTTATTGGCTTCCAAGGCAGATTTTAAATCAATTACCAAGAGGTAAGAAAACTTTGCAGAACAAAAGAGTTTACAAAGTTAAGTAAGAGTCTGATAGTAGCAAAGGATATAAAGCAAGGCTTGTACTCAAAAGCTTTCAACAAAAGAAAGATATTGACTTTAATGAGATATTTTCACCTGTAGTTAAACTAACTACTATTAGAACTGTATTATTGATACTCGTGGAAAAAGATTTGTTCCTGGGATAGATGGATGTAAATACAACTTTTCTTCATGGTGATTTGGAGGAACAAATTTACATGGTATAGCCACAGGGTTTCACAGTACAGAGACAGGAGAAAATGATTTGCAAACTTCGGAGAAGCTTGTATGGTCTCAAATAGGCTCCAAGATAGTGGTATAAGAAGTTTGACAATTTTATGCATATGCAATAGTGGATTTCAGAGATGTGAGGCATATCACTGTTGTTACGTAAGATCTCATGGTAACTCATACATTATTTTACTGCTATATGTTGATGACATATATATTGATAGCAGGTGCAAACAAACAGTAAAGATAAATGCTGAATTATCTAAAGAATTTGATTAAAAAAGATTTTGGAGCTACTAAATAAATATTAGGAATGAGGATTTTAAAAAAAAATGGAACATTGACATTGTCAAATATAGTATGTGAAAAAAGTGTTAACCAAATTTCAAATGAAAGATGCAAAAACTGTGAGTACTCCTTTAGCTATAGTGTCATATGCTTCAGCTATAGGTAGCTTGATGTACGCTATGATTTACACAAGATCGAACATTGCAACTGCAATGAAAGTTGTTGGCAGGTATATGAATAATCTAAGAAAGCATCATTGAAATGTTGTAAAGTGGATTCACAATGAAATGCTGTAAAGTAGATTTTTAGATATTTGAGAGAGACAACTGATTATGCTTTGCATTTAAGAAGTCGTATTTTAAACTGCAGGACTATATTAGTACATATCTGATATTAGTACATATCAGATAGGCGATACAAAAAAAGTAAATTGCTCTTTCTACCACATATCTGATATTAGTACATATCAGATAGGCGATACAAAAAAAGTAAATTGCTCTTTCTACCACAGAAGCTGAGCGTACGATATTTACCAAGTAAGAAGATATCATTTCAGTCATACTTAAAGAACTTGAAATTAAAAAAATAAAACTTTGCATTGACGGTCATTCATTTAGTAAAAAATTTAGAGTTTCATTTAAACAAAACATATACGTGTGAGGTACTAAGAGATCAATTCATGAGATCAATTCTTCAGTTTTATCTACTTTTTGAATGAAATAAAAAATAAAGTCACGAAGATTATATCTATACCAAAAGTGAACAATATCATAGCAATGCAGATATGTAAAGGTTCGTTGTCGTTATCAAAAGTATTAAACTCCAAAGTGACTATATGTAGAAGTTCGTTGTCGTTATCAAAAGTATTAAACTTTCAGAGTGTGATTCAAATGGAAATAACAAACCCCATAGTTACGAGTGATTTGTGAAATTAACCCAAAAACAAAAACTGCGTCCATTCCATTACCGAGCCTAAAACACATTATTAACTCTTCTTCTTCAAGATTAAAAGTGCAAAAATACAAAAATACTTAATACACAAACAGTGGGGTAGGCACCCACCAAGACCAAGTCCATTTTATTATAATTTTATTTAGTCACACAAAGCAAAGCCCTCAGTTGTGTCCTCATCCCGGCAGCTTCTCCTTAATCTTCTCCATTATCCCTTTCTTCTCGCGATGCTCCCCCTGCTCCGCCGCCGTGTACCCACCGGGACCCGTCGTCGACGCTGCCGACTGCGTGTGCGGCTTATCATGATGAAATATTATTCCACCCTGATCATGTTTCTGCTGCCCTCCGACGCCGACATCGTACTCGTCGGTCCGACGAAGTCTGTCGGCGTGGTGACCGCCGGTCTCAGAGATGACGACGTTGCCGTATTCGTCGGCCTGGCGAACCGGGTGGCCATATTGATCGGTTCCGGATTGTGCGCTGTACTGATTCTGATAATTTTCCATTTTTTTTTTTTTTTTCTGTTTTTGGGAGTGAGAAAAAATAGAGGGAAGAAGTAGAAGATGAGTTTGAGATTAATTTGTTGAATAAATTATGAATATATACAGAGGAGACGAATTTAGTGGATAAAGTTGGTTTTGACACGTCGGGTTTTTGGAGGTCGCGTGGCTGGCTGCAGCGATTCACATGTGGTAGTTTTTATGTCGGCAATTACGTTATAAGAATTCAAATGTGTAAAAGGATATGTACTACATAGTTTCATTTTAAAAGATTTATATGCATACGTGTAAAAATTAATAGTTGAATGCAACACAAATTGAACTAAATGGAACAGGTATAACTTAACTAGCATAAATGATTAAATTAAGTCACTCATTACTCATTAATTAAAGAATAAGACTTAGTTGCTACAAACATTAACCATTTGTCACGATTTAATTAATCTAAATTTAATTTTTTTTTTTAAATAAAAGATTCAGTTAGTTTTTCATGCGGGACTGTTTCAATGGTTAAGCGTCTTTTTTTTCTTTTCTTCTTCTTTATAGAAGATTCACCCTCACGTGTTGAATTTGAAGTGTCTTTCTTTTCAATTTTATTTTTTGAAGTCTTTTTTTGTCATATGCTTAACACTTAACACTGTAAGCTTCTACTTCATGTCTTCTTCTCCCACCCCAAACTTAACACTGTAAGTTTTTACTTCCAGCTTTAATAATCTTCTTTGTCTTCTTCTTCCACCCCAAACGTAACAATTTAAACAAAAAAATCTACGAATATGAAATTATCTAAACTCCCATCATTAGCCATAAAAAAAAAAATTATCATCGTATTCATCCAGACCCTATTACGATTTGAGATTATTTTTTTTAAAGATGAACGACCTGAGAGATTAGCTTCGAAAACGAAAAAAGCTAAAAACTTGAAGGATAATTTCAAAAAAGAAAAGAAAGAGGAAAGAAAAAAAAAATTAAAAAGACATGAAAAACTAACTGGCTCGGCTGCAAAAATGCTTGTAGCTTGCAACTAAATTTTGCTCTTAATTAATCATCTTTACAAAGAAAAAAAAATCAACAAAATGAAAAATTATAACACGTTAGTCGAAAATGAATAATCACCTTTCACGGGAAAAAGTAGATGATATAGAAAATGAACCAAAACAAATTGAAAAATCAACAAAATGAAAAATTGTAACACTTTAGTCGAAAATGAATAATCACCTTTCACGGGAAAAAGTAGATGATATAGAAAATGAACCAAAACAAATTGATTGGTTCAATTTAATTTTTTTGAGTAGTTTAGGAATTTGAATCTCCGACCTCAAGAAAGATAGTACATATCAGCATAAATTTACCCCCTCAAACAGTCTTACCACTCACATCTCTTTGCTGAATGGTGTTTGTGGTTTTTCAGTTTTTTTTTTTTTTTTTTAATTAAACATATGAAAATTAGAGTAGGGATTGATTCTAAGATCTCATAGTCACTAAGCGATACATCATGCCGCTGAGCTATGCTCTTGTTGGCACGTACATGTCTATTCATTCAAAATAGTAGTCGAGCAATTCAAAAGAAAAATAAAGAATGTCAAGAGATACCAAGAAATTCAGAAAAATTGAGCGAAAACGCTAACTAACAACCAAGCAGTTGTGTAGAAGCCAATTTGAAAATGCAATACTCAAAGAGAGATAGTTAAGACACCATATTACAACATCTCAACACTTGAAAAAGAAGAGAAGTCATAATAATTGTGGAGGGGACATTGAGACGCTAATCTACAGCATCCCCAGCCTGACCAAGAGGCGCAGTTGGTTCGAAGGAAAGAAGATTCACATTGTGGCGGTCCTATTTTTTAGTTCTATTTCCTTTACCATTATTATTTTCACCACAAGACCATATTTTCATTCATAAGATTACTTGGTGTTCGTTTGTTCTTAACATTGATTCATATTCTTCTCTCATTTTTGGAAACACGTAAAAAAATTAAGAATTGGAGTGTCTGGATTGAAGGAATAACGCATAGATAAACATAGTTTTGTATTAAAATTCGATAAACATAAACGCAACAAACACCAAACCACACAAACATAATACACACATATATCATAGACTCGATTATTTAATGATAGCAGCTGCAGCTCTATATAAGCCCAACAAAGCTACAAGTTTTATTAACACATAAACATGGGCGGATCAGCTGCCTCTCAGTGATGTTGTCCGGGCAGCTTCTCCTTGATCTTCTCCATTATGCCCTTCTTCTCATGGTGCTCGGCGGACGAGTAACCGCCCGGCGTGGTGGTTGACGCTGCGTGCGGCTGCTGCTGCTGCTGATGTCCTCCCGGCAGCTTCTCCTTCACCTTTTCTTTCAGCCCCTTCTTCCTCCTCCCTCCAAGTCCATCATCTTCCGACTGACATTTTTTAAAAAATATATTTATAATTCTTCCTAATACAATTAAACTACACCAATTGTATCTCAAATTTGTATGCAACCAATATTTTTCAACTTCCTACTACAATATTATTATTATTTGTTTTGAAAAAATATATTTTTTTCACTCCAAATTGAAATTAAAAGCTAAAACAAAAATTTATAAAGGGTAAAAATTGCAACACTAGTACGAAAAATGTGTCGGAAAGTTTGTGGAAATACTCAGACGCCGTGAATCAATAAACTAAAGTTTTTATGGTTAAAGATTAAAACACTTATTTTTCTTAATTACTTGATGAAATAAAAAATCAAGAGTAAAAATAGAAACTTTGACGAGAGTAAAAGTTCATTTTTTTTTTCTTTTTTTTTAGGGTGATAATTTTTGTATTAAATAAAAATATAAAGAGAGATGTCACATAGAATGATATAATTAAATAGAAAATTGAAGTAAGTTAATTAGGTTACCGAGCTGGAACTACTAGAGCTTCCAGAGCGATGAAGTATTCCACCAAGTCCATGCTCCTTATGCTGCTCGTGGTGTCCTAAGCCGAAACCCACGCCGCCGTGACCACCAACGGTGCCGATCGGGTCACCGTGACCCGTCCGTCGAACCGGATTTCCATACTGGTCCGTCTCGTGTAACTCACCGGTCCGACGAAGGGGGTCGGCGTGGGTACTCTCGGGGATGACATTGCCATATTCATCAGTCCGGCGAACCGGGTTGCCGTACTGGTCGGTTCCAGATTGGTAATGCGACATTTTTTTCAAAGCTAAAGATGGATGGAAGAAGAGAATATTTGAGTGATAAGTTTCAGAATAATGTGGATTGAAATTAGTGGAGATTTTGTTGGAATTAAATAGATGAATTTTAAGCTACACGTGCATGTAATCCATCACGGTGAGCCCTTTTATTTAACACGTAGCTTTCATAGTCCACGTGGCATGCGATGCCGCAGACAGGTATGACAGGTTATGTCGGCAATTGAAGTTATGGATTTTATTTTTTTTTTTTTTTTTAGGCTGATGTTGGTAGCTGTCACTTGATCCCTTGGCCAAATGTAATGATCATGTTGGATCTGAGAAGGTTGAGTCTTTGGTGTGGACCAATTTTGCACTATGTACCAAATTATTTACATTATTGTTAAATTAAGCGCAAATAAAATTTCATATGGGTTAGAAATCAAAAACAAAATCTCAAAGATTTAAATAATATATCATATATCAGCAAGTGTTGTAACAAGCAAGATGAATTAGCTCTATCAGACTGGATTTTTCTATTTTTAAAGTTTTTTAATTGAATTTTTAAGATTAATCCAATTTTGTAAATAATTATTTTTTCTATAGATACAAACAAGAATTTAAATATTGATGTCGACGAAAATATCGAGGTCTCAATTTTATGAAAATGTCGATGAAAAAATTGATAAAATGTCGATGTTGATGAATATTTTAACAAATAAATATTTTGCAAGTTTAAATAAGTTACAATACACTTGTTATAATATTGTTATAATATTATAATCATGTTAGGTTATATTTTGTAGTTGTTTCTTTGACTATTTCATCGATTTTCTACGATATGATGGAAATGTCGATTCACCTCTTATGTGGATGTCGAACCGATGGATATGTGAAAATGTCGATAAATTTAATATCATGGGTACAAGTAAAAAAATTAGTTTTTATTAAAAAAAAAACATTTTTTCACAAATTATTGAAACATTTTAGTAGACTACCCAATTTGTTTGGCTCATGAAGTCTGTTATGTCTAAAAATAGACATATAAAAAGATCCAAAGTTGGTTCTATGAAACTAGGGCCCATCCTAAAGAGAAATTCATTTCCATCGGTTAGCCCAAGCTTAACCAAGTCCAGAAAAGGCCCATAAAAGAGTTTGACTCATAGATGAGCAGAGTCGACCCAAAAGGTCGAGGTTGAGGCCGACCCACCCGCACATGATCACCTCGTTCTTCTTAAGTCTAACTTAAGAGGAAAATGAAGGAAAACCAGAAACCACTATAAATACCACTTATCACCAAGTAGAAAGTAAGTTTTTTATGGTCTACAAACTCCCTAAAAGTTTGATACCTTCTCTGACTTAAAGCATCAGAACCATTGTGACAGGTACCACACTAATATTTTCTAATCAATTTTTGCAGGTCATTTCGTCTCAGCCATCAACACATTCTTAATTGAAGTCACATAAAGGTCAAGTGATATTCTCTGTCCGAATTTTGACATCAACAGTTAGCGTCGTCTATAAGGAGTGCTATACCAAAAGAAGTGCTCACAAATGGATAAACATCGATATAACCCTAAGAGAGACCATTCTGGAGACTCATAGTAGAACAGAAGGTGAACACGCCAAGCAAAAATACAGGTTCCAGGAAAGACCATCCACCTCGACCTCAAAGAAATATCAGAAGATCCTAAGAGGAAAAAATGAATTCTTATGACTTATCATAGATAAGTAGAGCAAGTTTTGTTTTTAACAATCTATATCATGTATTGTGCTGAACTAGAAATTTTCTCATTAAGAAAAAAATTTACATTTTAACTTTTCATAAATATAATCTTTCAATTTTAAAAATTTAAGAAAAACAAAATAATAAAGAAAACTTTAAAATTGTAATGGCTTTTTTATATAATTTCTTAACATGTCCCCTCTTTCCTTCTTTGTTCACTTAACATCATGAAACCAAGTGACCACCAACTAAAGTGAGATTGACCCAATTGACTTTTAGAAGAAAATTAGTTAAAGTTACAAATTTAGTTCCGAAACTCTATTTTTGTGGTTAAAATTACTTAAATATTAGGCTAAATTAAAAAAAATATTCTTCAAATGTGAGTTCCATTTTAAAAGTATCCCTAAACCTTCAAATTTTTTTTTTAAAAATACCTTTAATTATATGAAAAACGTTTCAAATATACCCATGAACGTTCAAAAATTTCAAAAATATTTATACTATGAAAACCATTTTAAAAAGACCACTGAACTATAAAAACGTATAAAAAAATACCCTCAGTTAACCACACACACAAAATTCTAATGTGAAAATGGTTAAATTCTAACAGATACATGTGTGACATAGAAAAAATGAAAACGTAGACGTCTGTTAAAAAGTTATGAAAAATTTTATTTGATCGATTCAAAAGATCTAAGAATTAATAGAACAAATTTAGGACAAAATTGGGGGAGAATAGATCAGATGTCTACGTTTTCGTGATTTTTTTAACACTTCAGATGTCCATATTTTCATTTTTTCAATGTCATATAAGTACAAGTTAAAATTTAAATATTCACATCAAAATTTTGTGAATGTTGTTAACGTTGAGGACATTTTTTAAACATATTTTTGAAACTTCTGAAAGTCTATGGATTATTTTTTTTTATAATTTTAGCCTAAATATTAATAAAACATATTTACATTAATTGATTTGTTAATATGATAAGGAATGTGTCATTTAGAGCATAACTCAATTGGTCAACATGAGCATAGTTCAATGACATGATACATAAACTAGTGACAAAAATGTATTAGGTTCGAATATCCCCCACCTCAACATGTTGTCAAAAAAAAAAAAAAAAAACATAGTTCAATGCATCATATATTTTTTGTTTTATGAGGTTATTTGAATCCCCACTCTCAAATTATTATTATTATTATAGGTAATTATGAAAAAAAATCTCAGGTTAATATAAACTATAAAATTTCAAAGGTTCCCCGTTTTCTCTCTGAGCAACGGTGGAAAAAGGCAGCCTCTTTGTTGATTGGAGCAGGTCATCTGCTATTGGGGCTTCTCAAAAGCTACTTTCTTCATCTCGTTTAGAATAAAAACCAAAGATGTCGATCTCCTATCTTGCCAGATTGCAAATCTGAAAGTGACTGCGGAAGAGAGAGCATGTGTGTATGAGTTGGAAGAGGAGGACCTTGACGAATCGGAGCTGCTCCTCCAAAGGACGTTTGTGTGCAAACTGCTAACCAACCGGAAAATCCACCCTGACGTATTCAAAAACATGATGCCAAAGATCTGGGGACAAGAGCAGACTCGCATTGATCATGTGGGAGTGAACATGTATATGTGCAAATTCCATACTTTAAAGATTAAACAGAAGATCATGGACAATGGCCCGTGGTTTTTTAACAAGGCTTTGCTATTGATTGAAGAACCTAAGGGAGATAGTTGTGGTGCGGATATGGAATTCAGGTATCTATCTTTTTGGATTCACTTTCATAATTTACCATGGGATTGTTTTTCCAGGAAATCAGCGATAGCTCTAGGGAATTTTCTTGGTCGTTTCGAAAAGGTTAACATCCATGAACATGAGCGACGGTGTGGCTGTACGCTACGTGTTAAAGTGCGGATTGAGGCTTTGAAACCCCTGAAGAGGGGGTATATTTGAAGGCCAGCGCAATGGCATCAGAGAAATGGGTTCCTATATCATATGAGAAATTGAAGGATTTTTGTTATGGGTGTGGCCGACTAGGAGACATCCAAAAAAGACTGTGAACACCTAGAAGATGCAGAGGAACATGAACTGAATTACAGTGCCAATTTGCGAGAACCAACAAAGCTAATGGGAAGAGGGGAACAACAAGCCAACCCTAAGGATGGAACTTCTCAAAATAACAAAGGAAAGGGTTGGCAGACGGAACATGATCGATACTTTCACGGGGCCAATAGGCCTGAGGAGGGGCTACACAACCATCATTCTCAAGCCAAACAGCCACTAACGACCACAAAGGTCGATCACCATAAAATTACAATTAAGGAAGCCTTTACTACAGAATCGGAAATTACGGAAACAATTCCTTGTGGAAATGAAACGGTAGGAATGGCCAGTAAGGAAAGTTCTTCAATGGCAAGGGGAAAGTCAATTAATTGCGATCTTTTAAGCAGGGAAAGGAATTCAATGCTGACAGATAAGGCCAATAAGGAAGTTTCTCTAAAACGGAAAGAAGGGAAAAGTTTGTATCAGGAAGGTAAGAAGGGTTTGGTGCTTCCGCGGTTTAAGGAAAGACATTGTGTGCGAGTTAAAGAGTTACCAGCTGGGGGAGAAAGTTTAGTGAGTGAGGGTCCGGGTAAAAAACAATTCAGTATTAATAAAGAGGCTGTAAATTTAGATAGTGAGCCTCAGACAAAAGAGCAGATACAACAGCAACAACAGATTTTCCTTGCAATTCTTAACGAAGGGGCGCCTTTATCTAGTGTTAACAAGACCTTCATTGTGCTTATCCCAAAGAAAAAGGACCCCGGTGTATGAAGGATTTTCGGTCGATTAGTCTCTGCAACGTTGTCTACAAGATAGTTTCCAAGGTGCTGGCCAATCGGCTAAAACGAATTCTAGACACAATTATCTCCCCCACCCAATCTGCCTTTGTCCCTAGAAGACTGATTACTGACAATGTTAACTTGGGATTCGAATGCATCTATGCTGTGAAAAGTAGAAGGAAGGGCAAAGAGGGTTTAGTGGCAATGAAGATTGACATGTGCAAGGCCTATGATAGGGTGGAATGGAAGTATATTCAGCTGATTATGGCTAAGCTGGGTTTCTGTGAAAATTGGATCGAGCTAATCATGAGATGTGTCGAATCGGTGAGTTACCAAGTCCTTCTCAATGGGACTCCAAGGAGTGGTTTCACACCAAGGAGAGGTCTCTGTCAAGGAGATCCCCTCTCGCCGTACCTTTTCCTCATCTGTGTTGAGGGTTTGTCCAGTCTTCTTCAACAAGCATTGACAAATCACAAGTTTAAAGGTTTGCAAATAAATAAGTACTGCCCTATTCTAACTCACCTCTTCTATGCAGACGATAATATTCTTTTTTTCAGGGCTACAGATCATGACTGCCTCACCATCAAACAAATTCTGAGGGAGTATGATGAGAAAACATCTGGGCAAGTCATAAATGTCGAGAAATCTACGTTTATGGTCAGCCCAAATACAAGTCCTGTGAGAGGGTGGAGTTCATCAAGACAACCATGGGTATAAATCATTCCACTTCTTTGGGTCAATACCTTGGTTTGCCATCTCAAAACTCAAGGAACAAAAAGGAAATCTTCAGCAATATCAAAGACAGGGTGTGGAATGCTCTACAAGGATGGAAAAGGGAAGTTTTTCTCTTCTTCTGGCAAGGAAATACTTATTAAATCAGTGGCACAAGCCATCCCTAATTATGCTATGAGCTGTTTGTAATTTTCCTCTACCCTGTGTTCTGAGTTAAATGCTATGTGTGCTAGGTTTTGGTGGGGCTCTTACGGAACCAGCCGCAAGATCCATTGGAGAAGCTGGAGACGTTTATGTATAAGAAAAACGAAGGGAGGCTTGGGCTTTCAGGACCTCTCTATTTTTAATCAAGCCATGTTGGCAAAGCAAAGATGGAGACTTATCAAAGACCCCGACAATTTATTGGTGAAAGTTCTCAGAGGTCGTTACTTCAAAACTGGGCACTTCCTCAAGGCAGAGCTAGGGACCAATCCCTCTTATACTTGGAGAAGCATTTTGTGGGGGCGGGAGCTCTTTAAAAAGGGATACCGTTGGAATATTGGCAATGGGCTCCGGGTTGATGTGGCCTCGGACCCCTGGATTCTAAGGGAAGGAAACTGCAGGCCACTTTACTGCCCCCCACATATCCAACAGCTCACGGTAGCTCATTTTCTCTCGGAGGAAGGCACTTGGAAGGATACGATGGTTCGGGCATCGTTTGATGTAGAGGATGCAAAAGCAATATTGAATATTCCAGTTGGGTCGTATAGAAGAGAGGACGGAATCCTTTGGCACCTTGACAAGAGAGGGGACTTCAAGGTTAAAAGTGCCTACAAGCTGGGAGTTCGGATTCGAGACAGGGAGGAGGACTCACCTTAAAACTCTACCTATCAAGAGACTCTGTGGAAACGAATGTGGAAATCTAAGGTCCCTGAGAAGGTTAAAATCTCTGGGTGACGAATTTTCAACAATATCCTACCTACCCTGGATAAGCTATGTAAAAAAAGGATGAATCTCAACCTTACTTTCTACTTGTGCAGGAGAAAGGCAGAGTCGGTTGTTCATCTTTTCTGGGAATGTAAATTCACAAAGAGATTATGGCCAAAGTTTGTTTCCAACACTGATCATCTTTATGTCTTAAACAGGTCTCTATGGCAGGCAGAGGACTACTGTGACTGGTTCTGGAGGGGAGAAAACTCAGATCGTGGGGAGGAGGTCTCTCTAACTCATAGCATAATTATTTGCTGGCAAATTTGGACCTACTGAAACAACATTATGCATAACAAGGAGATTTTAAACACAAAAAAATTACTGAAACAAATCGAGATATATATTAAGGAATTCACAAGAACCACGCAGCTGGCAATAATCGGCGGAGATCTAATCAATCGAGATGAGAGGGACCTGATCATCCATAGTGAGGAGGAACGTTGTTTGTGGAGGCGTCCGCCGGAGGGTTTCTAGAAGTTGTCTTGCGATGCAAGCTGGAACCCGATGTTGCAAAGAGGAGGCTTATGATGGGTCCTATTGATAGAAACGGATGTTGATAGAAACAAATTTTTTTGTCATATTTGCAAAACATTTCTTTTTTTTTTTCCTTTTTTTTAGGGTGACAATTTTTGTATTAAATAAAAATATAAAGAGAGATGTCACATAGAATGATATAATTAAATAGAAAATTGAAGTAAGTTAATTAGGTTACCGAGCTGGAACTACTAGAGCTTCCAGAGCGATGAAGTATTCCTCCAAGTCCATGCTCCTTATGCTGCTCGTGGTGTCCTAAGCCCTAACCCACGCCGCCGTGACCACCAGCGGTGCCGATCGGGTCACCGTGACCCGTCCGTCGAACCGGGTTTCCATATTGGTCCGTCTCGTGTAACTTACCGGTCCGACGGAGGGGGTCGGCGTGGGTACTCTCGGGGATGACATTGCCATATTCATCAGTCCGGCGAACCGGGTTGCCGTACTGGTCGGTTCCAGATTGGTAATGCGACATTTTTTTCAAAGCTAAAGATGGATCGAAGAAGAGAATATTTGAGTGATAAGTTTCAGAATAATGTGGATTGAAATTAGTGGAGATTTTGTTGGAATTAAATAGATGAATTTTGAGATACACGTGCATGTAATCCATCACGGTGGGCCCTTTTATTCGACACGTAGCTTTCATAGTCCACGTGGCATGCGATGCCGACGACAGGTATGACAGGTTATGTCGGCAATTGAAGATTATGGATTTTCTTTTTTTTGGGTTGATGTTGGTAGCTGTCACTTGATCCCTTGGCCAAATGTAATGATCATGTTGGATCTGAGAAGGTTGAGTCGTGGTGTGGGCGGCCTTAACAATCCAATTTTGCACCAAATTATTTTGATCTTGTATTGAATGTAGACAAAGTTTAAGACATACCATCGACAATTTTAAAGAGATAACTACGTTAAATTCAGTGTAAAAAAAATTCCATATGGGTTAGAAATAAAAAGTAGATAATGATTGTGTTTGGATTGACTACTAAAAATATGTTTTTTTAAAGAATGCATTTTTTTTAAAACATTTTTTCTAAAAATGTTTAGAATTAAAATACTCATGTGTTTGGTTACATTTTCTAAAAAGGCGTTTTTATCTACACATGTGTTTGGGTAGCGGAAGAGGAGGGGGAGGGGGAGGTGGAGGTGGAAAAGTAGGGGTGGCGGAGTGGGGAGGAGGTGGCGGAGAAGGAAGATGCTATCTGACATAGTTGAACTTCTATGTTTTTTATAGTTGATCCATGAGTGTGCATTGTGCTGCAATTATTTTCTACTGTCTTCTCAAGTTTGTTTGTTCTATTGTGAGATTCAGCAAACATAGACTTTGTCTCAGCAAGGAAGGCTCCCAACATATCTTCAACAATTTTTTTCTTTTCTTCTTGTGGTGGAGGTGCAAATCCAGGAGGATTCAATACATTCATGTTGTTGGCATATGAGAAATTCTCATGATTTCTCAATCTAGGATGGTAATGAGTGGGTAGTGAATTTTGCATCTTATTTCCCCTATAGCCAAAATTTATGTTGTTGACATATTGAGCTTGCTCAACATTTGGCTCCTCATAATATGGGGTAGCAGTAGCAGCTGCTATGGACTCCATGGACTGAGCTACACTTGGCCCTGTAAGTCTAGTCAAAGCATGAGTTAATGTAACAATTTGAGACTTTAGAGCACTAACCCCATCGACCTCATATAACCCAACAACTATCTGATGAGAAGATCGTTCAGTGGGCCATTGGTAACTGTTGGATGCCATATCTTCCAATAAAGTGAGTGCATTTTCAACAGTTCTTGAAAATAAAGTGCCACCAGCTGCAGCATCCAAAATGGTCTTGGTGTTACCGTTTAACCCATTATAAAATAATTGAATCTGTAGTGGTCCGTCATAACAATGTTGTGGGAACTTTTGCAGAAGATTCTTGTAACGGTCTCAGGCCTCATAAAGCTGCTCATAATCATGTTGTCTGAATGTCTCAATTTCAGTCCTCAGCTGGATCGTCTTGGCAATTGGGAAGAATTTTATCAAGAATACCTGAACCAACTGATACCATGAAGTAATGCTCCCAGGTGTCACAGAATCTAGTCAATCCTTCGCTTTATCCTGCAAAGAAAAAGGAAATAAACGTAAGCGTATAGCCTCAGGAGTAACACCATTAATCTTAACTGTACTGCAAAGTTCAAGAAAAGATTTAAGATGAGAATTTGGGTCTTCAGAAGGAAATCCTTTAAAAGATCTATTTTGAGCCA
The DNA here is from genome assembly GCA_028017165.1 of Herpetospermum pedunculosum. Taxonomy (NCBI): domain Eukaryota; kingdom Viridiplantae; phylum Streptophyta; class Magnoliopsida; order Cucurbitales; family Cucurbitaceae; genus Herpetospermum; species Herpetospermum pedunculosum. The sequence goes on from CM051528.1 coordinate 8,419,298, forward strand.
TCTGGTTGAGTCCTGTTTTGAGCTCAAAATTGTTGGCATTGATGGGTGCGTAGGCTATTCCTGAATGTTCAGCAGGAAAGACAGGTTGGAAATAGTTCCTAATGGCTCTCTGATCCTGCTGCACAACTTGATGCAAAGGTGCATTTAGTTGTACTTGTTGTTCAATTGGCAGTTGGTTCATCGGTTGATTTTGAATATTCATGACTTCAGTCTTGTCCTTTTTCTCCCTTCAATTCTTTTTGCAAGTCTTTTCAATTTCAGGATCAAAATGAACTAAAACTGTCTCTTTATCCTTTCGCATGCACAACCAGTGATTCTCTGGAAAACAAAAGATACACAAGTCAATAAAATACTTTAAAAAAATAAACTCTAAAGTAAGACCAAACCGGTTCTCCATGGTATCTCCATGGTATTAAGCGAAACTAAATATTTGTCAATCCCCGGCAACGACGCCAAAAACTTGTTGCGCACTTTTAATGCAGGTGCAAAACCGCAAGTGTACGGGTCAAGTAATAAAAGTGTATGTAAATACGAGTATCGTCCTCAGGATTGGATTTCTAGTTCACTTAAATACCACGAATAATAATGTTTGATTTTATCTCGAGAAATAAAATGCAAGGAGAGTTGTGACAAATCAACGGAGACAATCAACAAAATAAAGGTAACAATTGAGACAAATCACGAGAAGAGTATCTTAGGGATATGATTTCACCAATTAGATCGACGCTTCAATCAATCAAATGCCTAGACTATTCATGCAAATTTCCATAAGTCTAGAATGACAAAAATAACAATTGACTCTAACGAGCGCAATTGGTCTCATGCAATGTAATAAAACTAATATATCAATCTAGTTTTTAAAGACATGCAAGACATTAAAAACTCTTCTTTAAAACAACCTCTAAAACAGCCCTAATCATTCTCATGTTAGAACCACTCTTAGTAATGCAATCAAGATCTAGTCTAAACTATCCTTTCTCAAGCATAGATTTAAACCATGAAAACATACAACCTTTGATCAGGAGATTATAATCATTAAGAAAGTAAATGCACGAATGGAAGATAAGCAATCAATCTAAACATTCAATTAATCAAAACATCAAAACTAAAAGGCTACATCAATCCCCAAGATAATAAAATTAGCTACTCATGTTCAACAATAAATTAGTCTTTAACAATGAAAGATCCATTAAAAAATTCTAAGGGAAGAAGAATAAAAACTCGATCACGTGCAGTTGTTCGTTCCCGTAGTGTAATCCACGATCTTCAGCTTCAAAATCTCTTTCTCCGCTTCAATCGTCGTCTTCTTCTCTCAAAAGAATGATCAATCTCGAAAACTGACTTTTTCTCTATCAAATTTTGGCTCCCAAAGTCGGCTGGAAAAAAAATGAATTTATAGCAAAATCCGCCACAGAGTCGAGACCCTAGGGGCAGCGTCTCGATGCAGTCCCGAAAATAATATCTTCCGTTTTTGGAAGGCCAGCGTCGAGACGCTAGGCACAGCGTCTCAACGCTACGGACAGAGTTGACACTGAATGACTTTCCGTAGCGTCTCGACGCTACTGCTGCGGGATTCTTGGCTTGTAGACAGATTTGAGCGTCTCGACGCTCCATGTGGCGTCTCGACGCTCTACCCTCGGGATTTTTGGCTTGAACTTCTTTTCCGTTGGCTTGACTTCTTCCACGATCACCCAATTGGTTCAACTTTTCATTATAATCCTCCATAACGCTTCATTTAGCTCCAATGGCTCAATTCCTACAACATAGAAGAAAATCAACGTAAAAGTACTCGTTTAAACAACAAACTAGCGATAAAAAAGCTATAAAGATAGCACACTTTGTGAGCTATCAAGCGGAGTGGGGAGGAGGTGACGGAGTGGGGGAGGAGGAGGAGGAGGAGTGGGGAGGAGAAGGTGGCGGAGTCGGAGTGGGGAGGAGGAATCGGAGGAGGAGGAGGTGGCGTAGTGGGGAGGAGGAGGAGGAGGAGGAGGCCGGGGTGGGGATGAGGAATCAGAGGCGTAGGAGGAGGAGGCCGGAGTGGGGAGTCGGAGGAGGTGGCGGCGGTGGAGAAAATTTTAAGGAGTAATGTGAGGGTATCTTGGTAATTTTAATACAATATGAAAATTAGGTAGGTTTTTCAATTAAACACCTAAAAAAACATTTTTTTTTAAGTTAATATAAGTGTTCCATCCAAAATGCATCAATTCAAAAATTCATTTTTCAAAAATTTATTTTAGGTGGTTGCACCCAATATCATATAACAAAAGGTGTTTTAAGTAACAAGTGAACAAACTCTGAATTTTTCTATTTTTAAAGTGTTTAAATTGGATTTTTTAAATTAATTCATTTTTTTAAAGTATTTTTATTGATTAAGATTTAAAAAGAAAATACTTTTAATGATTTAAAATCATTGAAAGTTGTACTAAACATCAAGTACATAATTATTTTTTCTATAGATACAAACAAAAATTTAAATGTCGATGTCGATAGATATTTTAACAAATAAACATTTTGCAGTTTTAAATAAGTTAAAATACATTTGTAATAATATTATATTCATAGTTAGGTTATATTTTGTGGTTGTTTTTTTTACTATTTTATTGATGTACGATATGATGGAAATGTCTATGTCGAACCTGTAGAAATGTAAATTTAATACCATGGGTACAGGTAGAAAAAATAGTTTTTATTAAAAAAATAAAAAATAAAAAAAAACATTTTTTTCACAAGTTATTCAAACATTTGAGTAGACTACCCAATTTGTTTGGCTCATGAAGTATGTTATGTCTAAAAATAAACATATAAAACAGAACCGGAAGTTAGGTTCTATCGACCCAGTGCCCATCCTATAGATAAAAGTAATTTTATCTGTCAAAATGTGTAGTTAAACCTTATTGGAAGTTTCAAGATATAAAACAAAAGTGTCAAGCTTTACTTACCTTAGATGTGTTATAAATGTCAAGAATTTCAATCATTTTATCTTGACGCATTGTGTCAAAGTTTCTATATTTTGTATTTCAATTATAATAAATATTCAGTAATAACTTAAATTTTCTTGGAAAGTTTTTAAAAATAATTTGTTTTAAAAAAAATAAATTAATAAATAAACATTTTACACTTTCAAATGAGTTAAAATACACTTATTATAATAGTATATTCACATTAAATTACATTTTGTTATTATTTTTTTAATATTTCATTGATTTTGTACGGTATGATAGAAATGTCGATTCACCTCTCATGTTGATGTCGAACCTATGGATATGTGAAAATGTTGACATGTCGACAAAAATTTAATACCAAGTCGTATCACTAATAATAATATATTTAATATCTTGAAAAAGACAAAATTTTATCAAGGAAATAAATAATACACATTCAAGATGTATATATAAACAAAATCCATCAATAATATTAATAAAGTTCATATATCTTCAACATTATATCAAACTATCAACCTCAGGAAGAATTCCAAAATTACAAGAATGTATCAACCTTGTGGGAACACTTCCAAAATTACAAGAACTACTAACCCTATATGAACGATTCCAAAATTATAAGTATATTAACCTCATATATGAACATACGATTCCAAAAATTACAAGAACTCTTAATTCGGTTGTATAAACTATATATTCCAAAATGACAAATTATCTATCCTCATATGTCAATCTATAATTGTTAGTTTAAGTTGGACCAAAACATCTACACAAGTATATGGGCACTCCCATGTAACCCACCCAAAAGACCCACATGAACAATTCCAAACTAGTCCTATGTAATTTCCCACAAAATCAGCCCGCCCTTTTTGCACTTCATCCAACTCAAATTGTCTCAATCTATAAACATTAAATAGAGTTAAATATTTTGTCATTACACTATTTGAATTATTATAATGCAAATATAGTTTAATAATTTACTGTATTTGTGATTAAGATGTTTGTTTTACTCATGATCTTTCTCATATATCACATCGATTAATGCCCACATTCAATACTTCCAACTTATGAAGGTCAAAGCGAGTGAACTGACATATGTATGTCACCAAGAGGTATGTGGTTCAAATCCTCCCACCCCAAATGTACTAAAAAAAGGACATATTCTCATATGCCTTTATAGCAACTAATTAGTTTTTTTTTAAATAGTGATACAAAGTTGTCACTTAAGTTTGAAATGAGTAAAACTTCTCTAGATTACAAGGAGCGAGAACTAAGGATTTTGTTATGTACTACTCATTAGTCTGCTACACAGGGTAAAAGATTGGACTCATACTTAATAAATAATGACGTTTTAACTTCTTGCATGCTAGAGAAGTCAAATATATTTTCTCGCAAGACATAACTTTTTCGATTGATACCAAAAAGCTCGCAGTTGAAAGGAAATATTAGTATTATTAGTCATTACCTTCTCAGCAATCTTAAAAACCGTCTTCAAAGATATTGCAGTAAATCGGATGTTGGCACACTAGTAACTTATTTCTCCTTGGTCATCTTCTTTGGAGTTTTCTCCTAACTCAACCAAGTGTCCAAGTTATAATACATTTTATCATATATTATTCACACATATATTATTCTATTAAAACATATATGACATTTTAATTTAATTTTGAAGTTTGTTTCTCTTTATACCCGTTATTGATATCCTACAAATGTTGATTAATGCAACTCAAATCATCTTTAAGATACTCTCTTCTTGATCTTTGTCCAACTTCTTAGTGTTTAAATCAACCATTTTCTTTACCTAATTATTTGATGTTTGTTTCTCTTCAGATTCATTCTCACCTTGAAAAACTTGCTTGGAGCAATTTCCATGTTCAATTTTTGGTGTAAATTGTGAGTTTTGAATCTGGTCTTCCAATTCTTTACCACGTCGACAAAGTGCTTCATTCTCATTGAAAACTTTATTTGTCTTTGGTTTAAACTACATTTCACTGCGTGGAAGTACGCAGTAGGTGTAACGGAAGCACCCACCTCACGTACACGTCCATGGTATTTCTGGAGTATCCAATGCTTGAGTCAAAGCATCATTAGGTGAGGGATATAATTTTTTGGAAGTTTTGTCAAAATCCTTTAAGGATCTCATCCTATAGAAGAAAGAAATATCATTATAATTTCATAATATATAGATCAGAGAGTCGCGTGAGTCAGATTGAGTGGGAGTCGCCGCCTCTTGGCCATTGGAAGCTGAACAGTGATGCCTCTTGGAGGGAGGATAGAAACAGGGGCGTCATCGGTCGGGTTATTCGTGACTCCCGGGGATCTCTCATCTTTGTCGGGTACAAAATCTTCCATCGAAAGTGACCTATTAAGGCCTTTGAAGGCGAGGCTATTCTCGTCGGTTTGAGATCGGTCAACTGTTGCGAGTCGTCTGAGTTCTATCATCTTTTCGTTGAGTCGGACTCGGCGAAGGTTGTTGGAGCTTTGATGTGCCTGGGGCTTGACCTTACAAAGACCAAGAATATCCTTGAAGGTATTTTAGTCGAAGCTTCTAAAGTTGGTAGCGTGTCTTTTGATTTTTGTAGTAGATTTTGTAATATTGTTGCCCACTGTTTAGCGCGTTGCGCTTGAGAATTATTTTGTTATGCCTTGTTCTTCTTCTTTTGTTGAAGGAGATGAGGTTTTCTTTTGGTGTTCGGAGTTTCCGAACTGGGTTGTGTTGGGAATAGTGGAGTCTAAAAACAAGTCAAAGGCCCATGTATGAGCTTTGGCCCAATTATCAAATTAAATTAGGGGCAATGAGACAAATGACCCTTTTTAAGTTTCAAAATCGATAGATGTTTTTTTTTTCAAAAGTGAGATATATGTCCCTTATTTAGTTTAGTTTATCTCTCCTATCTTTTTTCATTACTTAATTACCATTCCCAAATCCCATAACCCTTCCCAAGATTTTCTCTATTCTCTCTCCCCTGTTATAAAAATTTTAAAATTACAAAAAAAAACGTATTTCCTCTATTCTCTCTCCCACTTTATTTTTTATGAATTTAAAAAAGGGCGAAGATTGAAAATGGTGGTATAAGTTGTTATTTTTTTTTTCCTCCTTATTTTTTATTTTTTATGATATTCTAAGTAATTTTTTTACGTTTTTTTTTGTAGTTTTTAATTTTTGTAACACTTAAAGAGGGAGAGAGAATAGAGGAAATGCGTTTTTTTTTTTGTGTAATTTTTAAATTTTTATAACAGTTAGAGAATAGAGGAAATACGTTTTTTTTATTTTGAATTTTTGAAACAAAGAAATAAGAGGGAGAGAGAATAGAGAAAATCTTGGGGGAGGGTTATGAGATTTGGGAAGGGTAATTAAATAATGAAAAAAAGATAGGAGAGATAAACTAAATTAAATAAGAGACATATATCTCACTTTTGAAAAAAGAACATCTATCGATTTTGAAACTTAAAAAGGGTCCTTTGTCTCATTGCCCATTTAAAAAAATGGTCATTTATTATGAATTCCCATTAAATTAACCTAATTTGATTGCTTGCTTTTGTGATGTTGAGATGTGAAGCTGACGGCTGCACTACCTACAACAACAACAACAAAAAAAAAAAAAAAAAAAAAAAAAAAAAAAAAAAAAAAAAGACAGTTGCTTATTTTAAGTTTTGATGAAAAACTGAAAAACAACCAGAAAAAATTGTCAGCTACTCTTAGTGAGACTTTGAGAGATATTTTCTTGTGGATCGTTGTAAGGGTGTTTCATCTCCATTTAATAGTTTTGAGTGCACGTTCTTATAGAGTGATTCGTGAGTCTTTTCCTTAAGAGAAAAGAGAGAGAAATCATCTTCAGCGTTTTGTAAACTCTTGTGATTTTCTCCCTGACGATTTAGTGAAACCTGCATCGGTAGCAGAGAACTGGACGTAGCCACATTGGGTGAACCAGTATAAATTCAATGTCATTCTCTCTTCCCTTAATCTTGATTAATATCGTTCTTATTGCTTATAAGCTTTATGTTGGTTTATCTAATTCTTTTAAGTTGTTGAGTTCCAAATTGTTAATTCCGCTTTAGATTTGGAACCATAACCTAGTCTGGGATTTTAGATAAAATATATATTGTCTAAATCTGTTAGAATTTGGATTGATTATATTTGTATCGACTCCTAACAATTCTCTATGAGGCTGGTTGTTGTCAGGGTGTTAGTTTTTAATGGAGTCGTTCTTTTCAAAAAAAAAAAAAAAAAACTATCTTGGACATTTTCATCGCCTTATTCTCCTTTTTTATTTGCTCGAGCCTTTTTCTACAAATTAGCTCGACCGAAATCACATTCACTAGAAGATGTTTTCTTTTATATTCCCATAAATATAAAGTTAGATGCATAATCAATTTAGATATCATGACAACATAAAACGATATTCGTATCATTTTCTTGACAAGATTATCATAACTTTTACTTGAAAGTCGATGATTATACTTATTCTTATATCCTCGTTCATAATGTGTAGCTATCTAAAAAAAAGACATTTTTCCTTTATTTGGAAGAAAGTAATAAAGCCTAAATATTTGATGATAGGAAATAAAACATGATTGCACGTTGAATATTGCGAATTTTAAGATACATTTATTTGTTTTATTTTCTTCTACCAAGTGTTACTTTATTTTTATTTACATTTTGTACTAAATACTGAATTAATATTTTATTTTATAAGTACTTACCTGAATTTTCAATCTCAACAAAAAGTATAGAAGTAATATATATCAGGCCAAAAAAAGTATTTACAACTTAATAGCAAAATGTGGAGCTAATTTTACTAAGAATTCTTGTGTGGGTGCAGAATTAATGTGATTTGTTAAGCTAAATTTACTCATGATGTTCTGTAATGTCATTATAAAACATCATTGCAGACTAAATGATGTTTTGTAATGCGATTTGTTAGGCAAAATAACTTTCATTCTATACATGACAACGAAGAAATGCATCGAACCAAGAGAAAAAAGAAAAGAAAAGATGATGATAGAAACCTCGAGTTAACGAAGAAGAAAGCAGCAGAGATGGTGGAGATTGAGACTGGGAATCGGAGCTTCAAGAGTTCGGAAATGGCAGAAGACAACCGAATCTGATAAGAATTCAGCGGCAAGGAGTGTCGAGTGACAATGAGGATCGACGGCGACGAAGGGCAGCGAGGAGAATGAGTTGTGGCGAGGATTGCGACGCCGAAGGCGGCAAAGAACGGCAACAACGAAAGTGCAAGGAAAACGAAGGGGTCATGAACAAATTGACGCTGAATTTTGGATGAATGATAGAGAAAGCCCTAAACCCCCAAAAAAAAAAAATATTAATTAAAAAAAATAGACGCTAAAATTGACGCATTTTTCACATTTTCATTTTAGCTTATTCTTTGACACTTACAAACTACCAAGTAAACTAAGCATTTTTTTTTATGTTTTTGAAATGTCAAGTTGTATGTGAGTGTGAATAATTCGAAAATCTCCGTTTTTTTTCTTCTTTTTCTTGATCTTGACGTTTTTTTTTTAAAGTTCATGTGTTACTTGACATTTGTTCATAAAAACATCAAGCAATTAATTTTACGAGCGTAAAAAAATATTGTTTCTGTTATAGTAATCTTCATTTCACCTGTTGTTGAATTAAACAAAAATCTACCTCACTAAAAGTTTTGAAGTCTTTTGCAATGACATGGCCCAAAGATGATGCAAATACACCAACTCTCAACCCAACTAAATCATTTTTTTAAAAAAAATTGAACAAAAATGAGAAAAATAATGAATTACTAATGAACACTTGCTTTTATAGTGATGTTAACATATTAACATCACTCCAAAAATAATAATAAATAGATCACAATTTTAATATATTGAACAATACAAAAGTAGAAATATGATACAAATAGAAGAAGATAGTGAAACGTTTGTTTACTTGTGAGCCTGTGACCTAAGCAAAACCTAAAATTTTAATATAAGAAAAAGATGAAGGTGACTGTCCCCGTAGCAACTTGAAATATAAAATAAATTTTCCATTGTTTTAATTTTATATTATAAAATTAATCATACATTTAGTTTAGGAAAATTGTAGTAAATGACAATTTAAGACTTATTGTTTGCAAATATAGCATGTTTTTAAAATTTTTGCGGATATAGCAATTTCTATCGCTGATATCTTATGACTGATAGAAGTCTATCGCTGATCACCTCAGTTTTTTATAGATTTTTGTCAGTGATAATAGTCTATCAGAGATAATAGTCTATCACTGATAGAAGTCTATCAGTGATATAATAAAGTCTATCAGACTTTTTTGCCATATTTGTAAAACATTTTAAAGTTTGTTAAATTTGCAATTAGTTTGGGCCTGATTGCTATTTGTGCAACCAGCCCTTTAGTTTAAATAATAATTAATTAATTAATAATTTAACATATTATTGAATTGATTAAGACATATACCTTCAAACTGGTAGATTTAGAACTGTAAGTCATGGGACTAAAATAAAATTAACCACAATAAAAAAAGGAACTAAACATACATTTACCACTAAACCAAGACATTATTTTAAAAAATTTGTCACCAATTATATACAAATTAAGTATGTTGTCATACTTGAAGGGAGATTCGAACCCCGGTAAATTCGTCTCTTTACTTCGAGTAAAAAATTGTTGTTGAACTAAAAATATAAAAAATAAAACAATTATAACCCCAATTGAAACCGGTAGCCTAACCTCACACATTTTCTTTTACCGTATGGGAGGGAAATGAACATGTAACCTCATAGTCTCTAGATCGTATATTATGTGGGTTGAGTTATGTCCATGTTGACACTCTGATTTGCTTTTGTAATATCATTATTTTTAATTTTAAACTTTGAATAAAGTAAACACCAGTTTCTATAAATAGAAATACCTTGAACTACTTGTAATAATTTATTTTAAGAGGATATTTTCAAACATAAAAATGATTGGTATACTCTAATTTATTTTTTTACATGGGATTGAAACTAATATTTTTTTCATTTTTTTTATTCTTTTGTTCATAGATGTTTGTGTTGAAATGTGAGAATATATAATTCTACATTGGTTAAAAATAGAAAAAGTAAGACATCAACCTCATAGACCTACTAGCTGATAGAATTCAAAAACAAAATCATACAACAGACAAATATTATAATTTTGTATACTTGTTGCTAAACTTTTTTTATTAAAAAAAAAAAAGATGTTTTTTTTTTTTAATATTGTGATGAGGAAAAAAAAGAAAAATGAGTGGCAAGAAAAAGGGCTGTGATCAGAATTTGGTTTTGCATCATCCTTTCAATAATGTTAAAAAAAATAATTGATAAATGGAATCATATTTTGTTTGATTGTTCCTCCACTAGACATGATCAATTATTCAAGTGTTGTACCTTACCTAATACTAATTTATTTATTTATTTTTATTTTTATTTTACAAATAATACTAATAATATATATTTGGGTAGAGAATTCCATCATTTTCTCGAGAAACAAACACAAATTTCAAAATTAAATATGTTCATACAAATCCAACCAAGAACACGCCAACCAATCATGACCAAATAACAATGTTATCTTTTTCCTCACTCACTCTTCACCAATAATGCTCATTTTTTAGGCCTTTTTTCTCTTTTCCTTTGGTGCAAAATGGACCATTGAGAGTTAAAAGTCTATAATAAAGGCCTCTTTTTTAGTTGTAAAAAAATAATAATGCCTTATAAAAACTCTCTTTTCAAAAGAATTTTACAAATGTTAAGAAATACAAACTTTTAGAGAGAAAGAGGAATCATTTTATTATATAGGTAAGTCACAAATGCATTTTACCAATTAATAATCAATTTAATAGCTTTTGTTTTTTATATTCTAAATTTAACCCCTTTTTTTTTTTTTTTTTTTTTTTTTTTTTTTTTTACAACATCTTATCTAAAGGATGAAATAAATGTTATAACTTTATACAATTACAAAAGTGAGAGGTCAAACCATCAAATTTCAGGATGAGGATTAATACCTTTTGAACTCTTTATCTTTTAGTCGAGGACACATCTTTGTTAACTGAACTATTCTTGATGGAACGATAATTAGTATCTTATCACTATGGCTGAATAGTCAAATATTTTTTATATATATGAAAATAATGATAGATCTTGGATATGTAAACATGTTTCCATTTATTTTTGTTTTTCACTCTTAACCACACTTCATCTACGATCAAAGTGAGCATGACTCATTATGTGTTGATGACCAAGAGGTCTGTGGTTCGAATCTCTCACCCCAATCTATTAAAAAAAATCACACTTCATCTACCCTTCTTCATAATAGATCACTCTAATTTCTATATTATTCTCTTCCACACAAAATGTTGTTTGAATTAAATAACTTTTAGGGTAAAAGAATAATGGATGAGCACTTCCTTTTTTTCAATAAAGGAGTTTTTGTTTCTTTGATAATTATCATTAAAGGTACATTGATTACCATTAGAGAACATATCCACATTAAACTAAACCAAGTACCAATCAATAACAATGATGAAACCACCCTGGATTTTTGTTTGCTTTTCCTCATCACATAAACATATCACCAGCCGCCATGATTGGCTGGTTGAGGAAGGGGAATCCCCAAGAATCAACAAATCCATCAATGCCACAGACTTCAACATGATCCTCAGAATCAATCAGATTTCTAGTACTCGAGTTTATGAAGCTTATGATTTCATTGAGGGAGTCCAATCTATGGCGGAGCTCCGCCATCTGGGCCCGGAGCACCGAGTTCTCCGCCTCCATATTCAGGTAAAGTTGGGAGGTGAAATTGATATTCACGGCGATTTGCTCATTCTCCGTTCTGATTTGACCCACCTGAACCGTCAGATCGTCGAGCTGCTTCTGTTTTCGCATCCTAGATCGGCGAGCCGATTCTCGATTCGATATCATTCTCTTCCTCTTCCTCTGATCCACAATTAGCCGAGGAGCTTCGTCGGAGCTTGGAGATCCCGATGAACTTCCCACCGGAGACGCCATTAAAACCGGCCGTGTCTCAAACAGAGGATTTTCTTCTTTTCTTTTTTTTTGTATGTGGGAAAAGGGGACGAAATTAAAAATATGGGTTTTGCTGGAAATGGCAAGAATTAAAGAACCCAGATGGTAATTTTGGCGATTAGTGGAGAAATTAGGAGGGTTAGTTCATGAGAAAACGTAGAACCAGTAGAGGAAGACGACGGAGAAGGATTGAACGAGATGGGTGCGGCGGCGGAGAGCGGAGTTGATGATGAAACCAGAGAGAATGACCTCACTGACTACAGGAAACATGAATACGAAGCATGAAAGAACAAGAATTGGAGCATTAAAACGGACCTCAAAATTTTCTCGGGAAAATTTGGGAAAAGAAAAACAGAGAAACAGAGAGATTGAAAAAGGGAGTAAAGAGAGGAAATGGAGAGGAGAGGTTTTTGGGAAGAAATGAAGGTGGATTTTATAGAATTCAAATGCCCACTAGAAATGGATAGAATAATCAAGAAAATGAGCGAAGCTGCTGGGTTGCATCATAAAAAAAAAAAAAAAAAAATATAATAATATATATAAAAAACAGAAGAAGAAAAAATTAGAAGAGGTGGACCTTTGGCGTGGTCAAAGAGTTGGCGGAGTTAGAATTGTTTAGTTTGTGAAGTTGTGAAGTATCTACATTTGAGCCAGGAGTTGTTTAGTCTGAAATTCTAAAATTTGTAGAATAAATGAGGATAAAACTTTCTCCAACTTATTTTTTAACAATTTTTTGGACCAAACATCTCCTTAATTATTAGGTCAGGTACCTTATGTCGATTCAGCTATAAAATATAAAGTTTAATAAATAGATTTTGCTCGATTTACGATAAACATCTATTATAGTGGTAAAAGGTGGAGATTGAATTTGATGATATATAAAAACTGCCTTCTAGAATATATGTAAATGTGTGTATTTATCTAAACACTACAAATATTACATTTAAAAATAAATAAGGGAAATTATTTAACTTTTACCTTTAACTTGACCAAGTGAGTCAATGTTTACCCAAATTCTTTATTTTGTATATTTATCTAGACAGTACAAATATTACATTTAAAAAAAAAAGCTAAAATATTTAATTTTTACTTTTAAGTTTGACTAGGTTAGCCCATGTTTACCCAAATTCTTTCATTTCAATAAGTTTGACCAGCATTACAATTTCTCTTATATTCTATCAAGTTTTTTTTTTTTTTTTTTTTTTTTTTTTAACAAAATTGATTCATACATGATGTGAATTGAATTATGTTGTTATTGATTATTCTATCAAACTTTTATTTGGAAGGTGCTTAAAAAATATTCTAAAAGCAACACTTAATTTAGTATTAAAGTTATATCATAGTTAGAATTGATGAGTTTTAAGATATTAATTCAGTATCAATAATTTTAGAGTTTTTGCACGGATGAAGGAGTAACGCCAAATAAGTCCATTTTTAAAACAGAACGTAAGTTTTGTCTGTTCTTTTATTGATGTTATCAGCACTAACAATTGCATGAAAAGTCATTCGTATCTTTCACTCGCGATTTTCATTTTCCCTCGTGATTCTCCAAAAACGCAATTTATTTTCTCTAAAAAGTAAATGACTACCACGATTCGTAGAAAGAAAAATCGGAAATGTTCGCAATCGCAATATATAAGAAAAATCACGAATTTGAGGAGGGATGAGTACGATGACGGTATAGACTTTTCACGTGATTGATAGTGTTGATAACATCAGCAAAAGGTAAAAAAAAAAATTATCTTTTAAACTTGTGGGTCAAGTGACATTACGCTCTTCAAGGGACGGGTCATCCGTACAAATCCCATCATCGAATAGGACTTGATCTTATACATTTTTCAGGATTTGATATCGGGAGGACTGAACCACTGATCTCTCAGTCAATACCACAACTTCATGTTAATTGAACTATGCTCGGTTTAACATGTTTAATATTTATGGAAGGTAGGAAATTGTTATTTTAATAAATTAATTTATTTTTCTAGATTTTGAAGTAAAAATTGAATTTAATTAACGTGGGGTAGACTTTTTTTTCTTCTATATTTATAACTTACTTAGCTAGGTATTTTTTTTTTTAATAATAAAATTGATGGAAACACCTAAAAACTATTTGACAGCAAAGAGGAGGTATAAAGTTGGTTGGTCAGAAATTAATTAAAAAGTGGTTGAAAACTTTAGGAGTGGAAATGAAGATGAGTCATCCCATGTTCACAAGCACGCGTAAAATGCTGCACACGAACTGAAACTGCCAGTGGTACATTTAGACTTTTTTTAATTAAATTAAAAAAAAAAAAAAATTGTAATTTGTTAAAACTTACTTAAGCTTTCATTATGGTGCTAACCAAAACTTTATTCCAATTTTATAATGTTTTTCTAGTACGACAACAAAATTATCTTGTTAATTAAGAATTTTATTAATTCACGTCTCTTTAAAAGACATTTCAAATTCAAATTAGTTCATCCACGTTAATTGAATATTAAGATTTAAATCGTCATTTTTGAAAAGATGATTTATTAATTGGATTAATGCAATTGACTTTTCTTCTTCTTAAAAAGATGATCTTTTAAACAATAATAAAAGATAGGTAACTCTTATAAAAAAAAAAGGTACTAACATAATTTAAATAAAAAATATATATAATAATAATAACTTTAAAAAATAATGGTAAATAACCAACCTAACCGCCAACGACCAACATAAGCATAATTCAACGATAATTAACGTATACTTTTTTTATTGGAAGTTAAAATTAAATTTGCATACCACACATTTGTTATAGTAAAAGAAGTAATCAACATGAACATAGTTTAACACGTTAAGAGTATAAATCTTTGACAAACACATCAAATACTTAAATTCTCATGTTTACAATTATTCAATTAAAATAAAAAAAATGTAATTATTTTTATTATATTATAATAATAATAATAATAAAAAATCAGGTAATTTAATTAACGCAGGGTTTAAACTCATGACCTTATAGTGAAGGTGACAACCTCATAGCTATGCTCAATTAATAATAATAAATATGTTCGAAAATAGAGTTACTGATTTAATTATCTCTAATTGACCGTATGAAATTCATTTTTGGTATGAAATTAATCTTATAGATTGATGCATGGCCTACCAAATCCTCTTTAAATATTTTTCCGCAATTTTTTAGGCATTATCCATGATTTTAATCTATGATTTTTAAAATTAAAGGTTAGCCTAATGATTATAAAGATGGTTGAGACTATTAAAGTCGGTAGTCTACCTAAGAATTAATTTCCTACAAGTTTTGTAAGCTTGTTCAGACACTCACCGTCACATACATACAAAAATAATTTTTAAAATTATTGTTCAAGTAATAATTTAGTTTTTAGATTTTATATATGTTAATATATATATTTTTTTTTTCAAAAGTATTTAATTAATATAGATAGAGGTGGACCTTAATCATTAGTTCATATTTCATGTTAGTTTTTTTTTTTTTTGTAAAATGTATTTAATTAATGCGGGGTGGGGAGATCGAACATTTAACCTCTTAGTCATTAGTTCATATTTTATCTCAGTTGAGTTATTGTTCGTGTTGACAATTTTATGTCAGATGAGTTATGTTTATATTGACTAATATGTTACTATTATTTGAAACAGATTCGGATGAATAATATATATATATATATATATATATATATATATATATATATATATATATATATATATATAACAGTGTCCAAGAGACTTTTCTTTAATACCACATATATTTTTTTTGATAAAATCTTTAACACCATATATATAACAGACTTACGATTGTATCATTGTAACAAAAAAGTTTTAAAAAATAAAACACTTAGGTCATGTTTACTTCCGTCCAAACATAATTTATTTATGATAATTCTGACGGTGGGACCCACATTCATTATGTTTGAGAGCGTTTATCAAAATTTGCAAAGATAATCAAAGCGTGGGCTCCATCTCCAAATTTGTCATCAGATTACACCATTTCTCTACCACTACTTGATCATATTACCATTATTCTTACTTGGGTCCCATCTTTTTTTTTTCATTGTTTCCATGTTTGTCTCTTTCTCCCCCTCCATGGTCATCTCCTTCAAACTCAACTTTTTCTTCCTCTCTTCTTTTCCCTTCCTCCGACCATTCTCGTCGCCGCCCACCACACTCCACCCAATCTTGTTGTCGTCCACCTCACTCCGGCTAGCCAATCCCATTTCAAAACACTACTTCCTCGCCAAAAACTTATACGTTAGAAATAAATGAGTTTTCTAACGAAATAGGTTTTATTTTTCTTTCAACAAATTGTTTTGGCTGAAATGAGTTTTCTTTTTCTTTCAACAAATTATCTTCACGCATGTTCTTTACCCGAGTCGACCCTTCGAGGGGGGTTAGCCACTTCCTTAGTTGAGGCGACCCTTCAAGGGGGTCGCCCTCTTCTTTTGTCGAGTCGACCCCTTGGGGATCAACCTCTTCCTTGGTCGAGCTAACCCCTAGAGGGGTTGGCCTCTTCACTTGGTCGAGCCGACCCTAACGAGTCGACCTTCATCTCCTTGTCAAGTTTATTCCTCTTAAGGGATCAATCTGTCCATCTGATTCACGGGTTGACCTTAGTTGAGTATGCATGTTCTTAGTGTTTAGCCTATTGGGTCTGATTATTTCACCCATAGCAGTTGCCCCCACTCTGGAGTCGGGTTCTGTAAGTGAGGCAATGTGCTTTTTGCACAACCTTCTTTTGCACCCAGGTTGAGAGTCTGCTTGAGGCAATACTTGCACTGCTCTTTAGGGTGAAATCTCATTGGCCTCTCATGAGGGTCACACCATCGATTCCTTCCGAAGAGAGTCGTCTCTTTTGGCTATTCTAGAGGGGTTACTCCTTTAACGCGAGTTATGTGTCTCGCTCGTCTTCGAGGGGGTTATTCCTCTCTAGGGGGGTCACGTATCTATGTCTTGACCTACTTGGGCTAGCAATTTTAGTTATTGGTAGTCTTCTTGTTTCTATTGGAATGTGGATTTCCTCTCCATTTCAAGATTTTCGACTGTTTGGGCTGATTTCCTTCGATGTAGTATCTAGGATAGGTCTTTCTTTCCTTATGACCTGTTTGAGATAGGCTCGTATGTTTCTTTTAAAACGATATTTTAGTTTAGTTCTGATCCACCAAGATTGGTTTCCTAAGAACGGGATTGACTCTACGGAGCGAGCTTCCGATAATGCCTGACCGACCCCACAGAAGTCTGCTCTTTTCACAGTTCGATTCTTTCATTAGATCGGCTTCCTGCGTTTGAGCCTCGTCTGAACCCCATCGAGTTCGACTCATGAGGGTCAGCTTGAACTCTCATCGAGATTCAACTTAATGTGTCTTCCCGTCGGGTGATGTCGGTGGCGGATCATCTAAAGCTAGCATCCAAGAAGTGACATTTGGTGTTGGAGCTTCCTATAATAAATTCGGTGTTGAGTTTTTAAACTGAGGTGATAGGTGGACACCCTGCTCAGAAGCAGCGTACTTGTTCTTCACCTGTGTATGAATCTAGTGTTCAGGCTAATGCTCTTTTCCAGATTCCTTCTCTTGAGGAGATGAATTCTTTGGGTGATAGCTTGATTGACTTCGTCAGTACGTTACTTTTGGATTTTGATGAGACGTGTCTCTTCTGGTTGGTTGGAACTATCCGACTATCGCACTTTCGTTCATCATGTGAATCTTCAAGAGGGATTTCAGAGCGTTGTTATGTGCCTCCGAGAGGTAATTTACTCTTCTCCAGTTTGTTATTTTTTATTCGTTTTCATTATGCAGGCTTATCTGGGTATGTCGACCTCGACTCATCGTCTTTCTGACGAGGTTCTCTTCCTTCGTCGGTTTTCTTTCCTCGGTCTGAGTTAGAGCGTGTGGAGACTGTTTAGTCTGAAGAAGACGTCAAAGCTTTGTTGGTCGCAGAGCTTACAGAGACTAAGACGAAACTTTCTTCGTCGTCCACGAAACTTGCTATGTCTGCGGAGAAACTCTCTTCTGTGGAAGTTCGTTTAAATGACCATTCTTTCCTAGCTAAGGAGTTTAAGACGAGCCTCTAGTTCATCTCGCTTCTAGACGAGATGATGAATACTGGGGTCACTTGGTCGACTGATCTCGCCAAAGAGCATTATCTTGAGCTCGACTTTGGTTTCCTCCATAGCTACGTCAAGGAGCTTCGTGATCTTCCTCTTGGATCTGAGGACTTTGGTGTAGCAGTTGGTGAGGATTTCGGTGCAGCCGTTGGTGAGGATTTTCTAGAGGATGTTCCAGAATTTCACGACCTGTGACTTGTGTGGCTGTTTTTACTTATGCGGTGTTGGTTTGTCCAAGTTTACTCTTTGTAATGTCGGTTTGCCCAGCTTAATTTTTGTAATTTTGGTTTGTTCAACTTTACTAATATCGTTTGTGTTAATTTCTGGGTGCTTTTTTGTATTCTTGGATAACCAAATGAATGTTTTTCCTTTTTCCTATCTTTTTGCCCTCACTTAAGTTTGTTTGGTTTTTATTTGCAATCTTGAGTTGAGTAGAATTTGAAACAATAACGAGTATCCATCTCACTTCATGAACTGTTGATGGATTTGGTTGCACTAGTGTCATTTTTTTGCACTGTTAGCTCGACAAATGATCTAGCGGCAGACCAACTTAGGCTTAACTTCAATTTCCCAAGTACTCTGGGGTTTTTAGCATCTTTGTTTGCTTGAGACGGTTGCGCTCAAAGTTTTGGTTGTTTTTTATTTCTTCCTACCTGCAATCTGTTAACTTGAGAACTTCTCGGTTTAGGTTCTCCATGACCTTCTACCGCGGGTCCTTTGCCTTTAGATGGATCTCGCCTCCCTAGGTAAAATTTAAGATTTCTGATTGTCGATCTGGTGCTGAGTCTTCTCTCGGTCTTTTTACTTCTAATTAACCTAAGAGATTATTCTCGGGCCTCCCGACAGTTGACTTTTGTTGTCGCAGGAGTTTTGAGATGTTGGTCACATTGTGGTACAACCCTCAAACTTTTCTTCCTAAGTCACCTACCGTTCATCTGACACGACTTCCTGGACGACTAGGGGGTTTGGCTCTATTACTCTTGCCTCCGATCTTTGCATGCCTTTGATAACTGTTTATCCAGGATAATCGTTTTTGCTGGTTCGATTGTCATTCGTTTCCTTGTAGCTTTTCGAATGCGAGGGGATTTCTCATTTGAGGTTCTCCCTGGATTTTACTCTTGAGTTCGTCTTCCTTAACTGGATCTCGTATCGTTTGGATCGGGTCGAGAATTTTTTACTGTTGACCCAACGTCGATTCTTCCTTTGGTTGCTCGACTTTTGGCCAAACCAAAGGTTATTCCTTGGGAGTTCCTTCTTCTGGCTCGACTTCGGCCTATTGCCACCAAGTGATTGAGGGTTTTTGCTAGTCAATTGTTGATCTCTTGATGGTCCTACTCAAGTTGAGTTGTGGTTGTCCTCCTATGCTCCAACTCTTTCATACCTCTCGTAGCAATGTTGGTCTCTTCCCCTTGTCCGGATCTCATCGGATCAGGGTGTAGCTTGACACTGTCTGTCTTGTGTTCGAACTTCTTTCTGGATCTTCTTCGGGCCAGCCATAGCCTGATTCAGTGCCTGCAGGATCACTAGCGAGCCATGTTGTGATCCAAGCCCTTGACCTTCGCCTCCAACGCTTCATACCGTTTGTCGGTTTTTGCTTCTAGAGTGATGACTAGATTTGATTCTTTCGTTGCCACCAGTTGTGTTGCTACTGGACAAAGCACGTTCTTCCGAGCGTTCTCATCTACCAGGATGCTTCGATCGTTGGCTAGTATCAGTTTCGTGCGCTGATCGGGGTTCGTCGTTTCACCTTCCAATCCTCAAATGCTGACATTTTCCATATTGCAGTTCATGATCTTGAATGGTATTGCGAGGTAATTTGAAGATGGCTTACTCGTTCCTACAGACGGCGCCAACTGTTGATACCGATTTTTTGTATCAACGATAAATTTAGTATTTGACGTGGAACGAGCTTGAACCTGCAATACCTTAAGAGACAAAGAAGTGATCTAAGACCGGTGTGGTGCTAACCACACGGGCTTCGACGCTTAAGTTAGCGTTGAGAGAGAAAATGAATATGAAAAGTATTTTGGCAGATGTAGAGAATGATTTTGCCTTACCCTTATCTTCTTTCGTCCTTGAGATATATGATTGACATATGGCCCTTTGTGACTGTTTCACGTCATTTAAACGGGTCATTATGTTTTTAGTAACTCCTGAGGGTTACAAGGATTATATAACTATTCAGGAGGAGACGTTTCCTAGCTGGCTGAGCCGACCCCATTGGGTCAACCATGCTTCTTCTGTCGAGTCGAGCCGCCCTCGAGAGGGGCCAACTTCCCTCTTAGCCGAGCCGGCCCCTAAGAGGTTGGCCTCTTCACTTGGTCGAGTCGACATTAAGGGGTCAACCTTCATCTCTTTGTCAAGATGATTCTTGAGAGGGTCAGTCCTTCCATCTATTCATAGGTTGACTTTAGCTGAATAGACCTCTGCTTAGTGTTTAGTCTATTGAATTTTTATAACTTGGATTGATAATTTTGCCACTAATAATTATCAAATGTGACCTAAAATAATATAAAAGGAGAATGGTTAAAAAAGTTTTTCGATAATTTATTTAATAATGGTTCTATGACTTTTTTATTCTAGACAAACCATTGGGTATTTTCTTTTATAATTATTTATTATTGTGACTAGAGAATATATTTTAAATGAGAAGTTTATTTTATTAAGTGTTAGTGTTACAATATCAAGTAAAGGTTGCTAAATTTATTTTATTTGACGATTGGTGCTATGCACAAACCCACCCCTTGAATAGAATATTCTTAATGAAAGATGCTTTTATGCTAACATCCGAATATTTTTTTCATTTAGAGATGGCATTCATAGTTCTAGCTTTTCATCCAAACCCACCCCCTAAGAAAACTAATAACTTTTTTTTAACAAAAAGAAAAAGAAAATCACTTTTACTTTGTACTAGTTGATTGGATGAAGTTTAATCTTAAACTTTTATTTGATCAAACTCAAATAAATGGTACAATTAAAGACCAACCGAGGAGGCTTAACTAAAAACTAACTAATAAATCATTCAATGTTTGTCTAGAAAAATGAAATGACGATTTAGTTTATGAACTTGGGTATGTAATGATTAATTTAGTCTCTACGATTTAGTATTTAAATTTTACTATATAACAATCTGGTCATTATAGTTTAAGTTATAACGGTTTAGTCCATATAATTAAAAAAATAATCATTATAAGAGATCAACGTTTATTATGCACAAATCTCTTTAATGAAATATTCATAACGATTTAAAAGATTTGACACGATAGGGAATAAATTCCATAAAGATTATGTTTGCTCACTTAACTAACTTTTTTTAAAAAAAAAAAAAGTATGAACCAGTGACCAAGTGGTCTTAGGTTTGATGTAAAAAAAAAATAATAATAATAAATAAATAAAAGGTTTTTTCTTTAAAAACAAAATAAAAAATGAGATTTGAGGTATTATTTGAAACAAAAGCTTTTATATGAAGTATGAAACATGTTTAATATTGTATTATCCATTTAGAATAATTGGGAAGGTATCAATTTTTAAAAGGTAATTAATTTTCAAAGGCCAAAAAGGGAGATGGGTTGGGTAAAGTGTGGGATGGTGGGGCAGTAGGAGCCCCCCATGGGTTTGGTGGCCATTGGATTTGGACTCAATTCAAACCTTTTTTTTCTTCCAACTTAGTCAAGATCTCAAAATCTATATATATATATTTTTTTTTTAAGTATGTTTTACTCTATTTTCTAACTTTTTCTAATTTTCAAATTGGTGGGTTTAGTTTAACTTCTTCCTTCCTTTTTTTTCCCTTAATTTTAATTTTTTTTCTTTTTTAAGAAAACTTTGTCATTTGAATATATTATTAAATCAACTATTTTAAATTTTCTCTACCTTCCATTTTAGAATATCTATGTGTCAAACTACATTTATTTAAATTTTTTTTTGTATCTTGAAGAATTTTATACTTGGATTGTATGAGGTCAGGGTTCAATCCCCACATTAATTAAATTTATGAATTCAATTCTAACATTATCTTGGAATAAAAAAATAAAAAAAAATAAAAAAAAAACTTCCTACCAAATATTCTTTATCTCATATGTGATTTTTGTCATATACTATCATCGATTGCAATTTTTTTAAGTTGTCAGGAAGAAAAGCTTCGTGAATATATCTAGAAAGAAAAAAATAGCAGATTTTCATTAACATAAAGTAAATAGGAATTAAAGTAAATTTTCATAAATAAGTTTTCACATATACTTTTTAAGTTAAATGATAACATCTCTGTGAATATTTAATTTTGCATCTAAAAGGTAAATAAAGATTGAAAATGTAAATAAAGATTGAAAAGGTAAAAATCATATTAGATTCATAAATAAATATATATATATATATATATATTTTTAATAGGTAAGAGACCATTAAACACAAAATTGAAAGTTTAAGAATCTATAATCTATTGACTATTATATTAGATAACTCTTTAATGTTTCAAGATCTATTAAACACAACAATGAAAATTAGGCCCCGTTTAATAATCATTTCATTTTTTATTTTTAAAAATTAAGTTTCTAGATACATACTTTCAAGTATGAGTATCTTTGTTTTGTTATAATTTTTTTAAAAAGTATTCAAAATTGATGCTAATTTTGAAAATTAGAAAAAAAAAAAAAAAAAAAAAAAAAAAAAATTATTGATTTTTTTTTTTTTTTTTTTTAGAATTTGACTCAAAATTCCAATGTTTTTTTAAAAGAGGTGAAATAGATGGTATAGTAATGAAATTATGCTCAAACATAAAAACAATTTTTTAAAAGGAAAACCTAAAAACAAAACGATTATCGAACTCAACTTTAGTGGCTAAGCTTGTAGTTTGACTTATTTATTTATTTTTATTTTTTTAACCTCCAAGTCCAAAGAGTATCTCTTGATGGTAGAGGACTAGGGTTTAAGCCCGAAGTTGAAGAGGGTTTAAGCCCGAAGTTGAAGGTTTAGTGGAATGGGCCATAAAAATTTAGAGTAAAACTTGCTTACAGCCCGGCCTACAAGTATCTTTTGCAGCCCAACACGTGTCACGATTTGATTTGCTGAATATTTATATTATTTTTTAAATAAAAAAAACTCTTTACACCCGTTTACTTAGATTTTTTTCTTCCGCAACTTTCCCTTTCTTCTTCGTCCGATAAACAACTTCTTCTATTTTTCTCTCTCTTTCCTCCATTTCTATCGGCCATGACCTTTGTTTTCAATTTCATCTCTCACTCTCTCTTCCTTATGACCTTTGTTTTCAATTTCATCTCTCACTCTCTCTTCCTTACTCTACCATAAGTACTTTTTTCCTTTTTTTTTTGTTAACTATTTTTTAAGGCAGTAAGATTTGTAATACTCTAAAGGATATCTCTAGACAAATAAAAAAAAAATTGTTATCATTTTTTTTTTTTTTGGGATTTTTTCTTATAAAAAAAAAAACCAATCTACCTTCCCCTTTACCAACCTCAGATGAATCCATATCCAACCGTGAAATTTCCTACTCTTTCCTTCATTTTCTCTAAAACCCACTTGAAAATTTATGTCTATATAACACACAATCAATCCTGCAAATTTCAAATAATCCCAATTGAAATTTCATGACCTTGAAATTGGAGTGTAGAGAAATGAAGAGAGAGAAAATAGAAAAAGTTGTTAATTTGTTGGAATAAGAAAAGAAAAGTTACTGACAATAAACGTGAAAGATTTTTTTATTATTTAAAAATGATTTAAATATTAGTCAATCAAATCATGAGAGGTGGCTGGGCTGCAAAAGATACTTGTAGCCCAGGCAGCAACCAAGTTTTACTCAAAAATTTATTCAAAAACTTGATTTAAAAAAAAAAAAAAATCTTCATCAGCTAGATACTATGGGTTTTTTTTTTTTTTTTTTTACATGGAAGATTTTGGAGATTTGAACCTTAAACTTCTGGGAATGAATACGTGTCAATTATTTTTTGCTCACTTTTGATAGTATGAAACTTTTTGGGTGAAATTAAAATCAAATTATGAGAGTCTATGTCTAAGGTTGATATTAAGATACGTGAAAGTTGTCGGTAACGAAAACTTAATTTATAAAAAAAGAGAAAAAAAAAAATAGATAGAAAAGGAAGAAAACAAATAGGATTGAGGAAAAAAGAGGTGGATGCATTAGATTTGGTTGAGAAAAAGGAGAAGTGCGAATAATTGATGTTGAAGTCTTTTGTATGTTTTGGTTGAGAAATTGTGAGTGTGATTCATGATTCATGATGGTGTGGATGCTTCCTTTTTTAGGTGCCAATTTGACTATCACTTCCACGCACCTACCTCCAACATTTGCCTTCCAAAACACTACGCACTTCGACACAGAGGGACCAATCTTCATGATATGGACATATATATCTATCACTTACTCGACTTCCTTAAGCAAAATCGAAAAATAAACTCATATCGATTTAAGTCTAATTTCTTTGGTGATTAAATCGAATCATAATTCAAGATTAGTCGGTCGAAATTTGTGGACATAACTCAGGTCCGTTTAATTTCCTTATTGGTTAAATCAAACTATCATCCAATATTAGTCGGTCGAAGCCTGTGGACAAAACCCAAGTCCGATTAATTTATTTGTTGGTTAAATCAAATCCTAAACTAGAATTAGTCGGTCGAAGCTTGTGGACATAACCCAAGTCTGTTTAATTTCTTTGTTGGTTAAATCGAACCCTAATCCAAAATTAGAGGTCAGAGGTCTGTTTTAATTTTTTTATTGGTTAAACCGAACCTTACTATTCAGTAGCGGTCGAAGCTTGTGTAAACTCAGACCTGTCTTAATTTCCTTCTCGTTTAAATCGAACCCTAATCCAAGATTAGAGGTCATAGCCTGTGTAAATCCAAGTTCGTTTTTAATTTCTTTGTTGGTTAAATCGAACTCTAATCCAAGATTATAGGTCGTAGCCTGAGACTCAGTCCGTTTTAATTTATTTATTGGTTAAATCGAACCCTAATCCAAGATTATAGGTCGTATCTTGTGTAAACCCAGGTCCGTTTTTAATTTCTTTATTGGTTAAATTAAACCTTACTATTTAGTAGCGGTCGAAACATGTGTAAACCCAGGTTCGTTTTAATTTCTTTGTCGGTTAAATCGAACGATTATTCAAGATTAGAGGTCGTAGCTTGTGTAAATTCATGTCCATCTTAATTTCCTTGTCGGTTAAATTGAACCCTAATCTAAGATTAGAGGTCGTAGCCTGTGCAAACTCACCATTTTTAATGTCTTTATTGGTTAAATCGAACCTTACTATTCAGTAGCGGTCGAAGACTGTGTAAATTCAGGTCCATCTTAATTTCCTTATTGGTTAATTCGAACCTTACTTTTCAGTAGTGGTCGAAGCATGTGTAAACTCAAGTCCGTCTTAATTTCCTTGTTGAGTAAATCGAACTCTAATCCAAGATTACAGGTCGTGGCCTGTGTAAAGTCAGGTTTGTTTTAATTTCTTTATTGGTTAAATCGAACCTTCTTATTCAGTAGCAGACGGTGGCGAAGTATCTGCATCGCGTGAAGAAGAGCGTGAGTGCACAACGAAACTCGAGCAGGCGTTTGGGAAGACGAAGCTCTACGACGGCTGAATATCGACATCGTGTGAAGAAGGGTATGATTTGAGTTTTTAAGTTTTGTACGAATGCCATTAATTACATTTTAATTACAATTTTACCATTCGCGGCTTAATTACAAAATTGTCACTCCATATCTTTTTATTTACAATTTTGACATTTTGACTTACAATTTAATATTTGACCCTTTATTTTCAATTAAGTTATGATATATTTTCTTTTTTAAATTTAAGATTTTAAGGCATCTTCCAATTTTACCTCAATTTAAGTCTTTAAATAAATTTTAATTATTTTTTTTAATACATATTTCAAATAATTTCAACTTTGTCTTTAATTGGAATTTTTCAAATAAATCTCAATTTAGTCTTATAATCCATAATTATAATTTTCGTTTAAAAATAGCGTTTGATAAATAAAATAATATTTGTTTGAGGGTTGAGTAATATTGCTCTAGTAGAGTTTTGACTCTCGTAGCACACGAAAATTCTCGCAATCACTTTTACAATTTAATATAATAATTAATTAAAGATAAAATATGGGTAACCTCCTGATCATCAACTCATACATATATCAGTTGTTCACTTTAGCGTAAATTATTCTATCTCTTACTATTTGTTCACTTTCTACTTTCCTTATATTAACCTATCATATTAAATTAATTCATTAGTTCAATCAACTTATCATGTCAATATACTTATTAAAAAACT
Source organism: Herpetospermum pedunculosum (assembly GCA_028017165.1). Lineage (NCBI taxonomy): Eukaryota > Viridiplantae > Streptophyta > Magnoliopsida > Cucurbitales > Cucurbitaceae > Herpetospermum > Herpetospermum pedunculosum. The sequence continues at coordinate 8,445,665 of CM051528.1, forward strand.
TATCAGGTTAATATTTAGATAATTATGTAATAATAAATGCTTATTAATATCAAAGATTATAAAGGTCAAAGATATTGACATCCATTCATTAGACTTTTTTATTTTTTTTACCAATTTTAAGGCGTACTTGTGGCAACAAAAAATAAAATAATCAAGAATTTTGACCCTCTTCAACTAAATACTTCCAAAAACCTTAATGAGAGCGGAATTATCTCTCGTGAAGAATATGAAAATTGATTAGTGTTATTAAAATCTTGTAGCTTTATATATAATATTCACATGTTCTCCCCACTAATTTAACTAGATATACAAAATTAATATCCATCCATAACAAACTAAATAGAAGTAAAGTAAAGTTGTATCGAGATAATGTATGAAATATGAGCAAGAGATTTTAGGCTGTTTTTATTACACATCGTCTTTCGGGCCTACACAAACACACGTCGTCTTTTCAAAAACGATGTCGGGTGACATGACAAAAAATTGTCACTTTAGATTTCGTCTGTATAATAAGAACATTATTATTGATCAGAGGCCAATTATGAGAGTTGTGTCACTCTAACCTTATTTTATAGTATATTCTTTTTCGTCTGTATAATAAGAACATTATTATTGATCAGAGGTCAAATATGAGAGTTGTGTCACCCTAACCTTATTTTATAGTATATTCTTTTCTTTTTCTTTTTCTTTTTTTTGTTTGGCACTCCTTTTTATTTTCTGTTTTTTTTTCCTTCGTTGTTATTTTAATTTTTTTTAATAAATATAATATTATAGTGTAACTTTCATCCATTCTTAAATAAATTAAATTTAAAATTATTTTTATTTATTTTATTTTTATGGGCTGGTTGCACAAATAGCAATCAGGCCCAAACTAATTGCAAATTTAGCAAACTTTAAAATGTTTTGCAAATATGGCAAAAAAAAACTCGTTTCTATTACTGATAGACTTTATTATATCACTGACTTCTATCAGTGATAGACTATTATCTCTGATAGACTATTATCACTGACAAAAATCTATAAAAAGTTGAGGTGATCAGCGATAGACTTCTATCAGTCATAAGATATCAGCGATAGAAATTGCTATATCCGCAAAAATTTTAAAAACATGCTATATTTGCAAACAATAAGTCTTAAATTGTCATTTACTACAATTTCCCTATTTCTATTTTATTTTTTTTTACTTTTTTGGATTAAATTTAACTTTGTTTGTAGCTTGTAAAATAAAATAATTAGTATTATAAAAAAAAAAATATAATTAATGCAAGGAAGACGACCAACATGCACTGCCCTCATATTTATTTTTTCTATCAATGATATTTTTCATATTATGTACCGCGACGAAATTTAAAATGGTAATTTTTTTTGTCATGTCACCAAACATCGTCATTCACTTTTAATTTGGATGATTATGTTAAATAGTTTTATAATATAATTTTTAACATGTAGCATACCTTAATTAAACTCTTAAAAAAGATTTAAATTAAAAATTATATCTACGGTTTAAGTTGTGTTTGAAATTAATTTTTTAAGTGTTTAAATATGTGTTCGTGAAAAAAAAAATGTTTATAAACACTTAAAAATTTGTTCTAAATCGACTCTTAATTGTAAATTTTCATATTGCATTTATCATAAATCTTGCATAACTACGAGACCTTATATTCTAAATCACATGTATCAGATTTGTAGAGATATCAAAACATCGAAATTTTATCGTCCAAAACTTAACTCAATTGGTCAAATGCATAAGTAATTTTTTTTTTTTTTTTTTTTTTGAGTAATGTCACAATCTCACATGTGAGCATTTTATTTTTGGTCTTCATTAATGGCTGAAGATTGGAGTTTAAATAAAGTATTTAAAAGATAGTGTAAAATTTGGCGGCTAAGCTGTGGATGGTTACATTCATTGAACAATGTGGGAAGATTTCCTAAGATTTCCCCAAATTAATGTTTTTTTTTTTTTAATATTTCTTACCCTTTTTGACTTTCTTTCATTCTTGTCTCCCTAAGCCAGCTCTCACACACATATGCCAAGGGACTAGGGATTGCAACAAATAGCAAATATATATAAGCTCAAGGATGACCCAAAAAAAAAAAAAAAAAAAAAAAAAGATTTATCATGATTTTTATTCATAATAGTTCAACATGAGAACCCTTTACAAACAATAATGTGGAGCATGACAAATCTTCACAAAAAATGATAAAGCGGCCAGCTTAAATATGCATGTCGGAGCCAAACCGACTCTCTTTTCCTCACTTTCATAAAGTATGGAGAAAAATATATATTAATTGTTGAATATCCAACTTCATATTTGGATTAGAATACACACGTGTTTACTCATAGGTCCAAAGAGGAGTTGATTGATTGAACATCCTCCCAGATCTAGAGTTCCAAACAAAGCGGAGTTGGATATCATTCCAAATTTAGGGTTTCAAACAGGTGGTTAAGATTTAAATTAAAATACGTATGTGTTTACTTATGAGTTGCTGATTTGACATCCTCCCAAATCCAGGGTCCTGTACACAAATAAGAGTTTTATTTATGAGTGGCTGATTTGACATCCTATCAAATCTAGGTTCTTGTACACAAATAGAACTTTGACATCCTCCCAAATCTAGGGTTTCAAACAGGTGATTAAGATTTAAATAAAAATAAATATGGGTTTACTTATGAGCGACTGATTTGACATCCTCCTAAATCTAGGTTCCAAACAGGAAGTTAAAATTTACGTTTTTTCAATCCGTTACAATAATAAAAATAAAATTAGAGATTTATGTTTCTTAAAAATAAAAAAGAACAATAATTTACATTTCTTTAGAAGTAATTTTAAATTCAGTAACTTTATAATTAAAAAAAAAGATTAAAAATACTGATTTAATTAGATTTAATAAAATTACAAATAATTTGAAAATGATTATATAATGGACCAATTCAAAATACAACTCAATGCGAAAAGCCCATAGGCTGGCCCACGGGCTTATCTATTGGAAGCCCAGTGTTTTAGATTTGTTGGACCGTGGCCGATTTTTTTTTGTTTTTAGGGGCAACTCCATGGATATAAAAACTAGGGATGGCAACCGCGGGGTCGAGTTCCCACGGGTCCCAGACTCAATCGGATCGAAAAATTTTCAGTTTGATCGGGTACAAAAGTCAAACTGGGATTTTAATCGGGTCCCCAATCGAGAACGAGAAGGGGATCCCCGAACCCGCCCCGAAATTATTTTTTTATTAATTTTTTAAAAATATATATATAAAATAATTATAATAGTTTTTATATTTTTTAAAATTACCCTTATTATTGTGTCTACTGGAAATTTTTTTCCTTGTCTAATTTAATTTCAATAATTTTTATATTAATTTTGATATTAATTTCATTAATATAAAATTTCAGTCAAAATTTGTAACAAAATGTTAAATATATTTTGTAATTATCAATATTTAATTAATTTTTAATAAAATAAAAATAAAAATAAAAACAAGAATTTTTTTCCGCGGAGATTCCCGACTCCGATTCTCCAAAACGGGAAACAGGACGGGAATGGGGATTGAAAATCCCCACGAGGACAGGGAGGGGGAGTGCATCCTTGACCCCGCCCCCGCCTCCGCCCCATTGTCATCCTTAATATAAACTCCATAGATATGGATATAGATGTAGATGGAACCTCCAACTTTAAAAAATATAATGAATGTCAATTATCATTGAACTAAATTCATTATGACGGATCTCGATCTAGTCAAAGAAACATAGACTTAGACCTAGACCAAATTTAAGCTTATATTTTTTTTTGGGATAGATAAAGTCAATGATGAGATTGAAGTATTTTATAAAAGCACATTTTTATTAGTGAGTGATGATTTATTACTACAATATTATAAGAATAAAGTCTTTTATTTACATATTATGAATATAATTGAATTCAATATCTAAGAGGATATCCAATATATTAAGATAAGAATAACAATTAATATTAAGTGACATCACTAACATGGGGAGAATTTTTAGAAATAAATGTTAAAACATGCTCATTCTGGTAATGGAACATAAGCATTCCATAATTTCATTTATTTATATTTATATTTATTCATATTCCCCATTTCAATCCAAAGCAAACTAAAATATAATCAAAATGGAACAAAACAAATGTTGGAGAGAGATAGGCAGAATTACAATCATCACCAAAATCCAAATATATTTAAACCCAAAATAGGCTTCTTCACATTCAAATGTCCATTTGATTATGATCAAGATAATGTCAAACATTCATCACTAGTCTAGTACAAAAATAGTTTATACCTTTTCTGGATCCATCAGTACTTCCCCATACTTATATTTACAAGTTACAAAAGGCCGCAATCGAGTTAATACGCTAATACTACTAATGAAAGCTCTCGACGAAACTACGCTGATGATGAACTCATAACATCAGATTCCAGCATCTCAAAATCGAATCGTGTTTAGAAGCCCGTCTTCGGATAGAATTATAAATCAAGAATAGGCTGAAACAGCTTCAGGATGGTAATAGAGCATCTCATTCAACATCATTTCCCTGATCTTATGCTCCCCAAGTGATTCGTCGATGTCGATGTTGAGAGTGAGGGGAACCTCAACAGGAGTATCGAGTTCCGGGTCATATAGCCCCGACATGTATGGATGTTGAAGAGCTTCGTCAACGGTAATTCTCTTAGTTGGATCAAACACAAGCATCTTCTGCAACAAGTCTAAAGCTAAAGGTTCAGCATTTGGATATAGATGTGAAAGGTGTACTCCTCTTGAAAAGGGCATGCTCTTGATATACTTCCTGGCCTTTGCATTGTCGATGAACACGATATCCGCTTCCTTTGGACTACCGAGAATGTTGATGATTAAGTTCAGTTGGTTGAAGCACTCCGTCCCCGGGAAGATTGGTTGCCGACCCAGAATCTCAGCAAAGATGCATCCCACAGACCATACATCAATGGAAGTCCCATAGTTGTCACAGCAGAGGAGAAGCTCTGGTGCACGATACCAACGAGTAACAACATACTCAGTCATGAACTGTTCGCGGCCTATCCTCGTTCGTGCCAACCCGAAATCACAGATCTTCAGATCGCAGTTAGCATTGACAAGGAGGTTCCCAGGCTTCAAATCCCGGTGAAGAATGTTTGCTGAATGAAGATACTGCAACCCGGAAAGCAACTGTAATACATAAGAAGAAATGTCATAATCACACCTTAGAGGCATTTAGTAAAGCATCACATTAGAAATGCATAGAAATTTCATTGCAATTCCCTTAAAAAATCCGTTTCATCAGTCATGTATCGAAACGAAATCATCGAATCGATGATAGCTTACAACAAATCAAATGGAAATAGCAGCAACATCAGGTCTTAGAAATTTAGATCAAGCAAATTATATAAACACTATATCTTATAAAAGCCTTCTAATATCTTTTAAACCCAAATTAATTTTCCAGTAAAGCTTCAACTTTCTCAAAGAATTTTAAATCACCCACTAACCCAAAAAGCTTAAGCTAACCACACACATTACAGGACTCGAACACTGGAACTTATGTAACGATACCACGTTAAATCACCAATTAACACAAACGCTTAAGCTAATGGGCTACGATAAACTTAATTATATCAATACTTAGAGAGATAAAACAAAAACAAAGAATCCATACCTGATAGATAAAATACTTGCAATGATCACTGGAAAGGGGTTGAGAGGATTTGATAATCTGATGAAGATCCGTATCCATAAGCTCATAAACCAAATAAACATCCTTAAAGCTTCTTCTATGAATCGGCATCATCACATCCTTCAAAGCAATCACGTTCTCATGCCTTATGTGCCTCAAAAGCTTCAATTCCCTCAGAGTTCTCATGGCGTCGGTACGATTCTCAAAAACATTATTAATCTTCTTGATCGCCACTTTCTCGTTGGTCTCTCGATTAACCGAAGAACACACCACGCCATAAGCTCCTCGCCCAACCGGCTTGATTGGGACATACTTAGTATCAATTTCAAACAGAGTTTGCCACATTGTGTAATAATGCTTCCCCATCGACCTAATCCCGTTCGGTGGCTCAACAAATGTAGCCATGTTCCTGCAATTTCATTCAACAACAACCAACTTTATCAATCAATCGCTAATTCAGTACAATACCCATTACAAATCATTCAAAAACGAAAAGGGTTTTTTCAAGAATCGCCACAATTAATAAACAGAGGGATGGAAATCGTAAAAGGGGTTTTTAGAATTGATCCTTACTTGTTTGTAACCGCAACTCTTTATGATTCAGAGAGGAAAAGTCTAAGAATGATCTGTTCAGAATTTCGTGCACGTTTTGAAGTTCATCCACCGATCATCCAAATGTCAAGCGTCCTATGGAATGTGGTTAACGAAAACTTGGGGTTTTTGATATAGCAGTGAAATTGGAAAAATTGGGTGTGACGATCGCAAACCCACCACCAGAAAAGAGCAGAGAAAGCGAAAGATGGGTTAAAATGAGTGGGAGAAGAGAGGAATCGGCAAGAAAATTGTATAAAGATTTAGAGAAACAGAGGAATCGAGATGAAGTTGAGGAAGACGAGAGAATTTGGAAATCGATGGGTTCGACGCGCATTCGGGCTTTATACACCCAACTCCCGCGCAGAGCAGTCCGACTTCTCCAAGTAATAATTGGAAAAGGAGAGATTTATTTATTTATTTTTATTTTTGGTTTCGATTAGGATTAGGAAAAGGAAAGTTAATGAGATATTTTAACATTTAAGTCACTTCGATGATTAGATTTGTTTAATTTTCCTTTTTTGAAAAGATTTCCATGTAGATTTTTTTTTTTTACTTTAAATTATAATCGTATAAAATTCATTAAAATATATATATATATATATATATTTTTTTTTTTTTGTTCAACTAATGTATTAGCAAGTATTTAAATGTAGCCAAACCGAGCATAGCTCAATTGGCATAAGGTTGTGCTCGTGACTAAGAGGTCATGGGTTCAATCCTTGCATTTATTAAAACACCGTTGCAAAAAAAAAGTATTTAAATGTAAGTCTTGATTTTACGAAAATGTTGATGAATATTTTTTTTTTTTTAATTTTTATAAATAATTTTTTTTTAAATAATATTAAAATTAATAAATAAATATTTTACACTCTTAAATGAGTTAAAATACATTTATTATAATATTATATTCACTTTAGGTTACATTTGTTTTTGTTGTTGTTTTTTTAATATTTCATCTATTTTGTACGGTATGATGAAAATGTTAATTCTCACATGTCTCTCATCCTCCATTCGAGAAATGCAAGAATCCTTGAATAAAAAAAAAAACTAAAGTGTGATTTTCGTGAGGAATGAACTCGAGAATTAACTATTTAATTGAAAATTTTCTTACCAAAAAAAAAAGGTCATATAATTGGGATCTTTTTTAAAAAAAATATATATATACTAAATAGTGAATAAACTCGATAATGAACTCAATTCTCAAGAAATTGGTGTAAGGTTTTGCGGAGATGTGGGAATAAAATGGGGGGCGGGGACGGGAAAAAGAGGAGGAAGTCATCCTCATCCCTGTCCCATCTCGTGAACATCTTTACTGATTACCACGCAACTGATTAGATAAGGTAAGGTAATCGTCATTATAATGTCATGATTTATGTTTCTCTCATAAATACGTAAAGAACCCTACAAAGAAGGTAAGTAATACTTCGATATTAAAGTGTGTTGGACAAATACAACTCCGATTTACTAGTCGGTGTATATCTAGGGAACGCAAAAACTTACGTAGATGATTGATGTGGACTTTAGCCTAGAACATTCATCAACAACATTTTAATTATTTATTATTAATTACGTCCCCAAAGTATTAATAGAAAAATAGATACTACTAAGTTTTTTTTTTCAATTAACATCATTAAATTAATTTTGACATTCCAAATAAAACTTATTTGATAAGTGATAACACATAGACTAGACAAATGACAAAAATAAGTGAATAGTTGAACAAACTAGAGTGGTACAATTTAACAATTTATAAGGTGGGTTTGGTATACTACTTTAAAATTTTATATTGCATGTGCTACTTTATTTTATCTCTTTTTAAAGCAACGTCACAATCTATTAAATTCTAAGTTCTAAATTCAAAAAAGTATCAAATTTTAAACTTTTTTTTTTCTAATATGTCGGACATATATATTTTTAAAAATAATTTTTTTATTAAATATGAAATTAAATTTTTCGTCTAATGGATTAGTGAATTTCATAATAGGTTAAATATGTCACCGACTTATTAAATACAAACTTTAAAGATAAAAGATTATATTTTTAATTATAATGGGGGAGAATTAGCCGCAAAAAGATAGTGTATTTAAGCTTTTAAATTTTAATGATTTAGGAGCCTTCAAGTAATTGTCCCTTTAGAAGCAATCCTTTCATTGATTGATTCAAATAGTAAAATCTTCCGTATCTTCCAAGGAACCAATTATTGACTCTTTTTTTTTTTTTTTTTTTTTTTTAATCTTTTTCTTATCCATAGCTCTTTCTTTTCAATTTTTGTTTTTAGTTTAAATATACCTAATTTCTTTTTCTACCATTAAGTTATGAAAATTAAATTACTAAATTTTGTTATGAAAAAAAAATATCTAGTAAATTCACAAAAGTTAAAATGACCCTAAATCAATTTTAACATATTTTGGATTGGGTTGAGATAAAGTTATGAATTTGTTTGTTTTAGGATAAATTTAAATAAGTTCAAACTCATATGAATGAGTTGAATTGGTATATATGAATTCTTTTTAAATTAATTTATAGAAAAACATGATTTTTTTTTTTTGGTAGACACCTTACTCATAGTCCCACATTATCTATAAAATTAATATAGTAAATATCATGTTTAGGTTATATTCATGTATATTGTAGAATCAAATAGTTAATTTTGATCATATTTTACAACAATTTTTTGTTTTTATTTTTAGGGTGGGTCTTTCTTTATTGTCTCGTGGGATCTTATTTAGTTCATCCAAATTTAACTTATGTTCTATCTTTCATTTTTCAAAAATAAAAAAGACCTTTGAATCACTTTCGCAAAAAAAAAAATGAAATTAATTCAAGTCCCTATACTCAAATAAATAGTTAGGACTTTATTTTTTCGTTTGTTTGTCAAGCTTTCAAGCGGCTTTTTCAATTGTCGTCTAATTTTCGTCACTTTTTTTTTTCATTCTCCGATGGATGTAGCCCAATTTTGGTAGTTCCTTTTGTTTTGGGTACAAAATGTTGTTTGAGTGAGAGTCATGAAATTCGAAACCTTTAACATTTCGATTGATGACATATATTTTATATGAATTGAGTTATTCTTAGTTTAATTATTTTACAATAACCGTAACTTTTAAAACTTTTGAAAGTAGATTTTATTTTGTACCTCTAAATTCAAAACTATATATATATGAAATATACATTTTTTAATTGAATTATGTAATTTTCAGTATTTATGGTATAGCGTGATTAACACCCACGGTAAAATTAATTAATGGAAGTTGAAAATGATTTGCAATTATTTCTGATATCACAAATTTCGATAAATTTGTTTTACAACAACCTCAGTATTATCAAACTGAGCATAGTTCAATTGGCATAAGGTTGTACCCGTGATGGAGAAGTCATGGGTTGAATCCTTACCTCAGTATTTAATATTTATAATGATGGAACTTTTTTACTCTTTTTTGGTAAAGACCAAATGAAAGAGAGAGTGAGTGGAACCCATCATTTAATATGTTACGAATATTTCAAATATTCCATGAAAAAAAAAAATAATAATAATTAAAAATAAAATAAAAAAAAGGTTTAATTTGGTAGGCATAATAATGCTATATTGATAGGCTTCATCATATTCCTTTTTGACGAGAGAGTAGAAAAGCAAAAAAGCTCAGTCGTCATTATCAATTTCGGTAAGCAAACAAATATTTGGTTGCTGACGTGTCGTCAAATGATTCGCTCTGGTTACCTTCTCCAATGGCATTTTACACGCTTCATATTTGGAAAGTGTAATCAAATCGATTTATTTCTATATATATTTATGGATTTTATTTTCTTTTTAATAAATTAAACCATGTGGCCTTCTAACATAATAAATGTTTTTGTTTTAAATGCTAAAAGCATTTGATAAAATTGAGATTTTTTTTTTTTTTTTTTTTTAAAAAAAATTATAATACTAAACGTACACTCCTACATATATAAAGTGTTACGTATTTGATGTGTGAAGTTTATTAACTAGAAGTATAATATAAAGATTATAGAATTTCAAAAAAATAAAAAAAATATAAAGATTATAGTTTATGAGTAATACAACACATTTGTTATATAAAAGGTGTTTTTGTATTGAGTTTAACAAACTATTTATGGATAAAATCTTTGGATTTGGAACAAAAGTGGTGATGTAACACCCTATAAAAAGGCAACCCATATATAAAAAAAATATATTAACTATGCAAAAATAAAAAATAAAAAAAATGTAGAAGTCAAGTAAATTTGAATAATACTATAATCGAAAACATAAGTTTTTTTTCGTTATAAACTGTTTTGTATTTTATTTCTAGTTTTTAGTTTTTAATTTTTGAAAGAAATATATTTATTTAATTTTTATTTTTAAAAGATTGTTAATTAATGTAGGGTGGGAATTAAACCTTCAAACTCTTAATTAAGAATACAATTTTACGGGACCAGGCAATATGGCACTATGAAGATTCAGTTGTCTATTCAGTGAAAAGCGGATACAGGTTAGCTCAGTCTCGAAGGCTTCAGATAGAGGCGTCTGCGTCATCAGTTGAGTCTTTGACGCGCGCGGTGATGGAATGGGGTATGGAAGATGGGTATCCCAAGTAAGTGTCGAATATTTTTGTGGAGACTTTGTCTCGATCGACTTCCTACCTTAGATAATTTGGGTCGGAGAGGCCTTGATATTCCTAATATATGTTGTCTGTGTGGGAAGGGAGGAGAGTCTAGTCTCCATGTGTTTTGGCATTGCAAATTTTTTCGAAGTGTTTTGATGGATTCTAAATTTGCAGGTTTATTGCAACTTCAGCCTGAGAGGGACATAGCTTGCTTGTTATGGTGCCTACAGGAGAATTTGGGTTGGACGGACTTCGAGGAGCTATGTGTGTTGTTGTGGGGAGTTTGGTTAGGGCGTAATCAGGCTTGTCATACGGGGCGTAGGCCTTCCACTGATATTGGGGGATGGACTGCCAAGTACGTGAACTCATTTCGGGAGGCTAATAAGAAGGGGGGTTTGGAGGGAGTTTTGGCGAGGAAGGATCGAGAAGAGGTGAGGTGGGCGGCCCCTCCGCGGGGAATGTATAAGGTCAATGTGGATGCCGGATTTGTGACTGCGAATCAAATGGCAGGTGTGGGGGTTGTAGTGCGAGACTCTCGAGGTTGTGTTATGCTGTCAGGCGCATTATGGGTGCCTAATGTTCGGAACGTTTTGATGGCGGAGAGTCTTGCTGCTTCTGAGGGTCTTTTGTTGGCATGGGAGGCGGGTTTGAGTCCGATTATATTAGAAACAGATTCCTTACAACTGTGTAAGTTGTTTGAGGGTGGTATTGAGAATGTGACTGAAGTTGGAACTTTGATAGCGGATGTATGTTTGCGGTTTCCTCGTTCTTTCATGGAGCGTTGTTGCTTCATTCAGAGAGAGGGAAATATGTTGGCTCTCGAGCTAGCGCAGATGGCCTTGGGTCTTCAACAACGGTTAGTTTGGCTGGAGGAAATTCCTTCCGATCTTAAATCTCTTTATTTGAAGGATTTGATTGTGGTTTGAGCACTTGTAATGAGCGTGGCTCTTCAAAAAAAAAAAAAAAATATATAATTTTACGTCAATCAAACTATCCTCGATTTGAGTCTGTTTAAATTTTATGTTAGACGGGATAATATCAAACTAATGTTGAAAAAATAAAAATAAATAAACGAACAAACCAATGTGTATCTTTTCCACTTTAATAACGTTGTAAGATATATATTATTATTATTTTTTTGCTTCTATCTTTTCCACTTTAATAACCTCTTAAGATATATATAATATCACCTTTATTATCTTCATGCGCTTTTTAATTTTCAACGTCAGTTCAACTTTAATTGTAAAAGCATTTTCTTTCGTGCTTAAAAGCAAACTATCTAACTGGAAAAAAGAAGAAAAAAAAACTCAGATAAGGTTTGTCTTCGTCAAATTTTAGGTCTCGTTTGTCACTACGTTTGTAGGAATAAAAAACGATTCTACGAGAATCTTAACCGCTTAGGTTGTTTATAAATCTGATTATTTATTAATTTATGTAAAATTAATTTTCAATTTAATCTTGTTCAAAATCCGATTGGTCCTAACTTTTGGATTCTGCTTTCCTAAAAATCTCTCCACTTAAAAAAATTCAAGTTTATCTTCAATGTTTTTTTTTTCTTCTCATGTTTATGTTTTACAAACGAAATTAGAATCAATTTAATTTTTTTTAACTATTATTTTGACATTTAAATCATATAAATTTAAAAACAATCATTTTATAATAAATTTAAATATTAAACTTCAATATAAATATAATTTAAATAATATGTCCACTTTAATAATTATAGCTAAATCATAACAATTTAATAAAAATTTACCAAAAGTTCGAACTTGATTTTTTAAGTTTTTAAAGTTAGAATTTATTAAACACTAATTTACTTCGGGTTACAGTTGATTTTTGTAAAAGTAAAGTTATCAGCAATTATTTTAAAAGCTACCCTTATAAAAAGATATTACATTTCAGTCTAATTGTAAATTTAGTATTTAAACTTTGAAGTGATGTCTAGTAAGTTCTTAAACTTTTAAATTATGTTTAATAAGTATTCAAACTTTAGAAAGTGTTTAATAATTTTTCAAACTTTCAATTTTGAGTACAATAAGTCTTTAAATTTTTAATTTTGTACCTAGTAAATTTGTGACATATTCAACATTTTTTTTAAAATTAATAAATCTATTAAATATACATTCGAATATTGTGCCCGACAAGACTCTAAACTCTTAATTTTGTGTCTAATATGTTCGGTTTAAAAAAAAATACCGAATAAATCAATGATTTATTAGATATAATATTAAAACTTTATGACTTCTCTAACATTTTGTAAGATTGAAGGGTTACTAAATACAAGAATAAAAATTTAGAAACCTATAAAATACTTATGAAAATTCAATAGTGTCGTATTAATCATATGGTATTAATCATCGATACATTATATATGTCTTAATCAATGTTTAGATTAACTCAAACACGCGTTGTGTATTTGGTTTAATTTTATGTTGAATTCATATGCATACGAGACATACTTGGCTTATGAATTCAAATTCACACACTTTTTCCTCGTGGCCAATACATTACCAAAAAAGAAAAAAAAAAAAAAAAAAAAAAAAAGTTTGAGTCGAATCCAAGTCTCAGAATGGCTATAAAATGAGAAATTTTGTTGATTTTGGGAATCGGATTCGGTTGCCTTTGCTTACACTGCAATGCATTCAATGTCTATATAATATTACTATATTTGAATAATGTCCAAAAAAAAAAAAAAAAAAAAAAAAAAAAAAAAAAAAAAAAAAAAAACGAAAAACTTTCAATTGATGAATTATAAGTATCACATGTGAAAACTAACATTTTTCTGATAAAGAGTGTAAATTGATATATTTATGAAAGTTCGGTGTTTAAATTGATACAATCATTAGTTTAGTGTTTTTATTGATACAATTTCTCAAGTTTACGAGTATAAATTGATTTTTTATTTAAAAAAAATAAAAATAAAAAAGGTTGTTTTAACTCCAAAACAACAATTCTTGTCTTAACGTGGAAACTCCTACTGTCTTTGCCGGCTGCCGCTGCTTTGAATATTTCTTACTTTGTAATCACTAATCCAACTCCCAATAATATATATATATTTTTTTTTGAAAGGCCCAATAATATATATATTATTTAATAATAAGGGTATATTTTTAGTTATGACTTATGGTCATTTTGTCCTAAAAGTTATACACTTCTTGATTGTATCCCATGTTAAATGATTGGTTAAAAATGTCATATCCATCAAATGTTTGATGTCAATCTCTCATTACAAATATTATTAAATTAAAAAAAAATGATTAAAAATATTTTTGGTCTTTAAATTTTCATAATAATAATAATTTAGTATTTAGGTCTTGGTTTGATTACCATTTTATTTTTAATTTTTTATTTTTAAAATTTATGTTTGTTTTCTCCTAATTTTAATGAGTATGAGTTACACTTTCCTTAAAGAAATATTTGGATAAAACAAAAGTTTCTTTTTAATTTTTTTTTTTTTTTTTCAAAATTGACTTGATATTTAAAAATATTGGTAGAAACTAGATAACAAAACAAAGAAAATTATAGGAGAAGTAATGTTTATTGGCTTAAATTTCAAAAACCAAAAACTAAAAATCAAATGGTTATCAAACGGGGCCTAAACTTTAATATATCACAATTTTATTATTGAACTTTAAATTTTAGAACCATTTAATTCATACCGTGAAAAATCATATCAAAATTAAGTGACAAATTTGATGGAGCGCATATAATGTCGCAGAAGCGATTTGGATCGTTGAGACTCTAATCAGAGCTCCAACGATACGAGATTAACCGGCCAAACTCTTTAGTCAAGCTAACCAACATTCGTTAACTCCCGAAGACTCCACTAAAGTCCAAGGGTTGCACTCCCGTCACCGTAGATATATTTGTGTCCTCTTGATGTAACCGTCATCGGCAAGTCGATCGTTCACAGGTCGTTCGTAATTACAGTTGGGTCATATAAACCGTTTAACCTCTGTAATTACATCTTTCTCCTTAACTCTCCACGACTCCTCTAATGAACAATTGGTTGATGGTCCAACCATCAAACTGAATCTCTCTCGTGCTAGAGAGAGGGTGATCGTTCATTGTTCAAGACTCGGAGTCAACACTTAAGGGAACAATCTCTCTACTAGACCCTAAAGACGGGTAGAAATGAATTCTCTCTCGCAGGACTATGTTCCCAGCTCCCTACTCGGTATTATCCCCAACGTGGTAGGCTTATTGAGTCGGCGAATAGGGTCACTATCACCCATACAAATCAAAGGATAATCTCGAATAAACAGAAGTTCATAGTGTGCTCAGGATTCAGATCGAGTTACCTAGGTCATCATATGAAAAAGTCGGTCTTTAATGTAAACGGAGTTGTAAAGAAAAAGCGACTTGATTTTGTGGTTCAGTCTTATGCAAACTCATTGCACAGGACGCCCCCACTCGCATGTCTTCACATGAACGATTTCGGATCACATCGTTTGTACTATACAAAGCGGGTTGCGTCCAATAGTGCCCCCAGAATAAGGTATTCAGCCTTATCCCTATACTATAGATCGTTCTGGCTATTACTTCAACTTGATCCACAATCATATCACACATGAAATTCAAGTATACAACCTATAGCCATGGATTCTTTGTTTATTGGAGTTAGGTTAAAAGTAAACGCAATTCACTTTATTCAATAACAATTTTATTGCTAAATAGGATATACATTCAGTTTACAAACCACGAGTTTTAGGACATAAAACCCAAAAAAAATAAATTATGTAACGACTTAGTGTCGGTATAGTTTATAAATACATCTGGTCTCTAATTTGTTTATTAGTCTACATTAATATATAAGAAATTTCTTTAAATCTTAATAATATTTTTTACGATAAGAAATAATCGTTACAAATTTTAAAGCAGAAGGACTAAATTGTTATTGAATTAAAAGTATAGGGACTTAATCATTACAAACTAAAGTCGACTAAATTATTACTTCACCTAAATTATTACTATATATTCAAAATCTTTGAGGAGATGTAGCTTAGTGGATAATAAATGTACTTATTACATTTCTTGAGGTTTAAGGTTAATTTTTCTCCTACATTTTCATTTGTAAAAAAAAAAAAAAAAAAAAAAAAAAAAAAAAAAAAAAAAAATTAATAATTAAAAAAATGATAAATTATATTAGTTTAATTAGTTAAAAGCATTAAGAATTAACTTATTTTGTTTTTTAATTACAACAAAGGTGGGACATATAGATTTAAACATTTGGAGAAATATATCAATTACCATTCAACTAACAACATCTGGAATCATGTGAGTTTATATTATTCCTATAATAAAAAATTTTAGAAAATGATAATTTACATTGTAATAATAAAGTATTTTAGAAAATGATAATTTACATTGTATTTACAAATTTTGTCACAAAATTTTGACAATTGTGAAAATTTCAATCATTGAAATTTAAAAAGTTTCAATTATGTGATCTTGTACTTTTGATTTTAAATTTTAACAAGTCTTTACTTAAATATTGATGTGGCATGATCAAAGAAGTAATAAATGATGATTTGACACATCATAACACAAAGAATAAAACTTCATGAATGAAATAAGGGTGGGTGGACAAAATAATTTGATGGTACCTATTCTTATATGTCATGTCAAATATTAATTCACTATTTTCAATTAAACCTCTAGTGCGAGGTAGACATTATTAGAACCATCTTTTACTTGTAAAAGAATAATGTTAAGTAATGTGAAAATTATGTGTTGATTCGTTGGTGGTGCGAGATTGACAATTTGACCTTTTGAGTTCTCATGTTCGTTGTTTGATAGTTGACAACTTCCATCTTCAAATTTTCGTCCTTATCGATCCAATCTACAAAACAAATCTGATCACTAGTGGAGGGTTGTGCACAACACGCTCATATGTCAAAGACAGTGCAGTGGTCAGAGAATAATTGGGAAGCACATAGGGTAGTTGCATACCTTAAATGATGAGTTAACCTTCGTATTTACATGTGTTTTTGCCCTGACACGAGTCAGAATCGTATGATGGGACGTATTCCCTTTTTTAGCTGATCACCCGGTCTTTCTCGACATTTTGTTCGAACAATTTTATAGACATTTCTTCTTTAGGAAAATGAACCGCTTAGACCTTTTGTTCTTGAGCTCGAGCCTTTTTTTTTTCTTTTTTTTGGTATCAACCCATAACACTATGATATAGATAGAATAATTGAACATTGACTACAATTTTTGTTTTGGAAATATGTATATCTACATCCTTATTATTTCTTCCCTTGGAAAAATGTGACCTAACTCTTAGCTCTTTTGTATGGCAAACACAATAGTTGATTGATTTGTCACTTTCACGTCAGCCTAAATTCATGGGATGTTGGAAAGCCATCCCATGATCCATTGCATATTTCATCAATTTTCAGCCATCACCCTAACTCCTAACTCCTAACTACTACTTTTTCCTTCCCTACGTAACTTTCTAATAATCTAAAACATCATGGACACTTTAACTTCAATTTCTCTATATTTTTATATCTTAATTTCTCTATTTTAACCATTTTGATTCCTAAACTTACAACTTAATTTGGATTCGGCATCAAATTTTATTGTCCAACTATGTATATTATTGTTGGTAAAATTATAAATGAAGTCTCTGAATTTTCAGGTTTGTGTCTATTTGATTCTTGAACTTTAAAAGTTGTATGACAAGTCTTAAAGTTTCAATTTTGTGTCCAATAGATCTTTAAACTTTCAATTTCTTGCAGTGACCCTATTCAAT